>JARIHR010000008.1:1200000-1800000 GCA_029281495.1 Mycena filopes | reverse complement strand
TTCAACTTACGGAAGTTGAGTCGAGCGGTTGACAACGGGTCGTGGACCATTATGAACTAGAGTGACGAGTGAGGATTCATGAGGCAACCTACGGGCAAGATAGCTTTGCTACGGTAAACACTCTACGCCAAGGACGGGGCCCATATTCCTCATTAAGAACATCAGCCGCCCACGTATGGACCTGTCAGAAACTCATCAGGCAGTAACATGGGCAAGATGTTGGGAGATTACACAGACTCCAAGCGGCTCAATACTGGAAAGCACAGTAAGGAGCGGCTGAGGAGTGCAAACCCAGAATGAGTGTTTTAAATACCAGCCGTTGATTACACTCAATGGGTGGGCCGCTCACCCTGAGTGAACCAGATAGAAACCCAGATAGTGGTAGATCCCAACCGGAGGATCAACCGCCGGTCGTTATGACCACAAAAGACTGAGGAATGCCAGCGCTACTATTGGCTGTTGGCGTCCGAACCACCCGTTGACAGTAAGCACGCCATATAGCGGGTGCACACGATCCCCTTTCAGTTTCTTGAACTTGTATAAATACAGCACGAATGTAATAATGTAGAGCAGTAGACCACCCCCCCCCGGGATTGTGAATATTACTCAGAGACAGTGAAAGATCAGATTAGTGCAATAAGATTGGTTCAGAGCTAGTACGATACGTGAACTAAGCCGTTTAAGACCATTATAAGTGCAGGGATTAACCAGTCCATCCGCCCATTGGAAGCCAGCCGTTCTACGGTTCCAAAAGCAGTTGTTGAGCACGGCTCCAGCCGCTGACTTTGAGCTCGGCTCAGTCAATCGAACCGTTTGAGTTTCTGGAAACCTTCGTCCTCTCGGTCTATTGAGTGACTTGTTCTGTGGTCAGACCCGTCCTCGTAGCGTTGTGCGAAACCTTTTTAAGGTTCCTGTTCTCACAGACACTTGCAATACAAAAGCATTTCAGAAGCCCTCACGCAACTTAGTGTGAAGAACGAGCCCACCATTGAATTAGAACCTTTGAACTAACTACCTTGAAGAGTGATACGTACTCTACCTCCCCGAACAAACCTACGAAGCATTGAGATTGAGAGCTAGTGATTGATTTAGATTTGGATTGATTGAGTTTTGGTTGAGTTACACTCGCTGCGCTCGTTAGTCCGTTTTTAGGGATTTCACGGCTGTACTCTGGTGCACCGTTTCAACGATCAAAATCTGATCGGAGCAAACTCTCACTCTGTCCTCCCACCATGTCGGAGCACCTCCTAATGTTCCTACCTCTCCCCCCCACTATATTTCACCATTCTGCTCTTCCAATTCTGAACGAGGGCATTGTCGTTGTCGATTGAAGTGGCCAACAATGTTGTCCCCAGTGATGCTGTTTGTCAGGTGTGTGTATCGATCCATGGAGACTTACGCTTGAGCTCATGGCACCCTTGGTGTCCTAGCAGCGCAATAGGACAGTACATACATAGGATGGATTTACCTGCCAGTAGTGCAATTTCTTTGGCTGGACTGCCCTCACACTCAATGCACAGCACTTGAATGACGCATTCCGACAAGAGTACTTTTATTCTTTGCAGTTTGCATCATGCTGTGTGCGATGACGCAGTCCGACACGAGTACTTTTGCCCTTTGCAATCTGCATCATGCTGTGCTCCTACATCAAAAATCCTTCCCCCCGCAATCGTACACATCAAACGGAGGGCAGGTGTAGATGGATAAACGAATGCGGTGATGCTTCCAATTCAGTACATCGACCAGCTGACTGACCCGATTTTCTCTCAGCAGTTGTCCGTCCAACTTTGGTTAAATTTAATTGCAGCTCCACAGCCCCTGGATCGTGATGGTGCAGCACCATTCTCGGTGACTGCGCGACGACGCGGGGATACTTACAGTGGTCATATGCTGTGTGCCCAGGTACGCTATACCTTCTACAAATTTTATATGCTGCCAGGTCCTGATTTCTTTCCAGGTCCGCTACATTCTGTTCAAGCAAAACCGATCCTTCCCCCGCGATCATCCGCGCCAAGCGCGGGCTGGTAGAATGGGCAAACGGATGCGGCGATGTTCCAAAATAACTACAACGACCGTCTGACTGACATGAATCTTTCTCCGCAGTTGTTCAATCAACTTTGGTTAAATTTAACTGCAGCTCCACAGCCCCTGAATTGTGATGGTGCACTGTGATCCATGGGCTTCTCAGCGACTGCGCGGCGACGCAAGGATGCTCACAGCGGTCGTATACTGTGCCCTGAAGTATTCTGCACCCTCTAAAAATTCTGTATACCGCCAGGGCTTGACTACCTTCGTTCAAACCAAAAACTCCTTGCCTGCGATCATCCGCGCTGAGCACGCGGCGGGTGCAGACGGGTAAATAGATGTGGTGATGCTCCGAAACAAACACAATGACTGCCTGACTGATCCAATCTTTCTCTAGAGTTGTTCAACTTTTGGTTGAATTTAGATGCGGCTCCATAGCCCCTAGATTGTGATGGTGCACTGCAATCCATGGGCTTCTCGGGCACTGTGCGACAACGGGGGAATGCTTAGAGTCGTTGTACATGTCCTCGATGAACCGGCAGAGAAGTATGCCCTCAGGTGAATGTATTGTTCGACTCGCGGGTCTGCCAGCACAGTTCGAACATAACAATGACGTTATGACAGAATCTGTCGATCATGCAATGGCATTGGACCCGGCCCGCACTGCCTCGGTGTACCTTTAAATATCTGTGTGCTCTGATTTAGATTCACTTCTCTCCCACCATGCCGCTGCTCGAGTCCCTCCTCTACCCAATACACCTCCCGAACCGCAATCCCATCTTACCCAAACTTTACTATTCTTTTGTTCATCCCCAGGTTCCTACTGGCGACATCTGCATCATCACCGAGCAAGATCTGTCTCACAGGGCAATGGAGGCGCTGCTCAAGTGGGAGAGGGAGCAGGTCATTCCGAGGGCCTCTGACGAAGAGTTGATGGACCGCAGTGCGTTGTTGTGCTGTTTATCTCTCAGCTTGAATGCTCACCCTTCGTTCACCGGCAGGCTTGTTTTGCATGCCCCACGATAGGGAAATGCTTGTGTTCTCCGGGGCGAAAGGTGCTACCTCTGCGCTCGACAATGCCCTTCAGGCGTGGTCTACCCCTGCGTGCGTGCTGAGCTCCCTTTCTCTTGTCTCATTCTCACCACACATTTTTAGGAGTCTCATTCCGCAGGATGTCAAGGACAACCTTCGTGCTGCTATGGACACCGCGATGGGTCTGCCTGAGCTCATCACCCTCGCACCCTGTTATATCTGAGATCACCAAGGCCTTCCGCAGCCTTCCACCTGTTCAGTTCCGCTCTGCCACTGGGTGGAAGGCGGTGGAGGGACTTCTCATCAAGTCAACACCAAGCCTATACCTGTGGAGCAACTCTACGCACTAACCCTGGCCCAGTCTGCTTGCTCCGGCTCCTCAGCCACCCGGAGGTCCTCTTCTCGCTGCCAGTGCTGGAGATCCAAGCGCCGGACACCAGCGAGACGAGACCGGAGTAGGTGGATGGGAAGCTGGTAAGGTGCTTGAGCTCGAGCGTGATCCGGTAGGGCAGAGCAGACCAGAGAGCGTGCATGATTGCAGTCTCGGTCCATTCCAGATGGCCCTTGATCCCCTCGAAGTCTTGGAGAAAGGTGGTGAAGCGGTGAGATGGCGCCATACCAACGTACCGCCATCTGGCTACATTTTGCAATTTTAAGCGCTAGTTCTCTAGTAGCCTAGCCTCGTGGGATTGGCTTTAGGTACCTTCGACGGTACCCAACCTCTATCTGGTGGTATCAGGAGAGTCAGAGTGAGCTCCGGCTGCTGACTGTAAATGAACGCAACCTGCTAGGCGCGGTTACAAGCGTTACAGGGAACGAGCATTATACCAAGGAGGATACGACACATTGCCTAGGAGTTCACTTATTGGAAGATGCAGACTAGGGGAAGCAGTATCGCACAGGGAAACGTTGACCAGCGATTAGAAGGGCCTACACGATGTCTCTTACCTCATAGGGGATATCTCAGTATACCTAGTGGAGACAGGGCACAACTAGTTAAACGGGCTTGACCTAGTAGAGGCACGTGACCAACGCGCCTCCGCCTAGGCAACCAAACAGCACCACATATCGATGTGTTTCCTCGGAAAGTACCGATGCGGGGATTGCGGTCCTTAGACTGAGCAGTAGCTTATGTCATGAGGAGGACTCAGCTAGACAACACGGCAGAGGTGCGCGCGGCGTACTCAGCCAATGGCAGGGCTCCGGAAGCAGAGGGTCCGTGGAGCCACCAATATACCCATATCAAAAGGCGCTAGGAGCATCAGCGAGGCTGACTGTTCTAAATGGCCGACCATATGAATTGAACCGGCACCTAGGCCGAGGATGCCGCACGACAGAACACAGATCTTTTACTCATATTATCTTATCTCATATTTCTGGATCCAAGTAGTATAAAAGGACATAGTAAATACCGCTATTAGCCAGTTCATCCCCCGTATCACTACAGCTTTACAGCCTAGGTGTGGGTGTGCTCAGGCAGCTAGCGGATAGAAAACATACCAGTTTCATCCTGTATTAGTGTCTACATAAATTGTGATTGTTGTTTGTTGGAATATCAGCTTTAGTGTGAAAACCTTAAGTCTAAGAAGCCTAGCAAGTGAGAGTAGCGCGTTGGGAAGTTCAGCGGTTAGAACTTCCACGTCCAAAACAGGGCTGAACGCACCAAGTGGGAAGACTCGAGAGTAGCAGTGGCTGACACGGTTGTCCTGCCGGGAGTACACTATTAAACCACCTAGACAACAAGCTAGAGCTTTCTTGGGTACACTGCGTTGTAGAGGACGGAATCGGCAGAACACATTGTACTTTGTGCAGTTGCACTTGAGCCCTCAAATACGAAAGTGTACGGAAACGACCTTGTGTTCTCGGAGTACAAGTCCATTGTGGTTAACACTGCAGTGAAGAGCCAGCAACGACGAACTGCCCACCAATCTTGCTTAACTCGCTTTGCATAGCCAATCAGGGTAGGACGTGACCAGTAGAAGCGTTGAACCCTCTGCCTAGGACATCACAGAGCCCTTGCTAGTTAGAGCAAGCTACTCGTACCCTAGTATCCCACACATTTACCTTCAAATACCCCCCCCCTGTTCCCTAGCACCCTTAAAAGTGTTAGCTTCAGTCAAGGAGTAGCAGCTAGGAAGGCCCTAGGCGTATTGATATACGACCGCGTAATTGAACATAATCGAGAGTTGTTGTTGCATAGTGAACTCAAACCAGTGGTCGCATATTACGGCCCGGACCCGAACTCAACCAAGGAGACGCGCCATTCTTTGGGAGTATAAAGGTGTTTGTGTGTTAGTTGTGTGGTTGGTTTTGGTGTTAGTGTTTTGCTAGCATAGACCTAAGCTTCAGCTAGTCTATTTCACTGTCAGGCGCATCTGCCCGTTTCAGCGGTCACCGTCTCTCATCCAGAGATTCCGGAGACGACCCTCAGCGTAGGTTGTCCAGTCCTCTCCGTTGAACACATCGATGAATTCCTCAGTGAACACGGAGAAGTTTCCGTGCCACGGGTGAACCACCGGCGAGTCCACCGGGAAGTACGATGTCGCCTCATCCCGGGGTGCAAGCCAATATAGGTGTAGCACTGGGCAATGAACGTCTCCACATCGGCGGTGTTGCAACCGTCAAACGTGTGGGGAAAGACGTAAGTCTCCGGTCAGTCACCGGTGTTATATTCGAGTGGCGGGGCAGAAGATCCTTCAGCCGGGGAGCGTAGAGTGACCGGAGATGACCGGTGACAGGGAGGCGAGTCCGGCGGACAGGCATTAGCAAATCGCGACAGAGGTGCTGCGCGAGCCCCTACTCCGTATCCCAAGACTAGAGCAGAGGACGACCGGTAGAACGACCGGTGCCGGAGGGTTACAATCGGATTTCTTCACAGAGGGAAAGTGAAGAGAACATTTATTATCAGACTGAAGAACAAGGATGTAGACTACGAGATACTGTGTAGCTTATTGTATAGTATAAGGGGTAAGAAGTAGGAACCATGTGGAAGTAACAATAGGAGGTGATTCCAAATGGGGTTAGAGTGGCGAACACAATAACAGAGAAGTCTTGAACAATAAGGATGAGGTCCATTGGCCATAGGCTGAGGGCCTGGTGATTGTATGGCGCAAGGATGGTGCAATAAGACCTTAGAAGATCCCACGAGTATCCACCGGTCGAGTGACCGGTGACCACTTGGAGGTTTTCTGGTCACGTCCTGGACTTGTACGTGCACGGATATAACACCGAGAATTCAAAAAAAAAAGCAGCCCAGAAAATGTGCCCATACTGTCCATAGCCACGAGAAATATGTATTTGTCCTCTCGCAATTCTTTTGAAAGGTTTCAGAAGGATTTCTACTGCTTCTTCTGTCTCATTCTTGCTTGTCCACGCTGAGTCTACGTGCGCGAGGAACTCAAGCCGCCCGAGGAATGAGGGTGGCAAGTGTTTCGAGGCCAATGATTGTAGACTTCTATTTTGCTATACAGTAGACAGTAGCTACCATTCCCAAGTGCACACACTATATCACTGAGAATGACAACCCAAGGTTCCGCGTACGCGAGAGACTGGTCCGTCGGGCTAGATGGCTGGGGGACATGAGGGACTGGGCCTCGCAGATCACGACGACGACTGTGTTGTGGCAGATTCCGCCGCAGTACGGCTGGAATCTGGCGTACTTGAAGGAAGGCCATCTCATCATATCGGAAGCAGCTGAGACTTGCCTTCGACTTCTAGCTCTCATGACGCCCGGGGTACGATTTGCGCGACATGTTCTGGAACTCGGGATCGAACACGGGATCACCTTTCAAATAGGTCTCACCCTTACCGTCTACCCTCGCTTTGCCCCCCTCGTGCCCTTGGAGCACCGGGCTACCACGAAAGCCAAACTGGAGAGCGGCGACCGTAGGATGGAAGAGGGGTCGAGCTCTGTCGTCACTCACGCGCGGTATCTGCGCCTCGTGGGCGAGGTCACCGAGCTGGCAAACGCGCGCTCTCTGATCGGCCGGGGTGGAACTTCGAGCTGGATTGTGCGCGCGCACGGATACATCGGTCTCGTTCAAGATTTCATGAATGGGCCCTCCCCGCACGTCACCGTCTACCACGGGGGGGCCAACGACGCTGCCGACGAGAAGAGCCTGGGATCGCACTGGGACGAGATGAACGAGAACGACTATCAAGCACTTCATGGATTTGTGCGCGGCCCGACGAAAGAGAGGGACTCCTGGGTCTATCCGACGGACGAGATCCTCGAGTGCGTGTCGAAACACTACTACCGCGAGTGGAACGCGGTGATCGACGACCACTTCCAATGCATCAAGAAGGAGTGGGAGGATCGCCCCTGTTGCGGAGAACTACGCACGCGCAAGGAATGGAGCGTATTCTTCCGCACCTCCAATCACGGGTGTTTCGTGCTGAGCGTGGAGGTGAACAATTCCTGGATTGAGGAGGGGAAGGAGCGCCTGAACCACGCATTCGAGGGGAGTTGGAACAAGCAGGAGATTTGGGGGATCCTGATTCCGGAAGTCTTCAAGCAGAGCTTCTAGAAAACAAGACTCACCGTGAGGCTGGGGGGCTCTGTAACGGCCAGCAAATACACGTCGGACGCCCGTTCAACCGGGGTCCTCATTTACTTACTTTTTACTTTTACGAACACTCACGACGACTCTTATTCCTTACCTCGTTCAGCTTACATACAAATCACGTGTATTGTAGCAATAGTTCCGGGCTTCGCCCAAATGGAATTAACTTACTACTCATACCCGCTCACACAGAAAGCCACTGAGCTTCCCTGGCCCTCTTAACGGCAGGAAAGCATAGAGGCCCCATCGTGAAGGTACATTCCCTTTGACGCCTAGTGTCTGAACTCGCGTTACAGGAACTACGTATTACATCTCGAGAGGAGGTCCTCTCAAGACTGGAGAACGGAGACCTAAGGAGGTCCTAAGCCTCTCCGTTGGTCCGCGTAAGACGCTAGTTGGTACACCATTCGGACGTTACTCGTCTACTCGAAGGCTCGCCAGATGTATCCCTCGGTGGATCTACCCAATAACAAGTATTTGCTAGGATACACTCGACACATCCTACAAAGGGGAACCACATCGAAATAATCACTCCTTGTGTGTCTCTCAAACCTTTCCGTCCAAATATTCATGTCGTTCGAACTTAATTTGAACACTCAACACATTCACTGTGTATGTGCCCTGCCCGTGCTGCCTGTTCACCTGCACTCACAGCCTCTCCCTCGCGCTCGCTATTCCCCAATGTATTGCATTCCGTAGATCTTGAATACAAATTGTTTGTCAAAAGACAAAAAACTGTGGGATTCTGACGAGTAAGGAGAGCGCGCGGAGGTTCAGTTCAAGCTTGTGTTCCAACCCCCCGCCCAATGTGAGCTGGTTGGCGCATGAGCGCTGACCGAGCAAACTTTGGGCCAAAGGTGTTATGCTGCTAGCTAGCCTCGCTAACTTGGAGTACTTTCCTTAAGTTTCCTAGGCTCCTGGCTTGGATTTTGATTCTTCTGGGTTTCATCTTGTGCAGAAGTATATCTACCCTATAAAGGACTTGGATAGCGGGCCCTGCCGCGGCACGCGGGCTACACAGTTTATCAAATAGAAGCAGTAAACAAGTGATGTATATCCAAACCTGCTATATATGGTAATTTTTATTTCCTTTATAGGATAGATGTGGGAATCTAGAAAGTTCTCTTTGGGTTGAACCTGTCCCCAAACACAGAAACAAATTTGCTTAGATGAAGTTGAAGCTGTGTCAACTGCTCTCCGGTTTCCTCTCTGGAAGCCATACAATAGTGGAAAGAGCCTTTGACAACACACAGGAGTTTTGGAATGACCTCACCCCCATGTTATTGACAAGATATGCCACAATACAATCTCAACAACACATTCAAACTCAAAAACCTATGGAAATCGAATTACGCTAGAGAGATTCCAACCACTGTCAGTGCATCACTCACGCACACAATAACACATGGGGGCTTTGATGTTTTTCTCTGAAAGTTTCTAAGTTCCTCTCAGACGGATGGTACATGCGGTTTTTCTAATAATGAAGACTAAATTTCAATATTTCGGAGGTGGAACATCTTGTGTCCCGATTTGGAAATGGACTTCGAACAATGAACGGTCGGTGGCATCCTGTTCCTTGCCTCCCTCTTCCACAACTAAATGCCTCTGCCATCAGCTATCCCTACTGCAAAATCCCTGTAAGCTGCATTAGGACTCGGACAGCCTCACCTCCTTTATAACTCTAGACATGACCTATTGTCTCCCGGTGGATATTTATACGAAGGCACATCGGACACCCAGGTTTTTGGCTTCACAGACTCACAGACATACTCGGGAGGTGATCAAAGCGTCCACTTGGACCTCTTGGCCGTGAAAGCTGATGGTATATCAATTTTTTAGGATTGCTGGAAACATCGAATACACACGACAACTCGGACTATGATAGGAATCCCGCCATGCTCGACGTCGGGGTTGACGAACTTCATGTCAAGGATGAGCTTGTGGTCGAAGTTGTTGGTGTTGGCCCGAGTGTGCTGGGAGAAGGTGTATACCGCCTTGCGGCGGGTGGACTCGAGAAGGAACCATGGGCGACGGAACAAAAGAGTACTGGTGTCGTTGAGACAATCCAGAGGCCGAGGCAGAACAAGGCTGTGAGTGTTGAGCTGAGTGTCAAGCTGGGTACTCAGCTGCTGAACAAGATCGGTCTGGGCACCCATGGGCAGGGTGGCCACGACCGTGCGCTTTAAGAGGGAGCAGCATCTCCGTGAACTGGTCGATGGTGGTGGTCCCATCATCAGCGGGGGAGTTCGGGAGCTGTAGACGTTTCAGAAGAAGCAGCGAACCATGAATGAACAAGAAGACTTACCACATTCGGCCAAAGGGTGACGAGCACCTGAAACGTGGATGGGGTACCAATAGATGCTGGGTAAGCGTGGGGAGGTTTGTACTTTTTTGACTTCAATGGCTTGGGAAAGTGACGGCTGATGGCAGCGTTCCTGTTTTTGTTGGCGGTGGTCGCGCCTGAGGACGAGGGACCGGTGAAGGTTGAAATCGGTGGAGGTAGCAATGTGTGAAGGGTGCTGAGCGGGGGAGGAACAGAAGGAGTGAAGGGAGGAGGAGGAGGTTGGCCAGTGGCGCTGAAACGGGGATGATACAAGTTCGCTGGCATAATGTGAGGAAAGAGGGACATACGGTGGAGCAGGTGGAGGAACAGAGGCAGAGGACTGGTGTACCGCCTCGTGGTTGGCCCACCCCACCCCACAAACGCAAGGCACGGTGAACCCCCACGGGGAGGAAGGGGAGGAGGAAGGGGACACCTAGCATGATGTTGGGGTTAGATAAACAGTGATGTCCACAAGCGCAGCGGACGCACCTGCACAAATCCACCACAACCATTGGGACTGTTATATCCGAGTGGCGGGGCAGAGTGCTTTCGGCCGGGGAGCGTGGAGTGACCGGAGATGACCGGTGACGGGGACGAGTGACCGGCGGAAGAGCTTTTCAGGCAATCGCGACAGAGGTGCTGCGCGAGCCCCTACTGCGTATCCCAAGACTGAGCAGAGGACGACCGGTAGGATGACCGGTGCCGGAGGGGTACAATCGGATTTCTTCACAGAGGAGAAGTGAAGAGAACGTTTATTATCAGACTGAAGAACAAGGATGTAGACTACGAGATTAAATAGTGTAAAGCTTATTGTATATGTATAAGGGGTAAGAAGTAGGAACCATGTGGAAGTAACAATAGGAGGTGATTCCAAATGGGGTTAGAGTGGCGAACACAATAAGAGAGAAGTCTTGAACAATAAGGATGAGGTCCATTGGCCATAGGCTGAGGGCCTGGTGATTGTATGGCGCAAGGATGGTGCGATAAGACTCAAGAAGATCCCACGAGTATCCACCGGTCGGCCGGGACCGGTCGAGTGGCCGGTACCGGTCGAGTGACCGGTGACTACTTGGAGATTTCTGGTGACGTCCTGGGCGTGTGCGTGCACGGATATAACAGGGACCATAAGTACCCTTGCGATAGGGATTGTCTGTGTCGGTGGAGGTGTCGGCGAGATGGTGGATCCAAGGGTGCGTGCAGGCGGCACACGGTTCGCGTGGGTCATGGGGAATCTAGAGTTAGTGAGTGGAACGAAGGTCGGTGGCCAAAGACAGCTTACATAGCTGAAGTTCGGAGTGCTCGTATGTGACGCAATGAAGCAGCCACACTGTCCGCAGAGGGAGCATCGCCCGCGTTGGGAAAGTGGACGGGACATGAGGGGGGGAAGGACAGTGGGCAATGAGCGAGTTTGAAGGAGAGCGGGGCAGGAAGTGGCAGGAAAGCGGAGTTAAAGTCCTCGCTCTTTATGTGCTCGACTTGGCGAGATAACGGAACACCCGGAAGGGTGTTGCAATGCAATGAACTTTAGAGCGCATGGTAGAACTGATCCTGAGAAGCAATCACGAACACACGACTTCGGACTCCCGCCAAGGTGAGCTACCGGGGCACGCCAGAAGGGGAGAGGTTAAAATGCGCGTTTTAAAGATACAAAAAGTCCTCCAAAAGAGAGAAAAATACGGCTGTTGAAAGTTGCAAAACAGACCTGTACTGAGATCCTCAAGGAACTCTGTGTTTCCTGAATATTCCTAGATGCCTACGGAAATTCGAGTTTGGTGGCAGTGCACATAAAAAAAAAGATCTGGGAATATTCAGAGATCTTTGAAGAACCTCACTGATCTGGGCTTCCCATCACAGAATGCTGCAGATCCTTGAAGATTGAGGGTGAAAAACATGGTGGATTCACAAAAAAGTATTTTTGTCCAGGTTGGGCCTTCATAGACGCTGTTCCGAGAACAGCATGTTCTCAAAATTGGTCCAAACCTCTTTGTCTTCTCGGTTCTGCCTCCAGAGCGGCATGTAGACACTGCGGATCTGGTTGTGGCCAACACGCTGGGTGCGCAGATTGTGCAACCGCGTACAAACCTCCAGCAAGTCGCCGTGCTCATCCTGGTTGCCGATATTTAGCGGAAGTCGAAGGCGGTCGAAAGAACCTTGGATTGTATGCATCCCCCATTCAGCTGTTTGGTGGTACGATAGCAGCTCGCGATCGAACACCAGCTTTTCTTCGATCTGTGGTTGAGTCCCCTGAATACACTGGCCAGTCTTGATCGGTGCCCGTATCTTCTCGTCAATTTGGGCTGAACTGCGGGGGAACGCGGTGTCAGCGACCAGATAAAATCCATCGGGTGTTCAACTGCGAAGCTTCTCGTAGATGGGCTGCGCAAGCCGAGGATCATGCCAGCTGCCGGGGGCATTGAGCTTGGCGGCTATTATGGTCCCTGGACCCAAAGGTTAGAGGTGAGTTGTGAGAAACAGGTCAACACACACCTCGCGGGGAGAAGACAAAGACAGAGCTGATGAAGTGCTCGCACAGCCATCCGTTGTACGTTGCGTTCTCGATTTCCTCGTCGTCTGCTGTCTGAGCAGGGAGATTGAGCCCATCGATGCTTGCAAAGGCTCCCGTCAAGCGTGGATGACGCTCGACGATGAGGTCGTTGAATGCTTGGAACTCGTCGGCAGATTCAGGCCATTTGATTGCGGCATCCCGCATCCGACGGAGAACGCTAAGAAGGATGCGAAGCCCGAATGTTATGTATCGGGACACCGTGGTCGGAATGAGGGCGAAGATTTGCTGGAGACTAATCTCCCGCATGGTGGAGTTTAGGTAGTGGAGAACGAGGCCGAGAGCCCCAGCGGCATCTAATGATCGTGCGCCGAGACGAGGTTTTCCAGCAGTCGCAACATCGTCGCGTGGAATAGGAGTTGCAGCCCAGGAAGCACCAAAACCAAGAATCGCCTCGAATGTGGCCACATCAAAACCCATCGTTGTGATAAATGCCCGGTCGTTGGCACTCCCATGGAGGGCCTGCCATGGGGCATCAAAGCGGGGGTTCCGAAGCAGCTGGGGTCGACAGAGATAGAGGCGGGTCCTCTGCCTGCGTTCCGAGCGCAATAGTTGTACTTCTCCTGCTCCCAGCAAGATACAAGTAGCTGCAGCGGCGGCCTGCTCCCAATCATCCTCCTCCTCCTCTTCCTCGAGGTCCTGAGCCATTTGCTGAAGAAAATACGCGTCGATATCCATCCAGGCAAGCGGGGGTGGAGGTAAGAAAAGACGCGTTGTTTGGGCGTTGTTTGTGTACAGTGTTTATTCTAAATAATTACAACGAGAAATGCGGAAGTTGTTACGGGAATCGTTCACGAATATAATTTCTCAATCTGCCGCCAGCCGACATCACTGGCACCGCTCGAAAATTCGACCTGAATTTTTAATCCTTACGGGAAGTCACCCAATCTTCCTTTCTTGCAATATCTAGTTTCTTTTTCTCTTTATTTTTTACTTAATATCCACACACTTCCACCAGTATCGAGCTGAAATGCACAGAATCGGCTTGCGATTCGATTCCCGTTCAAGTTTGCACTTGAGGCTTGAGCCCACCCTAAAGTGGGTGATTGCCGGTGGTGAGTGTAGCCTGGAATCATTCGAGGATAGTGTCCCGAACTTCAGCTTCAGTGAGGAAGTCGCAAGTCCTTCTGCAGATACCTAGTGTGTTGAAAATTTTTCTCGATGAACGATTATATATGTACGCTAAAACACGGGAAAAAACAATGGTGGTAATACACGTGAGACCGTAAACGAAAGCGAGAAACGATAAGTATGTTGGGGCTCGTACAATAAAAACTACCATCCCGCATAATGGTAGGTCGAGGTGTCCCCCATGCTATAATTGCGCACGAGCTTCTTCTTCGGCGCACCCGCAGGCACTGGCGGGTCCATCGGCGGGAGCGTGGCATCGCGCCGCTCCGCCCCCGGCGCCCGAGGCGTCACCCGCACCAAACTCTTCTCGGGCTGCCGCCCACCCTGCACCGTCGTCACATTGACGGTGCTCTTCGTCCGACGCGGCGGCGGGCCAGTCATATCCGAGCGATAGGTCTTGCGCTGCCAGAGCAGGTTGAGTCGCAAACTCTCCGACATCTCGTTGCGCATCATGTGCTGACGCGTCGTGCGCGGTGTTGACGGCGGCGCGGGGACGGGGAGGTGGTACGGAAATCCAACAGGGCCGGACGACATCGACTGATTCGACGGTCGTTGAGGGACGTAGTCGTCGCTCGCATTGGGGTTCTTCGGCGCAGCAGCCCATGGCACATCGTCCGCTTGCTCAAACAACCGGCGGCGCTCAGACTCCCCCGCCTCCACCCCGTTCGCTCCACCGTTCTTGGCGCGGGACGAAATCGCGCTCTTCTCCGCAAGAACACGCAACTTCTCCTGCGCGACGCTCTTTGAGAAAATTCCCTCGTCGTGCGCGCGCCCCTTGCCTTTACTAATACCACGGCCCTCGGCATCCGACTCGTCATCTTCCTCATCGTCGTACTCCATGCCGGCTGGGGGACCCTTGGGCCGGTACCCGCTCCGCGACGCGCTTCCATTCTGTGGTGTCGTCGTGCTCGGCCCAAGCACGGGAGTAGCGACGATCTCCGGCCCCTCCCCCACACCCGACACCACAGGCCCCGCGACAGCGCTCTTCCCAACGGAGCCGCTTGTCCCCGGCGTACCAAAATGTGGTGTTGACATGGCGCGCGGCATATTCGGGCGGCGAGGCAGGAGCCCAGCCTGAGCCGGCGTTGGCGGTTTCTGTTGCGGCGGAGGTGGCGTGGGGGGCAACTGCGACTGTTGCCTGACCGCGGGAGGTTGCTGGTGATGTGGCTGCAAAGCAGCCGACGCAGGTGTCGGCGGAATGGGGGAAAGCTCCGACCCACCAGCACCCGTCGGTGGGCGCGCGGTCATCATCAGTCCGAGCCCCGCAAGTCCACCGGGTCGAGACTGTCGCGGCGGCGGTAATCGACCTTCAATCTGCTGCTGAAGCTGATGCTGCTGCTGATGATACTGCTCCGCGACTTGTTGAGGGCGGCCCCCAAGCAGCAGTGTGAGGCCGCTGGGGTGCGCACCAAGGGAGGTGAGGTTCTCGTAGCTGTGGCGAGGCGCCTTGGCGAAAAGCTCCCGTTGGCGCTGCGCTTCGTGCATCGCGCTGGAGAGGGTCGTGGCGCTCATCGTGGCATTGAGCGCGCGGGCGGTGCGCGCATTCTGTGCCGACGCAGTATGCTGGTGCTTCGTCGGCGCGGCCAGCGCAGGCAGGTGCCCAGCCGAACGACGGAGACTCGGCAACTGCCGCAGGTCGTTACCACCAGTGCTGTGTCCCCGCGCATGTCCCAAATGCGGCCCTGGCTGCTGCTGTTGCAATGACGGCGGTGGCGCCTTTGCGTTCGTGGCCACCTCCTGCGCCGACTCGCTCTCATCCTCGTCCTCCCAACCGCCATCCTCCTCGTCTCCCTCGTCCACTTCTTCTTCCTCCTCCTCGCCACCCTCGGCGCTTGCCCCATCCACCCCGCTCTCATACTCATAATCAGTCCACTCGCCTTCCTCCTCGTCACTAGCCACCATCACTCGCGACCGCCCTTCAGTCCTCATATGACGCTCCACCAGCGCCGTCGCTGCCGTCAGTTCTGACGGCAGACCCAGCGCATTGGGCGCCTCGCGCTGGGCCGCACTTCCCTCGCGTGCATGCCCGGGCCGCGTCCCGCCCTTTCTTGACCGCGACCGCGAATGTTGACTCCGCATCGGCGGTCGCGCAGGCTGCTTACCGCGAACACGCACGCGCACATTCGACGACGACGTCGTGAGCGAGCTCACCGACCGCGCGTCATCCCGGTCGAGGTCTACACCATTAGATTGCGGCGACGCAGTCATCTAGAATGAATGAGTCAGTTTCGTAATTGCAATGCAGCACAAAAACAGCATACCTCGAGGCCCGCACCAAGTCGACCAAGAAAGGGCGCCGGTTTCGGTTGAGATTGAGGTCGTTGCTCCTGTGGCTGCAGCTGCTTCGCGGGCGGGGGTTGTGGCGCTTGTTCTGGTTTCGGCGGCTGCTCGTGCATCTCTGGCCGCTGGAACTCGCGCGAATCCGGACTCCGCCGTCCACTACTGCCCGTTCGATCGCGTCCACGTCCGCGCGCACTACCCACTCCGCGCGGGTGGCTATTAACGGACGAACTCGAGCCTTCGCCACGCTCCCGCGAGCTTTCGCTACCGCCACTCCCACTCCCACTCCGACTTGAGGGTGAGTCAGACCCATGCTCTTCACCGTCCCGATACGAGTTGCTCGAACGCGAGGAACTGTGCGAGCTGCCGCTCGGACCGGGTTCCAGGTAAAATTTCCCCCGCGGGGTGGCCTTTGCGGCGGTCTCCGTGGCTAGTGGCCTGAGGCCACCGATGGGGAGGTTGTGCGTCGACTTGGGCGCGTACGCAGACGGGTCCACGCGTGTATACGCCGAGTCGGCAGGGGGGAAAACGGGGGAACCCATGCCGCGTGTTGCGGATCGTGGCAGGAAGAACTGGCCCGGGGGGTCACGGCGCGTCTGGGAACCTGCCGTAGGTGAGGACGGAGCAGATAGACGGCCAGAGGTGGACGGGGACAGTGTCCGTGGAGGTGCCGGTGTGGATGCGGCGAGAAGCGGAGTAGCTGGAGGAGTGGGATGTGGAGTGAGGTTTGGTGTTGCGTTGACGATGTGAACGCGAGGGACGGGTGCTACGGGCTCAAGGCGATCGTGTGCAGCAGGAGATACGGCGATTGAGACGCGGGAAGAGGAGGCCGAGTCAGAAGAGCTGCTGGAGGCGGGGGTTGGGTAAGCTCCCTTCTGGGGCTGCTTCTTGGTGTCTTCCTGCTGCTGAATGGGCTTCGGGGGGAAGTCGGGTGAAACCATATCGCGCATGATCCGTCCTGCAGGGCGTGCGGTGGTCGGCATCGCTGTGCGGATCGATCAGAGCGATGCACGGATATTCAGAGGGAAAAGAGAACGCACGAGGCCGGGGTTGGATTCGGAAGAAGGGGGGAAGGGAAACAGCACTTTTGTGCGTGGTGGCGACAGAATGTGCTGATTTTGAGCCACCCATGTCCTCACTGCAGACAGATTCCGGAGTGGGCGGCCACGGGCCATCAAGGGGCGTCTGGACACGACCATTGCGAGATAATTGCTGGAACGAAAGGCGCCAGGAGATGTACTCTAGACGAGGGCCGCCCTGGAGCGAGTCCTTTGATTTTGAAAACACTTTTTTTAGAGAGAAGAAGAAGTGATTAGTGGGAGTATGATGCAAGTAGCAGGAGAAGAAAGAACGTACAGGCCCAGAGGTCGAGGGCGTCCTGTGTGTCGAGGGCGTCGGGCTTGAGGGCGAGGACGGGGCCAGAGGCGGACATTGTGGTTGGTGGCAACAAGCAAGCTGGCTCGCACTCGATTGCGGTCCGACTCTTCCTCCACTCCCATTGATCCGTCCACCAGCTGACCAACCACATGTCCACTAGCTCTCATTTCAATACATACAACCTATCCCCGCACACCACACGTAACTTCCCCGCACTCGTATACTGCGTCTATCTCTGTCTATCTGCTGCCCTCCTTGCTCTTGCCTTGCTCTCCTTGCTCCTCGCCCACCCCATCTCTCGTAACTTATCTCCCTCGGGCTGATGACCTCAACTCTGACCACCGACGCCGAGTTTCACCTGGCACTCCAACTCACATGCAAAAGCCAGCAAAAGGCCCGCACTGTCTGTGGATCCCGGTCTCTTTCTCCCCTCACGACTACCCTCCGAAACCCCCGTCCAATATTGACCGCAACCGCGACTCGCTACCGTCGTCCAACACGAGGCTCTCGGCCCGATTCCAACTCGACCCTGCGCGTTAATTATCCCCTCTCCAAAGCACTACTTCCGAATCAATTGATCAAGGTACTGGACTACGACTACTCCTACTAGTCTCAATTCGGCGCCTACCTTCGACTTGACACAGCTCAACTCCGAGGAAACCAGAGATAGGCGGCGCTATCACAACGTCTTGCTCCGGCACTTATCGCTCTCCGTCCGCAAGCAGGTTGTCACGGTCAGCAGTGCATGCACGTTTCCGACGTTGCTCATGCATGTTGGCACTGCATCGGACGTTATGGATGTTGGCACTGCATAAACCTGCATCGTATTCAAGATACGACGATTGCGAGTATTTGATACATCGAAACTGTCTTGCAACCCAGCCAGCGTGATTCCAACGAAACCAAATTCCTTAGATTCAGTCAAGTTACAAGTATACTATATCCTCAATCGTTGAGCCAGCATTCAACATTTTTCCGGATTCCCGAGCTGCCCGAGCGCGACCATAAATGCGCGGGATCGCATCAGATTCCCCGTAGCACACCGACGCACAGCGGTCTCACTCTGCTATGTAGGTATTGATTCACCAAGTCCGACCCACTACTATACATACCCATGACTGTGCGACGTCGCATTCCAGGGACCGTCGCATCTGTCGCCCAAAATATTTCCCGCTCAAATGAGGAGGATAACCGCTCCCATCCACCGTCGACGCAATTTAACCACAGCATAAATGTCAAGGACGCAAATGAGAACTTCCATGGCCTCTAAATCCTCGAAGGGCTCTCCTTTTTTTTGACTTCGAACCAAGAACCCAAAAACAGAACCGTGGGAACTCTGACGAGCATGTTGAATTTTCTCATGCTCATCCTAAAGGTACGCAGTAACGCACTGCATGCAAGTCACGTCTCGCAACTCCGCCAGGTCCCTAAATCCGATCTTTTCTAGGCCTACAGCCAACGTCGCGGCCCCATCTTCAACCCGACCAACTAAATTCACGTACGGTACGTCTCCGCGGCCACTCCCGCGCCGACCTGCTGACCAGTCCAAATTTATTTACTGACGCTGCTCCAGTGCTCCTCCCCTCCGAGGCAACCCAGATGCAGATGGATGGATGTCAATGCGGGGAAACGCGGGGAAAACGTCAGCGCCGCTCTCGCCCCGCCGCTCCATGTAGTACGAATGCCCGAGCTCGTCAAGTCAAGTACATTTACCTCGGTCTTCCCCCGAATATTCAGCGAGGAGATACACGCAACACGTGGTCAGTAGTAAGCTGCTTGAAAACCTCAAGTAAGTCGAACAAGTAACCATCTCCTTCAATGAACTTGGGCCGAAACGATACGTACGAATCGGACGCCGTGACGAACACGTATGTATACTGCGGATGGCAGTTCAAACCGGGTTGGGATTCATAATTCACTCGCGGATCAGTGAAGGTTGCATGCCCGACTCGAGTCTCGGGCACGAAGCGTAGAGCATATCCATAATCCGATGCTAGATTACACCGAAGTCGTCGTGAAAATATTTTCCGCAACACCTGCGGCCTCGCCAACGCGAACTTCCCAGCCATCCGCCCAAGGGCTGGGAGAGCCCGCCTCCTCGACGCACAAGCCATACATTGGGTGCCACCGGTTCCTCCACCTCCCGAACCCTAAATCGACCGAGTCAGTAATATAACAGCATTTAAGTTCGAGGTAGATTCAAGCTCCGCATACCAGGGAAATAAACTCTGCAGGATTGTGGGGATCTTGTGAACCCTCCAACCCTTTTTGATCATTGCAGCCCTCGTATTGCGACAGTCGCCGAGTGTGCGCGACAAAGGCTTGCACATCCCCTTCCCACCAACCCAACGTCCGCTGGGGAAGAACATCCTCAAGGAGTGGAGAACATGCAAATTTGAACGGGTCTCATCGCGTTCCCACCAGCTGAAATCCGAGACCATCCAGCCTATGTTGTGGGCCGCCAGTGTCCCCTCGCCATCCAAAATTCCCCAGTACACCATTCTAGGGCTACAAAGACGTTCAATGTCAATTGTGAGTGTGAATGTGCTTAGAACAACAACGCACACTTTGGGAAAGGACATGGCCCATCCTACAAAAGCGATATCAAAAGCAGCCCAGAGTTTGCCCGAAAGCACGACTCACTTGACAGAAAGCTTCTTGATTGTTTTTTTGGCGCTAGTGAAGGCGGAGGCGGTAGAGTTGAACTCCCAGTGGAAATTGAAACAAGTTAGCGCCCGCAAAGAATGTGTGAAGCACGAACGCCATCAGGTGTTGGCTGGTGCGATAGAACGAATGCGGGGTGGTGATTTGCGGGTTAGAGTCTCTAGGTGAACGTTCGAGTTGTCTCCCAGAAAGGGAAGTGACTTCCCTGTTTGGGAAAGCTCGGCACCGACAGCCCCTATCTTTGCTCCTCCTTTCCCTCTGTCATGACAGACCTCCAGGCCAAGGCCGCCCCCGCTACGGCCAAGGCAACAGTGAAGCCAGGAAGGGTTGGCACATCTGCCGTTTCGTGTCCCCACATCTCACTCACCCGTCGAACAGTTCCCAGTCTCTCCTGAAGTCGCCGAGTTTTTGGCGACTTTACTGCCGGATTCTAGCCCTCAAAACATGCAGAATTTCTTCGACGACACCTTCGACACGGGGGACGGGTACGATGCCGCCATGAATGCATTTTACAGCTACCGAGATGTCGCGACTTCTGGTGTTATGATCGGCGTGCGTCCTACTTACTTGCTTTGTTGTGCCGCAACCTCATATGCATTACAGGCCACGTCTCCCCCTTCACACCCAGATTTCCCCGTCATATCCGTCGACGCCGGCCCATTCACGATTCGCTACAATTCGGTTTATCCCGCCCACCTTCAGGCGAATACCCCGTTTGCTGGAGCTTTTATATCGCCTGGCGGGGGAAAGAGAGTATGGTAGACTGGGCAGAACAGGGCATCACCTGTGAGATTCAGGATTGCTTCGGCAGATGGGGCGACTGTAAAATGTTAATGGTCGTCCCATCCACGCGAGTCCGGCTCACGTATGATCAAGAGCAAACCGACGGGCAAACTCACGCTGGGCGTAAAACCAAACGGGTTACGCACGAGCTCGTTTTCCCGCCTGATCCACGGGAAGAGTCGATTACTGTGCATTACTTGTAATCGTTGCGACCAAGGACCTAGTCGTTTGTTCTTCTTGTGCAATACTCTATGTACAACAAATAGGACTCGATTCAATTAAGATTACTGTATAGCAAGAACGGCGTACATACGTATGGGTATGGGGTGAATGCAAAAAGAGAGTACGTGGGAGGTAGGAAACATGTAAATGTCGCACAGAAAAGAAAATGTATAATTACCCAAGGAAACAGAGGAACGACCCGCGTTTTATCACTTCCCTCCCCATCGTCTACTCATCGTCATCGTCCTCCTTCGGCGGCGGCCCCCCACCCATCGCCGCCTTCCTGATAGCCTGCCGAATCGGATTCGACTCTGGCGCAATCTCCCCCCTCCTCTCCAAGCGGTCAAATACCACAAACAGCTTCTCCATCTCCCGCTCCTTCTCCTCCTCCGTCATTTCTGGCGCTGGCTCGCGCGCCTCCTGCACCGTGCCCGTGATGGGGTTGATGTTGTCTGCGGCGGCCGCAGCCAGGCCCGCAGGCGTCGTGGAGGAAGCCGGCGGTGGCGGGGCGTTCATTATGCCCTTGTTGAACAGGAACCCTGCGACGTTGCCGTACCCAAAGAGCGTCGACAGCGTCGTTGCTGTACAAGTTGCGTTAGCACTCACATTACGAAGAAGAAAAGCCAGAATCGCAACGTACCATCGGAATCGCAGACCGCAAACAACATCTCCCCCACCGAATCCTTCAGCCGCGGGTGATATACGCTCCCCATCAACCTCAGACACCGCCCGAGGAAATCCGGACGTCCCTCCAACGCGCCCGCCTCCGCACTCCGATCCAAATCCGGCGGACACACCCAATCACGCGTCCGCGTCCGCGCGCCCTCATCCGCAATGCACAACCGCGTGATGAGCACCACCAGCGGCGACAGCTCGTCGTCCAGCGTCGCGCTCGGGCCCGCCTCCGCCTTGACCATCTCGCGCACGGCGGCGTCGTCCGCCTCGGTCGCATCGGGGAAGTAGTGCGCGAGCGCGACCTCGAGGAGTGCGTGCGCGCGGAGGAGCGTGTCCCCGGGGAGCTTGTTCGCGGAGCTTCGCGCGCCCTGGCCAGAACTGGATGCGGAGGCTGAGGGGGGTACGGGCGAAGGGGAGCGCGAAAGGGAGCGGCGGCCTGCGGCGAGGACGGAGAGCGCGCGGTCCAGGGTGCTCGATTTGGGGGATGTGGGTGTGCCAGACCGGACGGGGGAGTGCGTGCGGCTGGAGGTAGACGAGGAAGAATCGGCGCGGCGGGGGCTTGGAGGGATGACGACAGGCGGCGCGAGCACGGCGGGCTTGTGATTTGGGGAGGAGGTACCGCTTGAGCGAGGGGAGGCGCCGAACCACTCGGCGCGGAGAGCGGGGGAGACGGGAATGGTGATGAGGGAGTGAATAATGTGGGTGAGGGGCGCGGCGACGGGAGCGGGGGACGTCGGTGGTAGTGCATGGAAGACACGGAGGAGGGGAGGGAGTATCCTGCAGCAGGGTGAGTATCACAATGAAACAATTTTTTTCCCCACCAAACGTACGGATCTAGTTTTGGACTCCAGTTGTCTCCAATGACCTTGTTGGAACCCCCGTTCTGCAAGGACTTGGGGTAGTGCATGAGGATGTTGAAGGTGAATTTGAGGACGTCCACCATGGCCTCTTTGGCCATTTTTGTGCTGGAAAGTAGGCTGCCCAGAAGGAGGTCAAGCTTGCCGCCAATGATGTCGACAACGGTGCTCCCATTGCGCTTCTCCTCGACGAGGTTCGTGATGAACGGGGACGGGTGCACAGTCGCGAGGAATAAGATACGCGACAAAATGAATATCTGATCCGGATTTGAAGATTTCTAGAAGGTCGAAGGGAGACGGTGGCTCAATTGGCGGATTGGGACCGCGAAAGAGAAAGTGCACGGACCTGGAGCTGGGATATGCAGGTGTCGCCGCCGTTTACATCTTTGCTAATGAACACTCTTCGTGCGTTCTCGATCAACAATAACGCGTTTGCGATGCACCGGAGGGCCTCGCCCGATGCTTCGGAATCGTCTTTGAGGGACGCGACGAGACCAAGGAGGACGGAGAGATTGGGAGCAGTCCCGAGTGTTTCTGAGCCAGTAGGATTCTTGCCCAGGGTCTTTACGGCCAGCAGAGCGAGTGCATTATCTGAAAGAAAGAGTCAGTCAGCGATTGAAGTGATCATACGCGCGTCGGCGAGGAAGTGAGCGACCTTTTGCAGGTATACGACTTTTTGCCTTGAGGTCGTTGAGGAGAGACTGGATGAGCTCGGTACGCGTGGCAGCGTCGAAGGTGAATGGTCCGGCTGCGGTGATTTGAGCCCGAAACGGGTGGAATACAAGGGAGATATTTAGATACCGTTTACAATGGCATTAAGGACGTTGTGTACGTCTGTGGCGGATGCAGCCTTGTACTGCTGCAGAAGAGAGGACATTTTGGGGGAAGAGAGCCGGAGGACACAGTTGCCAGGCCGTCAAGATGAAACGCGTCCGATTTGAGTCGGCCCGTAAACAATAAGGACCAAAGGCGATCGTTGTCCTTCAACAACCTCCGCCGCAGTTCAATATATGTTCAGGGAAATACAAGGCACCGCCAAAACAATATTGGCAAAAGAAACAGGCACACGTCCAACTTGGCGTCGGCTGCAACATCTCACCAACCACTCTCGCAATAAACGAGGGATGTGCGTCTTAAGAGGGGAGCACAAGCCTCAAAACTCAATTTCAAGTCGAGCAAAATCACCGAAACTGGGAGAGTGAGCACAAAGCAAGCTGGACTGAGGTAGGACATTTCTGAGGCTCTTCGGAAGGTTTTAAACGACGACGAGCATCTTGCGGGCACGGCGCAGAGAACATCAAGGTTCATATTCATAGCATGCGACATGAGGAAATAAGAGTACGACGTCTTAAACCACGGTACCCGCGTTGGAAGCGATACGGGGCCACAGATCTGCCTGCAGAAAGTGTAAGAGACAAAATCAACACGTCGAGCAAGGGCAAGACATACGCATTCTTTTGCGACCGGGCCAGTGATAGCTGAGCCCTTCATCTCGCCCTTGGGGTTGACGATAACACCGGCGTTGTCCTGCAGAGGCACATGAGTTATTAAGTATACCACACATCAGGGCGAAAACGCACCTCAAAGTAGAGGAAGACGCCGTCCCTCCGCCGCCATGCTTTGCGTTGACGAATGACCACCGCGGGCATCGCTGGAACAAGACACATAAGTCACAGTCGCGACCGAAGAGAAAAGGGCCGGCCGCCGACGCACTCTTTTTCCTGAGCTCGGGCTTGCCCTTCTTCACCGAGGCCACGACCATGTCACCGACACCGGCGTCGGGCAGTCTGTTGAGGTGGGCGCCGAAGCCGTACGGTTCAATGATAAACAGACTCTTCGCGCCGCTGTTGTCTGCGCAATTCATGACCGCGCCGACGGGGAGACCGAGGGTCAGACGGAATTTGGTGCCGGAGGCTCCTCCACCTAGGAAGCGTCAGCATGGAGCGCGCTCAACGACGACGACGCCGCCCGCAACGCACCGCGGGCTGTTGCCATTTTTGAAGATTAGTGGATTGAGGAAAAGAACTGTATAAGACCTGATGGCAAGCAAGCGTGCGCAGGCTGTTGCCAAACAGTCGTATACTCGATTATAATGTGCGTCAGAATATTAGTACAATTGAGCTACAGCAGGGGTATGGTTGTAACATAGCGAGGCCTCAAGTCCGTGTACCCTCGCTCTCTTTATGACAAACTGGACACCCTTGGTCCAACCGCGCGCGCACGACCGACTCAAAGGCAATCTTCCCACTCAGTCCCCGTGCCATACTATCCGCCATCCCAATCCCGCGCAAGGCTGGGTCAGGCTGGGACGGGATATGATCTCCGCCGCTCGTACACGCCGCGTGAACGACATGGCGACACAAGAATAATATAACCAGCGCTTGCGGCGTCTCCTGCAACGACCGTGCGCATATTGGGCAAGCCGTTTTCGCTGCAGAAGATTGTCGGGGGTGTGTTCCAACGGCGAAGAGCAACAACAAACTAACCAGTGAGGAAAAATCCAGCCGTCTGATCCTTGTGTAGTTTGCGCGCAAAGTCCGCGCTATCGCCATTCAAAATTGTCTGGCATCCCTCGAGGAGGGAGATCTGCAGATGGAAATCCTGAAGGATCTTGATCAACGCCTCCTGCAGACCAGGGATCTCCAGCCCGTTCTTGATACGCCGAATCAGGCGCAGGGGACTGATTTCTGGACCAACGTTCTCGAGTAATCCGCGGATGAACGCTGCGGCGTGGTGAGCTGTAAAGTCCCAGAGAAAAAAGCTACACGCACTAGGTCGCGTCTCCGAGTACTTCAGCAGATCCTCCCATAAATCATCGTCGTTCTGCTCCTTCGCAAAATCGATGGCCTGAAATGACGGTCTCAGAATTATCGAGATGAGGAAGTATCGGACGCAACATACCCGGTGAACGTCGCCAAGTTTCTCGATAATGAGCGTCAAGGCTTGCTTGTTGTTCCCCATGCGCCCAAGAAGGAAAACCATCTCGGGCACAAGACTGCGCTCGTCGCAAACGTGATACGCCTGTCGCGGCCAGAGTATGAGAAACCACATCTCAGTTGATGCTACTGTAACTCACGTTCTCCAGATTATAGTCGTTGCTCGCCCGCAGGAAATCAATGAGCCGGGGCGTCGCAAACTCGGCGTATAATTTGACCTGCACGTCGGCGAACTCCGACACCATGTGCGGTTCCTTGTCCATCAGGGCATCCAGGTACAAAAAGAGGAAATACGGCCTGCTTTGCAACTGTTTCACGACGCGTCCAACCTTACACGTCTATCAGCAAAGTTGCTGGCAAACGACGAAGGGAAACACGCTCACGGGAATGGAGTGTATGTGATCCACCAGCAAGGTGATCGCCTCGCTCTTCTCAGAGGGTCGACCCTCCTGCTTTCGCTTCTCCATCAACTCGTGATCGAATTCGACCAGGAGCAGCGCCTGATCCTGCACGTCCGTGAACAAGTTGTTGTCCCGGATGAGATCGAACACGTTCGGCCGCCGCAGGCGCAGGAAATAGGTTAGCGCCTTCCCGGGCTGGCGGTTCGCGGTGTATCTAGGTGGGGGGTTCAGGACCACATTGGGACGACAACAAAGGGTCGCACAGCTCCGCAAGACACTCCATAAGTATAATCGAGTCCGTCCCAGTTGTCCGGTCGAGATCGGCGAGCACGGCGATGATGACGGCGGAGATGTCGTATATATCCTTTGGCCATTCTTTAACGGTTTGCAATAAAGACTGTTTCGATGTGAACAAAGCCTTCGCAATTCACAGGGTAATCCTACCTTCCGGTCATGGGAGAGAAAGTGCGCGAGGATCATCTCATATACGAGGTGATCCAGCCGCGGGGAGTCGGTCGGAACGTATGGAATAATGGCCTTCCATAGATATGAGAACCGGGATATGTACGAACTAAAAACGCACCTGTAATTGTTTTTGCTGCTGGAAAAGGAATATCCATTTCTCCCACCGCTTCGCATTGTGTCCACACACTTTCGGCGTCAGCCGGGCCGCATTTACGAACTCGCCTTGGAGGATTGAGCAGAGGCGATGCGATATTATAAACGACATACCATCGCTCACGAGATGCTGGATATATCGCTGCCCGATCTCCACCGCACTCACTGAATCTCCGCTATCGCCATCGCCCCGGCCGTCTGCCTCCAACTGCTCCACCTCCAGCAGGGCCTCCTCGTACCTTTTCCGCTCGACGAGCCACGCAATGTGATCTCTCCGATCCCTGCGCTTCACAATGACAACGTCCCTCGGACTCAGCACGACATAGCAGCGCTCTTCGTCTGGGCCATCCCCGCCCACTTCGGCGAGCAGATAGTCGTTACACCCCCACGACTGAAAGTCCGTCAAACTAATTGCATCAGCTGCGAGCTCGGCCCCCGCCGGCGAGATAATCCGCAGCTCAGGCCGCTCCGCCAGTTTCCGCGCCTGCTGCGCGCGGTCGACCGTGAGCTCCTCGAGGAAGGATGTGTCAGGTGGTGTATATGCAAGGATGAGAAAGCAGAGGGTGGAGGGATCGGTGGGGGTGGCGATGGTTGGGTGGGGAACAAGCCCAGCGATCATACAGTCGGGTTTGAGGACGAGGGTGATTTCGACGAGGAGGGGCGGGAGGTTGGCGGATGCGGGCGAGTTGTTAGTGCGTGGTCGGGCGCGAACGCGGGCGACTTTGATGTGGTCCGCCCACGCTATGAGGAGAGTCGAGTCGTCTTGCCAGTGAAGCGTGCACTTGAATAAATCAGCGCGCGGGCTGTCTGGCGGACGGTCGATAAAGGTAATGCGCGTCTGCGACACAGTGTCATATATTTTGACCCCCTGCTCAAAGTCAGCATAATGCGACCAAAGAAGTCGGTATACTGACGAGGTCGTTGGCCCATGCAATAAGTCGACCTCTCCAGCGTATTTGCCAGATTGGCCCTTCACCCGTGTGGAGGATGGTTTCCTTGTGCCCTAGCCACCCTTTCTCATGGAGAACGAGGTTGCCCGCCATCCCGCCGCAAACAAACGCGCGCGACGTGCGCTTCGCGAAATTAGGCTCTAGGGCAACGCTTCGCATGGGCCGCTTTAAATCAAACGCGTACGATTCGGCCTGGGAGTGTATAACCACCTGTCCTAGAGCGCAAATAAACGAGACGTTTTGAGCAAGTCGAGTCACACACCGTCGATTGAGGCAGTCGCGACGTATTCTGCGGTCTCGTCCATTGCAATGTCGATTATTGACGCCATGTGGGGTTTGAACGACTTGATTTGATTCCCCGCAAGATCCACCATGTGTATGACGCCGCCGTGCGTGCCCAGGGCCTTAACGAGTGGTCAGACGCCAGAGGGATATTTGAGGAAGAGCGGCCCACCAGTACAGACTTTGAGATGCAGAGTGCGGACGCGGAGTCTTTCTTGAGCAGCCCAGGGACTATGCCGCCAATTCGTTCATATTTCAGGGACGGCTCCTCGTCGTCGTCCTCGTCGTCGTCCTCATCTTCGTCGTCCTCCTCTGAGCTTTCTGCTTCGTCCACAGACGAGACAGTCCCTTCCGATTCAGGGTGACTTGGTTCCTCCGTTGGAGACTCCGACACTGGTTTCTCGCCGTTGGTCGTGATTCCTGGGTTATGTGGGACGATTATTGGCGGTACATCGACCGCATTGGCCTCCGGAGTGTGCATCAAGAGCGAACGGCCGTGTTATGATCGGAAGCTTCAAGCCCATCGCTTAACTTTTTCCTCCCGCCTTCAACATGGCCAACCCACAAGAGGCCTCGTCCTCGACCATTTCCTCTGCGTCGTTCTCTGAATTCAATTCCAAGGTCCAGGCCGCAGCTCTCAATGCGACCCGCACCGCTGCCGGGCTTCCTGTCGACATTCCGTTTCACCGTTCAATAGACCCTGAATTGGCCGAGGACCTGGACGCGTTTTCTTCGCGCGTTCTCACCCTCACAAACAATTTATTGTCTTTGGTTGCGACCGCCGACCCGTCCCAGTCCAGCAGGCGCAAGGGAAAGGCAAAATTACAAACACAAGATGATATTGTCGATGATTTCCATTCGTTGATAGTTGACTCTATGGACCAACTGCTGGAGCGAACGGTAGGCATTACTGGGAAATTCTTTCGCCGTATCTGACCTTCCCCAGGACATATGTCTGGACGAGTTCCTTGGGCGAACCAAGGCTCCTCTTGTCGCCATAAACTACGATGCGCCCGGACTGCGTAAGGTCGTAAAAAGGGCCCCTCTTCAGAAAGGACAACTGGACCCCGCCATCCAGCATGCTTCCAACCTCATGAAGCCCCAACTTGCTTTCACACATCCTGTGAAAAACACCGACCAGCCATGGTACCCCGCGCTCACCCATAAGTTTAATGCGCAAGTGCCTTTGGGGCACATCTTCCGCGATTCAGACGCGGAAACGATCGCGTCCGTGAACTCAACTCTCGCTATTTCTTGCCACTGACTGTGTCGATAGGAATCACCCGTATCGCTACGAAATAACCCATATCTCGTACCCACAGCGCATGTTTCTCCCGGCCGAGCCCATCCCGGCGACACCGTTCGAAACTACATCGGCTACCTGGGTGTCGACCCCCGACGCCCTCGAGGCCATGTTGGACGAGCTTCGCGGAGCCCCTGAGATTGCCATCGACCTGGAACACAACAACTATCGGTCGTACGCGGGGATCGTGTGTTTAATGCAAATTAGCACGCGAAAGCAAGACTGGATAATCGATACGCTGGCATTACGCGCAGAGCTGGCGACAGGCGCGTTAAACGAGGTCCTGACGGACCCGAACGTGGTCAAGGCATGTTTCAATCTTAATGGGCTGAACACGTTAATGATGTAGTGTAGGTGCTTCACGGCGCCGAAAGTGACATCGTATGGCTGCAACAAGACTTTAATCTCTACATAGTCAATCTATTCGATACTTTCCACGCATCTAAACTCCTGGATTTCCCTCGTCACGGCCTCGCAAACCTGCTAGAAATGTATTGTGACTTTTTACCGGACAAGAAATACCAGCTCGCTGACTGGCGCATACGGTGAGCGTCCAGGACGTCTTCTTTACCATCTATTAACTTGCCGCAGACCCCTCCCTGAGGATATGTTGCAGTACGCTCGCTCGGATACACATTTTCTCCTCTTCATCTACGACAACCTACGCAACGCCCTTCTCGACCGCGCCGTCTCACGAGCGCAATCTAAATCCCGCTCGCCATCGCCTGCACGGCACTCTCCTCCATTGCCTGCCAACACGCCACCTGAACAGGCCCTAATTCGACAAGCACTCATGCGCTCGGAGGAAACGGCGCTGCGGACGTACGAAAAAGAGGTGTATGATTTCGAGCGCGGTACCGGAAGCGGAGGCTGGGATTCGCTTGCTCGCAAATGGAATAAGGGCGGGTTGGTCGCGGCTGCGGAGACGCCGTTGGGCTCCGAGACGCTGCAGCGTGCGGTCTACCGCTGTGTACATGCGTGGCGCGACGAAATCGCGCGCGCGGAAGATGAGAGTACGCGGTGAGTTATATATCATTTTTCGTCTGGGTCGCTCTATTTATCGTCGTTCAGGTATGTGCTGCCGAATCATTACCTCTTCCAACTGGCAGAGCGCCCGCCGGCGGATATGGCCGCACTGCTCCAGGTGTTCCAGTCGGTTCCCCCAGTTGTCCGGCGGCGCGCCAAAGAGTTGTTAGAGGCGATTCGAGCCTGCTTGCAGCACCATCTGTCCAAGTCCCAAAAGGTCGCTCCCGTCGCACCGCCCGTGGAAACGGAGGACGTGGAGATGCAGGTGGATGAGGTGGTCGTAGAGATCGCCGCCCCGACGGGCAGCGCATCGTCGAACTTGTGGTCGCTGGCTCCAGGAACGGCAACGCGTGCCACAAAGCAATCCGCCCTGTTCGGTGCTTCGTTGCCTGCGAAAACCCCCGCCGCGGCACTGGTCGCGTCCACCAGCTCTCTATTCGGCGCCAAAAACTCGACACCGACGCAGGTAGTTTACATACCTCCAGCTTTGTTCATGGCGCGCTGCTGATTTCCTCATCTTAGCTCGCCTCCCGCTTCCAAGAGGTCGTTGCGCGTATCCACAGCGCGCTCGTTATCGTCCCCAGTATGCCCGTCGTGGATCCCGCGTTCATGGCCGATCCCGCACCTGCGGAAGACGAACTGGCGCATGGCATGCAGGTCGAGGTGCCGTACGTTCTCGCAGCTCAACGAACGACGAAGCAGATTGTGGAGGTCATCGACGACTCCATCGTTGTTGTGGGGCAGGCGAGGCAGAAGAAGCGCAAGCGGGCAAAAACCGATGCCGATGCGGAGGCCGCGACACCGAGCGGCGAAGAGTCGGGCCATACGAAGAAGGCGTCGTCGAAGGCGAAACGCGCCGCCGAACCCGACGCCGAGGCGTTCGACTTTGCCAGTGTGCCGAATATCCTGGACGACGTGCCGAATGGGGAGGACATGCGGATGAAGAAGAAGAAAAAGCAGAAACAAGTCAAAGGTGAGAATTGTCCTCTGGTCATTTCTTTAACCGCGCTGACTGGCCCCAAACGCAGACAAGCCGTTCTATGGGGACTTCCCTGCGCCACCGAGGGCTCATAGTGATTTGAAAAGTGGGAACCAGTCGCATACGTTTAAATAGAGTGATTATAACACCTGGTGGGGAGCAGGCGGTGCGCTTCGAGACACCAGCAAAGATTGAGACGCAATTCTACATGCGGAAGACACCATCAAAATGTGTGACAACACGCGTCAAATCGCGTCTCTCCTTACCCACAATGGCTCCGTCGCAAAAAGCCGCGAAGTCCTCCCAAACCAACGGCGGCAAAGACATTCGCGCCTTCTTTGGAGGCGCAGCTAGCCAGAAAGCCACTCCGAAGCCTACAGCCTCGAAAAAGCCGACGCAGGTACACCTTGTCGCCATTGCGCAAGGGCCACTGCAATAACGATGATTCCTTCCAGTCTCCGCCGATTGGGCTAAATAAGACGGACGCTATTGAAATCAGTGTGTATCTCCCGCCGTCTGACACGCTCAGGTTGCTTACTGAACCGCCAGGTGATGACGAAGATATGTGGGTGAAATTTGTACATGGTCCACCAGCTTTCTGAGGAAGGATTGAATACGCAAGGCCGTCCGCTCAAAAAGCCTCGTCGTGAGTTATATCTACTATCCCCCCGCTGCTGCTTATGTTTCTGCGCAGGTCAAAAGTTCCTGCTAAATCGTCCTCGGTGCGTGTCGAATGCATATTGCGTAGACCGCGCCGAAGCTCATGTGGCTTGTTGTACAGGCACCCCCGAAAGAAGACAAAAAATCACCGACTGGACCTCGCAAATCGGTCGGTCTGTCTTCGCTCTCCTGGCCATGGCTCACCAACTGTAGGCGTCGTCTGTTTTGAAACCGATGGATGTCGACAGCGACGACGAGCCGGCGGTCAAGAAACGCAAGAAAGCATCCGCACTCTTATCCAGCGACGAGGAAGACACGCCACCGAAGAAGAAGGCCGCCGTCGGCGCTAACAAGCCCAAACCACGGCTGTCCAAGGCCAAGGACGACGACTTTATTGTCGACGACGACGACGACGGGTCCCCAGCACCGAAGATGAACAGCAGGACGAACAGTCGCAGGGCTTCGACGCCGCTGTTCCTTCCCAGCGACTACGAAGACGAGGACGACGAGCCTCCAAAGAAGAAGTCGGCAGCTACGAAGCCGCGACCTTCCAAAGCGAAGAAGGATGCTTTCATTGTGAGCTCGGACGAGGACGACGACCCGGCTCCCAAGAAGACTGCGGCAAAGTCAAAACCGAAGGCGACAACTTCCAAGCCTCCGGCCAAAGCCTCCGCGAAGGACAAGGTGAAGGAGGAGCCAGCAAAGGAGAAATTCAAGTGCGGACTTCACTCTGATCCTCGTCGCCGATTCTAACATTCATCCAGCTGGGCAGCCGCCAGGGCCGCCAAGCTCGCCGGTCCAAGCGCGCCAGGCTCCAAGGCTGTCCCCGACGGCGAACCCAATTGTTTGGCGGGCCTCGCGCTAGTCTTCACAGGCGAGCTGAGCAGTTTTTCGCGCGAGGAATCCGTCGAAATTGCGAAACGTTACGGAGCGCAAGTGCTGCCCTTCATTTTGTTTTCAAACTCTGACTGTATTGCAGACGCGTCCCTGGGCAGCCGTCGAGCAAGACGGACTATGTTGTACTGGGTGAGAATGCCGGACCGTCCAAGTTGGCCGCGATCAAGAAAAACGGACTCAAGACCCTCGACGAGGATGGATTTTTGAATCTCATCGCGACGCGGAAGGGTACGGGACAGCTAGACGAGAAGACTCTGAAGAAGATGCAGAAGGATAAAGAGGACATTGAAGCGGCCGCGAAGGAGATGGAGAAGCGGGAGAAGAAGGCGACGAAGGAGCATAGGTATGCGCGATTGAAATTGATATGCAGTCGTTTACCTACCCCTGCCAGCTCCGGCTCCTCCAAAATCGACCCGAGCTCGCAACTTTGGACTACTCGCTATGCGCCGCAGAATATCAGGGAAATATGTGGGAACAAAACGCAGGTCGAGAGGCTGCAGCAGTGGTTGAAAGATTGGTGTGTCTCTTTCCACGGGCTTCCTATCTCGTCTTCTCAATTCAGGCATCCCCGCACAGGCCCAATAGCCTCAAGTCGGGGTTCAAGAAGCCGGGAAAGAGTGGCATGAATGTATACCGCGCCGTCCTGATTACGGGGCCACCTGGCATCGGCAAGACGACCAGCGCGCATATGGTAGCGAAGTTGGAGGGGTTCACGCCGATCGAGCTGAATGCGAGCGATGCCCGCAGCAAGAAGCTCGTTGAGGTAACCAATTCGTCCGGGTCTACACAACCCACGGCGAGCTGACTATCTCGCAGAATGGGATGAATGTGAATAATACGTCGTTGGATGGATACATCGCGGGCAGTCGCGTACGTCTGTTTGCCTTGCAGACATAAAATTATCGACAGTTCCCCTAGGAAAGGGACGGCGTGGCCATCACTGACCGAACGGTCCTGATCATGGACGAGGTGGATGGGATGTCGGCAGGCGATCGCGGCGGTGTCGGTGCCTTGAACGCTATGATAAAGAAGAGCAAGGTCCTTCGTTCTTCTTGATGCGACTACGATTCCGACTCACTGGATGCAGGTACCCATAATCTGCATCGCCAACGACCGGGGAGCGCAGAAATTGAAGCCACTCATAAACACCACGTTTTCCATGACTTTCCAGAGGTTTGTGATCCTGCTTATTGACACGCATTATACTGAGTACAATCATGCAGGCCGCCTGCCAATATGATCCGCTCCAGAATCATGACAATCGCCTTCAAGTGAGTTTCGTTGGTCTCTCTACTCTCGAACTGACGCCTGTCTTAGGGAGAAAATGAAGGTTCCTGCAAACGTGGTCGACCAGCTCGTTCAGGGATCGCAGTCGGATATTCGTCAAGTCTTGAATATGTTGTCTACTTGGCGGCTATCGAGTGACACCATAGATTTCGACGAGGGGAAAGCCCTGTGAGATTCAAATGTTCTCTTAGTGAACCACCCACTGACCGTGTTGTTTGTCTGTACAGGACACAAATGAATGAGAAGTATATCATCATGAGCCCCTTCGACATAACTTCGAGGATGTTGGGTCCTAAGCTCTTTGCATACAACTCTCGAGCGACTCTTGGTGATAAAATGGAACTGTACTTCCAGGACCACTCCTTGATGCCTTTAATGATTCAAGTGCGCCTTCTCTAGTCAAGTCTCTTTTCTCAGCTGACGGTTCGCGGAAAGGAAAATTATCTGAAATCCACCCCGACGGCGCTTCAAAAATACGACGGTCCGATGAAGATCCTGAAATCCCTCGAGTTGATGGACAAAGCTGCATCTTCGATATCGGACGGGGATTTGGTCGACGCATTGATCCACGGGTTGGTCGACTCGGCTTTTCCATCTCAATGTTTCTTAACACTCGGGCAGACCGGAACAGCACTGGGCGTTGATGCCGCTTCATGCAGTGTGTTCAACGATACGTCCTGCGTCCTTCGTGTACGGCATGGGCGTGCATTGGGGAGGAGCTGACCCTATCGCGTTCCCCAAGTAAGTGCGGCCCGCGATGGACTGCAAGTGGTACTGAAGCAATGTTCCAATAGATGGCTCGGACAGAACTCGAAGCAGACGAAGCTGAGTCGCCAATTGGGCGACGTGCAGATTCGGATGCGCCTCAAGGTCTCGGGCGACAAGTCGGAGATAAGGCAATCGTATATTCCTGCCCTCTTCCCGCATATCGTCAAACCGCTGAGGGATGTGGGGGCGGTGAGTACGGCATGATCCATTTTTTTCGTCTCTCATGTGGCATCTTGCAGAGCGCCGTGGAAGAAGTCATCGAGAAGATGGACGAGTATTATCTGACCAAAGAGGACTGGGATGCGATCGTCGAGCTCGGCGTCGATGAGCAAAAGGACGAATTGGTGTTAAAGAAGATCTCCGCCGCCACGAAGACGCATTTCACGAAGAAGTGGGTCTCCGCTCTCTTTGCCGTTCGTCGATTCTGATTTGTGCAGGTACAACGCTGGAGAGCATCCGATTCCCTTCCACAAAGCATCGGATTCAGGCAAGGCGCCAAAGAAACTCCCCGGTGGACCCGCGCCAGATCTCGACGACGTCTTCGATGTGAGTTCAATCCGCATCCAACGCACGCGGCAACTGACTCTCCATAACAGATTGACGAGCCAATCGAGGATTCGGACGACGACAAGAGTAAAGATGCGGACGATGACTTCAGTAAAGATAAATTTATCAAGGCACCTAAGAAGAAGACGACCAAAGCTGCGGCGCCCAAGAAAGCGGCAGCGAAGACAACGAAAGTAAAACCGAAGAAGTGATCTGATTTTGACTTGCATTTTTTGTATCATACAGTATTCTAATTAATCGCTTTCACGCTCATACGTTCGCCAGCAAATACTTGCCTTGTTTAGCTGCTTCGTCCGTTGTCTGACATCATCTTCCCGCCCCTATTCAGCACAATACCATCTCAAACTCGCGCTCGTGCTGTTGCCGTGTCTGCTGCGTACTTGAAGCTGAGGCTTTGGAGGTGGACTCGCAAGGCGATGCAGCGGAGACTCAAGATGAAGATGAATCGATCCGTGTGTATCATGTCTTTCTCAACACCGTTCTCCTCAATACTCACTTACGTCGGTAGGTGTTACAAACGATTTAAACCTTGCTCTCGAATATGACGGCGTGCGCGGCGTGCTAAGGGCTTTGGAAAAAGAAGAGCCATGGTTCCCCGAGCCCGTCAAAGAATATCTCGCGTCTCAAAAACCCTTCTCCTCCGCCATCTACAGCATCGTCGCTGATTTTTTCGACCTTCAAGGAACCGAGGCCGAGCCCTTGCTCGGCTGGGAGGACTTCGGCACGCCCTCCATATCCCTTCCGTTTTCTGTGATGGAAAGCTATAACATCCCGAACAATGGATTCATTCGCAACTCCAGGCGACTAATGAGGCAGGAGGAGGGAGCCGAGGAGGAGGAGGAGTCACCACAGCGCAAGAAATGAAGGGGATCGTCCTAAACAAGAATCCGAGCAAAGCCATAATTGTGGGACGGGTCTTTGTTATATGTAACTCGGGCGACCCAGAGTGGATTTTTTATATCGTCGCCTACCTGCTATGAACAAAATAAGACCTGGATTTTTTCCTTCAGTCGCGGGGTCGTCTTGAAATCTCGTCAAGTTGCGAGCGAACTTATGGGTGACAATCACACTGTGACACTCTTTGACCTGTACCACCACCATCTTTTTCCGAATTTTCGTTGAATGAGTACCGTGGTGAATTGGTTGTAAGCCGATGGGTGGATTTCATTCTCTTCTATGAAGCGAACTACCGCAAGTCTAACCGGTCGCGGTCGAGACTTCTCACCGCGAACCTCGAAGTGACAGTTGATCTGATATATTCCTGAGGCCCTCAGTGTTGGCCTCAACCCACCTACCTTCTCACCTCCTCCCTCTGTCCCGCATTCTTGGCCGCAGAAGCCGGCCCTGAATTTTCTGTGCTACTGGCGGTCGTGTTTAGGGTTGTTTGAAAGAAAGGCGTTTGCTTCATGCCAACTTCCGCCAAACGCCCAGCGTCGCGGTCTCCCGATGGCGAACGACGCCCAAAGCGCCACCTCACCTCGTCGCCGCCAGAAGAGGGCGAGCTCGACGATGAGCAGGTCCCGCCCCCCACCACTTCCCTGTCCCTGCCCGCAAAACCGAGCCCTGCGGTGCTTGTGAAAGGCAAAATGGCGATCCCCTTTCCCTTCAAAAAGAAGGAGCCCCCAGCCGTCGTGGCCAAGAATGTCTTCGACATCAACACGCCCGTTGTGCATGACCGACCCAAGGACGACAACCGCCGCCCCCGAGACGACCCGAAACGGAAGGCGCCACGACCTTCGGAACCTTGGGACTCGACCTCGAATAGACACCAGTCGTCCGCTCGGAATCATCGTGCGTCTCCGCCACGTCGCTCCAAGTCCCCCTACTCTCGGCCGCCAATAAACCCAGAGGTTATACGATACCGTGACTCGTCTCCTCGGTGGGCGCCGCCGGACGACAGAGGAGGGCGGGACAGTCGTCGGTACAATGGGCCAGACACCTATCGTGACCGGCCCTACCGAGACTCGCGCGATGATCCGCGCGCATGGACTCGGCGAGATGAGCAACCACGCAGAGACCGAGACAGTTATGACCACTATTCTGGACCACGGGACGACTTCAACCATTACCGACCAATATCACCACACAACAGCTATAGACCGGTTTCCCCTCGCGGAGCAGCATACCGCCCTGTTTCGCCACGACCCCCACTTTCGCCTCCCCGCACGCGACACTCTCCTGCCCAGCCACCCCCGCCGACCTCTTCTCCCCCTCCCCCGCCGCCTCCCGACGCCCGCTTACTTCCCCGCGATGCTCCACCTCCCCGCGATGCTCCACTTCCGCCTCCTCCCGCCTCCCTCCCACCACGCCCCCCTGCCCCCCTGGATATGCGTTCGCCTCCTTCCATGGTTCGGCCTCCAGCGAGTCGCCCTCCTCAGTCGGAGGTCCGCAAGGAACCCGTGCGCGAGATGGTGCGTATCGCGCTCAAGCCGCCTCCTCCGCGTCGCTCGCAAGCCGAGGAGGAGAAGGCCTATGGACGCGTTTTCAAGGGTTGCGGTAACAAAAACGAGTACGAGATCACGACAAAACTTGGAGAAGGGACCTTTGGGTGCGTTTTCGTTACCTGTCTGCTCATCTTCCTTGTCGTTAATGTGTATGAAAACTCCAGTGAAGTCCACAAAGCCATCCACATCTCCACTCGACGTTCTGTCGCTTTGAAACGGATCCTGATGCACAACGAGAAGGAAGGCATGCCGGTGACGGCGCTACGTGAGATTAAAATTCTCAAGGCGCTTAACCACCCATGCATCGTCAACATTCTCGACATGTTCGTCGTGCGCAGTACCGCGACAGACCCCTTGTCGGTGTACATGGTCTTTCCCTACATGGATCACGACCTCGCAGGGCTCCTAGAGAACGAGCGCGTAAAACTACAACCGAGTCACATCAAGCTCTACATGAAGCAGTTGCTGGAGGGCACCGAGTACATGCACCGCGTACGTATACGTCCGCTTGGTATTCTGATGCCACTTTTTACACCCGCCCCGCGCAGAACCACATCCTCCACCGCGACATGAAGGCTGCGAACCTGCTCATTAGCAACTCGGGCTCGCTCCTCATCGCGGACTTTGGCCTTGCGCGTGCGTTTGACTCGGGGGACAACCCGAACCGCGAAGGAAAAGAGCGCAAGTACACTAATTGCGTGGTGACGCGGTGGTATCGGCCGCCAGAGTTGCTGCTGGGAGCGCGGCAGTACGGAGGGGAGGTGGATATGTGGGGGATCGGGTGCGTGCTGGGGGAGATGTTCATGCGCCGGCCAATATTGCCTGGGACATCCGACCTCGATCAGCTGGAGAAGATCTGGCGGCTGTGCGGGTCGCCGAATCAGCATAGTTGGCCGAACTTCGAGAGGTTGCCGGGCTGCGAGGGTGTGACGCGCTTCGAGTCGTACCCACGAAAGCTTACGGCGAACTATGAGCAGTGCGTCCTTTTTTCTGTTGCTCTTATTCTTCCTCCGAGGCTGATGTGTTTTTTCAGTATCGGGAAGGAGACATGCGATCTTATGGATCGTCTGCTTACCTGCAATCCCCGTCAACGTATCACTGCGGCTCAAGCGCTCGACCACGACTACTTCTGGACTGCCCCGATGCCGGCCGACCCCAAGAGGTGCGTTTTCGGCTGTGTGTTATTCAATGTGCGCGAGTTGACGTTTTGTAGTCTCCCTACGTACGAAGCCTCGCATGAATTTGACAAGCGCGGGCACCGGCAGCACCAGCAGCAGCAACAACATCAGCAAGGCGGGCCACCTCCGCAGCACCTAGACCAGCACCGTCAGTATCGCCCTCCAGGGCCTGGCGGCATGCCGCCTCAGCACCATCAGCAGCAACAACATCAACAGCATCCGCCCCCTCACCAACAACACCCCCCAAATCCCAACAACTGGCCGCGGCCGAATGCTTACAACCAGCCGCCGCCGGGGTACGGCGGGGGGCCACCTCCGCGGTATGGACCCGACGGCGGGGGTCCACCTGCGAGATATGGGCCCGACGGCGGGGGTCCACCTGCGAGATATGGGCCCGACGGCGGGGGTCCGCCTGCGAGATATGGGCCCGGATACGGCGGGGGACACGGGCACGGGCACGGGCGCGACGGTGGTGGCCAGGGACGCGGACCGCCGCCGGGTTGGCAGCCGCCGCGGAATATGGGCGGGGGTGGGGGTGGTACTGGCACACGACCGGCGGCCTTGCCTGCGGGCCTGCCTCCGAAGCCGGTCGCGCCGCAGGGTGGGCTGCCTCCGCCTGGTATGAATGGCATGAACAACGGGCGGAGGCCGCCGGGTGGTGGTGGGGAGGGCGGGGAGGCGCTCAATTATGGGTAAGTAGATCATTCTCAGGATGGGTTTAGAGGGTGTGGTGCTTGTGGGGGCACTGTAGATAGGCGCAGGGTGCGCAGTGCATATAACATAGTGTATTAACTGGTAATCGTCCATAGTCAACTGCATACATACATCAATTCACCTTTGCTTTCAACCGAAATTGCTGTGACTTGTGACGCGTCACAATTCTGGTTCTGTTCACCTGTTGGTCTCAGACTTAAACCTTGAATGCATCGACGCGCGAACAAGTCGAAAAAGGTGCGCGTCTTTCGCAAGTTCTGCGCTGAATACTGACTAGCTAGCAGGTCCCGAATGTGCGGCTGCGACCGGCACACCCCGACGCGATGGCTCGCGCCCGTGCAGCGTCGCCCGAGGCCGCCAGCTGCTGGGCACAAGACAGCCAGATCGTTGGCAGCGACGACACGGTCATGCTCGGCGGCTCGTGTCCGCGCCCGTTTAGGAATGTCGTCGTTTGTGCCACCGGCGTCCTCGACAAGGTATGTCCCCATTCGACGCGTCGACGCGTCGAGATTGACCACGCGTAGCCCGAACTCTTCAAACTCGCCCTTGAACTCGGCGCGACGAGCGTCAGTGCGTTTACTGACCGCGTAACCCACCTCATCGCGGAAAACCACGGAGGCGCAAAATATTTGGTGAGTCGCGTCGCGTCGATTGACGCGTCCAATTCACTAACACGCATCGTTTTAGTGTGCGTTAGAACGCAAGATTCCCATCCTCCTCCCCTCCTGGATCATCGAGAGCCACCGCATCTGGCAGCACGGCGACGACGTGGACTTGGCCCAGGTGCGTCTTGTCCGTCGTTCCCTCCTTCTGTTGTACTTATTACCGACACAGAGCATGATGGTCCACCGCCTTCCCCCCTTCTCTGGCGTGACCCTCTGCATATCCGGTATCCCCGACATCGTCCGCCGTACCAATATCAACAAGGCTTTAACCGCAGGCGGCGGCACCTATGTAAAAGACCTCGTCCGCCCCGTGCGCGTTACGCACCTGCTATGCAGTGGCGAAGAGGAGACGGACAAGATGCGCTACGCTGAGAAGTTCAACCGCGTGGGCGAGGCGGACCCGCCGATTCAGATCGTCTGGGAAGAATGGTTCTGGGATTCGTTGGAGTATGGCGGTGAGTGTTTCCAATTCTCGGTCTGGTACAAGCACTCACGCGGAACAGGGCAATTCGACGAAGCAAAGTACCAAGCGAGCCTTGCGCGACCGGAGCGTCGAGGTGCGCTCTCCCTCACTTTCCATTTCAGATCATAGATATTGATTGCTCCCGCGCTCAACAGTCCCGCGCCCTCCTCCTCCCAACCTTCGCGCCGTTGGCCCTGTTCCATCCTCCTCCTCTTCCTCCCACCACTCCGCACCACCTGCGTCCGCGCCGCCCAACCTCCCATCCCACGGCCTCCACCTCAACACCAACATCTCGAGCGCGTACGACGAGGACGACGAGCCGCTAATCGCCCGCATACAACGCCCACATGCGATGGCTCTACAGCTCTGGGGCAGTCTTCTCAAACCCCGTGGGTACGCTGTCGATGAGGTGCGCCGCGGCGTTGTGCTGAGCCCCCAAAAGGCGCGGGAGGCACGGGAGCGAGAAACAAGTCGAATGCAGGACGAGGATTACCAGCCGGCGCAGGACGGCGATGAAGGCGGAGAAGAGGTCTCTGGGAAGAAGGAAAAGGGAAAGGGGAGGGAGAGCATGCTCTCGAGCTTTAGGAGGCAGAACTCGGTGGTGATCGCGCCTCGGACAACAGCGGCTGCGGCGGGGCGGGAGCGCGAACGGATGGTCAGTGCGGGCGCGGGCCCGAGCCGGATGCCGTTCGGGCGCAGCGCGAGTGTTCTGGCTGCCCCAGCTACGACAACTGGCCCCAAAGTCCTTGGCGCAGAGGATACTATGCATCTCGACGGTTCTGTGCCCGCACCGTCCCCACCCTCCACCGTGTTTGCGTCCCTGCGCTTCCTCCTCCGCGGTGAGACGGATACGCCCACTGTGCGAGGGGCGATTGAGAGCGCGGGGGGTGCAGTGGTCCTCAGCGGCGACGGTAATGAGCATGATTTTGTCGTCGTGCGGCTGGTTAGGTACGCTCGAACCTCTTGCTATTTTCTCAGTCTACATTCTAACTCGATCCTTTCTACCCCAGCGGCTCTCCCCTCTTCTTCGCCGACCCCTCCCCGTCGTCGCGCGCTCGTTACCGCACCGAGTGTTGGCTGGAACAGTGTTTGTTTACTGACACACTCGTTCCGCCCGAGACGCATTGCTGCTTTGTGCCACTGGGAGTGCGGGTGCCCATTGGTGGTGTGTCCCGTTTCGCTTATGTTCCCCGCTCTCTCTTGACTTACTGACATTCAACCCAGGCGCCAACAAAATAACCCTCAGCTTCTCGGGGCTCGAGGAGAATGAGGCATGTTGGGTGCGGAGGATGCTCAAGGCGCTTGGTCAGTCCTCGCTTGATCCGCCGTCGAATATCTACTGACTGGAACAGGCATCACCCTCGCTCCTGCCTTCTCGCGTTCCACCACGCACCTGCTCTGCCCCGCTGGCACGGGCCCAAAGTATACCCGCGCGCAGCAGTGGGGCGTACCCGTCGTCAGCATGGCCTGGCTCGCATCGATGGCGCGCGAGGGGCGGGTGCCCGCTGTGGGTGACTTTCTCGTCGATGGGGATGCTGGGGTTGTAGACAGCGAGGTCGAAGTCGTGCCGCCGGTGGGGAAGGGGAAAGGCAAGGAGAAGGCGGAGGAGACGATGGTGGATATCACCAATAGTTATGGTAGGTTTCTATTTCTTCGAATTGGCAACGTTTACTAACCATATACTAGACAGTCAATCCCCACCCCCGCAAGACCCTGGAAGCGCGAACGCGTACTTCCTCCCACCGCCGCCCCCTTCCGCGCGCCTGTCCTTTGGCGAAGCCGGACCCGCGTTATTAGGGGCCTCCCGCCCGCCGCCCGCCTCACCGAGCCCACCGAAGCAGCGGTCGTCATTGATACGCCGGCAATCCACGAATCCTAATATAAACCGGTCGCCATCGCGCATGAACAGTTCGCCGGTCCGCCCGCCCACGCCGTTAGCACTCGTGGAGCACGCGGTCCCGGGGACCCAGAGTAGCGTCGGCAGCTCTAGCACCACGAGTGGAACTGGCGCCGGTGGCGTCCCCGTAACGCGCACGAGCCGCGGGCTCGTCCGACGCGCCACGACGTTCCCCGCGCTCGCTGCGCGTGGAGACTCCCTCACGCGCGATGGCGGCCGCGGCCCCTCCTCGTCCTCCCCCGCACGTGTTCCGTCGTCGACCTCGCCGTCGCCGCTGCGCCCGCGGCCGCGGGGCGTCAGCGTCTCACCACCCAAGATCCCGGACCATCGGACGAAGGCGCTGCAGGATAGTATCGTGTCGCTCCTGGGTCAGAAGCGGCCTGCGACGCCGGATGAGGGCGATTCGATGGGAGCGGGGCGCGCAAAGCGGGGGAAGCATCGCTCGAAGGTTCGTTCGCCATACTTTGATATTCTCTTTCTATTTGACTGACAACCTGTCCATAGCCCCAATCCCGCCAACCCTCCGATCTCCTCCCAGTTGCTGTCGCAGGTGACGACCCCTCCGTCGACCACCACCACCTCATTTTCGGCGCGGGCCGGGGGCGATCACTCTCCCCCGCCCCCGATGGCGACAGCGAGTCGTACGAGGCCTTTTCCCTCGGCGCGGGTGCGGACGAACAGAGTCTGCGGGTGATGTATGAGGACCCTGGGCAGCGGGCGGAGCTGCAGCGACTCGCGAGTTTGATTGGCGAGCCGTTGGGCGAGCAGAAGAAACCGAGGAGGAGTATGAGGAGATCATAGCGGATGGAGAGAGGGATGGATGTATTTTTTCTGCCTTTTTATTATCAATGTTCTGACTCACCTCCTTGCCTTGTGGATTCCCATGGTGTCGGTTGATATGGCTCTCTGCTGGCACCCGCACCTTTTATGCGGTTTCTCCAGCGTTTTGAGGGCAGCACAGCAATCCCAATGTTCCGCACCTCCTGTGTCCTGAGCCAAACATTCGAAGTTCGTGAACTGCCAAGACGTCCCTGGACTTACTTGTATCACTCGACGTGGGGCTTACGGCGAGACTCCCAAAATTCAAGCACGATATTTCAATACGAATAGAGACCAGCGGCTAAGCTGGGACCTAAATCGTCAACAGCTGGGAATAGCAGGTATCCGGCGAAGGATTGGCATCACTTGTCCGCTCCAATGGAACACAAACTGAACCGCGGCCATGACAAAATTCTCGTCTTTCGAAGCAATCCTGGACCGCAGCTTCCGTTCGCTCAAGGCAAGTCTGATCTTGTCGAAGCGAGCGACAACTTGGTCTGCCTTCGGTCGCGCGTTGGGATCCTCCTGGCACATATCATCGACAAGTCTTTTCATAAACCCGAATCCTTTCTTGCCAGGGCCCAAGTCCCCGCCCTAGAAGCACATTTTGAATCTTGTTTGAAACATCACGCGAGGTTGAACCCCACCTCAGAAAATTCCTGCCGAATGGTGTTGCCCAGACAGTAAATGTCGACAGCAAAGGGATCACATGCTTCCCCCTGGAACATTTCTGGCACCGTTTTGTCGCCTCCCCACGACGGGGACCTAAGGTGGGGTCCAGGACCAGTATATCGGCGTGATAGGTTGAAGTCGATAATGTAATATTTAACTGGACGATGAGTGCGAGTGAGAATTGAACACGGTGGACCTTGGTAGTCTCTGCGCAGTGTGGGGTTGGACGGGTGCGGTTGGTCGTCGAGGCTACGAAATAACCCCTTGGAATCGACCATGAAGTTGTTGGACTTGAGATCTCTAACGAAGTTCATGAGCAGTGTAGATGGATTTCTTTCGAAACTCACCCATGTGCGATATTGTTTTCATGCATAAATTGTACGCCCTTGACCAGTTGTGAATGGACTGTCTTTCCAGCTACGTGGATAAACCTACCTCGAAAAGTTGCCTGAAGCATTCCACAGTTTCCCCAACAGTATGAAACTGCGGAGATTCCAAAGGATAGACGAGAGGCATCACCAGTATCATCACATCCTCCAGGTCTGGCAGCGAGATAGTCTCGTAGACGGGCACACAATGGTTCCGCGAATCATCTGCGATAGATTCAGAGGAAAAGAAGCACGCAATAGCCACTTCATCCGGATCGTCGTCGCAGTCGGACAACTTGAGAGCGACTAGGGATCCATCCGAAACTCGGGTCGCGTCCATCAGTTGACTGTACTGAGTTGACTCAGTCGGCTGGTCAGTGGTGACTACGACAAGTGAAAAAACACACCGGGAGGCGGCGTCCGTCTTCAGCGGAGTAAGACTCTTTCCGCGTTTTCCAAGATGGGACCCAATCAGGATGAAAGCGGCGTCGAAGCTGGTATCCGTGTTCGAGCAAGAACGGCTGATAGTCTCGCCAAAAGGCCTCTCGGAGGTCAAGTTTGTCGCGGGAGAGTTCCCCGACGCCTCTGTATCGTTCTTTGTATGACATCGGATTTATGAAGAGGCGCAGGGGATGAGGAGCTGACAGCTGTGTACAAAGTGTGGCCACCTGGACCCACAACTAACAATGTCGTTAAATCGAACCGTGGGAACTGCGATCATTTGGCCTAGGATATTGTTGTGATGTTTTCATCGAGGGTGAACTCATTGTTCACCAACGGCTATGGCCAAGGATAAATCCAAGATACGTCGAGGCTGGATCGACCGAAGCTGGAGTGCCGTGGGAAATTGTTGGATACCGTCAAAATCGAACCGTGGGAAATACACTTTGGTTTGATACAGGCGCGGATAGTGAGTACATCAAGAAACAACTTTGAGATAGGTAGAGTATGAGAAAAGTTAGTTAGATATGGTGGAGATTAGGCGTGGAAGCCTGTCCCTTCCCGTTTCGCCTAGAGGCGACACTGCGAGAGGGGAGGAAGGCGATGAAAGGCCATACTCTGCATCGCTGGCGTCAAGTAGATATAGGTTGTGTTGAACGACTGACCTGGTCCAAGTCAACCTTGTTACCCAGTCGCCAGATGCGATGGCTCTCCGTTATCCAGGAGGGGAGGAGGATGGGAATGTTTATTTCGAGGGCGCACTGTCGCAACGGATGTTAAACCTTGGCAGTTAGCGCGACGACTGCGAGGCGACGCACCTGGTACTTTGCCCCGCCATGGCTCTCCGCAACGAGATGAGTTACGCGGTCCGTGAGCGGGTGTAGGCAGGTCGCGCCCAGTTCATCCGCGAGCTTGAATAACTCAGGCTACGTATCCTCAGCCGACACGTCGAGGTGGAAAACAACAACATACCTTGCCCGGAACTCCGGTCATACACAGGACCACGTTTTCAAATGGTTTCGCTCGGGGAAGGCTCGCCTGGTAATTGGCCTCGTCTAATTGACCTACTCACATTCGCATTGCTGTAGAACAAACAAGCAAGACCCACTCACCCCCAAGCTCCAATGAGTTCCAAAACCATCTCTCCCAGACGATCTGAATCGGCGGGTTCGCCTTGCCCGCGCGGTTAAACTTCTCCGCGTAGCACATCTTCTCCGTTTCGAACTCCGCTTCGCCGCTGCATAGCAAGTGGGTGACGCACACGGGGCGGACGAGGTCTTTTACATAGGTGCCGCCGGCTGCGCTTACAGCCTTGTTGATATTGGTACGGCGGACGATGTCGCCAATCCCGGTAATGCAAAGGGTGACGCCGGAGAAGGGCGGCAGGCGGTACAGGTCTATGCTCTAGGTGCTCGTGTCATTGACTTTGACTTGGAGGGTCAACTCAAAGCCTGCGGCGTACCTGGGCCAGGTCGACGTGACCGCCGTGCTGCCAGAGGCGGTGGCTCTCAGTAATCCATGACGGACGTAGGATAGGAATCTTGCGTTCCAAAGCACACTGCAACGACGCGTGTTAGTGAATTAAACGCGACCATGGACGCGACACGACTCACCAAATACTTCGCTCCTCCATGGCCCTCCGCGATGAGGTGGGTTACGCGGTCAGTAAGCGGATCGACGCTCGTCGCACCGAGTTCAAGCGCGAGTTTGGACAGCTCAGGCTACACATCGTTAGTCCCGACGCGTCGAATACCACTGAGTAGTCGGTACAAAGACTGACCTTGTTGTGAACTCCCGTGGCGCACACCACTACATTCTCAAAAGGCAGTCGACGCGCGGTTGCCGGATATTTACTGGGGAGTCGGCAGTCGTTCTCTGGGGTCCAGCTGGCGGGCATTGGGAGAAACTGAAAGAGAGTCGGACTTTGAAAATCGACACGATGCCATAATGGGATCAATTCTCACATGCTGGCACAGGGCTGGCACAGCTCTTTGCTTTCAACCGTCAACCTCGACGAGCTCTCCCTGCCCAATACCATGGCCAACCTCTCTCTACAGCCACCGAAGCAGTCCCAGGCTGACAAGGCTTCCCTTGACCCCACTCTACATCCACACATCGACGCTGCATTGAAACAGCTCAAATTATGCACTCTGAATCTTCGACCTGTCCTTGCTACACTCTCCGACGAGCTCAGAATATTGCACAGACTGCATTACAAGGCAAAGAATGAACACCGGTCGGCACTCTTCTGGCGACGGGTTGTGGAGATGCGCCGATACAGCGATTGCGTTCAAAAACTCGCACTCCCTTCCCTCCTCAATTCTCTCCGCTATTCCTTTTTTGCTCAAGACTTGGAACAAACGTGAGCATTCATGACATGAGCAGACATCACCCGTCTCTTTAAATGCCGCCCCAGACCAAAGCTACTGAAAGGATCATGGACGCAGTACCCCGACCTATCCCCAGTCTCGTTCGTCAACCAGCGTCTCACCGCGTCAGTCGCCGTAGTCCAGAAGGTGACTGCACGATTTATATTCCCATTGGTTCCTGTTTCTCATCTTGAATCACAGATGCATGAGCGCATCATGCAAGCTTACCAGTCAGTTCGCGCTCCTGAAGTTCACCCTCGAGTATTTATCTACGTGTCATTCTCAGATCACTCTCGCTCGCCATGCAAACTGGCGCTTTTATTCAATTGCTTCTGACACTCGCTGGGATAGCATCTCGTCTGAGTTGGCTTGCCTCGGAGCTTGCCTCTATACTTCAGCAGACACAAGAAGCCGTCCATCGCATTTTCACTACGCTCGATGTGAGTAGACCGGACCCGATGTAAATGTAATGTTCTTGATGATCACTTTGTGTGGCGCCTTCGTGGGTCCATCCTCGTTACTCCTTACTCTATCCACCGCCGTTCTGGATGTCGTTCAAGGAACGCTACAAGATCGACTTCGGGAGTCCAAGCTATGCACTCAGCCTGAAACCGGAGAATATGGGCGCGCGTGAGTACTTTTGGAGAGACTACCGACCATGGTTGCTGGAACGCGGATATCGACTTCGCCCTCGGTATCAGCCTGGATGGGTCCCATCGTGGAAAACCTACATGCAGAGGCGATATGCAGAGGACTCTCAACGTCCCGGGGTTCGTTTCGCTCTTGGCTGCGAAATCACTATTCTTAACAACGAGTGCCACTTAGTACGGCAAGCTTATGGACGCTATCCGAATTTCGGACGGCGCATTTGTAGTCCTGAAAAGATCCGACCCGGAAGCATGCCCAGATGAGGTGGGGATAGCGGAATACTTTTCCTCTCCGGCCTTAACCGCCGATCCACGAAACCACTGTGTGCCGGTCTACGAGACGTTTTCGGTCCCCGACCTGAAGGATGCAATAATCATAGTGATGCCTCTTCTGTATCCCATGGACTGTCCAGAATTTGACACGGTTGGTGAAGCCATCGAGTGCTTCAGACAATTATTTGAGGTGCGCCTTGAAAGCTTCGAGTCGAGATTTCACCGCTCACGCACAACAGGGTATCGAGCTGATCCACAAACATAATATTGCCCATAGGTAACCAAAGCGATTCTCGACTCTTCCTGACGGGTCCTGACCTCATGCAGGGACTGCAAGTACGACAGTTTCATGGTGGACTCGAAAGCCTTGTTTCGAGGACCCAATGACCAGCCACACCCTTGGATGAATGAGCGACGCAGAGACTATCAAGGCCTGCCGCGAACTGTGACTACTCGCACTCGATCTCCGGTCAAATATTTCATCATCGACTTTAATTTGTCCTGTCGATACGATGGCCCAGGTCCACATTTGGAACTTCCAGGATGGGGCGGTGACAAGACAGTGCCAGAATGGCGGACGGAGGAGCTTTGCGATCCATTTCCTGTTGACGTCTACTGTCTCGGAAATATGATTCGCGAGAATTTCACTGAGGTCAGGTCGCATGTTTCCGTTCGAACAACGTAAAATGGGCTAATGCTTCTGTAGGGATGGGAATTAGGCCCAGGGAGGAAGGGGTTCGAGTTCATGGAACCTCTTGTCAACGATATGTGCCAAGACGATCCCAATGCTCGACCCAAGATGCCAGAAGTTGTCGCCCGCTTTGTACATATCCGGCGCGGTCTGAGCGAGCGAAAATTGCGCTCCAGAATTGCTCGAATGGACGAGAACTTGATTGCTGGAATTTTCCATTGGGCCAGACAAGTCGCGCCAATCTTTCATCGTACTCCAGCTATTCCGACATGTTGATATGTATACGCTCATCCTCGCAGCTTTGCTGATTATTCTCTTGCCTGGTTCCATATTTTCGAGAACAGACGACGAAAACCAGTACATTCTTCCCACGGTTCAAATTCAACACGAGTACAAAGAAAATTCAAACGCAAAGTGGCGAGCCTCCTGGTGTATCCCAAGTAAGGCCGGGATGTTGGATCTTTAACAGAAAGTATGGCGCAGAGCTGTTGAGCGCGGGAGCAAACAATGGGTATTACATGACATTAAAAAAAGAGGGATTGCTTACCTCGACGCTCCGGACGCGGAAGGCACGCCTGGTACTTGGCTTCGTCAAATTACCCTGCTCCACATGAGTGCTCGCACCCAATTGAGAAGTAGAAGCACGCACCACCGCACTCCAACGAATTAAACTTCTCAGCGTAGCGCATCTTGTCCGTCTCCTCTTCGCCGCTGCATAACAGGTGCGTAACGCGCACGGGGCGGACGAGTTCTTTTACATAGGTGCCACCGCCTGCGGTTAAAGCCTCGCTGATATTGGTGCGGCGGACGATGTCGGGAATACCGGATATGCAGAGGGTTACGCCGGAGAAGGGGGAAAGGCGGTGGAGTATCATGCTCTACACGTTGGCAATCGGTACATCAATCAGGAGGAGGGAACGACGGACAAGACGCACCTTGGCCAGGTCGACGTCGTCGCCGTGCTGCCAGATGCGGTGGCTCTCGATGATCCAGGAGGGGAGGAGGATGGGAATCTTGCGTTCTAACGCACACTAGAACGATGCGTGTTAGTGAATTGGACGCGTCAATGGACGCGACGCGACTCACCAAATACTTCGCGCCTCCGTGTTTTTTCGCGATGAGGTGGGTTACGCGGTCAGTAAACGCACTGACGCTCGTCGCGCCGAGTTCAAGGGCGAGTTTGAAGAGTTCGGGCTGCGGTGGTGAGTTCGACGCGTCGACGCGTCGAATGGGTACATAAGTACCTTGTCGAGGACGCCGGTGGCACAAATCACCACGTTCTTGAACGGGCGGGGACACGAGTCGCCGAGGATAACCGTGTCGCCGCCGTCAACAATCTGGCTGTCTTGTGCCCAGAAGCTGGCGGCCTCGGGCGATGCTGCACGGGCGAGGGCCATCGCGTCGGCTTGTTCTGCCACCTCGTACCAGTGGGCCAGCTGCATACCGACGAGGTAAACGTCATCTGCGGACAAGCCAACCAGCCCTCCCGGCTGCCTCATGAAAGCCATTGCCTCGTCAACACTGTTGATGGACGGCGGGGACATTGCAGCGTTCTTCAAGTGCGTGGTTTGGTTGCCGGTTAGTTGTCGGTCTGCGATTCAAGCATCGCTTCGAGGTCGACGTAAGGACGAAGAACACGAGAGAGTCGGTCACATATTCTGCGGGCAGTCCAGTTGAAAGGTCGAGATCCTCGAGATCAGTTTCAGTGCTGTAGGTTGCGATGTCGGGGTAGGCAAGGCTTCAACGCCCCATTCAAATCAATGTTCACGAGGAATTTGCATCCGCACCCACTCTGCTGCGGCCACCGATAGGCGCGAGGGAACATGGGTCTACCCGTAACCCCATCCACTATCCCGCCGTCCATAAATCCAGATGGTGTAGGCGTCGTTCTTGAATAAATTACACAGGTACGGGCTCGGCCAGACATACGCATGGGCTTTAGTGCACACAGGCCCAGGCCAGGAGCAGAACTATATACAGACCACTGGTCAGTTGCGGAAATAAAAGGAAGGTGGGGAATGAGAGTTTGAGGCAAGGATATGGAGCCTGAGTCAGGAACACCGTTATGTGCCGATCACGTCAGAGATCATCCAGTGCATCGTCGTGTCCAAACCCAGTCAGGAGTGGATTGCAGGCTAGCGTGCCGTGCTTTCGGCAGGACGAAGACGAGCAGCTCGGATGGCGCTCTATGTTAGTATGTAGTCGCACTGTGAACCTCGGTTTCACAATTACCAACCGTGGGAGGCCGCAATGAGCCGGCGATCAACATGATCGATCAATGATCACAACTTTGAGCACTTCTCCTTTCTCCCCATTGTCCATCCAAAAAAAATCGTAACGCGTCAACGCGTCGACTCCTCCACCCCTCTTCTCATCCCGATGTCCGAGTCGACGGACGCCGAGCGCCCAAATAGCCAGACGGCGATGTTCGAGCGAACATATAACGAATACATCGCAATGGAAAAGCCAGTTCCGAAACCATCATGGACCTTTCCGTCTCCATTCGTCCCGTATGCAGACGTCGATTATGCCCGAGAGGGTACTAGCTGGGGCCCACAACCCCGAACGGTACCCACTTTGTCTTTGTCTTTAACGCAGCTTGAATTTTACTACACAGCTAGCCGAATTACGCATGTACACGCTTTCATGGGCCATCCGAAGCAAGCCGGACTGGCAGAGCAAAATGCTAGACCCGTCTATAATGGGGAAATGGCGGAAGGAAGCGCTCGACCAACAAGAAGCTTTGCCATTGGCCGAAAAGTTGACGCAGAATATGGTGAGAGTGCTGGTTGTTGATACAGTCTGCGTTACTTATGCTGATATCATCCCCAGGTGGACTACGTTCTAAGCGAGCTTGCTGCGTATGCTAGGCTTTCGGACTCGAATTCTGGCATCGAGGTAAGATAACTATTGATGCACTATTGCCACGGAATGAACCGTTTTCAGAGTGGCCCTTTCGACGCCATCTGGTACTCGGATCGTCTCATCTCAAAGGAAACATGCACTCTTTTGTGCGCTGCCGTTTCCGAACTTGAAAATGTTCCACCCGAGCTAAAAGACTGGCATCCCGGATCGGACGGCCAAGTCCTCGATTTGGTTCATCCGTCGCTCTACTGCATCACCTATAGCCGGACGCGGACCTCGAATCTCGATCTCCTCGCGCCTCCGGAATACGGGGATGAACTCAGATTTCTTGAGAGCGCACACTCTAGCAAATATGCCTGGCTCCCCTCTGATTTTGTCGTCGACCCAATGGACGGTTCGGCGAATTTGGTGTCGCCGTACATAAATAACCTCCACCCCACGAAACACAAACCTCTATATCGCCTCATCGAAAGCGTCCTGTCTTCGTTCGTGCCATTGTTCGAGCGCGTGCTCAGCCAAATCAACGGCCAGGACAAGGACTTGTATCGCGACATTACGCCAGGATCCGGTCGTATAGTCGTCGAACGAACCTTCGGAACTTGGGCGGGATATCCCCGCAAATTCGCGGGGGTGACCGTCCCATGCATTTGGAGCAAAGGCGAGGTAGAATGGAAACCCGAGATGACCGATGCGGAATACGAAGCTGCTCGCGAGGCTGCACCAAAAGTTCTGCCCGAAGCTTACAAGGAATACACGGGTGAACTGGAAAAATCGATTGCGCCATATTCCCTGCGCGGCAAGACGATCCAGTGCATTATCAAGCTTGCCAACATACACTTGACCGTCGACAAACCTGAATACAACGGAGGTAGCTGGCATGTCGAAGGTGCGAATGCTCCACCGATTCAATACTGTGGAATGTTGACACATTTGTCAGGCATGCTCAATGAGCGCATTGTGGCGTCTGGTATCTATGTAGCAGCTTTTCCCACCTTTCCCTTCCTTCGCTAACATTTCGGCAGTATTATGACGAAGAAAATATATCCGAGTCGCGACTTGCCTTTCGCGTGACCACAGGCGCTCCTGCGTACCACGACCAGGACGACACTATGTGTATGAGCCTTCTGTATGGTATGGTTCGGTGCGTCAAAAAGGTCAACTCACTCTGCCACAACCAACGGATCCATTCTTTCCATTTAGTGACTCCCCTTGCTCTCAAGATCTTGGGTCGATCGTGAGTGGCTGAACAAACTCTGCAAATTCCAACTTTACCGATTTCATCTAGAAAACGAGTGGTGGACGTGCTCTAGCGTGGCCCAACATCTACCAGCATCGTGTTGGTCCCTTCCACGTCACTGACCCGACCAAACCAGGCCACAGAAAGATTCTCGCCATCTTCCTCGTTGATCCCTCGATCGACCCCATTCCGTCTGCTACCAATGTTCCTCCTCAGCAGAAGGACTGGGCCTTCGACGCGCTGGAGGAGGCGAGGCATGATCCGACTTCGATGTACTCCAGACTGCCTGCGGAGCTCTCTAATGAGATCCACGACAGACTTCCCCACACATTCATGACTCGCGATGAAGCCGAGGCGTTCAGACTGAAGCTTATGAAAGAACGCACGCAGTTCATCAAGGTCAATGACGACTTCCCATTGCACACCTTCAATATGTGCGAACAATAACCATTGAAATCCTTTACCTCTTGATTACAACCGTATGTTACAACTTAACAATTGATTTTCGTTTGCTCGAAACTCCCACGGTTCAAAATGTATGCCTCGGCCAAACGTAGACGTTTTGAACTCGAGATACACGAGACTATTCTATACATCCCACGAGTATACACCCCCCATCGAGCTAAACCCAATTGTACCCAATCGCTCAAATCCACCGCCCTGCACAAGAACCGTATCGTCGTCTAATGCTTCTTCGGGCATCGAGGATACTGCGTCATCGGCAGACTCAGAATGGTGCGCGTCCTGCACATCCGTTTTGGCTTTCTTGGGCGGGTCCCATCTCCGTCGTCGGGCCTTCACAGCCGCTCTGAATTATAATGAGGCGGGCTGTGTCAATGACCATCTACAAAAAGACGCACCGTTTATCAGCCATTCGAACGCGCTGCTTCTCGCGGACTTCAGGCCGTCTGAGACCTCCATCAGCACCTGGTGAGGTTCGGATTGGGCCGGAGCAATGACTAACTGTGAATACGCCTTCATGACGGCTTTGCGGCGGCTCTTTGCCGCTGCGTCCCTGTCAATGGTCGAAGAACTGCCCTGGCCATCCACTTCGTCTGAAGTTCGGTGTTGGTTGTGAATCAAGGTCCTTGTCACACTGGTCGACGGCACGTCAGTTTGCGTGTGGTGCATATCCGTTCCCGTACGTACCTTTCCTGACGCTGAGCCAACGGCGACGAAGGTTCTGGAGCGGGAAGCATAGAAAGATTGGTTTCGCCCCGGTCTGAAGGCTCCGCTGAATGAACCCCGGAAGACGAAGCCGGTTTCCTCGTACTTTGCCGAATAGACTCTGCTAGTGACTCAAAGGGTTGAGCAGGATTTTTCTGCGCCCGCGGCTCTTCATCGGCAGGTATTACTTCGTCCCACGAATAAACACCTCCCATGGAGCCAAACCCAAATGCTTCCAAGTGCTCAGACTCACCACCGTCCAACAAAACCGTATTGTCGTCGGATGCTTCTTCGGGGATTGAAGATACTACGTCCCCGCCAGACTCAGAATGATGCGCGTCTTGCGCGTCCACTTTGGGTTTCTTGGGCGGGTCCCATCGTCTTCGTCGGGCTTTCACAGCAGCTCTGAATTATAATGAGACCGGAGGCTATCATCACAGATACAAAAAGGGTACCGTTTCTCAGCCATCCGAACGCGCTGCTTCTCGCGGACTTCAGGGCGTCTGTCCTCTATCAGAACCTGGTTGAAATTCGGTGATTGTAATGACTCACGGCGAATACGCCTTCATGAAGGCCTTTCGGCGGTTCTTTGCTGCTGCGTTCTGATCAATAGTTGCAGATTCAGGACCGCCCGGGCCATCCACGTCGTCTAGGATTTGGTCTTGAACTGTCTCCCCGCTGGTCGACGCTAAATTAGTCGGGGTGGTCCCTGAATCCTCCCGAGCGTACCTTTCCTCAGGCGACGCAGGCTCTGGAGCAGGAGCCACAGATACATCTTCGTGCCGGTCTGGAGACTCTGCTGGAAGAATTCGGGAAGACGAAGCAAGTTTCCTCGGACTACGCCGCGTAGGCTCGGGTGGCGACTTGAAGACTGGTTGAGTCTTGGACCGAGCAGCATTTTTGCGCGCGCGCGGCTCGGGAGGCGATACTTCCAAAACCCGTCGCGGCGTGCGCTTCGTCGGCAGTCCCGAGCTTGCCATGGGGGCGTTTTCAGTACCTATTTCCATCAAGGGGATCGGAGGAGCATCGGATGGGCCGAGCATTCCTACTGCGTCGTCTGCGCGCGTGGCGGCCAGAAGAACAACGTCCTCCGCTTCAATTTGCACCGCAATTTTGACTTTCTTGGGCGGGTCCCACCTTCGCCGCCGTGCTTTTATCGCCGCACTGTAAGTATGAGAGCGTCAACATACGAATCGACGAGCACGTGCCACGGAATCAATCCTACATACCGTTTCTCGGCCATGTGAATCCTCTTCTTCTCCTGAACTTCCGGACGATGTCTGACAAGATCGTATCATCAGACATTCAACACCGGCACAGTAACTGGGGGGCGGACCGCGCGTAATATTTCGCTGAGGCTTTTCGGTGCTTCGCCTTGACTGCAGGACCAGTACTGCGCAGATTAGTCCAGTCCGGTGGCAGCAATGTGAGCACTCACAGATAGCCCATAGGATCGAACTCTCCGTCCTTGGGATCGAACTCTTCTTCTTCCGAGTCCGATTCTGCCTCCGAGGCGCCCGAAGACGCGTCCGGGACCGGAGTGGAAGGTCGTGGCTGTTTATTTCGAGTGTTCCTGAGTTTGCGAGTGTCCGGTGGTGCCTCGATAGGGCAAGGTAGGATACTTTCGAACAATGTCTGAGTCTCTTTCGGAGCGGCCGCGGGATCGGAGGAGGAAGAGGAGGACTGGTGCTCGCTCCCTGAGACGTTTGTGCTTTGGGTGGAAGTCGATGAGTGCTCAGCAACAAAGGTTTCGAGTGTCCGCAGGGCTGAACTTTGGATTAGCGGCCCCAGTCAAGTTAGAACAGGAGTACGCACGTTCAGTCGAGTCGGGGAGGGACGCCGCGGGATGGTTGCTCTCTTTGGGCTTCCTCGGACGATCGCTTACCCGCCGCTTTGCTTTTACGGCCGCTCTGTAACATCCAGCTTAATTAATTACCGTGACGATGGAGCCTTGACCTATCGCGTGCACATACCGTTTTTCAGCCATCTGGACCCGCTTTTTTTCGCGAATCTCTGGATGTCTAAGCGTGCGGTCAGTCGGCACGTTGTGTCAGTGGTAGAAGGACGATGGGCGCCTCACGCTGCGTAGTATCTTGCAGAGGCTACGCGACTCTTCTCCCGCCGGAGCGCCTCACTGCTTCAGCGTTAGCAGGCACGATGCTCCCTGCGGCGGGAACCACCGTCAAACAAACGCACCGTTCATCGAGCGGTCCAGACACCACCTTCTGTCTACGGGGCGGCGCGATTGACAACGTCGGGGGTAAGCGGCTTTCAGTGTTGTTTCTGGGTCTGCGAGACGGCCCGGAAGCAGCTGATGTCTCGATGATAGGGCAAAGTGGTATCTGAGATACTGTCGGAGCGGCAGGAGCGGAATCGCAGCTTGAGGAAGAGGAAGAGGAGGAAGGTTGACGCTCGCTGCGTGAGGTGCTTGCCGTTGCTGATGACTGGTCGGTACTTGTAATGCTCCAAGGTGGGATGATTTCGAGAGCTGAAAAGATTGGTCCCAGTCAGAGAAACAGGAGTATAATGGTCGTACGTACGTCCAGTCGAGTCGGGTAGAGAGAGATGGAGTGCCGTGCTCTCTTTAGGCTTCCTCGGACGATCACTTATCCGCCGCTTTGCTTTTACAGCCGCCCTGCCAGGTGTTAACATTCTTAGGGTTGATCAAACATACTGGCGAATGCATTGCGCGTACCGTTTTTCAGCCATCTTGACCCGCTTCTTCTCACGCATCTCTGGATGTCTAGCCGTACGGTCAGTCAGTCAGCGTTCCGTCGCTGGACTGAGGAAACGCTGGGTACTCACGATGCGTAGTATTTTGCAGACGCAAGGCGACCCTTCTCCCGCCGGAGCGCCTCGCTGGAAGTTCAGTTCAGCGTCAACGTCAGCATGGTCATCTTCAAACAGACTCACAGTTCATTGAGCGGTCCATCCACCACCTTCTGTTTACCGGGAGGCATTGAGTCTTGACGAAGATCGACGCTCCGGGCAAGAGGTCAAATCAGAAAATGATCCGGACGACGACCTTCGGCATGTTTAATCTCATTTCTATTTTCTATTGAACCTGAGGTATTCATGGTATTCTGGGAAGCATTCTGAGTTGGCGAGAGAACCACAGACCACTTGGCCCGGGAACACCGATGGGGGCAAGCCGAAGCGGGTGGAAAGCGCTATAACCAGTCTGGTATGTACAACACGGTGACCGGTCATATATATTTGCATTGCCTGAGTGAACACGACCAGGACGACAGGAGACTAGGACATGCAGAACCACTTTATGAGGAGTCCAGAACAGAACTGTGGAGTGTGTTGGCGTCCGACCACAACAAGGGCCTGCTGCGCGTGCCGTCGTCCCTCGTGCTTCGTTCGAAACACCTCGTCAACGGTGGTGCGCTTTCCCCAAAATCTCGTGCTCGCCGTATACGTATGCGCGAATAAACTCAACGGTAGCTGTGAAGATAGGCGCCGCCGAGGTTGGGTAGGCACGCGCTGTTCTGAAAACGGAAATTCTTCAAGCCAGAGGCATTGCGGACTCGAAGGATGTTCAGTCATTTGGTTGTGAGAGCGTTCAAACAAAGCAGCACTTACTGATACCGCGCGAAATATAGCGCTCTTCCAGGCATTGAGCATTTCCTCGTCAATAGTTATGCCGGGTGGTTGACCAGGGGCGGTGAGGTAGCCGGGCACCGTCCCCGCGTCAAACAAGTCTGTCCAGAGGATGAGGAGGCTCTTGCCTGCAAGGTCCCCGGATAAAATCAGTCCATTGCCGCGTCTCCGTGCACCACCAGTCTGATCCGGGTCCTCCTCATATAACTCAACGAGGATGCTCGGCTGGCGCTGGCCGTTTGGTTGAACTTCGTCGATGATGAGGAGGATAACCAGTTTAACGGCGCCGCGCTAAGTCGAAGGAAAGAAGAAACCCAAGCCAGTAAGTATGGATGAGAGGCATGTGTACAGAATGATGCAAGCTTGCCTCGGCCGCGAACCACCGGTACATGTCGGTTTTCAGCTGGGTGTGCGTTTCCGACAGACCAGTTTCGATGATGACATTGGGAAAGCAGCAACTCGGGCCGATTGGCCTATCGGGATAGATACACTGGGCAGGCTCCTTGATTTGACTCGTGCTTGAGGCACGAATATCGGTTTCTAGAGATGCAATTTTTTTAATGGCGGGAGAGGATCAGAAGAAAATATTTGCTTACTTTGGGAACCTCCAAAAGTGAACGTCTCCCATGCCGGGGTGTTTAATTGGCTGCTCATAGCTGCGGTGATGAGCGGAATAAGCATCGAAGTGCCCACTTTGTGAGCGTTGCCAGACACGAAAACTAAAATACGGTCGTCCGGCTTATACGATAATCTGAAATTAGTTGTTAAGAGGATGGTTGTTGTCAATGCGGGTAAGGAATGGAGGTACCTGAACCGAAGTCCATGCTCGTATCGTTGTTCGCAAAGATAGCGGAGGACCGAGGGCCACCGGGTGAAAGAGGTCCCCACGTACGCCTCCCTGGATTTTTCGAAAAACGCAATCAAATCATCGAGAGTTCCAGACAACATGAGTAGAGCGTCCGAGCAGCGAGCTAGGGCGGCGGGCGCGCGGAAAGGAGGTACTTTTGTTTGTTGTTGCGGGTTCAAACCGAACTGTTGATCAAATCAACGGATGATCCGGATTTCGGCTTGTTCAAGTTCAACCTTGGTTCAACATCGGTGGTCGCAATGGTTGTAAATTGTAATATTGCACCACGAAAGCTACACGCAGACAAATAATCTATAAGTACGCTTGTTTCGCTCGGTACCGAACCTTAGGAGTGCGGCGGCATGAATCGGTCTCAAAACCCCTTGTCATCCACTCCTAGCTCTCCAACAGCCATGTCCGACATGAAACTGTCCCAGGCAGACGCTACCTACACATCAAGCACCCCCACTGCGGGCACTTCCTCCATGGCAGGGAAACCTGATCCCTCGTACAACACCGTGCTGGATCATCAACAGCCCTTCACCCAAATCCACAGCAACCTGTATGATCCTTTCTTTCTTCTGAAGCTTTACTCGAATTTGGCGTCCTGAAAAAGCTCCCCAGATTTCTCGTTAACCAAGGGTATCGTCCCGCTTACGGACCCATGAAGGGAGACACCACAATCATGGAGGACCTCGCTCGCCAAATCGCAATCCTAGCCGCTCGTCAGCACATCCCCCTCTCCGTCGTCCCCGCCCAGTACTTGCGTTCTCAACTAGACTTCCACGACCCCCTGCACTATCAACTCCGTGGCATCCACCCCGAAATCTATCGCGGAATGGAGGACACGGCAGTGATCATCGTCGCCTCCAACTTGAACTTTGCGACGCCTGAATGGAGCTGCCTCTTAGACAACCTGGTGAAGATGTCGTCCGAGTCAGCGTCCTCACCGACCCTCAATATCCATCTCATACAACTCGATGGCGGCCCCGCCGCCTTCCGGCCATTCTTCAGCGGCGCCGGCGTGTTCAAAATCGACGGCGACGGTGTACTCGTCACTCCAGATGCGCCCGTCGGCACCGGTTCCTCTATTGCAGTCGGGGACAACGCGGCGACGCTCGGTCCTGAGATACAGTGGGGAAGCAAGGCTAAGAAGGCGCTGCAGAAACTTGAACTGTCCCCGCCGGGCTGCGACAGTTCGGATATCGATTCCGCGCAGTACTTCCTCGCGTCGGGGCATTTGGTGATGCCTGAACCCATGCCATGGGACACCGGCGCCGGGGCAATATTCTGCAGCCACCAAGACGTCGTCTCGCCTGCCCCCCGCGTCTTCGACACTCAACTCCGGCGCCATGGCGTCACGCCGGAGCACCTCGCTCAGATGGGGAGCCAAGAAGCGCGCCAAAGCGCCGCGTTGGGCCCTCTCAAAGACTACAACCAGCGCGAGTATCTTGACCTGCCTCCCGAAATGAAGAAATGGAGCTGGGGTAACGTGGAGGTACACCAAAAATTTGTGGAACGAAAGGCGAAAATTGGGGCCCTTCAGCTGCGATACGGACCCCCCCGCCCCATTCCCATACCCTGTGGTACAACATTAATCGCAGAAAACAGCGTCGAAAAGTGGCTCTCAACTCGTTCGTCCGCGCTGGAAATACTCCCGCCACTAACTGCGCAACTCCCTCCGACCCAAGACCCCGTCGCATGCTCAGAGACCGCAGAGGACCTCCACCAATTTGCGGAGAAGCGCGTCCACATCCGAGACTGGGCGATAATCAAACTCTCCCCCTCAACCACCGCGCGGCCCCCCCATCCCTTCCGCCCCGCCCCAAAAGACTTCTGGACCCACCCCCAAGTTGGTAGCGTGCGCTGGGCAAACGACACCAGCGCCAGAGCGGAGACGCTGGGCGTGGGCCGACCGCACGCATGGCTGGTCGAGCGCGACGGAAACGGTGACGGGATGCGCGTCGCGCGCAGCCCAGTCGGATTCCCACAAGAAATACGGGGCGCCGCGCCTCGAGACGGGGACTCGGGCACCGCCGTCACCACCATCACGTCCTTCCCCGAGGCGGGCGTGCTGTGCGGCGCGCTGCCCGTCGGCGCCATCCTGGGCGGCCTCGCGACGCGGGACGCAGCGCACGTCCCGTTCGCCTACCTCACGGACTTGAGCGACGTCGCGGAGCGCATTCTGACGGTTTTGGGACTGGATCCGGAGGCGGATGCGGAGGAGATCCAGTGGGCGGTGGCGCAGCGTAGTATGTTTGATGTTGGTGAGCATGAACGTTAGCTGAGGTGGTTGGTCTCTTTCTTGAATATATTTTGAATTTTTACTTTGATCTGTTAACCGATGTGTCGTAGGAGTTCGTGAACTATAACGAAGCGGATCACTCGGTGAGGCAAGAGAGACAGAAGAGAACGTGTTTCGATGCAGAGCAAGTCTCCGCACCTATTCTCCTTTGAACCAAGACTCGCACGCGTTTCCGAGCACGTCGGACGTTGCTCCATCCCAACTGGCCAATATCGCGCGAACTCCGTCAGGAAGATTGGCATGAGTTTGGACGAGAATTCGAGTTGAGGTTCGAGTGCGCGACGGACGAGGTGATGGTGTACGAAGGATGAGCTGGTCGAGCTGGGTTGAGGTTGATTTTTTCAACCTGCATCAAGTAGGATTCAGTTCACGAACAACTCGACGCAATATCCGATGTACATTGTGACGACGTATAAGAATACTCTTCGTGTATCGATTAGATGTATCGTTTATCACAATACACGAATTTGAGTTGGTTTCAATCGGCTCTTGCAATATGCGCGAGTATCGACTGCCTTCCAGACAAACGAAGAAGTACCGAGTGTCTTTTGGGAGTGGCGTAGGTTTCGGTAAACGGTGAGATATGCGGCGAGTTACGGAGGAAGTGAGCCCTTGAGGCTGAAATCCTATAAACAATAAAGAGTTAGTACGGTGAGCGTAATCGTTACGCTTTGGGCAGAAGGTCTTCGGCGACCAGAGATAAGAGTTCACAGCAAAGATCGCTTTGCTGTGAGAGGTTTTGAGGCGGGAGTCGAGGACGAGAGATAGCAGATAGTTTGGGGAACTTTCGTGTATTCTGATACTGCAAAATACGGGGGCAAAAGGACACACTTTATCGACTGGTTCTACTGTCCTTTTAACTAAACTAGAAACAATGGGATCAAGGGATGAAACAGGTATAATAGGGAAATGGAGTTAGAAACCGATCACAAGGCGACGAAGCACATGTACAAAAGATGGTAGTATCTTGGAGACAATAGAGTAATAAGTGAAACTGTTCAAACCGTGTGTTCTTCAAGGGGTGCTGGATACGACAACCAATTTGTGGAAAGCAACCATTCAAATCTGCCTGGAGCGCCGTGTGGTTCTTTGGTGCTAACCCGATTAGGCAAAAGTGGGCGGGCAACCGGTATTTGTTGAATATTGGCTAGGGGATCCGGATCGATCGAGTTCAGGAGTTTTGCCGCAGTTCAATGGAATATTCCGTAGCTGGAACGCATCCAACAAACATGATCGAATGGGCGGAAGATTCCCTTTTTGGCGGAGGCAGAAGTGTGTGTTTGGTTACGGGACTGTTTAACTGCCTTTTTGGGAGATGCCGAGGATGCCGAGATAACCGAAGTAAGTTCGAAAGTTTAATTCGAACTTGGATCTCCTTCTTCCGAAAAGTGTGGGTCGTGAGCGGAAGGGTTGTTGAATAGGATTTTATGTTCTTCGTTGGCGAGTCGAGTGGTAAAAGGTGCGTGATTTCACCAATTTCACCAATGTGGTATCACATCCGCAGGGCACAGAAGAAATTGACCGTCCCCGGTCATGTCCGGCAGAGAACCAGAGGTTTGAGGGTGGGCAGAAAAGAAAAGAAAAGGCAGATGGCGAAATTGGTATCTTCAGAGGTCTTCTTCGTCAAATGCTTCAAGTCGAGCTTCTTCGTCCTCATCCACATCCATCTCGAGATCTTCAGCAAGCTCAACCCGGCCATCGGCTGGGAGGCCTTCAGCGAGCTGAATGAGTCGCAGGTCGTCTCGGGGAATGTAAGGCAGAAGGCGAGTGGCAGAAATTCCCTGAGTGCTCATGGCACCAGATAGTTCACGAAGAACGTAAGAGCCTCCTCTCGTGCGTCGAACAATGGCGTATGGACCGAGCCATTTTGCTTTAGCCTTGCGGCCGAGGTCATTGGCAATGCGAGAGTTCCGGACTAGAACCAACTCGTTTTCATGGTATTCTTCACGGTAGAACCTGCGCTCGTAACGGCTCTCGAATTCAGCCTTGGAGCGGAATCGACTGGCGCGGAGACGCTCAGCGGCTTCTTGAATGTCGTTGGGGCGTTTCTCGATTTGGCGAGTGCGGAGTGCGAGAAGTTCCGAGGGAGTCATGTGTGTTTTCCAGCCCTCGACAAGGAATGTGGCCTCGGTGAGATCAAACGGAAGAATGGGATTGAACCCATGGAGTGTGAAGTAGGGGGATTGCCCGGTGGCTCGACGAATGGTAACCCGATCAGCGAATACGGCCGGAGCAAGCTTCAGTGGCCACAAGTTGAGGTTGCCTTCACAGGCTTTGATAATCGATTCGCGGAGGATGAAGTGTCCGCGTTCGACAACTCCGTTGGCGCGAGAATTGTAGGGTGAAATCTTGACGTGTGGAACACCCAACGTGTTCATCAATATTTCAAAGGCCTCTTTCACTTCTGAACCATTGTCTGTGGTGACTTCCATCACCGCACCATAGCGGCAATAAATCTCCTCCCAAAAGAACTTGGCGAGAGACTTCGCATTAGCGCGGCGGAGAGCGCGAGCTTCGGTAACTCCGGATAAGTCATCCTTGGCTGCCACGATGTAGCGGAAGCCACGGGCTCGGGGCATGAACATGATGTCAATGTAGACTTTGGAGAAGACAGTGACTGGGATTGAGGGAGTAAGGGGCATCTGCATAGGAATTCGAGTCCGAATTTGGCACTGGTGGCAGGATCGGACATGCTTGTAAACTTCGGTTCGGAGGTGAGGCCAGAAAAACCGAATGCGAATGGTTTCAAAGGTTGCCTCCTCTCCACGGTGCCCGAGTAAGTCATGTGCCTGGCGTAAAATCTCTGCTCGGCGAGCAGGATCAAATATGACCAACTTCGGTGACTGCTGGCCATTGCGTTTGAACATCTGCTCGCCACGCATGTAATATTCGGAGGATTTCTTCAGGAAGCGTCGTTTAGCCTGGAGTGCACGGGCCTTGTCCTTGGGTGACTGTGAATCTGTCCCAGGGAAATTGGGAAGTTGAAGGGTGATTAAAAAGTGCCTGATTTCGAAAAGGGTAGAGTCGAATGGAGAAAGAGGAGGGGTAGTTTGATTTACATAGACCGAAGCAGTAGGATGAGAGGGTGGAGGAGAGATGGGTGCTGAATTGCGGGTATAGAAGGAATGGAATTTTTCTGCGGGAATATGAGTGGAGTCTGCGAGGAGGACTATATCATCAAGCCACAAGTCATCGTGGATCTCGACGGTTTCGCCTTCCCCGAGTCCTCTGCGGGACAGGGCATCGGGTGCATGGAATGTTTTGCCGGGAACGTGGATGAGGTTAAAGTCAAAGAGGAGGATGCCTTGGATCCATCGGTTGATAGCTGCGTTCGGCTGAAGGTCGGGAGCGTTGAGCATGCCTTTAATATACTTGGCATCGACCTCAACGTTCAAATTTTTGATGCCGAACAAGAATGCGCGCCAATGTCGGAGTGCTCGGTAGAGTCCGTAGAGTTCGAGTTTCGGTTGGGAATACCGACTTTCCACCTCGTTGAAGGGTAGAGAGCCATAGCGCGCAATTCGCCGTCGGCCTTCATCATCGAGTTGGGATAGTACGAAGCCGGTACCATGTAGACTCGAATCCACTGAGAAGAAGACATCGTTCCAGGACGAGTAGTCAATGTTCGCCAGAGCAGGGGCTGATATGACCAAGCGCTTGATTGTGCTGAAAGCATATTCCTGTTTGTCGCCCCAAATGAACTCGGCATTCTTGTGGAAGAGCTGCGAGAGCGGTTTGACCAGAGTGGAATATCCCTCTATCCAAATTCGCACCCCACCGCATAGTCCCAGGAAGCGTCGTACGGATCGGGCATCAAGGAGCTGTGGCCAGTTCAGGATTTTATCGACTCGGTTTGGATCGGGGAGGCGGCCATTCTGGTTGCATATCTGGCCGAGGATCAATACCTCCTGGCGTGCAATCTGAGTCTTTTTGGCGGAGAAGGTGGCACCAGCGTGATTTATGCGGTGCATAATACGGTGCACATCAACAGCGTGTTCCCAAACGAATCGCCGGATCCCTGGATTTTCCTTCATTGTCTCAGGTTTCCCATTCGCATCTGGGTACTGCGTTGTGGGACCCTTGACAGGTAGATCGTCGATGAAAACATTAGCCTTGTCGGGAATTTCGTCCTGGAGTATAAAGACCATGCATTGTTGAAATTCGGTCGGGGAATTTGTGAAGCCCTGCGGAAGGCAGGTGAGCCGGAGTAGACCAAGCGGGGTCATGAATGCGGTAATGTCTCGTGCACGCGGATCAACTGTGCGTGCATCGAACCCTGAGAACAGGTCGAAGACAGTGAAGATCTGACATCCTGCGTAGGGTTGAACAAACTCGTCGAGGATTGGTGGGACTCCTGCATCTCTGACTGAAACCTTGTTCAGAGGCTGCAAGTCGTGGACAATACGCAGGGAACCATTCTTCTTCAACACACAAAACCAACGTGAACGATAAGCACTCTGTGAGTGTTCGTAGACACCATGCGAGATTTTGAGTTTGATCAGGTCAATGACTTTGTCGAGGATACCAGGTGGGATAGGAATATTTTTGTAGACCCATGGAGTATGCTCCATGACTGGGTAGATGTAGTCGGAAAAATAATCCTCTCGGAACGATCCTCGGTCGGTTTCAGAGAAGGCGAGTGCATTTTCGTTGAGTCACATGACATGCTCGAATAGTTTCTCCTCCTCTGGAGTGAGGAAACCCTCCTTGTTAATTTCGAGGCTATCCATTCGTTCACGAGTTAATTTTTCCGTGGGGTAGAAGTCGGGTGGATTGATAGGAAGCGGTGGAAGGGATTGGAGGGGGTCCTCCGGGAACGTTCGCCGAGTCCTAGCGTACTCGGGGTATGCCTGTGCCAACGGCTTAATTTTCTGCGCCACTTTCTTGTATGCGGTGAGCACTTCGGCGTGCCCATTCTCGTCGCAAGTCATTGGGAGCAGAATATCGCCGTTTTCGAGGTCTTCAAGGGTTGTGTAGAGAGGTTCTAGTGGGTCGATGTGTGGGATGGTGGCAAAACCCGTAGTAGGCTCGAATTCCGTGTCAATTTCCGGTTGGAAGTTGTCCGGGTTGGGATTGTTTGGTTGCGGCATCTCGTGCCGAGGCGCCTCCGGGATCATGCCGGCCGAAAGTTCAACTTGAACCACTTTCGTATAGTGAACGTAAACTCGGCCGGGCACGAAAAAGCGTTGGGTTGTAGAGGGGAGTGGCTGTAATTGCGACGCTTCTAAGAGCTGAGCAATAGCAGCTGGGCTGAGATAGGTGAAGGAGCAGAGAACAGAGATAAAGCATAGTTGCGCCAGTTTTACGCCGTGACGGGCCAAGAGCTCGAACGCTGGGGGTATGTATGACGCCGGAATGAAGAGTAGGGTAAACACAAGTCCGAGGAGGAGAGTGGAGATTGGAAAGTGGGTAGATGAGGATATCATGATGGTTGAGCGGACGGAGTTGGACAATAGAGGTAGATTGGTAGGTGGGTGAGAGTTGAGAGCGAAAATGTAGCAAGTTTAACGTCGCTGCTACGACAATACAATTACAATCGTAGAAGGAAGGAACACAGAAATAAGTAAGGGACACAGAGAAGAGACCGAGTCGGTGCACCAAGGCTAACCGCGGGGCACAGAAAAAGAATGTTCGAGTGAAGGTGAGTGGATATGAGAGTACAGGTAGCGTAAACGGGAGGAGGGAAGTGGTGGATAAGGAAGAGGAGGTGGACGAGCCTACTCAAACTCCAGAATATAATCCTCGGTGCCATCGTAATCGTAAACGGGCCCGTCGTCTAGAGGGTGAACGGGCTCATCGTCGAGAGGGTGAACGTACAAGCTCCGGTTCGAATGGATATCCGCTTTCCCCTGCTGAAAAGCGTGAGTCGCAGTCATCTGGTCTCGAAAGTGCATCCTTGCCAACTTCCGAATCATGTCGCCCCGGTTGAGGTTGCTCGGTGGGGCGCCACGGCCTTCGAAGAAGTCGGCGGAGTTCAGGAGGAAGGTGGATTCGAAAGGCATCAGGAGGGGGTGATGATTCGGAGCAAGGTCGTTTGAATGCGCGGGGTTGCGAACGGGGATGCGATGGACTTCGCCTTCGGTAACATCGAAGGGGAAGCGATTCTTGCGTTCGAACCTCTGAGCTGCGCGCTTGTAACCCTGGTAGGCGACGAGGTACGGGTGATGACGTGCGTCATACTGGGGGTAAATCCGCTCGAAGAGGTGCAGGATTGTCTCGAGCTCAGAGCGCATCGCACCAATGCAGCGAGTCGCGAGGTCGTTGCGTCCGAACTCTGTCGCGCTGTCGAGAGGAACAGCAACGAGATGAAGAGGCACGCGGCGGGTGGCAGTTCGCACGAAGTCGCTCCGGTTGGAGGCGGTGAGCATCTCGATGACGTAAGTGTGCATAGCCGACCAGTCGTGGATGGTCTGCTCTTCAACATGGTCATGAAGACGAGCGAGCTCGATAGGAACCTCGCGCAGTCCGCGGTGGCTCAGAACGGATCGAATGCCGGGAGGTTGGGTAGTCTCGGTGCCGTCCTCGAGGTCCAACGTATGCTGAGCATGGAGGATCTCGATGGCGAACATGGGAAGACGGGACGGGCGCTCGACGAGGTAATAGTGTTCGACGAAGGTAATCGGTTGGTTGGCCTCCAGGCGCGCGGAAGTGCGGAGCCTGTTGGCCTCGACAAGGGTGCCGGCAAGGAAGAAGTTCTGCATGATGAGTGGTGCGGAGAGGGAGTGGACCATCCGGATGGATTGAGCAACGCGCGCGATGTTGGTGTTGTGGTTAATGATGGGACGCTCGAAGTCGATGGGGACATACTCGGCTGCAAACTGCTGCTCCAGCTCAACCGCGATGTCGACGGGAGCCGTGGCGTCAGAGGCGCTCGGAAGAATGATAGGGGTCTCGATGAAGGTTCCAGCGGTGTTGGCGGTGTGTGAAACGAAGCCAAACACCCTCTGAAAGGTGGTGCAGGCGGCACAGTCAGGGTGCATGTTGTTGAGGTTCGCGGTTGCGTCGATAATGGTATGAATGTGACGGAGCGCCGGGACGCGGGTCGCGGCGGGCGCGTCGATGGGGTGAGAGAGAGCAGCAGGGATCGCCATGAGAGTGACACCGGCACAGAGGATGCAAGTCGGATGAATATTGCCGGAGCTAGCCTGAGCCGCAGCAGCACTGTGGACATGGACGTAGAGGGCCTCGGGCGCAGGCGAGTCGGAGTTATGGAGAGGGGATGGGTCTGCATACGATGTGTGGTTAGCGTGGTTGGAAATGGCCCCAACGGGCTCCAAGATCGTACGGTGGTGTCCACCCTCGGACGAGTCATCCGACACCGCAAAGTGGGCTAACATCGCGTGGGTTGAGTCCGCCTGGGACTGGGTAGCGCTGATGGGTCTCTCAGGGACGAAGGACGACATGGAGGACAATGAGGAAGACGAGGTTAAGGCGATAGAAGTGCGATATTCAGGGCAAGAGAGGGAGAACAGTATTTTTGGGGGAGTGGTTGAATGGGAGTTTCCTGGGAGGATTTGGGCTGGATTTCGACGCTTTAAGAGGCTTATTAGGGCGGCCTGGAGTGGCGCAGTCGTCCTAGCATCAGTTTCGATGCTTCTTTCATGAAAGAAGTTCACAATCCCTTTTGGGCTAGGTTCAATTTGTTGCGCGGCAACTGTTCCAATTTCCTTGGCTATTGTGCTTCCCGCAAATCCCTGCAGGTGACCATCCGCTCCAAAGCGAAGCCAGTGCGTTTGGATGAGGTTGGAAACGCGTCTCAGGAATGCAGCATGAGTTAGCCTCATGTGTGAGGCCACCCAAAGAAGTTCCGGGTGCATATGCAAAAATCCCCGAATTTTGGACTTCTCTGCACTAGAAGCAAGATTGTAGGACTGCAGTGCTGTTGTTAGGTCCGACGAGTTGCGGGTCGACGTGCCAACGGGGGCTGGAAGCCAGGAAAAATGAGCGGGAGCTTCTCCGGGACCAATCGTCTCGTTGGGGTAAAGATATTGAAAGGCAGTGTAGAAGCAATGCAAAGGCTGTTGCGCCCCGAGTTCCCCGCCGTTGCAGGGCGCGTTCGCGGCATCATTGAGGTTGTTTGCTTCGTAGGTAATAGCATCGATGTTGTCCTGCCAATTTTCAACCCGCTCGAAGAATTTGCACTTAATTAATATAGTGCAATTGTCGCATAGTGGGCTTCGTTCTTGTCTAGGAAGATGTGTGTCGGACTCGGTGTGCGTGCATGGAGGATGCAAATAGGGAGGTGTTATGTCGAAGGTTGAATCCTCTGAGTCTGAATCTCCGCCAAAAATCTCGTGTTCGAGTTCTGACTGAATTTCAACTGCAGGTGGTTCGTCCTCCAACATGTTGAAGTCAGAATCGTTGTTCTCGGGCTCGTTAACCATGGATGGTGAGTCGATAACTGTCATCATGTACGATCCAGGCATTGGCATGGAGCGGAACTGCGCAAGGTTGGCGGTAAATTCGGGTGCATCTTCTCCTTCATCGACAAGCAACTCGTGGCGATTATTTCCCGAGTCGGGGTCACGGAAGACAAGATAAGTTCCATCGCGCCTCTCATCAATGGAGACGTAGTTGCCTCGCTGCCAGGGACGTCCGAGCAGTACATCAAAGGGTGCCTTATCAGCAACCCAGAAATTTCCTCGCGACTCGACGCCGCCGGTATTGAATAGAACATCCTTGAGATAGCCGCGGAGTTGAGCTTGACCGCCATTTGCGTCCCCCATATTGATATGCTTGGTGATGTCCATAGATATATGGGACATGAAGCTGCGCCAAATCGAACGCGATACGACGTTGAGCATGGAGCCTGTGTCCACTATCGCAGTAATGATCTTGCCATTAATTTCGATTTGGATCTGAATGAGGCGCTGGCGATCCTTGGTGATGAAGGTGGCTGCAACAACGTTGAGCTTAGCCTCCGGTGGAGGACTTATAGCTGCGGTGAGAATTTCCGTCAAGGTAGCCAAGTTGTGTGCTGAAGCCTGTCCTGGGCGCGGAGCGTTCTTCAACTTCATGACATCGATGAGGGCATTTGTGACTGCCGGTGAGATAGCGATAATTTGCCCAGCAGAAATAGAGACGGGTGAGTTCAGAATCGAAGCCACGATATCATGAGGATTGACGTGTGCGGAAACTGCAGACTGGCGCGGACCAGGCTTCTTCGAGATTGTTGGTGGGGCAGAACCTTGGTTTGCCTTGTACACTTGCTCTGTGACTGGAGTAGCCTCAGGCACGGTGTCCTCCATAATGACATCATCGCGTGAAAAGTCGACTCGGAGCTCGATGGGGTCGGCTGGTACGGGCTCGACGAGTGCTTCTTCCATAATCTCCTGCTTCATCCGAATGCTGGATGGACCATCCATAGGCAATGACTCGAGGGTGGCCCCGGTCTTCCTGACCTGAGACCGAGTCGAGGAAGCTGGATAGGGAGCCGGACGTGAAGCCTTCTCGGTCGAACGTGTGACAGCAAAAATCTTGTCGAGTTCGATGTCGCTAGTGGTGGCCTGAACGAAGACCGGATGAATCTCTTCCTTATCAACGGTTGGGCTGGGGTTGCAGTCGACGGGGATATGTGCAACAACGGCTAAGTGAGCTTGGGCAGCAGGTGGGTTCGCAGGTGCAGCAACTGCAGGATAGCGTCCAATGCGCTGGCGATGGTAGGCGGCAAGGAGGGTCTCACCCTGCTGGTTGAAACGACGGAGGAGATTTCCGTCGGACCATTCGATTCCGCGTTCGCCGCGGCGAATCTCACCAGTCGCGAGAGCTTCCACGAGCTTGGCACACTCCCAAAGGCCATGGCCACGTTCACCACACCCAAAGCAGGTGCGGTCCTGGGGCTGCAATGGAGGACGGTTCATGTTTGCATTCGGGTTCGGACCGAACTGGTCTGCTGGAGGTGCATAGTGATTGTTCCGAAAATTATTCGGAGGAAGAGGGGGTTGCTTCATATTGAGCACAGGTGCTCGAACACACTTTGCAACATGGGGATCGAGAGAGGTGGCACGATAGTAAAGATAATTGTACTCGGCATCCTCGATGTTCATCCGTGAAAGCTGTTTGACCAACTCGCCAATCTCGTCTGAGGTCTCAGGGACCGTAGGAGCTTTGGTGGTGGTCTTAGGGACCTTTGGTGCCGCTGGGGCAACAGGAGTAGAGGGGCGCCTCGTGACACGAGCGTTCTTCTTCTTCCCCTTTCCTTTAGCCTTCTTGGATTTCCTTCGAGGAGGAAGATCGTCGTCGGAATCGGAAACTTGGGAGTCTGAATCATCGGAGTCAGAGGTGGCAGAATCGTTGTCGGAGTCCGAGCTGTCGGAGTCGAGGTCTGCATCGAAGCGACCACGACGGAAGCGGGCGGTGATGACACTGACCACATCTTCCCGCGGGAAGACAATGGTCATGTCACGCGATGGATCTTTGGCCAGCAAACGCTCCTCTGCAAGAGAGCGAAGGTTTGTATGAAGGCTCTTCCACAGATAGCGGGCACAGGTGTCCTCGACAATCAGGTTCTGGTGCAAGAGCCAGCCAGCAATGGTGGTAAACTCCTGGAGAAAACGGCGCCACTCGGTCATAGACCGGATGTTACGTTTACGCCAGGTATCGGCGAGCTTCTTCAAATCGCTTTCGCGGTGACGCTGTTGGTCTTTGTCGGCGTCAAAGAGAGTCTCCATGTCGGTGACTAGCAAGGGCCAGTTGGGGGTAGTATAGTTTGTCATCCCTTCCAGGATGTGTACGACGTTGCGCGAACAGTAGTCCGCCATAGATTCGGTTTTGTCGATATTATCGATGACGTTATTCTGGATGAATAGTTTTTCCATGTGGGCCAAGAACTTCACAACATCGTGGGCGCGACCCGAGAATTTCTTGGGGGCACCACGTGTGCTGAGAGCAGGCATGTCGAGGCGGCTGCGGGGCCGAGAAATAGGAACAGTGATAGTAGGCATTGTAGTAGTGGTAGTCGGAGCTGGTGTGGGCACGCTGGGTGCAATGACCGTAGTAGTGATGGTAGTCGGAGCTGGTGTAGGCACGCTGGGTGCAATGACCGTGGTAGTGGTGGTAGCTGGTGTAGGCACGCGGGGTGCAATGACCGTGGTAGTGATGGTAGTCGGAGCTGGTGTAGGCACGCTGGGTGCAATGACCGTGGTAGTGATGGTAGTCGGAGCTGGTGTAGGCACGCTGGGTGCAATGACCGTGGTAGCGGGTGTAGAAGTGTTATTGGCAGTAGTAGTGTCGGTTGACATTCAATCGTTGAATGGTAAGCGAATCAAACTCGTCGTGTGCAAAGAGCTGATTGAAAACCCCTCGCGGTGGGCTCCAGATGTGACGACGTATAAGAATACTCTTCGTGTATCGATTAGATGTATCGTTTATCACAATACACGAATTTGAGTTGGTTTCAATCGGCTCTTGCAATATGCGCGAGTATCGACTGCCTTCCAGACAAACGAAGAAGTACCGAGTGTCTTTTGGGAGTGGCGTAGGTTTCGGTAAACGGTGAGATATGCGGCGAGTTACGGAGGAAGTGAGCCCTTGAGGCTGAAATCCTATAAACAATAAAGAGTTAGTACGGTGAGCGTAATCGTTACGCTTTGGGCAGAAGGTCTTCGGCGACCAGAGATAAGAGTTCACAGCAAAGATCGCTTTGCTGTGAGAGGTTTTGAGGCGGGAGTCGAGGACGAGAGATAGCAGATAGTTTGGGGAACTTTCGTGTATTCTGATACTGCAAAATACGGGGGCAAAAGGACACACTTTATCGACTGGTTCTACTGTCCTTTTAACTAAACTAGAAACAATGGGATCAAGGGATGAAACAGGTATAATAGGGAAATGGAGTTAGAAACCGATCACAAGGCGACGAAGCACATGTACAAAAGATGGTAGTATCTTGGAGACAATAGAGTAATAAGTGAAACTGTTCAAACCGTGTGTTCTTCAAGGGGTGCTGGATACGACAACCAATTTGTGGAAAGCAACCATTCAAATCTGCCTGGAGCGCCGTGTGGTTCTTTGGTGCTAACCCGATTAGGCAAAAGTGGGCGGGCAACCGGTATTTGTTGAATATTGGCTAGGGGATCCGGATCGATCGAGTTCAGGAGTTTTGCCGCAGTTCAATGGAATATTCCGTAGCTGGAACGCATCCAACAAACATGATCGAATGGGCGGAAGATTCCCTTTTTGGCGGAGGCAGAAGTGTGTGTTTGGTTACGGGACTGTTTAACTGCCTTTTTGGGAGATGCCGAGGATGCCGAGATAACCGAAGTAAGTTCGAAAGTTTAATTCGAACTTGGATCTCCTTCTTCCGAAAAGTGTGGGTCGTGAGCGGAAGGGTTGTTGAATAGGATTTTATGTTCTTCGTTGGCGAGTCGAGTGGTAAAAGGTGCGTGATTTCACCAATTTCACCAATGTGGTATCACAACATACAAGCCGGTCGGAGAGGGTTCGCTGCATTTCCGGCCGCTGGCAGCAGTGGATTCGCTTCGCGGCACGAGGTCGATCTCGAGAACTCTCGCTGCCGAGGTTTCGATGTTTTGAGAGAATCACCACCTCCCCCGACGCTCAACGCAACGAGGACCCTCGAGGCAAGGCCAGGCAACGCAAAGGAAGCGATAGGAGAAGAGGGTTTGGCGAGCGCGAATCGCACGAGTTATTAACTATGTGATCCCAGTCCCAAAGTCCTCCTATGTAAAGTGAGTCGCGGCGTCCATTCCGTCGTGTGTGTTAAGAAGGATTCAGTTCTCGACACAACCGGAGGCGACTCGTGGATCGGCTATCCGACGTTTAACGGACGCAGTGGCAGCAGTAGATTCGTATTGCGGTTTGAGGACGATGTTTTGACAGAATCTCCACCTACCGACTTTGAGGACAAACCAAGACTGCTCGAGGCAGAAGAAGAAGAGGGTTTTGTGAGCGTAAACCGAGTAGAATCTGAAGGGTCATGATATATAACCGCGGAAAGATTTAGCCGCGCGACACAAGATTGTCGAACGTCCCTCCTGACTCGATCGGAGGAGGGCACTTGCCTGTCCGATTGAAAACCAGCGCGCGCGCAACAGTCAACTCCAAGCAACGGCGCCTTGAGGCCAGACAAGGAAGGCTATCAGGGAAGAGGGACTGGCGGGCGCGGGATGCAGAACTGTTACTGGAGGGTACTTAGCACGAGGTCAAAGCGACGGGAAAGTTGGTTGCTGTTTGGTCGCGTCCGAATAAGGAAACATCGCCTTCTGTCTTCCGCACACTCCTCGCCGGCGGCATTTTCGTATCCCTGGCGCATTCTAGATCTTGGACACGCGCACATTTCTATCTTTACGATGGCCCGACCTAGGCCCACAAAAAAAAACACGGATGGTGGCCCGTCCCTGTGTGTGTGCGCTATCATATTCACCCCTTCGTGTTTCGTCAAACGCCGATGGTGCCGACGGAGATGATGCCGGGAGCGGTCGCTCCTCACCATTCCCAACGTGGTGATTCACTTCCAAACGTACATACTTGGCGTTTGGTGCAACTGTACTATCAGAAGCCGACCTGAAAATCCGAAGCTCCAAGATTTGGATCGGACACAGTTTACCGAGGAACGAGGGCAGCATCAACCCTGTAATTTCGCAATATTAATGCGGCGTCCAAATCCTTGCAGGTTCGGGTGTCTTACACCACGACCCAGAAGCGACCCTTGGGTTTCATACATGAAAACATGGACCTACTACTTCCAACATCAACCCTTTTTCTGACTCTCAGTCCTGCAATAAATGGCCGCCCCACCCAGCGAGGAACACATTATGGATCCCGTAGACGGACAAAAGACATCGCACGCCAGCTCCTCCGACCTGGTGCATTTACCAGACGAGTACAACCCACTGGTCTCGCTGACACCCGGTCGCAAAGGATTTATCCTCTTTTTCCTGTGCCTGGCCCAGTTCTTGGACACCTTCATGAACTCGGCCCTCTTTGCTGCGATTCCCCCGGTTTCGGTCGATCTCAACATCAGCAATGCCGACTCCGTCTGGCTCATCAGCGGATATCAACTCACGTTCGCAGCTCTACTCCTCGTTGTCAGTTCTTTCTACTTTATGCTTCTTGTCTGCTCATGAAAGTGACAGAGTGGGCGCCTCAGCGATTTGTACGATCCCAGTGGGCCATTCTCTTACACCCCTCGATGAAACTTTGATCCAAGCTTGTCAGAGATCGTCTTTTCCGTTGGTGCAACGCTCATTGGTGGTCTATCCCTGGGTGCAGGATTCGTTCGCGCCCAGGTACCGCTCATCGTCTTGCGAGTATTGACGGGGATCGGTGAGAGCATTTTGTTCCCGATGACTACGCGAGTCTCACTCTTGTTTAGGCGCTGCTTTGACCGTCCCATCCGCCCTTCATCTGATTATCCACATGTTTCCGGACCCTGCTAGTCAGGGGAAAGCAATCGCTGGCTTCGGAGCGAGCGCGGCGTTTGGAAATGGCACGCCCCGACGCCCGTTCACGCGTGTCTGGCTGGGATATCGACTAACCATTTCTTTGTCTCTCCCAGTCATTGGCCTTGTGATTGGAGCATTGATTGTGACCTACGCCAGTTGGCCTTGGGTGTTCTACTTGTTTTCCATCCTGGGCTTTTTTCTCGCCATCGCCGTTTTCGTGCTGGCGCCATCGCCGCACCGGCCGCGTATCGTGACGAGGGCTAGCCGATTCCAGCGTCTTGATTTAATCGGCGTTTCACTCCTGACCAGTGCGTCCGTCTTTCGACTTGGAATTGAATTTGCCAGGTCTAACTGTTGACCACCAAGTTGGTTTGGTTCTGTTCATATTCGGTGTCACTTCGGGATCGGTCAATGGATGGAATTCAGCACGTTGCCTTGCCCCCTTTTTCATCTCGCTCCTCTTGATCGTAGGGTTCTTTTTCTACGAGGCTCGCCTACCCGCGGATATGGCTGCGCTGTGAGTGTTACCTGCTCTGAGGCTCACTGTTTCCTTCAACACTCAACCGTATCTCAGTCCTCCGAGTCTATGGGCATTCACGAACGTGGCGATCCTCGTTGCGTCAGCCCTTTTACCGTTCATGTGGTGGGCAACGGTGCAACTGCTGTTCTCCTGGTTGTGGCAAGAAGTCTATGGATGGTCTCCCATCATCGTAGCTCTTCACTTGTGCGTCTTCAATTATTTCCTCGCTGCAATGTCCGACGAATTCATTCCCAGCCTCCCGTTGGGTCTTCTGGGATTCCCAATGAACGCCCTCGCCAGCGTCTTGCATCAGATTTTCCCTCTCAAATGGGTTATCACTGCTGGTCAAGTTTTAGCGCTAATCGCCACTATTTTACTTCCATTCGCGGACACGGAGGCACGATACTGGCGTTTTGCCTTCCCTGCGTTCTGCATCGGCACCTCCGGCATCACTATCGCGTTCACCACCGTCAAGTAAGAAACGATGCATCGTCCTCCCGTGTCGTACCAACTAATGCGATTTTCTCCACAGCATCGCGATTTTTGCTTCCACGCCTCCTGCCTCCGCCGGCGTCGTCGGGGCCCTCTTCAACTGTGCCCTCCAACTCGGATGCGCCGCGGGAACTGCTATCATTACTTCGCTCCAGACATCAGTCCAGCAGACGCACGGAGGTCCGACGGGTTACGACGGTAGAAAAGCTGGATTCTGGTTCCTGTTTGCCCTTCTGGCGCTTTTGACCGCGGCTCAGGTCGTGTTCATGAAGAACACGGTTCCACCTTTGAAACAGAAGAAGATGGATGAAGACAAAGTCATCGAAATCAAGGAGCTCGTCGAATCCGAGCCTTGAATCTGCTTTCATCTGTTTCCGAGCAGATGGTTGTTCTGGTTTGTAGACAGTCTTTCAACCTCATAAATTATGCGTTCTCTACATAAAATTACATTGCGCTAATATAACCTCTCGGTCTGCGAGGTCCTGCTCGCCGGATTAAGCTGAAGACTGAAAGTAGATCGTGTTTTGAGTTCGCACGCAACCAGTGAAATTCGAAAAAACTTTACAAGGAGATGATTAAAAGGACGTCTAAATCGCTGCGAGCTCGTCGATGCGGACCACGACGACAAGTTTGAACCATGTTTTTGGTCATTCACCGGGTTCTGCGCCACGAATTGAAACAGTGGTGGCTCGCAAGGAGCATCGAGTTCACGATGATCTGTCAAAGTTGTTCAGTATCAGTACAACTTACAGCATCGTAAACGCGAGGGAGACGGCGGCCCACCCACCCTCTCCATACGATACGCGGCACCCCGTCAGGTGCGGATACAGAATTTAATCATTATCCTGGTCCGGCAATACGCGGTTTCGCCCCGTTCCAAACGAGTTGAACCGTGGGATTCAAGATGTTGCTTTGACGCAGCGGCGCATCCAAGCCGGATTGGATAGTCAGTCGGCTTCGACCCTGGTATGGATTTGACTGAGAACAAGGGCAGCGTGCGTATGTTATCCTCACCGAGGAATCTGTGCTTTCACCCGTGGTTGAACCGTGGGAACGCGCACGTGAGGCTCGTTTCGCTGCCAGGAGGAAATAACGATTGGGAGGCAGCAGGCTCACAGTGGGTCAGTCGGCTTATCGTACATACCACTCCATATTGAATTGCTTGAAGAATTCCACAACGATGGAACCATGCGATAATTATTGACACGTCGGACTCAACCCGTGCACACATTCAAACTCCGCAATACCTGACCCGACCCACGTCAAGGACTCGGACCAAAGACCCTACTTTAAGGCTGGACCAGGAAGAATGATAAGCAAGCAGAGGGCCAGGGGAGCGGATTCGGCGAGCGAGCGCGACTCGAGCAGATAGACGTTGAAGGGTGACCATGGGTGGACACGAAAAGGGAGCAATTATTCGAACTCGACGAGCAAGGGATATACTTACCGACAACGGCTCAAATTCGACTTGGGCTCCTCGTCGTCAGCGCCCCTGGCGCTGGTGCTGGTGCTGCACGAGGATAGATGAGAGTGAGACGGGTGGCGAGAACCTGCGGGGGATGCACACTTCGTTCAAGTAAGTTATCCGATGTAGATGTAGCGGCCCCGTTATCCTCCCCCATATGAACCGGTCACCGCATTTTCGGCCAGCTCGTTGCGCCGAGGACGAGAACGCCAACTCTCGTACGCACCGCCGACGTTGGCCTGTAAATCAACGTTTTGAGATCTCCGTCTATCCATCCATTTGAGCACATGGCGAGGCGAGGCGAGGCAAGGCAAGGCAAGGGAAGCAAAAGATAGAAGAAGCTTAAGGAGCGCGAATCCAGCCCCCGAGTCGGATGTCGTCGTAGTTCATGTCGCTGCGTCCGAGGTAGGAACTTGAAGGCGTTCTCGGACACTCGCGCATTGGCCATGGTTATCCAACGTACATGCATACAACGGGATTCGCCAACCCGTTTCCCGCCAGTGTACATGCAGATTCGCCGCGGCTTCGCGGCACGTGAACGCGGACGACACTCTCGTTCAGTTGCCGACGTTTCGACGTCTTCAGAATGTCTGTCTTGCTCTTGCGAATGTCTACGACTCAGGAAGCGAAGCGGACGGCCTCGAGGCAAGGCAAGGGGAGCGAGCGCCAATATCAGCAAGCAAGCACGTCGAAGCGGGAGAGCATGCGCGCAGTGGCAGGAAGGAAGGGAGGGAGGGAGTTAGTTTGTACTTGGGGCTGAGGTGCGGCGCGTTTACCGTCCTCCGACGAGAAGTTGAACTTGCATAAACCAAACCATATTGAGGTCCAACCAACTTCAAACTTGGAGTGAGCGAACAGCGCACACGACTTCAATTCCCGATGCGCATATGCATGTCGGGGAGGTGCCAGCCGGGAAGAACGGATGATGGTCGGAGTCGGGAGATAGCCAGACAGACAAATAGACAGACAGACGGACGGGAATTTGTGAGAGTGTGTGGATGTGAATGCATGCATGAAAAATTCGGGATGGAGACGCCGCGAAGGTGGTGAAAAGGTAGGTGAGCTAAGTCGAGGCAGAGTTGAGCTTATCGACCCCAAGTGACTAGATCTGTCGTGTCAAGGAAGATCATTCAGTTCTTGCACAACTCGAGGCAACATTCGATGTAAGTTACCAACCGGACGGACGGACGAAATTCACCAAACATTCCCAGCCAGTGTCAGGCAGCCAGTGTCAGGCAGCAGTCGATTCGCGGCACGGCACGAGGACGGGACTCTCGTTGCCGACGTTTCGATGTCTTGAGAATGTCTTGCGGATGTCCGCGAAGAAATGGAAGGCCTCCTCGTGGCAAGGGAAGGAGGGGATTGGCGTACTGGAGCACAGCGACCAGGCCGAACAGGATGCGAGGGTACGAAGGCCGTGAGTTCACAACACGTCGGACATAGTACGAGTCGTGATGCGCATGTAGGTGCCAGGCAGAACGGATGGTGGAGCGCCTCGAGGCCAGAGTAGAGGCTGAGAAAGGGAAGAACAAGCAGGCAGGAGGGAGGGAAGAGGGATTGGCGGGCGCGAATCAGGAAGAACCGAACGAAGCGCCAGACAGACAGACAGACAGCTGGCAGAAGACACGTCGTTCGTTCGTCGATGCGGATCCGCCACACGACGCAGGAAGTTGGGAGGGCGGGGACCAGACGCGCACAAGACCAGAATGTGGAGAACAATTCGAAGTCAAGAACGATGGACCCAAGTTGGCCCGAGCCCGAGGGATCCATGGCCAGCGGAGCCTCGACCGCATTCCGTGCGATGCCATTCGCCCATGTGCCGGTGGTTTACGCGACGCTAGTGGGGAGGGGTACGGCAGAACCCGGGCCCGGGGACGGCGATGGTGGGCTGGACCGGGACGCTGACCATGGTGTGCTGGAGCGGGAACAAGGATGAGGCAGAGGTTGTCGCCGACGGTGAAGGCTAAGTGCGGTGGAGAACGGACATGGCAGTGAGCGGGATGATCATGACGGGTGCGAGTCTTTCCGGGGATGGACTTTGCTGGAAAAGGCCGTGATGTTGGCGTCTAGAACGGCCGTAGACTCGGCCCAAGCTTGCTAAATTTGCTGCATTTAATGGTATTGGATTGGACTATAAAGAGGGCGAAGGAAGTCGCGGTCCTTTTGTCTGTCGCTCGTGTGATATCAAAATGGAAGACTCCTCTGCTCGTCCTTTCCTCCTCCCACCACAACAACAAAATAATCCCTACAGAGACGTCTCTGCACGCACATCCACAACCCGCGTAAACGACGACATGGACGACACACAGGACTTGCCCCAGGAGGAGGATGCCCAGCAGCAGCCAGACGTGCAACCAGAGCAGCTCGAGCCACAGCCAGAGCCAGAGCCAGAGCCAGAAGCACCCGCAATGCCCCAGACCACACTCACCTTCCTCCTCGTATCCGGTCGGCGCCGCACAATGGCCTTTGACCCCGACACCACCGTCGGCCGCGTAAAGGAGCTCGTCTGGAACGCCTGGCCCAGTGGTCCGTCGTCCCTTCATGATCATTCACTCACTCCACCACTGCTCACACGCGGGACCACAGAGCCCGAATGGCAGGCCGAGCGCCCCCCCGCACCCGCCTACCTCCGCATCCTCTACCTCGGCAAGATCCTCCAGGACGAGGACACCCTCACCAGTGCGTGCCGTCCCTTTTCCCCTCCTTCCTCCTCGTTCACACCGACTGACTCCCCACGCAGAACTCGCCTTCCCCTCCTCCTCCTCCCCCTCCGCCCCCGCCCCCGCCACCATCGTCCACCTCTCCATCCGCGCCTACGCCCCGCCCCCCGACGAGGCCCTCAAGAAGAAAAAGTCCACCCGCCGCCGCGGCACCAACGCCAGCTCCACCGCCGAGCCCGGCGGCGCGGAGGGCGCGGCGGAGGAGGAGGGCGGCGGGTGCTGCTGCGTCGTCTGCTAGTGCTCCGTCGCATCACTCCCGACTCTATGCCCCACTATCACATGCCTATGCGTCGCCCACACCACACCGCTGTCTACTATACCCACCCTCTTTCCTCTACCCGCCGTCCCGTAGGCACTCCGGCGTCCTCACGGCTCCCCCTCTTCCGCCTTTCGCTTCGCCTCCGCCGACCTTCCTCCGTGCGCAGGAATAGCCTCGCAGGCACAGGTGCTGACGCCGTCCTACCCTCACCGCTGCAACCCCCCTCACGAGGCGTCCGTCGCGTCTCCCCCTCGTCCGCCTTCGGCTTTGCCGACCTTCCTCCGCGCGCAGGAATAGCCATAGCGTCGCAGGCACAGGTACTGACGCCGTCCTACCCCCACTCCCCGTTGCCCTGTAACCTGCCCTCGAGACGAGAGATCCGGCTTTGATCCCCACCTCCCTTACCGCTGCAAGGTGCAAAGACGCCGTGCGGGCGGTCATCCATCCCACCCTCGACCCGAGCCCACATTCAATGTGGGCTCCTACGCACCGCGCCGACACACACCGCGCCGCGTCACATGGGGCCTCGGCTACCCTCCGCGATTCGCGAATGCGCGAGGAAAGGCGAGCAAGCGCACGGGCGCCCGCGTCGCGACTTCGTACCGCTACCGTTTTGGCTCTTTGCGCTTACCCCCGGCGCCATCTACCTGTCTAGTGTCGACCCACGACCACGACATCTTCCAGTCCTCACATTCATGCTCCATTCCACCGCTCACGAATTCACGACGACGTTCACTACCCCTCTTCCTTCTTCTTCGCACCCACGCACGCGTATCTTTATGCTGCTCCATCTCCATCTCCACATGTCACGACTTGCGACTCACGATCGACCTCGTCTTCCTTCCCATAATATCTACCGTACTCCTTATATACCCACCCCATCGTCCCTCGACCCTCGACCTTGCTTGCTCTGCACATTGCTTTGCCTGTCCGCCTGTTTTCCAACTCTTTATTTCCAACTCTTTATTTCATTCATTTCTTTCTTTGGGACGCTCACAACACATACATACATGGAATCCAACCTCTCTCTTCTCTGGAACACATACTTGTAATTACTTTACATACTTCAATGGATCTGATTTATTTTTATCGTACATACTCACTCACTTGCATACATACATACTACTGCTTGTTTAACGTCTATCTACTACTCCTACTTTGCTCCCACCTGCACACGACCTACCTGCATACGACGCCAGACGACCCTGAACTCACCGCACCTCGCACCTCGTACAGGTACAGGCAAGACGTCGTCGAAAGCGTTCCTGCTCATCACCTCCTGTACCCCTCCCTGCCCTACCCTACCCTGCTCCTGAGTCCGCCAATCGCAAGCCAAACGCCAAACGAAAATACTTAGGTCCCACACAGGGGTGGTTCGTTTTTAGAATCGGGTCACCCCTGCAAGATTGGACACGGCCCGCGACGGCGTAATTCGCGCAGGGTCGCGCTCCTTTTACTACTTTCTGTGTTGGAATCCTTTTACTGGGTCGGTGCTGCTACTTCTGATCAACGAATAATTGAAAGTGCCGGCAGTTCGTTCACTCGCGTCCAGCAAGGCTAAGGTGATTAATGAATGGCATCTCTCCCCTTCCCGTCCGCCCGTCATTCCGCCAATTCACGTTTCACGCTTCACCATGGTTGGTGGAATTTGCGGCCACATTTAGCGCAATTCGGTTTCTCTTTATCGCGTTCTCTCCCTCAGGCTCCCTCATCCTTTCATACTGGACGAGGCAGTCTACTTAAACGGCTGGATGCTTTGGTAGGTAAGTATTGTACATGCATACAGTGCGTGATATAAAGACCGGTAAGTAGTCCACTCAGCGACGTGATTAATGCCCGGGTTTTAGACTGGTACTCGGTCTCGCATTGAATACCCTTAAATTCCCTTCCCGTCAGCCCGTCAGCTCGTCATCCCGCAAATTCACCCACTCACTCGTCCACTCACTCACGACTGCGGTTGAATTCACGGCCACCGATGGGGACTCAGACCCACCGGCTGCTAGACCGTACTTCGCTTGGGATTCCTACCAGGCCAGCGACATGGTTGATATCAATGGCTCCCAGTTGATGCCCTTCCCGTCAACCTGGCGTCATCCCGCAAATTCACCCACTCACCTACTCACTCACTTACGACTGCGGTTGAATTCACGGCGCCACCACACGTACCGCCTCCCAACGGCTGAATCGCCGCTGCCGCTACCGCTGCTGCTGCGGACTCGAATCCAGCGCCCACTTTATCCTTTATCCACGACTGAGTCTATTGTCGGTAGCATTGTGAGTGGTGTGTATGCTATACTTGATCTGGTGGGAATGACAAGTTCGCAGGCATCGCAGGTAGGCAGGCCTCGGGGCGGGCCGCTGTGTGGCCCGGTGTGGGGCGGGTGTGGGAGACCCGGGAATATTCAAGTAGGGTGAGATGAACAACCTCTTCCGCAGTCCGCAGCAGCGCTGAGCTGAACATGAACGTTAACAGTCTATGTAAGGGTACAAACGAAGCCGAATTTGGAGCCGATGTTCAACCGTGGGAATAAAGATAATGAACTTCTTTCAAGCCAAGGACGACGACGGGGGCTCGAAGGAAGAACTGCTGGGCTGGGATAACCCACACCGAGATAAAGCGCAAATGAGATGGCGTTGGGCGCACGTGCCCCTGCGGAAGCGTCCCAAGGGGTACGAAACAGTTCTTATGAGTGACTCCCAGTCGGAGCTCTTTAGGTAGGCATTTAGATGCTTCCCAGGAAGGGAGGTCGGAGACTTCCCGCGTTGGGTGGACGAGAGTTTGAGCGTGCACGTATTTGGAGATGGTCGACGGCGAGGAAACGATACAGCAAGGAGCGTCAAAGGGAGGAATACTGGCAGGATGAGATGAAGGTTGAGTCGTCAATGATTTATTGCGTCGTGGAATTCGTCACGCAATCGAATGTTGGAGGTAGACCGGCCCACCGAAGGTATTCGAATGGGAGCACCTCCCGGCACAATTATCTCCTCCTGACGGTGAATTTCAACCAGTTCGACACGCCTCACGTGCGCGTTCCCACGGTTCAACCAAGTTCAACCACGGGCAAAACCACAGATCCTTGCTGAAGAAAACGGACGCTGCCCTTGCCAGAATACCAGGTCACTATCCGGCTTGGATGCGCGTCAAAGCAACAATCCCACGGTTCAACTCTGATTGACGCGCAGAGTCGTCTAGCCAACTGTTCCCACACAGCTTCCTTTATAACTGAATCATGACCAGCACACCACATCCAGATAATCCCTCGAAACCCAAAGCTGTCGCCGTATACTGCGCCGCAACCTTCGGGAAGCAGCCCGCCTATCGCAGTGCCGCCACTTGTGAGTCGTTCGCGGCTCCTTATGTACATAGAAATAATCAAACCTCCGTCTGCTGCGCCGCCGCAGCACTGGGTGTGGCGATCGCAAAAGCGAACCTCTCCCTGGTCTACGGCGGCGGGACCTACGGTCTCATGGGCCTCGTATCGAGCGCAGTTCTCGACGGCGGATGCAACGTCACCGGCATCGTCCCTATGTCGATATCAATCTCAGGCAGCGAGGGCACACCGAAGCCGCACGCTAACAACGCGCGCCCGGCGTTGAAGGAGGTACGTATGTATGCATGTAATACAATCCTTGACACGCCCTCCGTCCCCAATCTGATGTTAACTTATCGGAAATCTCAGAAACGCAGTGCTTTCGGATCCAAATTATTCTCGAACGTGTTCCGAACGGGGCCCCCAGGCGCGAAACCGCGTATCGCCGAACCAGAATTCAACCCTGCGCCCGCACCGGACGGGGTGACGCGCATGGAGAGGGTGGGCCGCCGTCTCCCTCGAATTTACGATGCTGTAAGTTGAACTAAAGTACTAAACTTTTGACAGATCATCGTGAACTCAATGACGGAGCGCAAGTCGGAAATGGCGAAACGCGTCGACGGATTCTTCGGGCTCCCAGGCGGGTTTGGGACAATAGACGAGGTGGGCGACCGTTCCCCCACCCCCACCTCCCTCTTCTTTGCTGATCAGATCGTCTCCCCAGATCGTAGACGTGATAACCTGGACCCAACGAAGTCTCTACTCCAAACGTACGTTCGTTCAAAAGGTGCCTGCCTGCCTGTGGACCGCGGAAGCTCACCGCATACCAGCAATTCTCCTCATCAACGTCCTGTCTTTCTACGAGCCCCTGCGACAAATTATCCGCACCGGAATCGAGGAAAACTTCATCCCTGAAATCAACGAGGATTTCGTCATCTTTATTGACGGACCGGAGGCACACAGTGAGCATGAAGCGTTTGACTGGGGCGCCGCGGCCCTTGCGGCGTTCGCTGCATGGGAGCCACCACTGTTTTAATTGATATCGTGGAAGAGAAGGACGTCGAACCCCCTCTTTGCTGAGCTTCTATTCCATGGTTCAATTCGTCTTGCTTACCCGAGAGTGTAAGAAAAGCCCGCTCATCAGCGACGAGCTCACAGCAATTTAGACGCCCTTCCATCTCACTTCGTCTTCTTATCGTTGTTGAAGGGTTAAGTATCCTTTCTGGCGCGGACTCATATGTCTTAACATCAGTCTTCCCAACAAACGTGCTTCTTAATCCACTGGGCAGGATCTCGCATCTTTCCCTTTCTTGTCCCCCCAGAGTCGAACTGCTAGCTTCGCCCGATCAACCTGCTCAAGTTAAGTGCCCATCTACTGTCAGTTGCTTATGGATACAAGGCGCAGTTAACTACCGAGTCCTAAATACAAAGGGTCCTGAGCGGGAGTCCCGTACAGCGCATCTATATCTTGCTGGTACTGCGCTAGAATAACCGCGCGCTTCGGTGAATACTTCGAAGTAAAAGTGAACGGCTTCGAAGGTCGGGCCACAATGATCATCTGGACAACTCGGTCAGATATCTCTTTTATTTGCTTTGCAGAAAGCAGTATGTACCTTCTTGGTAATTTTGCAATGACCCGTGTTGATTTTCTCCACCAAGGGCCTGGCAATTCCAATTCTTGGCTTGCTTCTCCAGTGGATCGAGAGAAAATACACACCAGATGGAATCACGAAACTCAACCAGAGCACCAGGATCATCGTGGTCGAATTCATAGTTGGGCGCAAGTTCGATGAGCACTCCGCACTTCGTCCGCGCGTGCCCGAAAATGACCGCAGCCGAGATAGCGGGGTCACTCGACAGTATGTTTTCTGTGCGGTATTCATCAGTAAACTTGAAGTGCGTATCCGAAGCAATTTAATACACACCGAGGTGGACAGGATGAATCTGGGAATTATTCCGCCAAGTTCAACATGGTAAAACAGCAGACTGCAGGGACATACGACTTCTCCGGTAGCAAGCATTATATGATCATTCCCACGACCTATGTTTTCGAACGTGAGCGCAACACCTCTCGTTCAGGGAGAAAACCGGAACCTAGAACACGCCAGAGATTCTCGTTCGAAGGATGGTGAACAAGTAAATCCCCGGTGTTGTATGCCCCTTGTCCATCAATGGTATCGTTAACGCACGACAGGTCTTGTGTTGGTGTCGACTGCAACCAGCTTGATTAAAAAGTTGAAACTGACCACGGTGATACTGACCAATAAAAGCAGCTTGTAACTGCCGTCCCCGACGGGCACAAACACATGAGCACAATGTGGGTTTATCTCGAAGTACTCCCATCCTTTCACGGCAGAATACGCTGGGGTTGACTAAATCAGAACTGAGACATAGTCAAAAACAAGAGTGATACCAGGAATCATAACACTGATTTGCCCGCCCTCGGTACTCTTCGTGAATTTCAGTGCCAATGACGATAGCAGAGGGATGGAATCCAATCAACTCACTCCATAAGTTGGCAAGAGCTTCACACCGGCCGCCGTCAACTCATCTCCAGCAGGTCCACTAAGGAGTTTGCCGCCAAACATCTGGAAAGAAACATGACATTTGTCTTTGCGAAGCTCCGTCAAGTCAAGCCGACTCACCACGCCCTTCAGGGTACTTAAGAACTCGATTTTCGCCTCGTCGCGTGACCATTCCTGGTGTTCAACCAGATAAGGCCAGGTTAGGAACGACCAGGAGATAGATACCTGTATAAACCGGGGGTTGGCCAAAGCATAGTTTACATTGGCGTCACGGTAGCTTTTGAAAACAGCTTCGGGAGTTTGGATCGTGGCCGGAGTCTTGGGTTCAAAAGTTGCCAGAGTATAGCCGCATGTAGACTATTCCCACAAACGGGTCTCGAGTCAGTTACTTTTGTAAACAGAAGCCGAAGAAAGAGCGTACAGAGAAAAGCATGAACAGAAGTCCCAGAGTGTGAAACAGCTCAAGCCCTTGGCAGCCAAAAATTTCGTGGCACAGTGGCTGCTTGCTGAACACTGGGATTTGAAGTGAGGTGGAGATTAATTTCGGAAGTACTCGGACATACAAGCAGCCATGGCACTTTGCAGAGTTCGCCGTGAAGTCCACTGGACGGCCCGAGGGTACTCTGAGGTCGAAGCTGTTGCAACTGATTAGCGACAAGTTCCATCCTGAGCAAAAATGTTTTCAACCAGATGAATGAACTATGAACGCGGGCCCATCCAACTCCACAATCCTTGGTGGAATCTGGCTAGACAGGGCCTCGTCGCCATACAACATCTCAAATGTGGGCATCTCGTGTATCTGGGGTGCTGCCTGAGAGGGATTGCGCGTACGGGCATTCGCGATGGCTGCCCCAGCCAGCTTTCGGATGTGCAGTTCAGTACTGACAAGCACATATTGGACTGAGTTGGTGGCGAGGAGATAACCAAGAACTTCCGGTGAGAAACGGGGGGATAACAGGAATACAACTATTCCTGCTCGAACCATTCCCATTATTGTGGTGAGTGTGGTGATTGTGTCTAGTACATGATTAGTGCATTTATTTCAACTTAGAGAAAGATGTACCACTGGTAGCAAGAACGGAAACAATAGTCGGACGGTTGTCGAGTTGGTCGAATGCCGAGACGTAGGCCCCTGCACGATGGAATGCCTGCTTGAAAGTGTTGTAGTTGACATGTTTAGTGCCATCTTCCGTTGCATAGACAAACAAGGGGTGCCCGGGATTGTTCTCGGCGTGCCATTCGAAGAGCTCAGGGATTGAACCCCTACTGCCATCGAGCGGCGGTGGTCGAAACGTACAAGGGACTGAGGTACCGTGCGGACAAGGAGCTTGGGCTGGGGCCTCCAGAAGAAAGGGCGGAGGAGACATGCTATTCGCCGCGCTGACCGCATCCTGCCTCTTTTATGGTATTGTTGGTGAGCTGGCAATGGTTCACCCAGAGCAAGCACGAGCAAAGCCCGCTTTACGCAAAGCCCGAAATTAAAATGGAAGCAACACTGCCTCAGGCAGTTCGGCACCAGTACTTACATTGAACTTGTTCGGTACGTCACAGCATGTTCAAATTTAAAATTACAGGAAACTGTTGTGGTGCACTGCACTCGATATGAGCGTGCAGCGGTGGTAAAAAGGATAAGGATAAGGCCCGCTGGCCACCTCGTACATGCATTCTCAGGTTTCGAAAAACTGGTATCCGACTCGGAGGTCCGCGGCCCACCTCCACCTCAATTCCAGTTTACCTCGAGGGCTCTGGCCAATGTGTCACACAGTGCTACCTTGCCAGATTTATTGGTGCTAGCTGAGGAGCAAGTGGATTGGTTGCAACAACGATTTCAATAAACACAAAATAAAGTTCAAAGTAAAGAAGACATGAGTTCTACGCATTCAAACCGCCTCTTCGTCACGCCTGAAGCAGTCACTCCGGTCAGACTGTGTTGAAAAGCGGAATAGTCAATACTTACTGGAGAGTTGTTTTGTTGGTGCCTCCGGGGATGTCGTCAACCCATCTGACCACGGAGGTAGACTGTGGCATTCTGACATTAAAACAAACTAGTGGGAAATCAACAGGAAGGACATACAACATTGACGGTGGCAGCACCACCGTTGCTTGAGACATTGGTGAGGGCAATGTGCTGATTTCCATCGTGCACCGAGAACGTGGAGAGGAAACCGTTGGGTCCAGCAAGATCATCCCGAAGAGATTCGCGTGCCATCAACCTAAAGTATTCCAGGAAAATTTTAGTTGTCAAGAGACATGCAACACAGAGCTTACATGCTGCAGACAGAGATAACATAGACTGGGGGCAATAGCGGGTTATAATAACAGGGGGCAAGGAGAGACATATGGGGAAACCTACGATGGAGACTTGGAACGATGAAAAGCATGCTTTGGAGGGAGTTAGTGTGCACTTTTGAAAGGCAGACCTGGTGCGCACAAGACAAAATTCCCTGGCATGCCAACAAACTGAAAACATGTTTGTAAGTCTTGTTACAAGAGTAGTAGGAGAATACGCACACAGATGAGTTGAAGAAGGGCAAAGAGACTGCAGAAAAGGTGGTCATCTTGGTGTCCCAGATGATTGAAGTGGGATTCACCTAGTGAGTGCGCCACGATTGAAAGCGTAGATGATCATCCTGTCTAGTGTGGAATCCGTCCTATTGATATGAAGTTAGCCACAAGCTGAGTCAAAATACAAAACAGACCTTCGCAGACCGGTGCGAGACCTGCGCAGAATGGTGCAAAGGATTGCAGTGATGGTTATATCACAGGCAAGTGATCCACTGCTTTGAGTTGTCGATATGGGCTACATTAAATGTGAGAAGGGTCACTAGTAAGATCCAGTGTACGAACAATAGTTGCGGCCTGAAGGCCACTGTAAAGATGAACCTTGGCCCTGCAATGGAATGAGCTGAACTCCAGATGAAGGATCTGGGGTGGAAACATACACCATCACAGTTTGAGCTGTTGACTCGATCAGAAAAGAAAACACTTGTGTCTGCTGTGTTGGCACGCACCGATTCCTGCCGCTGTAGATGTATTTTCATGTGTATGTCAGTTGCTGAGTTCCTAATTTGAACAAGCACTGACAGAATTGAAGGAGCGCGAACAATACCTAGCAAAAGGGATGTTTGGTCAGGGTCACTGGTTCTTAGTAACTATTACTTACAACAGGTGCAATGAGTTTCCAGTTGTGTTTGCTCACTGTCATAACCACTTTTGTCAGTATTTCAGAGGGACTCAGTGCAACTCACAAATGAAGATTCGACTGGCGTAAAAGCTGTGGTTGTGGATGTCCATAACTGATGGGAATTTTGAGTGTTGTGATCGTCCACTCACATTTGAGCCGTGAAGGTGACAATGTACTGGATATTTATTTGAGGCTATTGATTTACAACTGCGCAGAGACTTACAATTGCGCACACCATGACCTGAACAAATGGTCAGAGGAGGGTTTAAAGCGAGGAGAAGCTTCTGTGAGCTCACGTCTGCCTCGTAGCTGCCGCAATGAGGATATTAGCCAACTGAATACCGTTGTAAAGAAGACATACAAGATTTCATTCTGACCGGCGGCATCACCAAAGAGCGTGATGAAATCCTTGTAGTTCATCATGGCCAGAAAGATTGAATGGATGGTGGAAAAAAAGCTGAAGCATGTTGAGTATGATGGGATGGGCCCGGAAGTAATGGTTCCCGACCCAAGAATTCCAACCTTGCGGGACAATAAGATACAATTATCACAGTACCGGCGGCAAGCTTACCACAAATCGGATTGAGATGGGATCTGTCCTGCCATATTTCCGGAAGTACTGAAGCACAAGGACCTATGGAGATATAAGGTCTTTACTCGACAAAGCCAGTGCTACTGACAAAGGCGATACCCCATAGGCTATGTGGCAATGTTGTCAGACCCCAGGAGAATGGTAAAACGGGCACCTACGCCGTGTCGAGGGTGTATGAAACGAACTCGATACCCCACGTCATAATGAAGTCCCGGGTAGTGCCAATAGTGGGAGGGGTAGCTGCGGTTGACATGATATTGCGACTGCGACCACAAAGACAGACATAGAGCAGTAGGCATTCGTAGCCTTTAAAGAACTCCTCAGGTTGATGGTGATGGTGGCGTTTATGAGTAGTGTATTGGAGACAATCCACATGCTCCGTCAGTGTGTAGCCGAATATCTGGTTGGACGGTGTTTAAGTTCCAAACTAAATTTGAAGGGTAAGACGCCGTCGGAAACCAGGTACGAAGCGCTTCAGTACAAGAGGTGCCGTTTACTTAATCCCATTTGGAAACGGCGAACGACCCGGCATCCCCGAGTCCGACAGGTAATTCTCTGCCGCCGGGTACACACAGATTCGAGTCAGATACACCTTCAAGTACACGACATGAAGTCTCCCCTTGCAATCCCCAGCTCCTTCCCATGGCCAGGCTGTATACCGACCACACATTCAAGGCCAGCGATGGCATTGAGATCTTTTACACCGACAGCGGCGCTCCTAGCACCGTAGACTACACCACTCTCGTGGTGTTACACGGGAGCGCTTTCAACGGTGGTATGGTTGCACCCAGTTTCATCGAACACCAGTTTGACTTCTCACTTAGATGGGCTTGTGGGCCTTCATGAGCATGCGCACAAGAACAACCTCCGAGTTGTCCTGTGGAACCGCAGAGACTATCGCGGGTCGACCAAGTACACCGACGCGGAGCTCAAGGACTTGCACGAGGGACGCAAGGTCTTCCAGGACCGCCTCGCTCTCCAGCTTGCGGAATTTTTCCAGTACTTCATCAAACACGAGAACACTCCAGCGCTCACTGCCGACCGCAAGGCTGGAGGCTTCATCCTTATGGGCTGGAGCTTTGGCAACGCGACCACGCTCTCCCTACTCTCGGATTCTGCTGTCATCCCTAAGGGCATTTACAACATGATTGAACCTTACATCATGTCGCTCGTCATGTATGGTATGTTAAATTTTATTGGGACTGGCCTGGTCTAATTAAGGTTTGTGTCAGATCCTCCTTACACTGCGCTGGGTTACATTCTTCCCGACCAGGAGAAGTACTATGATCCCTGGACCGACCCCGACTATCCTACTCCAGAGCAGCTGTATGACAACTTCCAGCAATGGGTCAGCTCCTACTACACGCACAAGAACATCGGCTCCGGAAATCGAGAGGAGATGTCGTTTGAAAAGAGGACCGAAAAGCGCACCGTCGCCGGTTGGACCGAGGAACAGAAGGAGAAGTATTTCGACAAGGTGGCCGCAGTTCGGACGGAGCTCCCCTCGTACGACTGCTTTATTTACCTCCACATTTGATGTCTCATTCATTCGAATCTGCAGATATGCGCCTCCGATGCAGGCCCTGCTCAAGGTGCAGACACAGGAAGTGCTTTTCAACGAGAGTCTTGTGGCCTCCCACTTCCCAAAAGTCAACATCTTTTACATCTCGGGCATGCAAACGTGCTACTACTGCATGTGGGCATACATGGTGTCCAGCGGCTCCTACAACAAGGCTTTGGCTCTCAACTCAAAGGCGCGCCCTACAAAGTTCAGGCTCGTTGAAGGAGGGAACCACTTCGTGAGCACTATATATATATATATTGTGCTTGATTCTAATTTGCCTCTAAAGCTTCACTACGATTTGCCTGACTTGTTCTTGAAGGAGATCGTTGTCGGATGCAGAAATGTGTGAGATGAGCTTCTCAGTTAGAGGCGTTGGTTGTGCAGTCTGGTGCGTGCTGAGCCTGTATTTTGTCCTCGAGTCGCCGTTCCGGGATAGTTGACCGCTTGTTATTTAAACTTATTTGAACACTCTCCACTGAAATTCCGCCTACACATGAGGGGGGAGGGCATCAGAGGTGGATTATGAAGTTAGCAGTCAGCTCGCCGTCAGAAGAATCAGATTTTTTCGCGGCGTCTGCATTCTGACGGTTGGTGTTCGGGCGCTGTTCGGGCTCATGTGGTGAATATGATACCGGCCCCACCACCCGTGTTTCTGTGGGCGCTCTGGCAGATCGGAGCAACATGCTGTCCAACTCAGAATCTTCTGTGTGTCGGCGGTGTGAGCAAGATGGACCGAAGGATTGGCGCCGACTGTTGGTGGACCGGTCTTCACAAAAGTTCACGAAGCATCCAGAGTAAGTGGTGATATGACACCTCACTGGTTTCCGCGGGCGCAGTGTAGGCGAGACAGAAGTGGGCCTGCTGTCGGCCGGGGCGTCAGCGCCAGGCTCTGGTTAGAATCCAAAATACAGTAACATAATAATAATAATAATAAGAAAACAACAAACCACCGGTAGCTACTGGCTTTTTGCTCTCAGCCGTTGTCGTTTTTCGAGTTGGGCGCAGAATCACGGAGACTCAGAGTCACCAAGTTACCTACGGTGATGACATGCCATCCACGCTCGGGCTTCCGTGCTACTACCAAAGCCCGCATCGACCCACGACGACGACGAATCTCGTGGCTGCCAAGGCGCAGTTCTCCGTGAATGCGACCGCCGGTGCTCCGATTGAGACGTACCTGATTCGTGAGCGCTCAGGTAGTTCCACCTCCTCCTCCGCCTTCTTCAATTGGTTCTGCGGCAGATTCCAGAAGCCTCAAGTCAATAATTTCGAGAGTGCGTCCTGCCGGGTTTCCGTAATGGCGTAAGTGGTTTGTAAGACTTATCGCAGACTGGCTCTGTCGACATTTCAGCGTTCGGTGTTTCAACTCTCGCGGCGACTATCACGCGGCCTTCGCGCAAGTGTTCAGAATACACCGTTCACCGCCCCCTCAAGACTTGATGCCAACAGTGTGACCCACATGCATGTTGACCCACTCATTCCGACCGATCTTCGCGTTAAGCAGATAGTGCTGACCTCCTGAAAACAAGAAAGAGAAAGAAATTACGCACGGCGACTAGAGTTCCCACGGTTGACACTTGATTCTCACGGTTGAGTTTTTGTCTGCGCCCTTTTGTCGCAATTAGTCCAACATTATGCAGAAGCTCGCTGAACCAGATTGAAATATTCAACTCGCAGCGTGGAAAGTATGTCGACTTTCTGGCCATCCGTAGCCGCGGCGTCGCGGCCCCAGCAGCGCGCGTCTCACGCTCTGGTCGTCGGGGATTCGGCAGGGTCGCGGTGAAGGGCGCAACTGTCGCGGGGTGTCTGGTTACTCAACCTGGACGCAAGGCGACGGTGTGCTCCACCTCCGAAACAACGTGCTCGACGTAAAAGCCGGCAGTTTGATAACGCACAAGGTCGAGTGAAGGGGCGGGCGTACGCGAGGAGGCGATAGCGCAAGCAGAGTTTTGTGGAGGAGGATTGGGACAATCCACCCTGGCGATACCGGGAATTCGAGACTATGTATGTAACTGACACACCTGAGACTTGCTCGACCGCCTCATAATCTGGGTGCCTGAGTTGCGCGAGATGTAACGGTTGAGCGAACTAGAGATAGTAAAACAGAATCTATACATTTATCTACCGGAATCAAACCGCGGTGGGGTATTGGTAATCTTCCCAGTCGTCGGACTTGCTCTTCGCGGGGTATCGAACGTCTGCCCCCGAGGGGTTATCAGAGGTGCTTACAGTGACACGATCCATGCGAACGAGGGTCGGGTGGGTTCCATTGTTACTGTAGGAGGCCGCCGTTCCAACTTGGTTGGTGGCAGATTCGAAAGACGCAGTCGACGACCAGACTGTTCATCCCATCAGATCAATTCGCAAGTCAAAATCGCACGAAGGGGACGTACTGGTGGCAAAGACAGTAGCGATGATCTCAACATAGGTGTTCGCCATTTGAAGGCTTGCGGCTAGCAAAACTTGGCCCGTGAATATGGCGACGATTTGGGCCACCCCAAACATCACTGCGGAGGTTTTGGCTCGTTTCAGTTTCAACTCGACTAATTATGAGACGAACATGGAAAGACGAAATTGGTGCTGGCGATCCAAAATAGGTGTTGCAGTCTGCTCACGGAAGAACCTGATAATCGCTCAGCAGATACAATTGCAATAGACTGTAACCTACTTTTCGACGAATTTACACGGCCAATCGCTTTCGATTTGAACAAATGGCCTTTCTCGGCAAGCCTCCACAGAAAGAGAGCGGAGATGTACCTGAAATTATGAGCGACGATGGCCCGAGAAGATGGATAGGATCGCACCCATTGTCGGCCAGCTCCAAAATAAAACCCACTTGAAACCAGACTGGCTGTGTACTAATGATGCTGAACTGGTTTGCAAGGCCGCCGCGCAGGGTGATTTTGATCCAATTTATGGAGAAAAGGACGTTGACCACGACGCGCCCAATCTTGATCGCAACGGGGAAGGCCAAGAGTGCGGGGAGCTGCGACCTGGGAAATGCGGCTGCAATGCGAATGAGAAGAACTGCTTCCGTGAACCATGACAACCAGATGTCGAATATTGTGAATATGAGATCTGGTCGTTCAGTTACCAAACCTGCAGACAATGTAGTTCAGTTCACTGGCGCACCTTCGACAATACTGACCACCGCGAACGGGAAAAGTATGCTCGAGATCTGTGTTTACAGTCAGCGAAGCACACTAGTCCGACAGTGGAGTGACATTACCCAGAGGTGCGAACCCAACACGCCCAAGAATATCCCAGAAGAGATGGCAAGGATATTGAGAATGAATATCGGTCCACGGCGCGACTGGGGTGTCGAAAGTGCAAACATCATGATAAGCAGAGGGACAAGCATTGCGGCGAACACGGTCAGAATCAAAATGAAGGGGAAGGCGGGGCGGATGGCGTCCACATAACCCTGGATGATAGGGACGACCAGCGCCGTTGGAAGTGATGTTGGACCCGGTGCAGACATGGCGAAGTCGCAGACTCCACTGCGTGCTTCATTATATACCTCTCCCGTCAGCGTTCACATGGGTATATGGTCGCATATGATGCCGCCTGGGAACGCTTGACAGAATCATGAACAAGACGGCAACTTCACACGCACTCACGCATGATCGACTGCTATCGACTGATTTCGCGGAGATCCAAGGACATTCGCGACCAGTTGCATCGACGTCGATTCTACGCGACCTTAAACGATATCGACGAGGATACTACCTGTTCATTCGAAAGGTGGGTCAACAAACTGCGAAATGATACTTTTGACGCTGCCCACCACGCGGCCCATGGCATACCCGGACTTGTGGAGATGCGGTCAGCTAACCACTCCCATGTCGAGCGTCGACAAATCTGTTGGGACGAAGGCTAGGGCAGCGCAGTGATAATATATGTTGCAAACGAAAAGATTTGGGTGATACGCCATCGTGTTGAACGGATCGGGTTGATATCAGAATCACGAACGACCAGTCCCAGGGAAGGGTGGAACTTGCGTGTATCGGCGTCGAAGCTTCCTCAATTGCGCCCTCACCGAGATACGAGAAGGGCTTTTGTAACAGAACATCTGCCAGATGCGTCGAGGTGAGATGGCTAAAATTAGGAAAAGGCATAGTGAGTACATGTTCTCGTTGAAGCGCACCGGCACCTGGATGTCGTGATTGGTCTGTGCTGTTGAACATCCCGATGAATACTGGGAAACACAGAAGCAGATCCTTCCTGGAGTTTCTGACTCCATCTCCAGTCAGTCGCAGATGACGACGTTCAAGGAAACACAGCGATCGTCAGTTTCGAATTCAACTCTCGCGGTGCTTGATGGAGTTTTCAAGATTTAGAGAGAGAGAGTTGGGAAGGGCGTATCCATAAACGTCTAAATGTTTCCGAAAAAGCTATCGATGAAGTCAGCAAACGAGTCGAAGACCTCGTCGGGAGGATGGGATGTGCGTGTCTCGTCGCCAGGGCGGTACTTCCCAGTGCGCACTACGAGATTCAAGTCAGCGACGGAAGTAAAAGGAGAAAAAAAAGCAAGCAGAGATGCACGTACCGAGCACTCGCCACAGCCCTAGTTCTAACGCACCCTCTCCCAGATCAGCCTCTACGTCGTCGCCGACGATGGCCACGCGCGCATCCTTCGGGGGAACCATGACTTCATCGCCAAATAGGCCGCCGTGGGTGTCTATATCGTTGAGCACGGCTTCGAAGAAAGACCGAGAAGGTTTCCCGACAACCCTCGCTTTCACCCCCGCCGCAGCGTGCTCGAGCGCCGCGACAAATGGCCCAGGGCCGAGCGCCAGACCGCCGCTGGGGGATTCGAAGAAGCGGCTGGTGTGCGCCGCAATAAGGACGGGCTGCTGTGGCGATCTGGCAGGGTGTTCGCGCGCCAGGATCCGGAACGCCGTGTTCAGATGCGCGTAATCGAGACGTGCGGGGCAAAGGCCGACAACAACCGCGTCAAATGGAGTGCGATCGTCATCGTCTTCCATATAGTTTGTTTCGAGGTGTAGATCTGTGCGGGCGGAATCCGAGAGTATGAGGAACGGCCTCGAGTGGTGTTTATGGCCTTTTCGTTCGAGGGTTCATGTCCATGGCCCACCTGCGGATACCCATGTCTCGTATTACGCGTCCCACGGCGGCAACACTAGTCCATACTTCGCGTGGACCCTGGTTGGAGAGAGAAACCGCCGCGTGTGTTTCCTGAACGTCGAAACCGAGTTTACGGAGGCGCTCAGAAACGTCGTGAGTCGATTCTTTGCTTGTGTTGCTGCAAAGTCGGTACGGTATACTGGACGCTTGCAGAGGGAAAAACGCTTCGACGGCGCGGGGTGTCGGCGTGGATCCAACGTGTAGAGTGCCCGAGATATCTATTAGCAGCGCGCGAAAGGGCGGACGCGAGGGCATGAGCGTCGGTGTTAAGCGCAAGAGGCTGTGCCACGACCTGGGATTCTAACATGCACAAAGAGCAGAAAAGCACAATTATCTACGAGACAAGAGGGATTTAGTTTTATCAAAAACCCCAGTGTCCGCTTGAGAGTGTCAAAAATTCGAGCTTGAGGCCAGGCTGCACAGCTAGCAGTCGGGAAGCTAGCTGAGTGAAATCCGGGACGATGTCGTTGTCCTGCTCGCGCGCCAGCCGCCATCTGAAAACGACACGTCGCAGTCGAGGCGGAACGGTGAGAATATTGATAAGCCGCTCGGAAAGATGCTACCGAGGTCGCGAGATGAGACGTGATAGAGCGAAGAGATTAATGACGAACCAACGCTGTGTGCGGCTCGAACATAGGATCCGAGCGTCCCTTGTCAGAGGAGACGCGGATCGAGAGACTATCGAGGCGGGGAAAGAGCGCGAGAATCTCAAGCAGAACGGCGCCTTCACAAAGGTCCGCGTACAACATGACGCGAATTGCTAGAGATGTGATCGACTGCCCGTTCCAGCGAATGTGCGTGAGGGTATGCAGCAGTTCCGCCGTCGTCCCACGCGTCACGGACAGATGAGTAGGCTCTGCGCCGGGGAGAACGAGGGCGATGAGTGAGACAGGGCCTTTGTAGCGGCACAGTTGGGGGGCGAGAGGAGTCGATGGAATATCATCGATAACTACTATACACGACCGATTTATATCCACGGTGATGTCGCGAATGGCAGGGAAGGGCGAGATGGCAGCGTGGACCTTCGCGTAGGTAGTGTCAGGGAGTGTGAGGGTGAGTGCATGTAGACTGCGAAACGATGCTATTGCGCTTTTGTCGGCGAGGAAGTGTTCCAGTCCGATAAAATGGACAACACCAAGTTCGAGGGAGGTCAGAACTGCAGCGTCCAGCATGGAGAGGCAGGACAAAGCCTTTTGGCCGTCTGGCTGGAGGGGGAGGGAGATATCTGTGAAGCCGAAATGCGGCACAGTGATTTTGAAGGAGGTCGGCACATCTGGGCGAGATGGCGCTCTGCCGTGGATGTGCAGCGTCTTCAAGTGAACGAGATTTTCGATTCGAAGTGCGGGCAGCTCTATCATGTACCCGGTGAAGTTACACGAGAGGCTCTGTAGATTGCTGAAATGCGAGACCGCCTCGAACAGGGCATCCACGATGGGCGAAGAGCTGGGTAGCACCAGATGACCGGAGTGTATGGAGACGTGACACGCGCGGACATGAGGGGCAATCTTCGGCGAAGACCAGAACGCAAGTAGGTCCAGTTCTCGTCTGATTGTGCCGTTCATGCCAGCGTGTAAAAAGACACTGGGGCGATAGGTGAAGCTTTGGTATAATCCAGGGAGAGAGAGGTCATGGAATAAAGAGGAGACGGCGTGGATGGCCCGGAGAGACTGACGAGGCAAGTCTTCGAAGATGGTGATCCAAATTTCTGGTGGCAAGTCGAAAAAAGCGGCCGGATTCGTCGATCCATTGGCAAGAGCAGTGGGTCCCGAGGGCGGCGGCGGTCCCATGATTTCTGTGCTTTCACAAACTCGACGCGCAACAAACAGCTTCACGCAAGATTTCAGGACTTGGTTGAGAGCAAGAGGCGACCAGAGTCCCAAAAAGGAAACATGCCAAAATGGCGACGACCACGACCACCGAGGACGCTGCACCGACACTGACCGAGGAACCTCCGTTAGATGTAAATCTACTCAAGGAAATTGGTCGCAAGGCGCTTGTGGATGCATTAAACTCTGTAAACGGCGCAAAGACCCTGGTTCTGGATGCCTCCCTGGCTGGTCCCCTCGGTCTCGTTATCGAGGTCTCTTTGCTCAAGGTTCGAACGCGCCAGGACTCCGATAATGCATGGTAACGAAGTGGGATACAGCACCATGGCGTGGACAAGATGTTCTGGCTCGAACCCGGTCCGCTGACTTCAACCACACCGAATATCGTGTACCTCTGTCGGCCCATGATCAAGTACGTCAAGATAATTGCGGGTATGTGCGAGAGCTCCTCGCAGCTATTCTCTAATGTCTGGAACATAGACCAGATCAAGAGGCACGCCAAGGAGTCGCAAAAGCACACCTACACCCTGCTCCTGGTGCCCCGAATATCCACCCTTGTATCGCGTATTCTGGAAGAAGAGGGCGTTCTGGGAGATGTCCGCATATCCTCGTACAACCTCCAATTCATCCCCATCGCGGACGACGTGATATCGCTGGAGAACGAGAATGCGTTCAAGGAGATCTGGGTGGTGAGTCTCGCATCGTCTTATTGCTCAGCACACGGTCGACGTCGGTGCGTAGGACGGGGACGCGACCGTCATTTACGACTCTGCGCAAGCGCTCCTCACGCTCGAAAAGCTGTATGGATTATTCCCGAGGATAGTCGGCAAGGGGGACCAGGCCGCGCGCCTCGCTGCCCTCCTAACGAGGCACCTACCCTCAGACTCCACGACGCCCGACACACTCCTCACCCGATCGGAAAAAATCGACTGTCTCATTGTGCTGGACCGTAGAGTCGACGTGATCACCCCTCTCCTCACACAACTGACGTATGAGGGCCTCATCGACGAGCTTATTGGGATCAAAAACTGTAGGCAGATCGTGTCGGATAGTGTAACCTACTAACAGATGCGAAGCTCATGTGGAGCTGCCTGTGTCGCTCTTAACGCCACCGGCCCCAATGGGCGCCGCCGCCAGTGGCTCCACAGCACCAGCACCGGCGACGCCGACGTCGCTCAAAAAGGTCGAGGTCAAGAAGAAACACCACTTGACTACATCGACGGATCCGCTTTTCGTCGAACTGCGGGACCTTAATTTCTCCTCGGTCGGGAAGAGGCTGAACAGAGTCGCTCGGCGGCTGGAGGAGGATTATAAAGGCCGACACCAAGCGAAGACCGTTGCGCAGCTGCGCGATTTTGTCGGAAAGCTCGGTGGATTGCAGACTGATCACCAGTCGTTGCGACTGCGTGTGTACTTCCTCCTTTGTTACAAACTTATTTGACCCTCTCTTTAGACACTGGGCTTTCTGAGCTCCTTGTTCCTCTCCTTCAAACAGAGCAGTTCAACAAGACACTTGAAATACAGCAGAGTAAGTGTTCCCGACCCAATTTGCATTCCGCTCCTTATATCATCTTCAGACCTCCTCGCGTCCTACGAGGTCCCCGCGCAAATCACGGCTATCGAGGACCTCCTCGCCCAAGGCGCCGACATGCAAGTCATCCTTCGCCTCCTCTGTCTCGCCAGCATCACCGCTGGCGGCATCAAGCTCAAATCCCTCGAGAACCTCAAGCGCGAGATCCTCCAGGCATACGGCTACAACCACCTTCCGCTCCTCCTCTCCCTCGCCGCGCCTCCACTGAGCGTCCTCCTCCCCAACCCCCTCCCGCCCTCGCTCGCCGCGGACCCCCGCGCAAAGTATCCCTTCGCGCCGCTGCGCAAGGCCCTCCGCCTGCTCATCGACGACAGCCCCGAGGCGCTCGACGAGGTCGAGAACGATATCAGCTTCGTGTACTCGGGGTATGCGCCCATCAGCGTGCGGCTCGTGCAGTGCGTGGCGCAGAAGGGCGGGGTGCTGAGTAACCCGGCAGAAAAGGAGAAGGAGAGAGATAACGCGGCGGCTGGGAAGGCGCAGGGCTCGAGCATCAAGGCGCAGGCGCACCCGATTGTGGGGTGGAGGGGCTTTGAGGACCTCATGGCGACGATCCCGGGCGAGACCGTCGACATTGTGCAGAATGGGACAAGTAGGGGCAAGGCTGTCGCGGCGCCGATGGCGTCCCTTCGTAAGTCGATTACGGTCTCACTCCTCCGACCTTCCTGACGCTCCTTCTGCTGCAGTTCGACCGATGCAAAAACCCACCACGACCGTCGTGTTCTTCTTGGGCGGCTGCACTTATACGGAGATCGCGGCGCTGCGGTGGGTCGGGAGGCAGAACCGCGGTGCGCCTTTCCGCTTCCATTTCCTGTAGGAGCCCCCGCTCAAATTCGATTAGGCCGCAAGTTTTTGATCGCCACAACGGGCATAATCAATGGGAACAGTCTGTTCGAGGGCATTTCTGGTGTGACAAGGTCGGCTCAGGCCGGGCCAAAGGATGCTGCTATATAAAGGCTTTTCAAAATCCTCAAGCGACTTTTGACCCCGCGATTTTCGTCGGACTGGACTGCATTGCTCGTCAGGATCCTCCACCATTACTTGACCTCTCTTCGCTCATATACATTGTGGACGTTAGATTCCTGCTCTCTCATCAACATCTATTGCACAAATGAGGTGGCTTGTATCTTTTACTGCTGATAGATTTTTCTTCGTCCTCGCCTTATTCCACGCACTGGCACCGAGCAATCCTCAAGGTTAATGCCTTACTATGATGAGCGCCTTTTCAACGTGAACCGTGGAAGTTTTGAGCAAAGCGATTCGTAGTAAAATACAGTTGTCATCAAGAAGGACTCCAGCGGGACCCAGGGGTTAATGCTCGCACATATTGAAGGTCTGCGATAAGACTTTGTCGTGAACCTTGACAAAATGCGTACGCTCTTTCATGAGTTTCAGTCTGAGCTCCTCAGCTTCCTCGCGACTCATAAAGGTGTCGGGGAGCATGTCAAAGATCTCATTAGAGAGCTCCGCAGGCAGTCTTGAGTACACTGAAGTCGGATCTTGCCTCGCCTCCTCCAGCGCGTCGAAGGCCCAGTCCTTCTGCTGAGGAGGAACATTGGTAGCAGACGGAATGGGGTCGATCGAGGGATCAACGAGGAAGATGGCGAGAATCTTTCTGTGGCCTGGTTTGGTCGGGTCAGTGAGGTGGAAGGGACCAACACGATGCTGATAGATGTTGGGCCACGCCAGAGCACGTCCACCACTGGTTTCCTAAATAAAATCGGTAAAGTTGAGATTTTGTTGAGTGGGTTCAACTACGCACGATCGACCCCAAATCTTGGCAGCAATACGAGTCACTAGATGGAAAGAATCGAACCGTTGGATGTGGCAGAGTGAGTTGATTTTTTTTGACGCACCGAACCATACCATAGAGAAGGCTCATGCACATTTCATCGTCCTGTTCGTGATACGGAGGAGCGCTTGTGGTCACGCGAAAGGCGAGTCGCGACTCGGATATATTTTCCTCGTCATAATACTGCCGCAAATTTCAGTGAAGGAAGGGAAAGGCGGAAAAGCTGCTACATAGATACCAGACGCCACAATGCGCTCATTGAGCATCCTGGCAAATGCGTCAACATTCCACAGTATTGAGTCGCTGCACCATTCACACCTTCGACATGCCAGCTACCTCCTTTATATTCAGGTTTGTCGACGGTCAAGTGTATGTTGGCAAGCTTGATGATGCACTGGATGGTTTTGCCACGCAGGGAATATGGCGTAATCGATTTTTCCAGTTCACCGGTGTATTCCTTGTGCGCTTCCGGCAAAACCTTTGGTGCCACCTCACGAAGGGCTTCGTATTCCGCATCGGTCATACCGGGTTCCCATTTCACCGCGCCTTTGCTCCAAATGCATGGGACCGTCACTCCGGCGAATTTCCAGGAATATCCCGCCCAGGTGGCGAACGTTCGTTCGACGACTATACGACCGGATCCTGGCGTTATGTCGCGATACAAGTCCTTGTCCTGGCCGTTGATCTGGCTGAGTACGCGCTCGAACAATGGCACGAACGAAGACAGGACACTTTCGATGATGCGATATAGAGGTTTGTGTTTCGCGGGGTGGAGGTTATTTATGTACGGCGACACCAACTTGGCCGATCCGTCGGTTGCGTCGACGAGGAAATCAGAGGGTAGCCAGGAGAATTCGGCAGAACGTGCACTACCAGACGTGGGCGATCCGTCCGTTGTGTCGAAGACCCAGGAATATTCACTAGGGCGTGCACTATCAAGGAATCTGAGTTCCTCCCCGTACTCCGGGGGCGCGAGAAGATCGAGATTCGAGGTCCGCGTCCGGCCATAGGTGATGCAGTAGAGCGACGGATGAACCAAATCGAGGACTTGGCCGTCCGATCCGGGATGCCAGTCTTTGAGTTCAGGTGGAACATTTTCAAGTTCGGAAACGGCAGCGCACAAAAGACTGCATGTTTCCTCTGAGATGAGACGATCCGAGTACCAGATAGCGTCGAAAGGGCCACTCTGGAAACGGTTCATTCCGTGGCGATAGTGCATCGATAGTTTTCTTACCTCGATGCCAGAATTCGAGTCTGAAAGCCTAGCATACGCAGCAAGCTCGCTTAGAACGTAGTCCACCTGGGTGTGATATGAGGATAGGTAACTCGGACTGTATCAACCAGCACTCTCACCATATTCTGCGTCAACTTTTCTGCCAATGGCAAAGCTTCTTGTTGGTCGAGCGCTTCCTTCCGCCATTTTCCCATTATAGATGGGTCTAGCATCTTGCGCTGCCACTCCGGCTTGCTCCGTATGGCCCAAGAAAGCGCGTACATGCGTAATTCGGCTAGCTGAGTAGCGAAATTCAAGCTGCGTCAAAGACAAAGACGAAGACAAAGACAAAGTGAGTACCGTTCGGGGTTCTGGGCCCCAGCAAGTCCCCTCTCGAGCATCCTCGACCTCTGAGGCATACGGTACGAATGGAGACGGAAAAGTCCAGGATGGTTTCGGGACCGGCCTTTCCATTGCGATGTATTCGTTATATACTCGCTGTTTTTCCGCACTCCAGTCATGTGGGCGCTCGGTATCCGTCGACTCGGACATCGGGATGCGGGATAGTAAGAGAGACAGAGGAGCTGACGCGTTGTTTTCGTTCAAACTTTGGATGCACGATGAGGAGAAAGGGAGAAATGAGTTCAGATCATTGATGGCCGACTTATTCTCACGGTTGATTTGCACCTTGGTTGCACCGCTGTAACCCTTGTTGCCTTGGTTGTATGTACCACCTGGAGTTTCCGGATCCCGTTTGGATTTGATATAACACGCCTCTGTCTCAAATAAGTGATTCGATGCAGTTGAACGGTTCAACTTCTGATGGACTGAGCAAAAACGCACATCTCAAGCACCCTTCAATAAAGCCACCTACAAACGAGAGGATCTTATTTTGGAGGAAATGTGACGGTGAGGATAAGGCGATGCCGTCGAATGCACCGCGACCGGTTAGACGACAGCTGCAGGGTTACGAAGTCGGGCATGAAGTCTCTTTATTGGGACAGGACTCGGAGCCTCGTCGGAGCGCGCTCATGCTAAACTTAACTGTGGACAGAGTGTAGCCAGCATCATCCAGGTATAGGCCGTACTACGTGGGGCAGTCACCGTGCAGGCGTGCGGAATTTGAACGAGGAATCTATCCTGAGTCGGGCCCGTCACGCTTGGGCACGATGCCCGCTGCAAATATCCTCCGAACACGATGCCTGAAATCGAATGTCGGTGATCGTTATTGAACTCTGAGAGGAGTGGACCACTGTTGGCGTCAGGCATTCGAATGATAGAACGCAGCACGATTGAACTCCACCTTCCAGACGGCGCCGTCGTCCTCGTCGACGACCCTTACTTTGTACACGGTCCACGAGCTGAAGACGAGTCATTCCGAAACCTCGTCGATGCAGTGCTTGAGCGTCGCGGGTCCTCCATCGGCGGTGCGTCTAGTACAGGACATTTGGGATTACAAGACACCGTGAGGTTGGGTACGGATACAGGGAGTAGGACACCCACCGATCCGACAAAATGAAGTGCAAAATACGCGCATGGCCCTGCCAGTGTGCGGCGGCCCATGACGGACCTGCGTTATCGTGCCCGCGGTGCCATCCTCAAGCATGAAGCAAGCTCACACGACGGATCGGCAGAGTACGCCTTCAAATTTCCGGTGGATCCAGGATTTGGCGGCGGCGTAGGGGGAAAAGCATACAGATTTGGTACGTTGTCGCCTGTCCTCGAGGGGCAGCAGCCTGAGGGCGACACAGGGCGACCGGGTGCTAAATGGGTGGGGAAAAGACTGAAACGCGACTTTGCCGCGACTGCGAGATGAGGCTGAGATATCAGAGTAAACGCTTGGTTTCGTCGGCTTCTTCGCATCTTTGGGATGAACGGGGATGTGGTGCGGCGACGAACCCGTAACTTTTGGGAATCATCGGACGTGGTTGAAGCCAGGAAAGGCAACTGCACCCGAGATGGGCGCTTAGCGTCCTTTCCCGCATCCATGGTCAGGATTCCTCCAGTCGATGTTTTGCCTCCGAAAGCTGCGTCGCATATCTGGTCTCAAACTCACTTGACGATGGAAGACGAAATCTAGTAGGACAAGACGTTCTTTTCGACCGGCAGCGTTTCACAGCTTCACCTTGAGAAGGCATTACTGGGAATGCCGAAGACACGAAGACACTTGTGGAGTCTGGACGACTAAGCATTCACTGGCAACAGTCTATGGGTTGCATCCCACAGAACTAGCTGATCCGCCTCGATTGACACCCAGTCGATCGCGCGAGTTTTCTCTCCCAACCTCCATGCCAGCTTCGCCCTTTTATTCTCGATCGGTCACCTGGAATCGGGCGGTGCGCTCTTTGTTGTCGCGTCGACGCGATGTTGTTGGGCCAAACAGGCGGAGTATAAAAACCTGGATTCGTGACTGCACGGCCACATCGACTCTTGTTTTACAACAGTCACCTCTATTGTCGAGCCTTTGCTCCAATACCGCTTTCAAGCATTCAGCATTCTGCTAAACGCTCCAAAGCTCCTCCCCTCCCCCTCCCATCTCCAAGATGGTGTCTCGTGTCGTCGTCGTGCGTGAGCTCGTCGCGGCCGTCTTCTTCCTCCTCGTCCTCGCCCTCTTCCGCCCCGACCCCACTCCCCTCAGCCCCGACAACCTCAGCATCGTCAACGACACCTCCAACCTCTCCAACGCCGCCCTCCTTGTCGTCAATAGTCTACTCGACGATCCCGTTCGCTTCCACGCCCTCGTCACCGAAATGGAGATCTACGACACTCGCGCGGCATACTACAACGATGAAGATTTCGACTTCCCCACAATTCCCTCGCTGGTCATGGTTATCGACCCCACCGTCGTTGTCGACGTTCCCCTGGCCCACGCCACCGTCTTTGTTCCTCCTCGCCACCGCCCATCCACCCGTTTTATGGACGGCGTCCTCGCAGCGCAAGTCGGTCCCCCCACCTCCACCTCGCCGTTCGATCTTCCCGCCTCCGTCGTCACCGCGCCGCCTCCGTCATCTCGTCCTCGCCCCCGCCCGTTCCCACTCCTCTCGCCGGCCATCAACCTCGACACTCTCTTCGTCGCACTTGCGCTGGTCGCAGTCTCGCTACTCGCAGCCATCGCCCACCTCAAACTCTCCAGGAAACCGAAAGCGTCGTCGCCGTCGCCCTTGCCGGTATGTCGTCTTCCTGGATGCCGCTTCTCATCACTTACCCTTCATCAGGCCATTCCCAGCGCGACCAAGCCCGCCGTCTCCGTCCCTTCAGCCCGCCAGGCCATTGAAAACCTTGTCCGCCAGCAAAACGCTCAGCATCAAAAGAACTGCCTGCCTCACACCACACTGGTCAGCATCGTACCTGCCACCCAACGTCTCGCTGTCCCCGCCCCCGTCATCCCTGCTGCACCGCCGTCACCCCAGACCAACACGGACGTCATCTACGAGACCAACGGGGGCGTCATCTATGAGACTCCGCGTTGCCGCCCATCGGCTACGGCCAAGACTCCCGCCGTTCCTCACCGCCCCTCGACCCCGCGTTCGCGCGCATCTCTCGCGGCCGATTCCATCATCTACCAGACAGCACCTCACTCTTCTCTCTCGTCAAACGCTCCCGCTCTCTCCACGCGCCCCCTTCCCTCCGAGATGCCAGCCCTACGTTCGCGCGCAGATCTTGCGTCCAACGCCATCATCTACCAGACACGTCCCTCACCCCTCTCGTCCAACGCTCCTCCACAGACTCAAACACCGTTCAATCCTCTGGTAATCTATCAGACGTCACCACCTATCCCCTCGACCTCGAGCGGGGCTCCGTCAATCCCCCATCACCCTCGCCCGTCTCTGGACGTAATCTACTCCACGTCCAACTCGACTGGTAGTTGGGCCTCTTCTCAGTCTCGCGCACCTGCACCGTCACCCTCTGTCCGTTACCCCACACACAATATTGGGACCATCCCCCCTCGTCAATACGAAGTCTTTGCAGCACGTCTACCGCGTGCTTCTACTAGCAATGGGCGTTCCTTCATCGCTCCTTACCCCACACCGCCTCACGGTTACCCGCCATTTGGCCCTCGAATCTACCAGGATCTGCCCGGCCAGCGGGAGCAACACCACACTCTGCGCGTCGGAGAAGCGCACGGGAAGGATCGCAGATAGATGTTCGACTGCGGCACGACCTCATTGCTTGACTCCATCTTCTTTCTTTGTTTATTCTCGGATATTGCTTGACCCGGATTCTCCTTGCTTCATCTATGTATCAGAAACCGTTCCTCTCATCTGACTCGTCTGAAAATAGGATAGAATGTACTTGTTCCTTGTATCGATACTTCTCTTGCTCCTAAAAAGATCCTTTTTCACTGGCGCAAGACCAGATTGCCTAATCTTGCGCGTTGTCAACAGAAAATTTAGTCCCGCGGTTCCAGTTGACTCTTGAAATTTTTGGATAGACAATAGACGTATATTCGTCCCCGGCGACGTGATTCTGGCATGGCAGGAGCAGAGCAGGAGAGTGCGCAAAAATGGGATGACAGTGGACGGAATCAACAGCATTTGATTAGTCGCGGGAAATTCAGACTCCGCCTCTGTTCCTCTTGCTCCCGGCGATGCAGACGTCCTCCTCCCGCCTCCTGCTGCGCCCTCTCCTCCAGGCTCGTCGCCGCTGTCTGGCCACCGCCGCCACCACCTCCTCTCATGGCCATGCCGCACCCGCAGCCGCGGCCGCCGCCCCACAACGCCCCGTCGCCGCCATCCCGCTCTCCAACATAGAAGCCCAGTGGGAACTGTTCTCGCCAGACGAGAAGACCTCCGTCGCAGAGCAGCTCGAGGAGCTCCAAAAGCGCGACTGGAAGCTTCTGAGCGGCGATGAGAAGAAGGCTGGTGAGTCCAGCGTCGGTTACTTATCTGTCGACATGACATTAACGACGCCCCACGCGGAAAGCATACTACGTCGCCTTTGGTCCGCACGGTCTGCGCAGGCCTATTCACCAAAAGGGCGACGGCTTCAAGATCTTCCTCGGCACTGCTGGATGCATCGCCGCTGCTGGTGTCCTGTTCTTCGTCATCCGCCACCGCTGTGAGTATCATCTGCGCGTGTCTGCTCTTGCTTCGCTTCTAAAGCGCACATGCAGCCCCGCCCCCACCGCCCTCATTCTCGAAGGAGTGGCAGGAGGCCATGAACGAGCGCGCGATCGAGCAAAAAATGAATCCCATTACTGGTGCGTCCTCTTCTTTCTCGTGCGATTGCGGACACTCAACGATGGTTCCAGGTATCTCATCGGAAGGATACAAGGGAAAAGGCTTCGTCACCTCCGATTAGAGTACCACCTAATGCATACCGCGCCGTTGGAGAAACAAACCATCAATTTATTATTTTTCCCCAAGAACGCGCCTGTAGTGTGCTTGACTGCCAGTGGGACCGTCGAGAATGCTTATTCCTCCCAACGCTCGGTCGGCGTCCCGTGGTCCGTTCCGTTACGGACGCCGCTCTACACTGTGTCTAGACCTGGCTGGAAGCCTGGACCCCGTCATCATCGAGACGTCGGCGCGATCCTTGACGCTGGCCTCGACTGCCCGAACCCACAAACATATTGGGGATCTAACATTAACGCGCCAGCACGCGCAGGAAGCAGTTACTTCTTACATCCAAGTATATCGCGATGCAGCTGATTGGTTGTGTACATTCTATCTAAGTAGGTTTTTGCAAGCGCTCACACCCCCAGGTCCCTCTCCTACTTCTGCCTCTTGTATATCTTCTCCAAAAAGCTCGTAAAGATCTCCCTCCTCAACGTTCCCCTCCCCTCACCCTCCGGAATCGCCTCAATCATCCCTACGAGCTTGGCGTACACGTCCGCCTCATACGCTGCGTACTTCTCCCTGACGCCCACCTCCTCAAACAGCGCCTTCACCCGCGCCTCTGCCTCCCCATCCTTCTTCCCGTAATTCGCATCCAGCACCGCCCGCTGCGCCGGCGTGCACGCCGCCAACGCGATATTAACGCACCACGAGCACTTGTTGTCGACGATGTCAGTGCCAATCTTGCCGAGTTGCTCAGGCGGGGCGGAAAAGTCGAGGAAGTCGTCCTGGATCTGGAAATACTCGCCCAAGGGGAGGAGAATGGAGAGCGCGGTTTTGTAGGGCTCAATCGTCTTCCCAGACGCGGTGTAAGAGGCGGGGACGCCTGACTGGTACATGGCCAGCGCGACGGGAAGGTAGAAGGAGTAGTAGGCGGTTTTGTAGATGACGATTAGGCGGTGCCTGGTGGTAGCATGTCGGTATGGTGTACTCGAAAAAAACGCGAGAGAACACCCACTTTTCCAATGAGAACTTATCCAAATCGACGTGCACCTCGTCCGCCGTGATCAAGTCAATGAGCTGCCCCAGCTCGGTCTGGTGCGTCGTGTCGTGGAACAGCTCCAGTAAATCGACATAGCAGGCATCGCTGCGGAAGTGCTTTTTGAGCAGAAAGTAAATGGCAGACTCGAGCATGAAGGCGTCGTTAATAGCAATCATGCCGATACCGGGGGCGCGGTACCAACAGGGTTGCCCGCGGCGCGTTATGGAGGAGTCCATGATGTCGTCGGAGACGAGGAAAAAGGCTTGGAGCTGCGAATGCGCGTTAATTTGTCGAAATTTTGCTGGGAGAAAGCGGGCGTACCAGCTCGACGCCCCATCCGAGGATGGCGGCCTTGTAATACTCGGCATCGTCGAGCGGCGCACCCTTAAGGATCTCCGCCGTGTCCGTCACCGACATCCCGCGGTTCAGCTTGCCGCCTGGGACGTTGTAGTCGAGGTTCTGCCGTGCAGCGCGTTTAGCATGTTATCGCGTAAACCACACAGGAATAGGAAAAGAACAAGGGCGGGAATACTCCGCGAGCGTCAAGATGCGAAACGACGCCCTTGCTCTCGAGCCTCTCCCTTGCTCGCCCGGCGCGCTCAGAGTGAAAAAAAATCAGTTTCACACACCTTGCCGTACCACTCGACCGCCTCAGTTGGCATTCCCTCCGATACGACGTGCGCGACGAGCTCCTCCCGGATACGCGCCCAGGCGCCCTCGAAACGGGCGCGTTTGGAGGCTTTGTCGGAGGACATTATCTTCTTTTGGCGCGAGTGCTACTTTCAAGAGAGATCTTTTGCGACAAGGAAGTGTGTCGCCGAGGGAGATATACGCAGGGGCAAGACAGGAACAAGGCAAGCGTGAAGGTAGAGACGAAGAAGGAGGAAAGTGGGCCGATTCCTGGTTTATCAATGTCAGACACGCCCTTGTCCGTAAACTTTTATCGATGATCAGGCCATTTCAAAATTAAATACGCGTCGCGTCGCGTCCCCGGGCTCAACGACGCGCAAAATAAGAAATAAGCGGTGGGTAAGTTCAATACGTGTGATCTTGTCCAGTCAACATGTCGACTTCAAAGTCTCTTCAATTGTTCCAGGCCTGCAGTGTCTGGGAACGAAAACCCGGCGCGTCGGGGCCGGGGAATTAAGGCGTGGTGTGGGCGCCAGCGAAGCAGGCTCGGTGTCAGTGCGTGCGATAAGGTGAGAACAAAGGAAAATCTATAAGCAGTAAAGGATACAAAAGCAGTTCTATTTGTACAGAGATGAGACGAGAGAGGGAAGGAAACTATATGGAGCAAGCAGAATCCGGGTCGAGCAATGGAGAGGATCCTGGCGAGCAATGAGTCTGGTTGGAGGGGTACAGTCCGATAATAAGCAATGAACGAGCCGCGACGGCCGGGCACTATCGCCGGCCCTGCCCGTGCGCCGTATAGTTTATTTCCCGCTGGCGCGACAGATCCCAGTACTGGTAGAAGTGAGGCCCCCGGACCCCGACCTCTTGAGGGTAAGGTGCACGATAAGCAGCCGTGGTAGAAGAAGCGCGCGGTTGACGCGCTGCAAAGTCTTGATATGGATGCAGCACGGTCGTATTGCGGGTGGTGTTGGTGGTTGGGTAACGGACAGAGGGTGACGGTGCAGGTGCGCGAGACTGAGAAGAGGCCCAACTGCCAGTCGAGTTGGACGTGGAGTAGATGACGTCTGAGGACGGGTGAGTGCGATGCGGAATTGACGGAGCGCTGTTCGAGGTCGAGTGAAGAGGTGCAGGTGAAGTCTGATATGTAACCAGAGGATTGAACGATGTTTGGGTCTGTGCAGGAGCGTTGGACGAGAGGGGTGAGGGACGTGTCGTCTGGTAGATGATGGCGTTGGACGCGAGGGATGTGCGCGAACGCGGGGCTGGCATCTCGCATGGAATGGGGCGCGTGGAGGTGCGGCAGAGAGCGGGAGTGTTGGTCGTGGGCGAAGAGTGAAGCGATGAGGGACGCGGCGCCGTAGTTTGGTATATGATAGCATTGGACGCGAGAGACGCGACCGAACGCGGGGCTGGCGTTTCGTAGAGGATGGAACCAGGAATGGAACCAGAAATGGGGCGTGCTGAGGGGCGGCGCAGAACGGAAGCAGCGGTATGGGTCGCGGCCGATGGGCGGGAACGCGGAGTCTCGTAGATGACGTCCGTGTTGATGTGGGGCGACAGTGTTGTGCGAGGAGCGGCGAGTGATGGGACAGTAGCGAGACGCTGGGCGGGCGGGGTGGGAGGCAGGCGGTTCTTTTGACGCTGAGCGTTTTGCTGGCGGACAAGGGGTTCGACGGCCGGTGCAACGTCAGGCTTGGTCGCGCTGAGAATGGCCTGAGAAGGGTGAGTGATGAGAAAAGGGATCTGGGAAGGCGACATACCGGCAATGCCGACGGCGAAAACGCTTTCGATTTCCTGGCGAGTTTGCGGAGGTAGACCAGGGATGCGAGCAACGAGACTGCGACCAGCGCAAGTGCGACGAAGACGGTGTCGAGGTTGACCGGCGAGGGGATGGGGAACGGGCGGGAGCGAGATGAGGGAGGAGGCGCGGTGACGACGGGGACAGGGACATCGGACGACGAGGTGGAGGTGGGGGGACCGACTTGCGCTGCGAGGACGCCGTCCAAAAAACGGGTGGATGGGCGGTGGCGAGGAGGAACAAAGACGGTGGCGTGGGCCAGGGGAACGTTGACAACGACGGTGGGGTCGATAACCATGACCAGCGAGGGAATTGTGGGGAAGTCGAAATCTTCATCGTTGTAGTATGCCGCGCGAGTGTCGTAGATCTCCATTTCGGTGACGAGGGCGTGGAAGCGAACGGGATCGTCGAGTAGACTATTGACGACAAGGAGGGCGGCGTTGGAGAGGTTGGAGGTGTCGTTGACGATGCTGAGGTTGTCGGGGCTGAGGGGAGTGGGGTCGGGGCGGAAGAGGGCGAGGACGAGGAGGAAGACGACGGCCGCGACGAGCTCACGCACGACGACGACACGAGACACCATCTTGGAGATGGAAGGGGGAGGGGAGGAGCTTTGGAGCGTTTAGCAGAATGCTGAGTGCTTGAAAGCAGTATTGGAGCAAGGCTCGACAATAGAGGGTGACTGTTGTAAACAAGAGTCGATGGGGCCGTGCAGTCACGAATCCAGGTTTTTATACTCCGCCTGTTTGGCCACACAACATCGCGTCGACGCGACAACAAAGAGCGCATCGCCCGACTCCAGGTGACCGAGAATAAAAGGGCATGGAGGTTTGGAGGAGAGAAAACTCGGCGCGATCGACTGGGTGTCAATCGAGGATCGAGCTCAAGCGTCGATCGTTGGACTTTGCTGCCCTAATAGGTAACTGGATTCAAGCAACCAAAAGACAGTGGACATTCTGTCGAGTCCTCAAGACGGTTGCTCGCTCGGGGACCATGACATGCATATTTCTTGCAGGATCGAACTTGGTGGTCCACAGGAAGGCGCAACCAGTTTCTTCTTTGTATTTGCCACAGGACACGCAGAGCAGTTCATGATCAACGCAGCAGATATTCAACAACAGTGGCAGCAAGAAAGAGCAGACTCGGCAATCCGGGTCAGGAATCCCCTTATGGAATCCGCCTCTTTGCTCTCAACCAAGTCGCGTGAAGCCGTCTGTTGCGCGTCCAGCTCGCGAAACACGGAACCGCCGTTGCCCTCCCATTGACTGGATCGACGAATCCCGCCGCTGGCAACTTGAAACAGACTTAAGCTCGGCAATCCTCAGGAATCCCCTTGTGGAATCTCGTCGCCTCTTGCTCTCAACCAAGGACCTGAAATTCTCCCGTGAAGAGCCGTCTAACATCTGCGATGCCTTTCACCCTCCGATGGGCAGTTTTTGGCACAGCAAGCTCACTCCCTTGAGCAGATGTGCTACGCTAAACCATCGTTTACCTTCAGGGCAACATGGCGACAAAGTTCGTTGAAGACCTCCTTATCGATCCTGCCACCCGCGCTGTGAACGACCTCAAGCATGTGTTGACTGCTGTGCTCTCTTCCACGTCTCGCGAGCGCGCCGAAGCTTTCTCCGCTGGATTCTCGCAGCAGAACTCCACATCTATCGCGCACTACACCAAGCTTGAGGACCTCGTCGCGGATGGAAACGTCGACGTGGTATACATTGCGAGTCCCACTAGCAAACACTACGAGCATGCGTCCATTTGCTTGAAAGCAGGGAAAGCGGTCCTTTGTGAGGTATGCACTCCCTCATGTCTCGCGTTTCATGTGCATTTTCAAACTTTGCACAGAAAGCCCGTGAGACAAGCTACTGTTTCGACCCGACTTGAATCCGACTGATAAACCCTGGACGACAGTTACAATCAACGCAGCTCAAGCCCAGCATCTCGCCGCACTCGCGCAAAAACACAACACTCTCCTCGCGGAGGCGCTGTGGACACGCTACTTCCCGCTCATGCAGCGCGTGCTCGACTTGATTCATCGTGACAAGATCCTCGGCGAGCTCCACCGCCTCACCTCTGACCTGTCCCTCGACTTTGCGCGAAACGACCCCGCCCACAGCATCAACAACGCCGAGTTCGGTGGAGGCGCCTTACTCGCGGTAGGCGTGTACCCGCTGACCTGGGCGCTCCTCGCCCTGCACGACCCCGCCAAGAAAAACGAACTGCCGTTGGTCTCGAGCAGCATGATCATGGCCGACAACGGGCGCGGTGTCCTTGCGGACCAGCAGACAAGCCTCACTCTGGTCTATCCCGAAACGAAGCGTATGGCACTCGTGAGCTGCACCTTGAACATGCGCACGCCGCACGGTCGGCATGTCTTCATTGAAGGGTCCAAGGTACAGAAGATACATTTCCGCTCATCGGTCGTCGTATGCTCACGAGTGCATCTTCACAGGGGACCTTGACCCTCCCCGACTCGTCCTACCGTCCGGAGAGCATCAAAATCGATTTGCACAAGACAAAGACCGACCCCGCCTCATCGCGTACGGAGGAGTTTCAAATCCCAGGCAAAGGACTCTTTTACCAAGCGGATGCGGTCGCTCGTGCAATCCGTGACGGCAAAACACAAGTCGAAGAATGCACTTGGGACGACAGCATTCTGCTCATGAAGGTCATGGACAAGGCGCGAGAGAATTGTGGATTCAGATATCCTGATGCACTGGAAGCCCACGCGGAAGTTTGAATCCATACTTGGCCAATTTACCGGCGCGGTTTGTTGCACAAGTGTAGTTTACGGAAACCTTCCTTACCGAAAAACTAAGACGACCCTTGTATTCGTCGAGATAGCAAAGGTCAACGATAACTCGAATCGGGCACAAACATGGACTGCAAGAAAATGGCAAATGCTTAACGTTGCAAGGAAAAAAAAAGCCCATGTTCGCAGGTCTTGACATAGAAACAAAGTTGGAGTGGTTGGGAAACAGTCTTGAGCGACATTGAGCTACATAAACGTACACCGCACTACTGGAGAAGAATGAGATGTAACATATACATATACATTATTTTCCAACGCCATGCGTATTCTGCGCGGACAGGCTCTCACGGCCCACGCCCCAGTACCGCGCAACCTTGACCGCCGCGACCGCACGCGCTCGGGGGAGCGTCTTCACGGCCGCTTGGCACCCCTCCACGCAGCTGAACCCCCAATCCCTATCCCAAAGCTCCCAAACGCGCCCCCGGGCCCGGCACTGGCGGGCACGCTCTGCTCGACGGGTGTATACGGTGCCGAGCTCGCACCAACCGACTCGGTGCGAATATGCCCAGCGCCGCCCATGCGCCCAGGAGGACCGAGGTTGGGCCCAAAGTTCGAGGCGCTGGGGGTGAAGGTGGGTCGGTAAGAGGTGACGGGCATGGCCTGGATGGAAAGGAACTTGTTCGGGAGAGGGCGGTCGTCGGTGTTGTACTGCACACGCGGTCAGTGGATGTAATGGAAGGGAGCAGGATAGAAAACGCACTTGGAACTCGAGTCCGATGCCGTCCGCCTCTGACACATCGAGCAGCTTAACGAGCTTCTTGCCGATGCCGTTGAGCTTCTCCACGTCGTCCTTGCTCCTCGTCCACACTTGGATCCGGTCGACCTTACTCCGCAGGCTCACCACCGCGCCACAAATCAGATCATGGCCCTCCTCAAGCTCCTCGCCCACCAGCGCCATCGCGAGCCAATTCCAGCACCGATCCAGCAGCGCGGGGTTGTTCTTCATCGTAAGCACCCACTTGCCGCCGTTGGCGTTCGCCTCGTCCTCCCACATGGGCTTGATGCCCGATTTGAAGAGGTGGTAGTTGGAGTTGCGATCGAGATTCGAAGGCGGCTTGAGCCAGTTGAAGTAACGGCAGAACTCCTCCACGGTGGAGAATTCGCCGACGACGGTGAGGCCCGCTTCGTAGTCGGTGGACTCGGGAGGATGGGCGACGAAACCCTCGGCAGTGGCGGAGGGTGGCGTTGGCGATGGCTGCTGTGGGGGCGCGGGGGCAGGGGTGAATGGCATCTTGGCTTTCGTGTCGTGGTAGATTGTCCTTTTGCAACCGAGTTGAATTTCAGAAGAATAAAAGCGGGATCATGAGATCGGACCCACCAAGGATACTCCAGTGGGTGCTCTGGAGCCTTCATCGGGAAGCCCGGAGTCTTGGGGTCCTCGATCATCTCTGGCTCTGGGGGTTTGGCGGTACCGTCGACGCTCAGTGCGCGAGTCTTTTGAAGACGGGCGGTGATGGCGTCAAGGCTGGGGATGTTCTTGTACCCAACCTTGACGTTCTTCTTCTCTGTAGTAGTAGTCCCCAACTCCTGGTTGAGCTTGTCGAGCTTTTCTGACGTCAAATTTGGGTCGCCGCCCGGGACTGCGCTGTCATTCGAGGGCGTCCCTGATCGAGGGGACGCACTGAGAGCTGAAGGAGAGGTAGAGCGAGTGGAGGGTGCGTTGACCGCCATCGAGTCGGTGGTGGATGCCAGCGAAGTGGTAGATGCGTTCCCGCCGCCGCCCGAGGTTGTTCTCAGCGTAAAGGCAGATAGCCTCGGACGCGCTGCCGAGTTTGTCGAGGCTGGTGGGGGTGCGGCGGCGCCATTGGGGGCGTTTATGTTTATGCGGGCAGCGAGCTGGTTGAGCGAGGGCAGCCTGCTGGGCTGGGGCTTTTGAGGCTGCTCGGTACTCGACATGGTGGTTAGGCGCAAAGGCGTAATCAATCAAAGGGCAATACCCGACACTGCCAGTGATGTTTTTCGACCTCAATGTCCCAGTCTACCACGCCGCCGCAGGGCCCTCGAAAAAGAACAAGGGGAAGCAGCCGCAGAACCAGGCGCAGCAGATACCAGATGTGTCTTACTCCCCGGCACAAATCGCCGCCATCGAGACCAAACTGGACCTCCTCGTCCACTGTGCGTTTTCCAGCCGGATTTTTCGATGACCAGAACATGAATGAATGAGAACAGTGGGATACACGGTCCTGGCTTTGAACCAAACTGTCCAAACCGCCGTGGTTCCAAAGTCGCATGTGAACATCTTGGACGCGTTGGTCGCGCAGCTGAAGCCTCGTCCAGGCGTCGTACTCCTCAAACGCCTCACAATCATTCTGAACCAGGATAGCGAGAAGGGATTTGGCTTGACCACCGCCAACGCCGCGATCTTCAAACCCTACGACCTGATATCCCTCGTACCAACCACCCTCCCGACCTTCTCCCTCGCGTGCCTCTCGCACAGCCAGCCCTCCACCCTGACCGCGCACATCATCGCCCTCCCCCTCAGCCTGCGGCTCGACTTCCGCATGAAGCACACCCTGGTGCGCACGGCGCTCAAGAACGGCGCGGTCTTCGAGATAAGCTACGTCGGCGCCCTGGGCGGCGCGCACGACGCGACGCTGACCGACGCGGGCGCCGCTGAGAGCGGTCAGACCGCGAAACGGAACTGGTGGGCGAGCGCGAAGGAGGTTACGCGCGTGACGAAGGGCAAGGGACTCATCGTGAGCGGTGGGGTGGTGGCTGAGGCCGATCTGCGCGCCCCGAGGGATGTGGCGAATCTGTGAGTGTTGTCTCGTAAATTCACTCGTAAATTCACCCCAGTTGGCTAACTTGGTATGATGGAAGTATAACATTATTGGGGCTGGCGCAGGAGGTGTCGCATAGCGCGTGCACCAAGATCCCAAAATCTCTCGTCCTTCGCGCGCGTCAGTGACCTCCCTCTCTATTCCCAGCGTTCTAATTAAATTGATTACGCTGACTCGCAGAAACGCGACAAACATTCCGCGCCGTCTTTTCAGAACCCGTTCTCGTCATCCCGGAAACACCACCCAGTAATCCAAGCGAGACTGCGACTGCGGCGTTACCTCCCGCGCCCTCGCAACCCGCGGCCGGCGGCGAAAAAAAACGCGCGCGGGAGGATGAGCCTGGCGAGGACGCGTCGCAGAAGAGCACCGGTCCAGTGGATGGGTCGTCGGCTCGCAAGAAGAAGCGAAAGTTGAAGAATAACAACCAATCTTGAATTTTGCCTCGTCGAATCCCTTGAATCGCCCCTTGGTTGGTTAAATACCACGTAACGCCGGCCGACCCCGACCAGGCCCAACACCAGTCATCAGACTCGTAGTTGCGGCCAACGCAACCCTGGCCGAACTGCAGAAGCTCACCACAGAGGCGCATTGCAAGCAATTGTCAATTCCATGTACCGTAGTCGCCCGTGAAAGGCTTCTCAAGCTCCGGGTCGTCGCTTAGACCCTTCGTTTCGGGGAGGGATTTCGGAGGTGGTTAGCTCAGTAGACTGTGCCTCCGGTGTTTGTCCGATATATATTCGTTGATTCCCTCCATTGCGATGCCATGCCAGTCGACCGTCAGCACCGGGCTTCGAGCGACCAAGATAATATTGATGAAGAGCGCAGGGACAGCACAGAGATTTCAAGTGACAATGGCAATGATGATACAAGTGACGGTCTTAGTGCAGGCTACAAATAATACGACCTGTTAGAGTAGCAGAGGAAGGGTACAGCGAAAACACAAGTTTCATAATATTGGCGGTTTGAACTTTTTGTTCGGAAACCCCACCCCGCCGCGACCCATCCCTGACATACCCAGTCGGCGTTTCACAGGAGGCGCAGGAGCAGCAGGCGGCGGAGCAGCTGCTGGTTGACCTCCAGAAAATGGCTTCGCTGGGGGAGCCGAAGCGAGGACCTCTACGTTCTGCCTCGATGGCGCCAGGATTTGGCCTGGGACGACGGTGCTCGTGGAATTCGGATGCAGCGAGGCAGGGTGCACAAGCGAGCCGAAGGTGTGCGGCCTCCGCGTTGGAGGGGAAAATGGCTTCATGCTCACTGAGGGAGCACCTGTCGAGGAAGGGCCTGCTGCCATCGCCATAGAGCTTGAGGATACGAAAGTCGCCGTCGGTTTTGCATTTCCTCCATTTCCAAACTTGTCAACTACAAGGTCAATGGCAAGAAATGAGGACATACCGCCGCCGCCCATCGCCAACGCAGGATGCCATGCAACATCGCTCGGACCGGCCGCATCGTCGGCGGAGTCGAGCGCGAGATAACGCGTCGTTTTACGGCTGCCATAAGATCAAGTTAGTTTCCGGATATATTTCACCGAAATCGACGCGTACAACTCAGCGACCTGCCGTGCCACCTCCGCCTCCGGCGCGTCTGGTCGGCCGAGAACTCGCGCGATCACGGCCCGCTCAGATGAAGGCAACTGCGGTGTTCGTGGCGTGAATATGCCCTGCAGGAAGCGGTGAGCGCCAAAGAAGGAATAGTGCACGCGTACTTGGACTCACAGAATGCTCCTTGGTCGCCGCCGCCACGAACTCGGATATCTCCTTCGTCTTCGTCTCCCCGCCAACCTTGCGCTTCGAGACGTGGGAGAGATACAAGAGAGTCTGAGCTCGCGTGCAGGCGACGTAGAGGAGGCGCCTTGGTTATGCGTTTGATTCATCGCTTCAACGTCCAAACGAAACACGCACCGCTCCTCCTGCACGTCGTCTGTCCGATAAAATGGGAACGTCCCCTGCTCAACTGTCCCAAACATGAATCAAAGCAAACCACATTATGCTGGCAACTCACCGGCGGGAATGATGACGACGGGCCATTCGAGACCCTTCGCAGCGTGGCACGTCGAGATAGTAACTTTCTGGGTGGGAGTGGCCATGGCAGTCAGCCACAGTAAAGAAAGCTGAGATCGGCATTCTGACCTCTTTGCTGTCTTCCTCGCTCTGGTTATCGCCCTCGGAAGACAGCATGGACGCCTGAAGGAATAGTCGCAGCGGAGTGTCACTGCAGGCCGATGAATCATTAGCTCCCTCGGCCGCCGAAGAGGAGCAACGTACCTCGAGGACGGATTAACAGCAGGATCCACGTCGACCAGGTTAACATCGTGCTCGACTTCGCTCGCGAACGTGATGAGCTCCTGGACATTCTCCCATCGACTCTCCCACTCTGGCTGCGTCTTCTTCAAGTGGTCTTCGTACTCGATCAACACGAGCAGCCGTTGGATGAGGTCGGGCGGGGAGGCTCCCTGAAGATGATAAGTGACCTCACTGAATTTGACACTTGTATCACCTCTGTGGCCAGCTTCCGCAAGGCGCGCACCGTCTTGACGAACGGCCCCACCTTGTGCTTCACCGCGGGCTTGATGTCAGGCTGGTGAGAATCGTATATCCGCTCAATTGCATCTAGGGGAGACATTTGTGTCTTGTCCGCTCTGGCGATGAGCGCCAAAATCGACTGTCGCGATGAATAAATAAATGTCGGTGTCCAAATTCGGAGGTCTACCTTCTCTCCGATCCCTCGACTGGGTGTGTTGATCGCGCGAGTCAGTGCCGGTACGAAACTGGGATTATCGACGAGTTGCAGGTATGCGAGTATGTCCTTGATCTGGCGCCAGGTTAGCAGAACGGTGCAAAGTTTCGACGCCGTAATACATACTTCTTGCCGCTCAAAAAACTTGTGCCCACCAAGGACTGCGCTGGGGATAGCCTCCTTCTGGAGGGCGCTTTCTATAGCCCGCGACAGCGCACTGTATCGAACTGGGCAGGCAGGCGAAGTAAATTAAGAGTTTTCGGCGTCGAGATTATACTGACGGAGGATCGCAAAGTCACCCCAGCGTAGAACGCCGCCCATCGACGCGACGAGACGTTTGATCTCGACGGCGATAAAGTTGGCCTCTGCTTGCTCGGAGGGGAAAGACCGCAGCACCGGAATGGTGCCCAAGGGATGGGAGGTGAGGAGCGTTTTGGGGATCCGCGATTTATCTTGGGATACAAGGTTAAAAACCGGGATGGAGAAAGAGGGAATAGCTCACCTTGAGAAACGATCGCAAGGCTGGCCTTGAGAATGGCGCCAGTTGACCTGTAATTCTCTTCCAAGAATATTTGCTCCGACCCTGCGAAATCTTAGAAAGCGTTAGTAAATGGACTTTGATAGTCTGGAAGCACCAACCCTTCCTCATCTTGGCCAGGTTGCCAACCTCCGCTGAACGCCAGCTGGAGACGGGCATTAGCAAAGGAGGCAGTGGGCGAGAGCGAATATACCCATAAATTGACTGATCGGGATCGCCAACGACTGTAACGCAGCCCTTGGTCGGAGCGGCGATGGCTCGCATGAGTTCATACTGCGTGACGTTCGTGTCCTGACTGAAAAAGTTGTGAAACATTTGGGAAAGAAGAGGAAGGGCATACAATTCATCGACAAGGACGTGTTGGCACCAACTGGTCGCGGCCGGATGTTCAGTGAAGAGCTTCACGCCAAAGAGTAGCAGGTCGTCGAAATCGAGACTGTTACTTCGCCTCAACGCTCCTTCGTAGTCTTGGTAGATATTCCCGACCAGACGCTGGATGTCGTCTTGAGGATCAAAGTCGGACGATGGACGGTCCTTGTTGGCCTTCTTGTGTTCAGCGATAAACTCCTTGGCCGACATGCCCTTTGCTTTGGCGCGGGAAATGTAGGAGAGGACGGTTCCATCCTTGAGTGAGATATCTTTCGACGCAAGGAACTCTTTGTATGGCTTCAGTAGACCAGCGATAATCTTCTTACTGTATGAACACGCTTAGTACTCGTTCGGAAAAGAAGAAGAATCTCCCCGCCTTTCATCAGAGTCACACACAGTAAAGTTCCCTGCGATTCCGACCGCTTTGGGGAACTTGCGCAGAAAGAGGGCACAAAGGGCGTGGAATGTGCCCATTCGAACTTGGGCCGTGCGTTGCTTGCCGATTAGTTTGCAGAGGCGCTCCCGCATCTCAGTGGCGGCCTTGTTCGTGAAAGTGACGGCGCATATTGAGGAGGGCGGTATCGAGTGGTGGAGGATGAGGTAGGCGATGCGAGAGGTCAAGACCTTAGTCTTGCCACTACCTGGACCGGCGAGGATTTGTAAAGGAGCGGTAGGTTCATGGAGAACGGCTAGATTTGCGTCGACGAGGGAAGGAATAAGGAGAAGAAGATGTACCCTTGAGCTGAGCTTGGTTCAATGAATGGAGGAAGGGATGCGACAGGGACATTGGACGCGTGTGGAAAGACGCGTGTCGTGGGAATAGCCAACACGGTCATATGATCACATCAACTCTACCATGGACCAGGACGCCATCCTCCAGCGCGCCACCGCCTTCCAGGCTGCTTTCGAGAAGACGAACATCCGTCTCATTAACAACGTCTCCCACTTCAACTCGCACTCGGAGGATGGCTCTGACACGGACGACATCGAGGTCAAGGATCCCGCGATCGTTGCACAGGACCTCGCCGCCCAGACAGTACGTCGCAGTCCCGCCGTTGTCTCGCAAACCTCGCTCATTCCAAACGCGCTTCTAGTCATTTCTACGAAAACTCAAGTTTCGATATCTGGAGCAGAACGCGAAGTCAAAGTACATCACTGCAATTGTCAGCGACATCGACGATGCAGCAATCGTCACCGCGGAGGATAACAAAGCTCTATCGATAGTGTGCGACGAGAAGAAAGAGAAGCTTCGCGTTGCGAAAGCCGGGCTAGCTGAGGCGCGGACAAACATTCGGACATTAGCACCTGCGGTCGAACAAGGTGCGTCCCCCAATCCCCCAGTTTCCAGCCATCTCAAACCACCCCCCCACACAGACTATGTCAGGCTCAAGGACTCTGCCGCAAAAGCCGCCATTCTGACTCAGAAGATCATCGACGCTCGTTTGGCCCTGACGCGACTACGACACGCCCATCCCCAGCCGCGACTGACGATTCCGGGAGCAGAACAGCGGCTCTCAGACCAAGTGACGGAGATGCAGGTTCTCACGGATGATATTGAGCAGGCGGCGAAGAAGGTCCAGAGCGTGAAAGGGAGCGTCAAGAGTGGCACCCAAGAGGTCGAAACGCTACGTGCTGAGCGCGCGGAGGCGGAAAAGGCCGTCAAAGCAGCGAGGGTAAACGAAGACGACGGGCGGCTAGTACCTCTATATGACCAGTACGTGGACCACGGCTCTCCCAGTGCACTTTCCTCGCTAACTCGTCCCTAGACACATGGCCTCCCTCGCACTTCACAAGTCTGTACTCAACATCTACGACTCGGAATCGGTTTCCGAGAATGAACGGCGCCTGACATACACCGTCCGGAGACGGCAAATCACAATAACCCTCATCTTCCAACCGAATACGAAACAGCTAGCCACCGCGAGCGTCGATGGACTGGACGAGCTGGGCATTGACGTCGCCGAACTCTTGGACTCGCACATTCACACCAACGACGCGCATGGGCTTGTCGCCGCTATACTGGCTATGGCGCGAGCAGCGCCTTGAGCGAGGCTGGAGCCGGCTGGGGTACCTATATTATTTGTTGTATTATCTTTTCTATTTCTTTTGGGCCACCAAACTCCAGGGGCTGCACAGAATCGAGCCCGTACGTCGATTCGAGTGCAAAGGGCAAGGATCCGTGACCTTGTCCGAAGCAAAGCGGGCGGCGGAGACAAAGTTTCATTTTTCGGCATATGAAAGCCGAGATCAGGGCAGAATATGTCAAACCTGCGGCGGGCGTTGATTCGTTCGCAGACACGAACACCATCACCTCGAGTCCTCGACGAAACTGAGGGTGTACGAATAGACTTCCGGGCGCTCTTTTTATTCAACCACCACTACGACGAACAGCGACAACGACAAAGAACGACAGTGTCGTCTTTCAGGCCAATACAGTATGCGATCGTACTATCTCCTGCATCCATGCTGACCGTCGGAGCAGCGGTTTCTATTCCTTGGAGGGCAAGGAGGGATTTGCTATTCCGGTTAGCATCGCCTTGCAATGTTATCCAGAGGTTTACGTTGACTCTGGCAGATTTGACCGTTGCTTTTTGGGTGTTCAGTTGCCAATAATCTGTGCGTTCACTTGCAGCGTCCTCTGGTCGTGTTCTTACCTTTCGAATCTGCAGCTACATGTACGTGTCTATCTAATCTGTTCCCTGGAGCTTGATACGTACTTGCGCGGCGTTTATCTGAGCTTCGCGCACCACCACCTCATCCTATGATCGTGTGCGTACGACGAGAAGTGCTAATGCAGTCTCCTCACAGTCCTCAAATAAACCACATACTCGGGCGCGTTGATCATGGCCCCCAACTTCCTATCGAAACTCGTCAAGTCGCCGACGCAGAACACACGGGATCGCTCCATGAGTTCTCCTTCCCCTCCCTCTCCGCCCGTTTCCCGCAGCAGGACTCCTTCGTCCGTTGACCAGTCGGTGTCTTCACGGAACGCTTCTGCCTTTACCAACACGTCCTCTGTACCCAGTGTCACCGTCAATTCCGGCAAACCGTTTGCTTCCGCGAATCCCAGCGTCACCGTGATCCCGCCTTCGCCAGTCGTCAGCAATGGCAGTGTACCGGCTGTACCAGTTCAGTCCAATGGCAAGAAGATCGACGGTTTACCGCAGAGCTCTGAAGCGACGCTTGATCGGCCACCAGTGCCTGGGAAACCGATACCTGCACCTCCTCCAGTGATCCGCCCTCCAACCCCGAAGGGCTCACCCAAGGCCTCTCCTCAAATGCCCGCAAAGGACCTCCCTTCCGTTCGCCGTCAAGGGTCCAACAAGTCGCTCAAGTCGCTCAAGGGGCAGCAGCAGCCGCAGGAGCTCGCCCCGCCACTACCCATCTCTCATGGCCGTGCTGCGACTTCCCCCGTTCTTCATACCCCAGACGATGACGAGCCGATGCCATTGTCGGAGTCGCCGACGGCGTTGCGGCAAGAATTTCCCAGCCCGTCGGCGTCCTGGGGCACGCGGAGCCCAACGCGGAGCCCGAGCAGACGCGACACAGATGCTGCGTCCGTCAATAAAAAGCCGACATCTCGCCCGTGGCGACGCAGTGCCCCCAAGAAGCCGATGGGCTTGGCGGGCGCGATCGCGGCTTCTGGTCTCGCGATGGCAAACCCAGGGATGACAGCCCCACAACAGTCGACCCTCAGCCCGCAAGTGATGAACACCAATGAAAACAGGAGCAGCCCGTCGCTTGTGACGTCCCCTATGTCGAACCCTAATCGCAAGCTCACCGCGAGCCCTGAAGCTGTGGCGCATCGGAGGCACCGTTCGGGCTCGAACGGCAAGTCGCCTCGGAGCGAGCATAAGAGACGGGGGACGACGGGGTCGATGGTGGGACATGGATCACCGGAGGGCGAGTATTTTGAGGACCAGGGCGGGTACTATTCGGGGCTGGAAGAGAGCGACGGGGACGGGAGCGGCAGTGATTCGAGTGACGATAGTGGGAGTGGGTTGGAGGAGCTGGATCTGGGCGAGGACGATATCCCTGTCACCGGCTTTGCTGTCGCAAGCAACAAACGGAATGCAGACTTTCACGAGTTGTTCCCCGGGATCCCAGAAGGAGATTATCTCATTGACGGTGCGTCGCTATCTCCTTTCCCACCGAATGTCTTTTGACGTTTTCGCAGATTATGGATGTGCTCTCCAAAGGGAGATTCTCATCCAAGGACGAATTTACGTTTCAGAAAACCACATATGCTTCCATGCCAATATCTTTGGCTGGGTTACTGACGTGAGTGACAGAAGCAGCGCCTGCGCAGTTCGACTGCTGATACTTTGCCGCAGTTATCGATACCTATTTACGAAATTACGACTCTCGAAAAGAGAATGACCGCCTTCGTTATCCCCAACGCCATTCGCGTCAAGACTCCTCGCGCGGATTATACCTTTGCGTCATTCCTCTCCCGCGACACGACCTTTGACGTTATACATAATATTTGGCGTCTTGCGCGCCCTGGGGACGCTGGCTCAATAGGGTCGGGCTCGAGAGAGGGACACGTCGGGAATATTGCGGAGGGCACGATCATCGGCGTGGCTACTAGCCCGTCTGCGCCGGGGAAGGTCCGCAAAGCGACGATTTGTGCGTGTGGAAAGGAGGGCTCGCACTTTACCGAGACTGCGATGGACACCGTCATCCCTGGAACCCCCGAACGAATCTACAATCTCATGTTCGCGAGTGGATTCATGAAAGACTTCATGGCCGTTAACCAGAAGTTGCTTGGTGCGTTCGGCAGCTGTTCCAAACGATGACCGTATACTGACCATCGCATTGCAGACATTCAAGTATCGGATTGGGCTCCCCAACCTGGGTCGAAGCTCCTTGCGCGCAACATGTCGTACATAAAACCTCTCTACGCGAGCCTTGGGCCGAAGCAGACCAAGTGCGAGATTAGGGACGAGACCGTCCATGTCGACTTTGAGGATTACGTCTCAACGCTGACGACTACCCGGACACCCGACGTGCCCAGCGGAGGAGTGTTCTCCGTAAAGACAAGGACATGTATAATGTGGGCGAGTCCGCTGACGACCAAGGTTGTTGTCACGACCCAGATAGAATGGACCGGGCGGAGTTTCATAAAGGGTCAGTGTTATACGCTCTGTTTAATTTGGTGAACGCTGACCGTGTACAGGCATCATCGAAAGGTCTGCGATTGAAGGCCAAATGACCTACCACAACGACCTAGACAAGGCTATGAGGGCTTACATCCAAGAGCACCAGTCCGAGTTCATGCCCGAGGGCGTGGACACCGCACAGGTCCTGGCCGAGGCCACTGCGGAAGCCACTCCCCCTACCCCAATAACGAGCGGGCCTGTGACCGATCAAACGCGCGAGAAAGAGCGGGGTCAACGCGGCTTGCAATGGGCGTGGGACACCTTCGATGGCGCGTACCAGGTCGCGAAGCAGAGCACCAAAGGCCTGCTGGAGATCATCCGCGACGGCTGGGAGCACTCCACCTCGACGACGATCCTGTATTTCGTGATCGCCATGCTGCTCATGACGAATCTCTGGACGTACATGCGGCCCGTCGACAAAAACCGGCGGAAGGACCAGGAAATCGCAAAGGACAAGTTGGCGGGCGTCGTGACGGCGCTCTGGGACGAGATCGCTGCAGGGAAGTTGGTGGTTGGGCCCGTAAGCGGGCCTGCGGCCGACCCTGTGCCCGTTCCTTCTCCTCCGGTTGCAGGTGTGGCTCCGGGCGCGGAAAGTCTGAAGCTCGAGATAGGCACCTTGCAAACGGCGCTCGACGCGGTCGAGGAGCGGGTCAGGCTAATCCGAGAAAGCCTGAAGGAGTTGCAGCCTCAAAGTCTGGACCAGATGGATTGAATGTTTTCCGATTTCTTCCTTCCGTCGTTTCCCTGGTGAATTTTCGTTGTGAATATACGCTGTAATCTATCATCTATTCAAGGAGGTCGGATTGTAGCTTTACGCAGAGTACAATTTCAAACAAATCCAAATACCGCGCTCCTCTTCCTCCTCTTACAGTCGTGACTCATGGAAGTCGTCGACGCAGCTCCTGCCTGGTTCCAAGCATGGAACGAGGCGTCCTTCCTGCCTCTTGTGGCGTCAGTCGATCGGCTATACGTCTTAATAGTCTCGATGAGCGCTCGCGTATGTCGAGTGTTTTCCAGTAATATTCCTCCTTGTATTGATATCCCTCAGGAATACAACGCCCGCTGCGCTAAAGGACACCGAGATCCTTTCGTGGTGCTACCTTTCCTCGACGGCTCCGACCCCATCGAAGCCCCTGTGAGTGAGACACTAAAATGTCCAACTCGAACTAACCTCTGCCAAAAAGCATAACTTGCCGCCCCTCCATAATCTCGCCAACATTAAAGGCTTAACACCCATCCAATTATCCCGGTATTGTACCAATTACGGGCTGGGGCAAGGCCGAAAGAGGAAGCTTACCCGTCATATTGGGTATTATGGAAAATTGTAAAATAAAATAACTGTACCCCAGCTCGTGGTTACTTGTATAAGAGTGTTCCACAAGATCCGTTGACGCGCTTGGATTCTACACTACGAGTTACAATGGACGAGAGTCCCCATCAAATGACAAGTAGATCCAAATAACGCGCCCCTCTCTTCCTACAGTCGCGTCAACACCAACCATGGCGTGGCAAGGACCTCACTTGCCTGACGAGATAATTTCGGAGATCCTATTACCAGCCCTTCGAGTTCCAGACGAGACTTTCTCCGCTACAAATTTCGCCAATTTCTCCAACGGCGCCTCCCCTTTCGTGAGCTTCTCCGAGTCGCCCTCTGCGTATCTAGTAGTGTGCAAGTCCTGGCTCCGCGTCGCCACACCCCTCCTCTACAACGTGGTCGTTATCCGGTCAAAGGCCCAGGCGCAAGCGCTCGCAGGCACTCTCGCCGCCAACCCCGCCCTGGGTCGCTTCATTCGCAAATTGCGCGTCGAGGGCGGATATGCTATTTCCATGCACAAGGTCCTCCAGAACTCTCCGAATATCACCGACATCTTCCTCACTGTGGAGATACCGCGGTCGGACAATGTGTGCGGGTTGGTTCGCGGGCTCCCGCTGATCGACCCGGTCCGCGTCATCATCGACAGTGGCAGTCTGTATTCTGGGCTGTCGCATGAAGCGTACAAACTCCTGGATGTACTGAAGGAGAAATGCCTCCCTTGTTGGAAAAAGATGGTACATGCTCAATTGCCACCTTCTCGCCTTTGGCTCATACACAATTGCCTGTAGACTGTGTTCGAAGTTCAAGACTCCCTGATGCAAAAAATTGGCCATAGCACTGGCGCTGGAACAATATCCAGAGCATTAAGTTGTGCCCCCAGTCTCGCGACGTTATCGTTGTTGGGCTTCAGGGGTTGTTATCGGGACGAGATACCTGCATATCTGCAGGCAATTGCAACAAACACGGCTTTGAAGTGCATTCGAGTCGAGCCACTCGCGCATGATGAGGACTCTCTTTATTACCGAGAACGCCGAATAAGGTTCCGCGAGACGGCGAACAAGAACGAAAAACTGCGTGGGTTGTTCAAGTTTCCAGACTTGGAAGGGTATGTCGGTTTCCAGTATATCCCGCCTGCGATCTCACGGATCCTTAGTGGCACTACCAAAGATGCTGATCTTCCGCCCGCCCCGTTTATATATCCACCCCAGTTCGCTGCCGACCCTGTGCAAGAGGACGCCATCTGGAGCCGCATACTATATTTCGCGCTCTATGATAATTGGTCAAAGCAGGATGAGGAGGATTCCGATTATGACGAACCTCCGTCTTATGCAGGCCCGCTTCGTGTTTGCAAGAGATTCGCGGTATGTCCATGCATGCTCCATCGTCGCCCTTGAAATAACAACCTCTATCCAGCGACTCGGAACGCCCTATCTCTACGCGAACCCCGTTCTCGACTGGACGGCCCAGGAGGCCTTCTCAGCTCAGCTGACCTCGCAACCTTCGCTCGGCCGCCACATCCGAACGCTGGTCCTCCATGAACACAGTTCCCCCGCCTGTGTGCGCACCGTCATATTGAGCGCCCCGCTGTTGGTTGAGGTGCGGGGGAAGAGCTGTTCACCCATCGTCTGGAAAACGTTTCGGGAGTTGGGCGAAAAGGCCGGGTCCACCCTGCGGTCCTTCCGCGGCATACCGATCAGCAAGGCTAGCGCGCTGGACTCGAAGGTCTTTAGCCTGTATCCGGAACTGCGAGAGTTTGGGTGGGATTCACAAGCGACGGTCAAGACCACGCCGAAATCTATACCCAGGGATGCATTTGGTTTGCTTGTGGATTTGACTGTCGGCGTTTTCGACGCGTCGTTCCTGAAAGTGCTCGCCCAGATGGAGTAGGCTCTGCTTTTTGTGTCCTTCCGTACACACTCTGATGCGTACATACTCTTTTCCAGATTGCCTTCCCTGCGAACTGCGACCTTTGCAGCGACTGCCTACGGCGGCGCGCCGTTCTTTCAGCGGCATGGCGCCAAGCTGCAAGAGGTGACGCTCTCTTCCGCCCAAATCGCCGATCCCGACCTCGCGATTTGGCGCAACTGCCCCGCGCTGACCGTACTCGGTGTATCCTGCGATCCAAAGGTGAGTGCAGACCCATCCTGACAAGTACACGGCTCAATAGTGAACCTAGCACCCTGCTAAAGTCGATGGCTTCGAAAAGGTCGGCGCTCCACACGCATGTCTGCAGCGTATTGTCTTTCAACTCGCGCCGCCTGGTTATCGGTGAGTAGTATAGCAAGTCGATGGGATTGATGTACTTACACCCTGTAATCCAGACTGCGTGCGGGGCACGAGACAGATCTTCACCACTTGCTAAGAAGCCTCCGCTTCAGCAAGTCGTTCCCCGCCCTGCGCGAGGTCGAGCACCCCTATTGCCACTGGCCCACGACCGAGTATGTATTAATCCAACCGACGCGTCGGGCTCGACTAAACTGGCTTATTGCAGGCGCGACATATTGAAAAACAGTTGGGTGACTTCGGCGGAAACACTTTCGGAGGCGGGCGTCCACCTCGTTGGGCCCACCGGTGTTCACTGGCGTCCGAGGCTCAAGTTCGTGTCCAAAGGCAAGAGCAAGAGCAAGAAATGAGGGCGCGCGCGCGCGGCGGGAGTATATTCCCGAGTGTACAGTAGGTGTTGTACAGTGTTATACATATTAATCCAAGCACGAAGCTGGTGCGATTAGGTTTGAATAATGGGTTGTTGGGTTACGGCCTCGCAGTAGATCGGATGGACGACGCTGCTGCATTTTGGCTCGATGGGCGCTCGAAGCTCCTCTACTCGTGGATCAGACAAAGCAGACGACGTGAAGGAAAATCACACACCACCGAGTCCATTGAACCGGCTCGTCGACTGGACGCGGCGCCAGACATGTCTTGCATTGCTACGTCGCGATAGCGAGAGTTGTCAGGCTCGACGAGGGACGTGTTGAGCAGGACATAAAATGTCTGAGCCATGGAGGATTTGTATGAGTGGGGCATTATTTTTGTGTGGAACTCTGCGGAGCATTTCTGGCTTTTATATCGCGTCGACCCCACTCGACGTCATGGCCGCGAGCGATCTCGATTCGCGATCGACGGGTTAGGTTAGGGTTAGACGCGGTAATCCCGGGTCAATCCTTCAGCCGAGCTTACACCGTAACCTCGATGGCCAAAACCCAAGGGGATTCGGAAATGCGAAATTTACACCGGACCTCGAAACTTTTTTTTCAGAGGTCTGGCCGACCCCCCCCTCCCCCGTTGCCGTAATTTGCCTTTTTAGGACGTTTTTGATCTCCCACGCTGCCGAACATTACCGCAAACTTCACTTATCCACATCGTAGGGGTATGTTTCCATGTGTCTGAGGGTTTTGTCTGCACAAATGGACATCCCAACTCACCCTGGTATGTTTGCAGTCAGTTTGGAATAAAGATATTTTCCAGTTGTTTTTCATTGTGTGGCGGCAGGGCGACGGACCGCTTATCCGGTGTCCAAATATAGTAATAATCTTTTTTGCTCCAACTCCACAAACTGCTCACATTTTTGCCCTCGGACCTCATTTTTCGTAATGAGGGACCAAAACCACATCGGAATGGGAGGCCCTTCAAAAATTCTAGGAACGGGACCCCCTTGCCAAAACCGCGATTATAACTGGATCGTCCTCAGGATAGCACGACTCGAATTGTCACGGCTGTGTGTTGAACGTGCTACAGGCATTGGCCGCGAATCCGCCATCGCATTGTCCAAGGCCGGATGGAACGTTGTACTTACCGCCAGGCGCGCAGAGGCTTTGCAGGAAACGTCTTTGCTCTGTGAATCACCGTCTCAGACTCTCGTTCTGGCGGGCGATGTAGCAGATGAAGAATTTGTTAAGTCGCTTTTCGCCGAGACTGTCGCGAAATTCGGCAAGCAGCTGCATCTGTCGTCTTCAACCTGCAGTCTTATCTGTTTGAACAGGTCGCGTCGACCTTTTGTTCAACGTGAGTATACCTGCTGTTTTGGAGCTCATGGGCGACATTTCTGGCTGGCCTAGAATGCTGGCGTCAACGCCCCTGCCACCCCGCTGGAAGAGCTTTCTCTTGGTAATTAATTCCCTTCAGCTAGCGCCTGGGACCCTCGAATAACAGATCCAGACGTCTTCCAACGGGTCATCTCCGTGAACCTCGTCGGCCCCTTCCTCTGTGCCCGCGAAGCCGTCAAGATATTCAAGAATCAGTCTCCCGCTGGTGGTGAGTTCAGCACTATACTACCTTTTACAGTCGAGATTTACTTCATATGATAAGGGCGTATTATCAACAACGGCTCTCTCTCCGCGCAGACCCCGCGCCCGCTGTCCGTCCCGTACACCACGTCCAAGCACGCCATAAACGGCCTGACCAAGTGCCTCAACCTCGACGGCCGCGCGTTCGACATTACCTGCACTCAAATTGATATCGGTACGGTGCTCCGAGTCCCTCCAACTTATGGCGATACACTAACGATGTATAGGAAACGCGGCGACGGAGTTGACGGCGCGCATGGCGATGGGCGTGCTGCAGCCGGACGGGCGTAGGATCCCCGAGAGCACGTTCGACGTCGCGCATGTCGGGGCCGCAATTGTGTACATCGCGAACCTGCCTCCCGACGTTCTCATCCCGCAGTTCACGATCATGTGGGTGTCTCGTTTCTGCAAAGGCGCAGTGGACTAAACGCAGCGTCATTCCAGGGCTTCAAAGGCGCCATTCGCTGGGAGGGGGTGATGTGTGGGGAAATTGTATGAGCACAAACTGTACATGTATTTCGAGAATGACTTGTGAGATCCAAAACCAAGGTCAGAACCGCGGTTCTAGTCCTATGCCTGGTGCACTATTATTACATTAGTCTACTGGTATCTTAATTTTGCGTCTCCTTCTCATTCTCCCACCAAGCCCGCACCCCACCCCACCGATGGGCATACCACGTCCTCATCATATCGTCTAGCTTCGCGACGCCCAGCGGGCTCCGCAGGTCGTCGTTCACCGCCAAGAACGCGACGGGGTTGGTCATGTTTGGCAGCTTGCGCGCGTCCCCGACGCGCCGCAGCTCAAGGAATTGCATCGAGGAGGAGCCTGACGATCGTCAGCGCGCGTAAAAGTGTAGCTGTGGGAATGAGGCGCTTACCGACAACGTAGGAGTATCGCTGGCTGCAAGTCGTCGCGCAATGAATACACCTCCTTCGAGTAGCAGGAATTGTCAACTCACATCATATCTACCGCATACCTCCGCCCCAACCCCGACAGAAACTCCACATCATGCCAGCGCCGCGCAAGCGACGGGCCAGGCGCCTCCTCAGCGGGCACGCTTGGCGCTTGCGGGGGCGGCAAAAACGCACTCAAGCCCGCCGCCCCGCTCCGATTAATCAAATGCGCGATCAAGCAGTCACCGCAGCCGCCCATCTCAAACGCCACGCGCCGGAAGACGTCGAGTGACGCCGCGAGTTCGGGGGGGAAGCACACCAGGACGTCGATGGTGCAGTGCGCCTCGGGCGTGTCGCGTTGGAGGGTCGTGATGAGGGGGTACCCGTCCGCGGCGAGCCAGTCGTATTCTGTCTCCTTCGGGCGGTCGAGGCCGGCGGTTTGCAGGTTGAGGTCGATCCACTGCTGGGAGCCGCCTTCGCGCAGCGCGATGCTGACTTTGGCTACTTTAGATTTGGGGTTGCTCGCCTCGAGCCCGGAGATGAGCGTCTGGCGTTCGGCGGGCGAGAGGACGCCGTCTGCGTTGGTGTCTGCACGCAGCATTATGAAGGAATAAAGTCTGGGCGGTAGCACGGTGGGCAAAAGCGCAGAAAGTGGACGTAGAGATGGGCTCACAAGCTCTCCCGGTGCTTTTCGATTGTATACCACGTCGCAAGGTATACCAAGTTTACCTGAGGCCCATGGCCGCGAAATCGGCTCTCAGCTGTCTGTGTAGATAATCCGTCAGCGCACGCTAAAAGGAGCGAAACGACAATACCCTGGAAATCTCCTCCGCCCAAATGGCCGCCGCCTCCCGCATTATGGGTACCGGGAGCACCTTGGCGACATGGTGCAGATACCGGCGCTCTCGTCTACCAAACCGCTCATCTGTGAGATGCGTGTGGGCTTCGCGGGGAAACTGGAGTTGTAGTTATACCTGCCCACCTAGAAGCCAATTCGCTGGAAAATATTCAGCCATAATAATCGCGAAACATGCAGGGAATACTCGCTGTATACCAACCCTGGCCACTCGCCCTGTCTGTCCATTCCCATCATAGGCGCCTCAGGTGACTTGCCTTTAACGCCCAAGTTGAATTGTATTCGAAAGACTGGGCCGTACAATGGCGTCTCAAAATCTGCTTCCGAGAGTGGCTTGAGCATAAAGCAGTCGTCGTTGAGATCTGGCAGGGATTTGAGCGACGGGACCAGACCAGAACAGCTGAATTATAACGCACAAAAGACTGTCGGCGCTAAATGCGGAATATTGGCGATCTGGCTTTCGATTGCAAGACTGTTGAAGGAAGGCACGAAGCGGTCCCGCCATTCGCGACCCTGCTGCGCTCGGTCGTCGGTTTTGGGCAAGGAAGTTTCTGGCACGCGAAAGACGTCCGAGTGGTGGAGAACTTGGAGCCGGTCCTCTTGACTGGTATTCATCCAAATTGGCACAGAACCAAGCCGCAATTCCTCGGTGTCGTCCGCCGACACGTCTGCGGTCAGCAGAATATACTGCTCTAGGTGAGTTTCACGCCCGTGTGATCAGCCACAGAGTAGCTGCGCACCTTGTTCACGAGCGTAGCGGGGAGGGACTCCCAGACAGAACGCATCGAATTGACCATTTCGCCGTGCTCGCGAAAATGCGTACTCCGCGCACCCATGAAGGGCGGCCGACGCGGTCCCTGCAGCTTCGCTTCCGCCTCCGCTACTATGCCATTGCGCGTGGCAGCAAGGATCGACTCCGAGCCGTTCACCCAGGTCCAAACCGCGTCCATAGTCCCGCGCTCCGTCGCCAGACAGGGCTTGCCCTGCGACACCCACGAATCCACACAAGGGAGCCGCTGTGCGAGACTCGGCTCGAGCACAAACGGCTTCAGCAAGTAGCTGTCTGGAGGTCTAAATGGACGCCATCCCTCGGGAATCGCACCCTGCGCCGGTTTCGGTGGGATGACCGTATTCTCGACTACGGGTTTGACGGCATGCGGTTTGGGCGGCGGATACCTGTCCGTGGGCGGAGTTTGCGGGATTTGGAAGAGGAACACGCCCAGGCACGTAACGAGGACCAATAGGCACACGATGTTGCGCCTCCTTAGCATCGCTCACCGCAGAGCGAGGGACGGAACGGACGGGAAGTAATGGAGGATGATGGTCGGCGCTGTTCGGCATATACTCGTCTACGGCTGCCGCCAATTGCTGCGGAGAAAGTTGAGCGCGAAGACCTCACAGCTCGTTAAAAACAGGCCAGAAGTATAAACGGCCCAGCCAGCGTCCGCAAGCGTCGAGTTTGGCTTGGTTGTGCAGATGTTGAGTTGTTACATCAGAATCAAACTGCAGTCTCTTTTCACCGTATATATTGACCCAAAGTGCTGCAAAAAAAATACAGGCTACATGGGAGAGACGACCTAGGGTAAGCGCGCTGCGAGGTAATTTGTCGCAGGCTTCTCATAATTCGTAGCCACCTTAAACCTGATTTTGCTTGTCCGTTCGGGTTTTGAGTACAGCTTCACATGCATACTCTCCATCTCCTTGCTTTTCACGAACCACCGCTCACAACCGGCGTTCCACCATCCTGTGTTGAGACCGGACGAGCGAAAGGTGGTTGGTGTTGGCCACCAGTATATGAACTTCAATTGGTCGCCGCGTCCTGAAGGAAAAAGGAAGCGGACATCGGCAAGAGGATAGCTAGACGAGCGTACATACCCGTTTCAACCTTGTAGACCCCTGCAGACGAGATCGATTTCCTCCTTCGTCAAGGTTTCATACCATAGTACTATTTCCCTCCGCTCGCGCCAGTCCTGACTGACTCCTGAGAAAGTCCTTGGAGCAGCGCTCTTCAGTAGAATCAAGGGACTGGAAGCTTGGGAACCGAGAGGCCAACTGTCGGAGAGGGCTTGGTCCGACGCCTGTCCCTGAAAGAAGATCCTGACCTCGACATTACAGTCGATCCCAAGGGTTTCTCGGGGCATCGAGGTTCAAACCTTTCCTTTACATAATGACCGCGTTGGTTCTGCATATTCTTCCGCCGGTTTTGCTCACGGAAAGACAGCTGCAGTGAGGTGTATAGTTGCAGCTGGCAAAACTCTCAGCTCTCAGCGTGAACGAACTGATCCTTTCGCAGCAAGTCCATTTCTGTAGACCCTTTCTGTACCCGAGCCGAACGCATCAACGGCTCGCGCAGTCAACATGATTTGACATAAGCCTTTTCACTCGACCACCATGTCGACGGCGTCGAACCTGGACGCGCTCTCCGCGTTCCTGGCCTATTCCATCTCGAATCTGCAGACTGCGTTCCTCAAGGTTCCAGGCTCTGCCGTCGTCGTCCGCTATGTGAAAAGCTCCCACCAAAATGACCCCGGTCGCACCGTTCTCGAGGTCATGCTCGTCGTCTTCGCCATATTCACCCTTCTCCAATCTCGCACCCGTGCAGACCGCAGTGGAAAACATTTCATCAAGTTCAACGACAAGGTGCGCAATCCTCGCAGTACTTGGGTTCGAGGTACTCATACATCATTGCAGGAAATCGACGAACTTGTGGACGAATGGATCCCGGAGCCGCTCGGCGCACCACTCAATGCCACAGAGACCTCCGACCTTGCTGCTGTGCCAGTAGTCGTCGGGCAGAACGGCCCCAAGCCCACGCTCGTACGACAGCCGTCCAAGATTATTGCTAATCTCGCAAGCTACAACTTTACCGGTCTGGCGGGCAAGGAAATCATTAAGGAGCGTGCCATTGAGACCCTTCGCAAGTATGGTTTGGGTAGCTGTGGCCCGCCCGGCTTCTACGGGACTTTGGGTACGTCCGCTTGTGCGGCCATAACTAATTGACTGAGCTCTTCCCCAAGACGTGCATATGGCCCTCGAGCGCGACCTCGCCGACTTTCTCGGCGCCGAGGCGGCTATCATTTACTCACAGGGCTTTTCTACCATCTCCTCCGTCATCCCCGCGTTCTGCAAGCGCGGGGACATCATCGTCGCCGACCGCGGGGTCAACTTTGCCATCCAAAAGGGCATCCAAATCTCGCGTTCGACTGTGCGCTGGTATGACCACAACGATTTGAAGAGCCTGGAAGACGTACTGGATAGCGTCGAGAAGGAGCGGAAAAAGCGCCGGGGCCCGCTCACCCGTCGTTTTATCATCACGGAAGGCATCTTCGAGAAGGATGGCGCTATGATTGACCTGCCGAAGCTGGTGTGTCCCGACAGCACCTCGTTTTGTGACCATGCCCTAATTTTTGCACAGATTGAGCTCAAGTACCGAAAGAAGTACCGTCTCATCCTCGACGAGAGCATCTCATTTGGCACCGTCGGTCGCACTGGCCGTGGGCTTACTGAGCTTTACAACGTCCCTGCCGCCAAGGTCGACATGCTCGTCGGCTCCATGGCTATTGGCCTATGTGCGGGTGGTGGCTTCTGCGCTGGCTCCCAAAATGTCATTGACCACCAGGTACGCCTCTTCCACTTCAAACAGCCCTTCGTGTTACTCATTCAAATCGCAGCAAATCAACGGTCCCTCGTTCGTCTTCTCCGCCTCCATGCCCGCCCTCCTCGCCGTCAGCGCCTCCGAGGGCATCGACATCCTGCGCTCATCGCCCTCCATCCTCACCAAGCTGCAGCAAAACATCCGCGTCGCACGGACGCTCCTCGACGACCTCGACTGCATCTCCATCCCTTCGCACTCCGCGTCGCCCATCATCCACCTGCACATCCGCAAGCAGTCCACAGCTACGCCAGTGGCCTCGCCAGGCATGCTGCACCCCACCTCTGCGTCCAGCCCAAGCGGTCAGCTGGCGAAGCCCTCGAACCCCGCGTCGGTACACACGCGTGATGCGCCGAAGACGGACTATGTCGCGCTCGACGCGGAGGAGCGGCTGTTGCAGCAGGTTGTCGAGGAGGCGCTGCGCCGCGGCGTCATGATCACCCGGGCGAAGCGGTTAAGGGGGCAGGAGATGGTCGAGGCGCGGCCGAGCATTCGGTTGGCGCTGACGAGCGAGTTGAGTGCGGATGAGGTGAAGAAGGCGGTGAAGATTGTGTGCCAGGCGTTGAAGGATGTTTTGCGCACCGGCAGGTAGATATACGTATATGCCTTGCGAGAGTGCGGGAGCGGGGGGACCTATTTTATTATCTGGTTGGTGTAATACGCAATTAGATTTGTGGTTTAGAGCAAAGTGCATTTGGATCAGACTCGTGAGAATTACACTTAGCCGCATCACTTGCCACCAAGCTCCACCAAGGAACTTTCTGCTATCTACCCAACCCAGGTCATGAACGTCTGAAGATCGAACGAAGAATTGGTTGGATGGCGTTCGAGTCTGCGCGCGCTTTCCTGCCGTTGCACTGTTGGGAAAAAAATCTCGAAGCTTTGGATTGCCTATGCAATGCTCATGAAGGCCCTCTCTCGTCCGCAAAAGCTCTGGATATGCAGTCTTGAGACTCGACAGAAAATCCACCATCTTGTGGTTGCTTGAATCCTGTTACTCTCAGGTAGGGCAGCAAAGTCCACGATCGACAGTGGAGTCCGATCCTCGATTGACACCCAATCGCGCCGAGTTTTCTCTCCTCCAACCTCAATGCCACCTTTGCGCTTTTATTCTCGGTCACCTGAAGTCGGGCGGTGCGCTCTTTGTTGTCGCGTCGACGCGATGTTGTGTGGCCAAACAGGCGGAGTATAAAAACCTGGATTCGTGACTGCACGGCCTCATCGACTCTTGTTCACAACAGTCACCCTCTATTGTCGAGCCTTGCTCCAATACCGCTTTCAAGCATTCAGCATTCTGCTAAACGCTCCAAAGCTCCTCCTCCTCCCATCTTCAAGATGGTGTCTCGTGTCGTCGTCGTGCGTGAGCTCGTCGCGGCCGTCTTCTTCCTCCTCTTCCTCGCCCTCTTCCGCCCCGATCCCACCCCCACCCCCAGCGACCTCAGCGTCGTCAACGACACCTCTTCCGATCTCTCCACCGCCGCCCTCCTCGCCGTCAAGACCCTCCTCGACGATCCCGTCCGTTTCCACGCCCTCGTCGCCGAATTGGACGACGCTCGCCCGGCCTATTACAACGACGATGACTTCGATTTCCCGTCAATCCCCTCGCTCGCCATGTCCATCGAACCGACCGTCGTCTCCGACGTTCCCCTTGCCCACGCGACTGTCTTCGTCCCCCCTCGCCACCGCCCATCTACCCACTTCATGGACCGTGTCCTCGGGGCGCAAGTTGGTCCGCCCACGTCAACCTCGTCGTCCGATGTCCCTGTCCCCGTCGTCACCGCGCCTCCTCCCTCCTCTCGCCCCCGCCCGTTCCCCATCCTCTCGCCGGTCAAGCTCGACACCGTCTTCGCCGTCCTTGCGCTGGTCGCAGTCTCCTTACTCGCATCCCTGGTTTACCTCCGCAGACTCGCCAAGATAACGAAAGCGTTTTCGCCGTCGCCCTTGCCCGTATGTCGCCTTTCCAGATGCCTCTCCTCATTACTTACCATTCATCAGGCCATTCCCGCCGCGACCGAGCCTACCGTCCCTTCCGCCATTGAACCGCTTCCACGCCCACCGACCGTCCAGCCCAGTTCTCTCATCGACCCATCCGCCGCCATTGTCGACGTCCCTTCCTCGCCCGTCGTCCCCTCAAGCCACACCGCTTCTCGTCACCCGCCGTCACCCCAAGCTAAGATCATCTACCAGACCTCAGCCCCACGTTCGCGCGCATCCATCGCGTCTCACGGTCCGGGCTCCATCATCTATCAAACCACCCTGCCACGTCCCTCGTCCCTCCACTCATCGGTTGCGGCCCCCACTCCCGCTCACTCGGTTTTCCATAACACCACAACACGACCCATTCCCGGCGCCATCATCTACGAGACGCCGAGAGCCCAGAGGTCGCATATTTCATACCAAACCCCAGTAACTGCATCGCGTCCCACCCCGTTGCCGCGCGACCCGCGGCTGCCTCCAGTCTCTCCGGACCTCATATGGTCCACGCCGAGTTGGACGAGCATCTGCCGCGAGCCCTCTTCGGCCTCTTCCCAGCAATCTCGTGCACCTCCGCCGTCTGCCCATGGCATTTATTCCACCGGCAACACCACCGGCAAGGGGATGTCCGTATTTCCTTATCAAAACTCTGCGCTCGCGTCCTCACCGAGGGTACTTGATTCGACCTCAACCATCTCCCACCGTCAATACGAGGCCTTTGTAACACGTCCACGGCGCGCTCCTCCGCCCAAAAGCTGTTTTTGCCTCGCACCGCCCGTTCACATTTGCCCGCAGGAGGTCGGCGTTTGGGAAATTCAACACCACCATCACCGGGATTTGTCGCGTCAGCGTGTTCTGCGTGTTAGGGAGGCGCAGAGCCGCTGGTAATGGCCCGAATGCAAGAATCCCGCCCCTCCCCTTGCACGCCTTGCTCATTGCTTGACTGGACTCTATCGCTTGACTGATTCTCGGACTTGATTTTCGTGTACCATATTGCTTGATTTGATGATACATTTAGAACCTACCTTCCCTGTACGAATAGGATAGAATGTGCTCACTGCTTGTATCGATGTTTCCGGAATTTCATTGTCTTTTTCTCTCGATAAATTTCCCTGCGACCACTTGGGTTACCCTAAATAAGTCATTCCTTTGCGCTGACTTCTCCTGGGAACGTTCTGACTCTGTTCACCAGAGTTTCGTTCGACTCGCCGCCGGTAGTTAAATAGATTGCAACCACAAGAAATCCATGATTACTGCAAGTAAACGATCCCAACCTCCCGCGGATCCGGCGGAAAACAGAGGTGGTGCCTAACCCCCTTATACGTGAGCCGGACCCTGGTGTATGGGAGAATCTGTAACACCCTGCACTCCATCCATTCGCTGCCGTGATTGAGAAGGGGGATGTCGACGGTGATGCCCTGTTCTTCCCAGTCCGTCATAGGGTCTTGCCCTTGCCACCCGATGTAAAAATTCCACGTGAACGCCTGTTCTTCCTGAATGTCGGCCAGGAAAGTTGCGTGATACTTGATGGTGAACGGGCCAATGTCGGCGGATTTGATGAGGAATTTCGGATTTGTGGGAAGGGTAGTGCGCTATAATGTGATGCTGAAGTTACGGTGCGACAAAGAAGGTAGGACGACGTAGTACTTACACCAATTATAACCCCAGTGTTAAATGCGTCCCGGAATTGACGGAAGGAAGCCATTGCAACCTCGAGTCCGTCCGCGGTAGAAAATGCGGTGTTCCAGTAGTCATGCAGTTCTTGGGGGCTGGCATTCGGGAGCACAGTAGCGAGAAGGGTGGCTACTTCAGGAGGCATCGGTAACTGGTCGACGCGTGAGACGAGGGAATAATATGGACCGGTAGAGGTACTGACGTTTCTTGTCAGAGTCCACTCTCTATTCCCGGGAGTCCTCAACGTTGTTTTCCCAGTTTTGGTGGGGGCGGCATTGGACATGGTGGTAGTAGATAGGGGTGAAACTCGGCTCGCTTGATCGGATCAAAGTGACGAGAGGTCAAAGCGCGAAATTCCCAGCATGGGTAAGAGCTACTTTACTAATTATTGACGGTCTCAAGTGCAGGCTCCGGTCAACGTTGTGATCATGAGCAACAAAGTCCAATACGCGGTTTTTTTAAAGCTTTTCCTTGTGAACCTTCCTTGAATTCCATTCTCTTGTTCCTATCGAAAGCTCATTCTTCCCAAGCGACCTTCAAAGTTCGAATACTATGGGAAGAATATGCAGTGTGGGGGTATAATTTAGTGCTGGACCAACATAGGTCGATAAAAGCATGTACTCCGCAAACGCAGCAATTACTGCAAGTAATGCGACGCTTCGCGAATCGCGCGGCGCAGTTGAACAATGAGCTCGCGCGCAACCCTCCTTCCTCTAGGAAAGAAAACCGCGGCTTGCCTCGTCAAGGATAGTTGACTGCACTAAGAAAGGTCATCAACGTATCACGCTGCGCCTCCAACATCGACCGGCAGAGTAAATCCGGCCGGCCCTCGTGAACCTCGCCCACAGCATGCAGATAGCGCTCGCGGTCAAGGTTGGTGTATGCCGTCGCGAGGAACCCGTTTTGTATGAGATAAAAGCCAGCCAGGAGACGCCCAGTTCTCCCGTTGCCATCGAGGAATGGGTGAATGGCGGTGAAGTAAGTTTCGTATCTGGCCGCAAAGATGAGAGGATGGAGAACATGTGCACGCGTTTCTTGACGCCAAAGGAGAAGCCGCGCCATCAGCGCAGGCACCTCTTCATGATACTGGCGGGGTAGAAGTGGCAACCTTAGCGTGAAGTGGAGTCAAAGGAGAAGTGATATTCAACCTACGGGAAAAATTGTGAGCGGATGGGAGCGGACTTGGATGGGTAGCTCTCGGAATTCTCCTAGCGGAAGCTTTGGGCCCCATCCGGGGTTCGTGTAAAGTCCCTCGCCGCTTGTTCCACGCAATAGGACCGCTGCCATGGTTTTGATGTCGACCAAGTCTGGTTGGGCAAAGACTGGCGAAGCGGCGATGCGCGTGGAGTTTTCGGCAAGGTATTGGGATAGAAATAGCTGATTACGCAGCTCAGCGACAGCGCTGGGGTCTTCGTCTGGGAGTAACTCTGCTACCGGAGGGAGCGGTACTGAACCAAGCGCCTTCAGCGGTCCCCACAATGGTCTAAAAGAGAAAATGTCAATGTATGTTTGGGGGTCTTGTCGATAGCGACTCACCCGTTGAGCGACATATCCATCTTGCCAAAGAGGCGGTCTCGTACGATGTTGGTGTCTGCCATAGTAAGCGGATTACCTTCAAAGGCGACGCTTTGAAGAGCGACGGCCGAAGTGAGTGTCGTAGCCATGCTGGATAAAGTCATTTTGCGAGTGGCTGCTTCCCTCAGCTCGTCTAGATCCTTCAGCGGATCCTTCAGTTCGTCCTGCACCCTGAGGAACTCGGTGATGTCTCCAGGACGCGCGTAATCCTCCCAAATGCGACCGGATTTTGCCAACTCGGTGTACTCTGGGGTACCCTTCTGCATCGTTTTGAAGACACTATAGATGTTCTCCAGCTTGTTGCGGCGCAGCTTCTGGATTTGGCTTGGGCTCAAGGCCGAAGAATCTGTAGTGAAAAGGCGAGCTTGGAGTTGGCGCCCAGCGTGAACCGCAGATGAGAGCGTTGGCCTCGAAAAATGCATACAGGTGGTGGTAGTGCAGCAGACGGTGATGGCTGAGATAGGGGCTGTATGATGGCATCAACGTGACGAAACGCGGTCCAAGCGCGATTTGCTGCGCGAATTCCCTGAACGAATATGGGTCGAGATTTCAACCGGACGCTATGGGCATTATAAGTACTGGGGTATGCTGAGATCCACATTTATGGTACTCAAGAGAAATATACATCTGCGTAGAATTTTTATGAGAGGGACCAAAGAGCGTGAAAAAGAACGGGGAGAGTTATTGCAACCAAATGAGCGTGCGGGAATGTGCTGGCACCATTCGGTGCAGGTGCGGTTGGCGACGACGAGGAGGATGTCGAGCTCAGCGTGGCAGCAGCAGCGTCGACTTTGAGCGTGGTCCAAGGCGCCACCGAGCCAGTGACGGTCGTGGTGAGAGTCGTTGTCAGATCGGGAACAACCTCGACACAGGCACCTTCACCATTTGGACCAAACGTGCATGCTGCGTGGATATCCTGCCCAGTGGTCGGGCCAGCCTGGATTCTTGATGCATCCTCCGCGAAAGTGATTGTTGGAAAATTGGTTTATTCGAGGGACTATGAGAAGACGGTGGATACAACACGCACAATCGATTTCTGCGGTGGTAGGTTTGAGACCAAAGATCGAGCCGCTCTGGGAATACCCGATAGCGGTCACGAACACATTCCGCACGTATGTAGTCATTCCGTCGGCGCCTACTCCAACGGCAGAAAGTGCGGTAGAGCCAAGTTCCTGTTCCCAGAGGCCGGTGGCGGGGAGCGTGTCTGTTCGAGCGAGCTCATACAGTGTTTGCGCCTGAACTGAAGGAAAGCATTGTAACGATACTGAAAATTATAATTGGTCCTTACCGAACGCAGTGCTGGCAAGAATCGCGACGAAGGGGAAAGGCAACATACCTATTGCTTTGAACACGCCCTCGCCAGACTTATATGTGGTCCGTGGCGTGCTCACATGGATTGTCTACGTACGTAGCCATAGCAGCCATGGCCCATCGCTTGGATCATGACTTGGTGAAGATGGCGCCGGAGCGATAGACTCCGTTAACGTTAACGTTGTGGGAGAAAAAAAAATCAATTTTCCACTTCACGCACGCATTACACGGTTTTCCCAGTCTCCGCCTTCCACTCCGCAATTTCTTCTCGAACCTTCTGCAGGATCTCCTCAATAGTCACCGTCTGCCCGAATGCCTCCACAAACTTGCCCTCCGGGTCCATGAAATACACAAAGATCGAGTGGTCCACCAGATAATCGTCCTCGGGCTTGGCGTTTGGGGGAGTGGAAAAGTAGACGCGGTATGCTTTGCACATTGCCTTTACGGCGTCGAAGGAGCCAACAAGTCCAGTGAACGCTGGGTGGAAGTCCTTGAGGTAGACGGCGATCCGTGCGGGAGAATCGCGAGCGGGGTCGACCGAGACAAAGACGGGGTTGAATATCTTGCCGTGCTCCTTCTCTGCGGGCATTGCTCAGAAGAAGCACAGGCCCGAGGACACTCTAGTACACGCACCGGCGGCCTCAAGTGTTTCCCCCATCTTGTCAAGCTCCGCGGGGCAAATGTCGGGGCAATTTGTAAAGCCAAAGTAGACGAGAGACCACTTGCCCAATAGATCTTGCTCGGTGTATGGTGTGCCGGTGTGGGTTGAGAGAGAGAAAGGTCCTCCTACCGAGGGCCGCCCATAAGCTTTGCTCGCCCGGTCTTTCTCTAGGTCCCATGAGCACCGCCGGCCGCTGCAAGTGAATTCTTGAGCCCACCCTGTTGCTCGATGACTTGAGCTTTTGCGTGGCGAAAGTAGAATAACAGGCCTATCCCAGACACGAGGAACAGTGCAGCTGACTTGGGGGTGAATACCTGGCGACAAGGCGGGTCAAGAGAGCGCTTTATTTCAACAGGCAATGGTACATACCCCAACAGCATTTCTGTCCCGATAGTTGCCACCGCCGGTACCTGTACTAGAGTACGGCCGGCGCGTTTGGAGATATGTGAGGCAGCTTCGCCTGCATTTTGATTCTGTGGGAACATGGCGGAGAGCAGGAGCCCGCAAGGACTGCAAAGCGCGTCGCGAAAACATTTCGGAAGCCCTTGCAAAACACCCGCACATTCGCTACTTTTGACTCCGCGCCTAATAATTTGAATCGCACGTCCTCCGCCAGGACGCGTCGCGGGGATGAAGGAGCCCGTGTCTCACCAGGCGCCCAAAATCATGTATGACCCATCTCACCGCTGAATATCCAGCCATCCCTAAATCTGTGCAACACAGCAAACAACTTCAATTCAGTCTTCTTAATGCCCAGGACACGGTCAAGATATCCGAGTTCGAGGTGACCCATCGGGAGCTGTACACTGCGACCGACCGTTTGCCCGTCAAGGATGGAGTGCTCGATCGGCGTCTGGTGCGCCTACTGCTTTTCGGTTCAGCTTGCAAAGCTCAACGGAAACGCTGCAGGGAACGTCGGACAAGAACGCGTATTGCGAGACGTGTGGGCAGTCATCCGTGAATTGTGTTGGTCACTATGCGTACATCAAGCTGGCAATGCCCGTCTTCCACATTGGGTTCTTCAAGCACACAATTGCGATTCTTCAGTGCATCTGCAAGGTGCTTCGCTTATCTGCCCAGTCTGCCCTTTAATTCAACATTTCCCTAGACTTGTGCGCGCGTCCTGCTTGAAGAACCCGACCGACGCGCCTTCATTAAACGCTTCCGACGTCCGAACCTCGAGAATATGCAGCGTCAGGCCATCACCAAAGCCGTCAATACCACGGCGCGCAAGGTCGTGCACTGTCCGTACTGCTCCGCGACCAACGGCGCCGTGAAGAAGGCGGGCCCACTCAAGATCATCCACGATAAATTCCGCGCGAAGAAAACTGCGCCAGAACTCGAAGCATTCAGAAAGACGTTCGAGAATGCGATCGAGTTTCAGAAGGAATTGGCAATGTACGTGAATCGGCCGGTGTATGAGGACCTGCATCCTCTGAAGGTCCTCGATTTGTTCCGGAGGATTTCTGATGAGGTATAGTCGCACCGATTGTTCAAGGTTCAACCCTGACATTTTTCTGTAGGACTGCGAGCTGTTGGGTCTTCGACCTGCCTACGGTCGCCCGGAAGAGTTTATCTGGCAGTATATATCCGTTCCGCCAGTTTGCATCCGACCATCTGTCGCGCAAGATGGTGCCTCCACCGAAGACGACCTGACTGTCAAACTGACCGAGATCGTATTTACGAATGCTATCATCAAACAGGGTATCGCAAAGGGCTCCCCGACGCCCCAATTCATGGTAATCAATTTTGTCGTCAATGTAAACGTGGCTTATATTTTCTGTCCTCTCGTAGGAGCAATGGGAGTTCCTGCAAATCTGCGTCGCCGTGTACATCAACTCGGAAACACCGGGCATTCAAACACAGCCTGGCCAAAAGCCCATCCGCGGCTTCGTTCAGCGGCTTAAAGGCAAGCAGGGGCGGTTCAGAGGAAATCTCTCTGGCAAGCGTGTCGATTTCTCCGGACGCACGGTCATCTCCCCCGACCCCAACCTCCGCATCGACGAGGTTGCCGTCCCGGAGCGTGTCGCGAAGGTGCTGACGTACCCCGAGCGCGTAACGTCGCACAACATCGAGGGTTTGCGACGCGCGGTACGCAATGGTTGTGACATCCATCCTGGTGCGAACTTCGTGGCGAGGGGCGAGAACAAGAAGTTTTTGAAGTTTGGCAACCGGACGGTGATCGCGGATGGGTTGGCGGTCGGGGACCTGGTGGAGAGGCATATTATCGATGGTGATATCGTGTTGTTCAATCGACAGCCAAGTTTGCACAAGGTTCGTTTCTTGCCTCATCTTCTGGTTGGTTCCTGACCAGCAATGCAGCTCTCCATCATGTGTCATCGCGCCAAAATTCGGCCATGGCGGTCGTTCCGTTTGAACGAGTGTGTTTGCGGCCCCTACAATGCCGACTTTGACGGAGACGAGATGAATCTCCGTTTGTTTTCGCTTCCACCAATATCTTGACATCGCTGAACTTTTCCTGCAGACGTTCCTCAGACTGAGGAAGCCCGGACAGAGGCGCTCGAGCTCATGAGCGTGAAGCACAACCTCGTAACACCGCGTAACGGCGAGCCTGTCATCGCCGCCATCCAGGACTTCATCACTGCGTCCTTCCTCCTCTCCAAGAAAGACCTCTTCTTCGACCGGCGCCAATTCACCCAGATTTGCTGCTACTTCGGAGACGCCAACATGCAGATCGACATCCCCCCTCCAACGATCTGGAAACCTGTGCGCCTCTGGACGGGCAAGCAGGTTTTCAATGTGCTCATGCGACCGACCCGTGATTCGAACATCATGGTGAATGTCGAGTCCAAGTGTCACAAGTGGGAGGAGGCCAAGGCGGAGAACTACCCTGCCATCAAGAGCCCGGCGAACGACTTATCACCAAACGACGGTTGGCTCGTTATCGTGAATAGCGAGATCATGTGCGGTGTGATGGACAAGGCGACGGTGGGGAGCGGGAAGAAGAAGTCGATATTTGGGGTTATCATGCGGGATTATGGACCGCATGAGGCTGCGGCAGCGATGAACCGACTGGCCAAGTTGTGTGCCCGATGGCTAGGTATGCGCTTCCTTCTCAACTGCCTTACTTTTACTGACTGATATCAGCAAACTACGGCTTCTCGTTGGGAATTAACGACGTTATCCCGGGTCCTGAACTATCCGCGAAAAAGCACGCGCTTGTCGAAAAGGCGTATGCGGACTGCACAGACGCCATCGCCCTTGCCAAGAAAGGGAAGCTGGAGAACAAGCCTGGTTGTGACCAAGAGCAGACGTTGGAGGCGCACATCTCGCGGCTGTTGTCCGATGTGCGAGAAAGGGTCGGGCAGATCTGCATGAAGGAGCTTAGTCGACAGAATGCGCCGCTCATCATGGCTACCTGTGGTTCCAAAGGTAATGCGTCCCAGTTTCGTTCGCCCGTGTTGACCTTATCCTAGGGTCCGTCATCAACGTCTCGCAGATGGTGGCCTGTGTCGGGCAGCAGATTATCGCGGGACATCGTGTCCCCGATGGTTTCCAGGATCGTTCTCTGCCGCATTTTCCCAAAAAGTCGAAGGATCCGCCGGCGAAGGGCTTTGTCCGCAACAGCTTCTTCTCTGGGCTGCGCGCCACGGAGTTTTTGTTCCACGCGATTTCTGGACGTGAGGGTCTCGTCGATACCGCGGTCAAAACAGCCGAGACAGGGTACATGCAGCGTCGGCTGATGAAGGCGCTCGAGGATTTAACGACGCAGTATGATTTGTCGGTGAGGAATTCGACGGGCGGGGTGGTCCAATTCCGGTATGGGGACGATGGGCTCGATCCTGCGTGTCTGGAGGGTGATCCGCTGCCAATCGACTTTGACCGCGCTTGGTCGCATGCCTCGGTCAGTTTTCGACACTCTCTTCCGGTCGACCGACTAACGGCGTGATAGGCAATGGGCTCACGCGCTGGACGAGGTCTTCTTCCGTACGAGGTCTTGGAGATCGTCGATCGCGAGCTGGGGACGAAGAAGTTCACCAGCGAGTGCACGGCGGCCTACCTAGCCACCATTCGCGGCTACACGACCGACCATATCGCCCATTGTCAGGCGGAGGTGCGGAACAGCTGGGGGATGTACGAGGCTCTCGAGAGGGAAGACAGCTGGGACGAGTTCACCGACCTGACTCTTGGCGCCACTGGTCGATATATTTACTTTTTCTGCGTCTTGGAGATGCTCACGTACTTGCAGCGGCCCAAAAGGCGATCGTGGACAACAAGAGCAAGGTGACCGAGTCGCAGCTCAAAACGTTCCTTGGACTGTGCTGGGAGAAGTATGTCAAAGCGCGGATTGAGCCTGGTGAGATTTGCCCTCATCCTATTTTGCTCCTGATTGACTCACATGCATCCAGGCTCTACAGTCGGTGCCGTTGGCGCTCAATCTATCGGTGAACCAGGGACGCAAATGACCCTAAAGACTTTCCATTTCGCTGGTGTCGCGTCCATGAACGTCACCCTCGGTGTACCGCGCATTAAAGAGATCATCAACGCGTCCAAGAACATTAGCACGCCGATCATCAGCTGCAAGCTGGTTACCGCCGACAGCGAGGCGTCCGCACGTATTGTAAAGGCGAGACTAGAGAAGACTATGCTGGGAGACGTACGCTTCTTCTGTCGCGGAGCGATCAAGTGCTGAAGTTTATAATTCAGATTGCCAGCGTCCTTGAGGAAGCGTGGGCGCCGGAATATACTTATATCGGAATCATCATCGACACGGATGCGATACAAAAGCTACAGGTCATCATCCTTCACCTCCCGATTTTTTACACCGACTGATTTGGGTTTCTGCTAGCTTGAGTTGACCTTGGACGACATCAAATGGGCGATTGTTCGAGCCAAGAAGCTCAAAATCAAGCAGGAGGCGAGTCGCGCTCTGTTTCGAACGTCCACTCCGTCGCTAAAGCTTTTTTCAGTCCATTACCGTCATTCCTCGTCGAAATCGTCTTCGAATCTACGTCGATAGTCAGGACAAGTATTATCGGCTGCGAGAACTGAAACGAGGTCTGCCTGATGTTGTCGTCAAGGTATGTACTCGCTCGGTTTCCTCAGATTAACGGCTGACCTACTTGACTAGGGCGTTGGCACCATCCAACGCGCTGTGATCAACATCAAGGATAAAGACGACTCGAAGGGTAAGAAGGGGGACAAGGAGCTTCTTGTGGAGGGCTATGGGTTGCAACAGTGCATGGTGACTGAGGGTATGTTTTTTCTCTCTCTTTTGTTCACCACGCTAACCCCAGTCTTAGGCGTTATTGGAGAGCATACCACTTCCAACCACGTCATTGAAGTTGCCAAAGTTCTTGGAATTGAGGCTGCCCGGCGAACGATCATCAATGAGATCCAATACACCATGAAATCGCACGACATGATTATCGATCCGCGACATGTCATGTTGCTGGGCGATGTTATGAGTTATAAGGTTCAGCTCTTACATCAAATACCTCTCCCATCTTTCTAACCTCTCCCAGGGCGAGGTTTTGGGTATCACCCGCTTCGGTGTGGCTAAAATGAAAGACAGCGTGCTGATGCTTGCGTCGTTTGAGAAAACGACAGACCATCTGTTCGATGCATCCGCGTATGGTAAAAACGACGCCATTGCTGGTGTGTCGGAGAGTATCATCATGGGTAACCCAGCAGCAAACTGCGGAACGTCCATGTCAGTCCCTTTGTCTTTGCACCCTTCCGCCTCGTCCTCATCCCATCTAGGCCGGCGTTGTTTTCGCCCGCGCCTCGAATCAGCAAACCTCGCAAGCTGTTATTCGAGAGTGCTTTCTAGGGTTCATCTAGTTGTTGTTATCTTGCATTATCCTGTATACTAGACAAGCAAAATGTATTTTATCGTCTTGCGTGCCGTGACATGAACGCGTGACGTCACAGAACACGCTTAAATTTCCCATGGCGCTGCGAAGCATGGACAAACAAATCGCCTCTCTCTCTCCGCCATGCTCGAAGCCAAACTCGCAGAAGCTGGTACGCTCAAGAAACTGCTCGATGGTTGGTCTTTGCTCCAAGATCCGCACCCTTGCTCATTAGGACGCGTCTGCCACTCTCATAGCGATTAAAGAGCTCGTCACCGACGCCAACTTTGAGTGCAATGAGGAGGGCGTTAACCTCCAGGCCATGGACAACTCCCACGTCGCCCTCGTCGCCGTACATCTCGAGGCCGCTGGCTTCAAACGCTTTCGATGCGACCGACCTATGCCCCTCGGTGTCAACCTCAACAGTCTCACCAAAGTCCTCAAGTGCGCCAAGGACGACGACGAGTGCACGCTCAAGGCTGCAGATGACGCCGATGTCCTGAATCTCGTGTACGAAGCCAAAAGTGAGTCTCTTTGAGCCACTTCCGTTTTGACGCGTCTTTGCTCACCAGACGCGCTTTAGACTCGGACAGAATAGCAGAATACGACATGAAACTGATGGACATCGACTCGGACACGCTCGGGATCCCCGACACGGAGTACGAGGCGGAAGTCTCCATGCCGTCGGTCGAGTTTGCGCGGATTGTTAAAGATCTCAACGCGCTCGGCGAGAGCGTGCGTATCGAGGTCAGCAAAGAGGGCGTGCGGTTCGCGAGCGAGGGAGAGGCGGCCAACGGGAGCATCCTCTTGAAGAAGAACGGGGAGGTCGGTCGCGTCAAGAGCGCGAAGGAGAAAAAGGCGGCCAAGGCACGAGCCAGAGGTGAAGAGCCCTCCGATGACGAGGACGAGGAGGAGGAGGCAAATGAGGATGAGGACGGCGAGGAGAAGCCGAAGAAGATAAAGAAGGAGAAGGTCAAGAAGGAAAAGGACGAGGATGTCGAGATGGACGATGACGAGAAGGACGAGAAGGAGTTCAAGGTCGACTCTGACGAAGAAGAGGAGAAGAGCGACGCCAGCGACGACGAGGAGAGCGGCAAGAAGCGGAAGAAAAAGGTTTTTATCCACTTCACGCCGACTTTATTCTAATTCTCATCGATGCCTCAGACCAACGGTTCTTCCAAGCCTGCGAAGAAAGCCAAAACGACCAAGGGCAAGGGCAAGGGCAAGAAGGAGGAAGAAGACAAGCCTGGTGCGTATTTCCAATGTGTCTTGCGCTACCGCACTCACTCATAGTCCCTAAGTTTTCGACTTTTCGATGAACTCGCACGTCTCCCTCACCTTCTCCCTGAAATACCTCGTCAACTTTTCAAAATCGACAAGTCTGACAAACACCGTCGAGCTCCGCTTGAGCAACGACGTCCCGCTATTGGTTAGTCCATAGGCCTTGATTTCAATCCATCCTCTGACCTCTTCCAGGTGGATTACGACTTTGGGCAAGGCTACGTCAGGTATTATCTTGCGCCAAAAATCGGAGACGAGTAGGAGGTCTCGTAGCTCAATGTATTTTTCTTGCTATATCTATTCTATCTCGTTATCCGTGTAGGGCATCTGTAAATGTACGATCGCGAGGGCGAAAATAAGTCGGCAATCGGGACCATTCAAACTCCGCCTTCACAGGAACGGTGACGATCGACTGTTCTCCCCTCCCTCGAACTCGTTCGGACGAAGCCACCCTCGCGCCTTCAGCCAGGCTGGCGCGTCTCCTATTAGGTCAATATGTAGGCCTTTTGCTGACATTCAGAGATCCCCTCCACAGATATCGCGCGACACCTATCCCACCTGCCCATCGTTCCTGTGGGAGGTAGCACCAGCGTATATCCTCCATCTAACGATCTTCGCAGGTCGGCTGGTATACAGATGACCAACGATATTTTATCGAAACATCTCCACGTCTAAACTGCGCTCCCTCCGTTATGATTTAGCAGATGACATGTCTTTCAAGTTCGGGCCATATCTCAATTTCGCATTCTACACCGACGAAGGGAACCCTGTTGAAAATATGGGCCCCTCTTTCTACAATCCGACACACTGACTCACATAGAGGTTCACTTGTTTTCCTCTGAACTCTCGACGTCCAAATGACCACCCACACCGTCATCCAAATCAATATATCTTGGCACACGGGGCGTGAGTCGCGGAGAAACGCTTGACGGGGGAGCTCTCACCTTAGCCGCTTCATCAAAGCGGCCTTCAGCAGCTCTTTTTCCGCCTCCGAGCCGAAGCCCAGCGTCGCCATCTCCGCCGCCACAATTTTCGGAATCCGCGACCCCCTGCTGAACATCCGCGCAGCATCGAGGACCCCATCGGCATGTTGCAGTGGCCGCTTCCCTTTCCCCGGGGGTCGTTCCCCGACGAGCTGCAACGCAGTGTACCACATCCCCAAACTGCACAGCAATGAGAGAATAGCTCTCCATTCCACGACAACCAGTGTGAATGCAGGCAACCTCAGGTCCAACTCGGCGGGGGCGAGTCCTCGGTCGAGATAACCGGCACAGCTTTCCCAGTATGGCTGGATATGGTCGTACGGGCCGCAGAGCTGGTTGAGGGACCAAAGATAGCTCGCGTAGAGTCCCTCCAACGTGCTTTGCAAGTTCAGCAGCGAATTGAATGCGGTGACTCTCGGATTGATCGACTGGTACAACGGCACCACATCCCCATCAATGAGGGCTGCTAAGGTGGATTCTGGGCTTCCGATTGGGGTGAGTGCAGGACCAAGTATTCCAGGATACATTGCGGTGTTGTTATAGGCGGGCGTGCTCGGCGTGAATCCGAGCAAGAACTGCCGCTCCACGGCGGTGATATTGTCTCCGCTCTCCCACTGGAACTCATCCCAAGCATGATCATCGTGAGGAGCTTCTGGGCCAATCAACTCGTCCAGGGATGTGAGAGGATCGAGGAGGCGACCTTGGGGGTCGATGGTAGCGATGAGATCGTTGGCTTTCATCGTACAGCCTAGAACTTGGATCTGCGCGGTGATAGTGGATCCCGGATACAGTGTGAAGTTCACTGAGTTGCCCGTGCTGTTGTGAGCATCCAGGACGGCAGACCGTCCCGAGGCGACGACCATGATCAGTTGGTGATGTTCAATGGGCCTGTCCGGGAAGGGCTCGAATGCCCACGGTTGGAAGTAAACACCGGCTTGGATATGGGCATTAGAAGGGGGAATGCTGGTGAAAGAAGAAACTTTACTAGGTGGGCGGAAATCGCCCGTGCCTCCGGCCCAATACCCCACAATATTCAAGCCGGGAAGATGCGAATTCCAATACGGCGGAGGTGGTAAAGAAACGTTGATCCAGGCTTGGTAGTTGTCGCTCATGACGGAGAAGTTCGGAAATAGATATCTGTTTTGTCCATCAACAGGCGACGGCCGGGCGAGCAGCATGTTGGTGGACTGATAGGGTAGAATGAAGGTGGCAATATTCGCGTCACTGATTTGGGAGCAATGAACGTTTACGAGCGTCGCACCGACCCGTGCCTGTGAAAAAACCAACCCGGCCTGGCTGATGATGGGGTTCGCGTTTACCGTGTCGTGCAAAAGTCTTATCCGTTGGTCATAAGCACAAGTAGGAACAGCTAATGATGAATTCTGACCTTCCCTGTAGCCCAGGGTAGCGTGTATCATTGGTTTGGCCGTGAAGCATGTTCTTGGCTGCGTTCTGTTGTCGGGTCAGTCCGAAGGAACGATAATGTGAGCGGTAGGGCAACTCGCCCTGGCAGCTGGGGGATGCTCCACCGAGTCGACCGACGTGACATTAAAGAGAGTGCTGGACCACACCGTATCCAACCTCCCTGACCGAGTGCCCTCCAAAAGGCCCACCGTGGGGCTGGTGAATGGTATGATTTGACTGTGTGATATGTTTGGGTCTATATCCGCAGCTGAGCCCGAAGCCGTTAGGATATGCACAGATGCTATATTTGACTACACACTTACCGAGGATAGAACCACTACTGATTTGCAGGAGCGTGGAAAGGGTGAGATATATGAGAATACCGCTCAAACCCGATTGAACCTGGTGAGTTGGGCTGAGGGAGCGGGAGCGGAGGTATCTCCAAATCGCTCGGATAGATGCGAATATGCCAGACCATGATTCGAGCCGGAGATGTAGGAGACCGAGTGTGGGGGCTAGAGTCGATGTAGTCAGTTCAAGGCAAGTGTCAATACATGTGAGCAGCTAACGCCGTCTGATATTCGAGTCCATCGAGACCTCTCGAACCAGGGAAACAATCGGTGCTACGATGAGAATGGACGCCACCTGGAGCACGGCTGTGACACCGGTCTGAACCAACACAACCTTTGGGAGGTGTTATCAACGCGAGAATTACGCTGGCGGTTCACATACGCACGCTGGTGAATTTGTAATGGATCGCCCATCCTTTAACCGCCACGACGAGTGCAACGATGTGAAGGACGACTAGGAGCGTATGCACTATTTGGATCGCCAGCCTTTTGAACGTGGGGCCGCTTGGCGTTTGTTCGGAGGACGGTGTTGGCATTTGTTCGGAGGAAGGTGTTGGGGTTCGTTCGGAGAGAGGCGCTGGCGTTTGCTCGGAGGGAGGTGTTCGGGATTCTTCGTTGACCTCCAGCGCATCATCGCTCGGAGAGGCTGCAAGGGAAGAGCTCAGAAGAGAATGGGCTTCAGCAAGATCAGTCATCTGGGGAGCGAAGACAGTACAAAGCCTCAGTAGGCTCGAGGTAAGAGGTAGATAATAGATTCAGATCGTGGCGTCCATTGCGCGCAGTTGGACTGCAGTTGGCGTCCCGATCAATGTTCATTCAAAAGACAGAAATGTCGCACAAGGCTGTAGAAGAGACCGGTGTTGACAAAGGCGTGCGAGCTGCTGCGCAAAGTCCTCGTTTTAGGCGAGGGGGGTCGGTATGTGGCGCGTGGCGGGGTATGGTGATTGAGACCGTTTCAAGTCGCGCACAGTACCGTTGTCGGAATCATGCTATGCAGTCCGGAAAGAGTGCGGGTCTGTATCTGAGCCGCTTGTCAAGGTCTGTGTCTAGCCAGTAATTCGCGCGAAGGCGGTCGTCTTGCGCCGCGTCAAATGGATATCCTGGGCTGCGCCCATGGCGAGGAGCAAGCTTGAAGTCGCCGGGTTCGGAGATTGTTGGCAACATCGGAACAAAGGCCGACCACGCTTGTCTTCGACGCTCACCCTTGACTGCACGATTCGAATAAATACAAATTGCCTCGCTCTGTCTGAACTCGAAGCTTTGGCAGCAAGTGCCATAGACCCGGACTCGACTGAAAGGCCCTCTAACTCACTAAACTCTGGGATTGTGAACACCGCACCAACGACCACTTTCGTTTCGAACACCCTTACTGCTCAGGCTATAGAAGGGAAGATCTGGTTCGGGAACTCTGAGGAGATCTGACCATTGGTCTCATTTCCGGCACTCAAGGGCGAAAACCTAGCTTTGTTTCAATATATTTTCAACAATTTTGAGGTTGCATCGTGCGCCGTGTGGGCGGATCACCCCGGCATCCCTTTCAACACCGAACATTGTGGTCAGTGCTAACACCTTCACTTCGCGGCGACACCTCCCAGTCAATGTCTACAGACTGAGAATTCCGACATTCGGAATATACATCTCACCAAGCATTACCAACACCCTTTCTAAGCAATTCTTTGTAACTGGGATGGTTCAACCGCAACGGCGACTTGGCCAATTCGCAACCCCGCAATGAATAGTCGGCGTCAAGCCCTCACCTATAAGAAGCGATGAAGACGAGCTGGAGATTCACGTCTCAGAACCTTGAAGAAAAGAATGGCGCCTCCAGAAGATCTGCCAGTCACTCGGATGAACGAGTACGCCAAATTCTACACCCTTGGTTGAGTTTCTTCTAACCGGCTGGCAATATTCACAGCATCTACCCTGGCATCGACCCGAAGCCCTACTTCGACGGTCAGAAGTACCAAGGGAGGACTGTGCTCGTAACCGGCGCCTCGCGCGGGATCGGTGCCGAAATCGCGCTGTTTTATTCGCGCGCCGGCGCATCCCTCTCACTCGTTGGCCGAAAATACGAGGAATTGACTGAGGTGAAGGCGAAGATACTGGCGGAGAGGCCCGAGGCGCGCGTGGAGATATTCGTTGCCGACGTGGTGGACACGCGCGCGGTCAAGGCTGCTGTGGAGGGGACCATCGCGGCATTCGGGAGGCTGGATGTTGTGATTGCGAACGCGGGCAAGGCCGATCCGTGGAAGAAGCGTGAGGATTTTGATTGTGCCTGTAGGATAGTAGTATTGAATCCGACTCGACAGCATTCACCGAGTACGATCCAGACAACTGGTGGAAGACGATGGAGGTGAACATTCGAGGCGTTTACAATATTGCGCAGTACGTTGCTCGTTCTTGTCGTCTCACTTTCTCCAACCAATATTCCCTCCAGCTTCGCCCTCCCCGAGCTCGTCAAAACCAATGGCTACAACGTGATCATCGGCTCTGTCGGCGCTCAGATGCGCATGCCCTTCGCGTCCTCCTATGTCACCTCGAAACACGCGCTCAACCGCCTCAACGAGTACATCCACACAGAGCATCCCGGGGTCAAGTCATTCTCTCTCAACCCTGGCGCCATCAAGACGTCAATGGCGGACAATAATCCCGAGGCGGCGCCGTGGCTCATCGATACGATTCAGCTCCCCGCGGCGACGTGCTTGCGGTTGACGAGCGGGAGGGAGGATTGGTTGAGCGGGAGGTGAGTTGGCTGTTCGTTTCTCATGTTGGTGGACTCGGGGTCCTCTTACCTCGCCTACCAGATATGTCTCTGCGAATTGGGAGCTCGATGAGGTGGAGGCGAGCTGGAAGGAGAAGATAATTGAGCAGGATGCGTTGGTTAATCGTCTTCATGTTCCCATAGCGTAATAAACTGTATGGATTTGTTGGAATCTCACTTCAAATAAAAAATGTTGGGAATTCGCGCTTTGACCGCCTTGCCGATTCGGCACCTTGATCCGATCAGAGTCTTTTCCCATCCTCCTGCAACGATGTCCCGTCGAATCGCGGTGCTTATCTCTGGGTCAGGTAGAAACGGTGACATCTATCGAGACTCTGGAATGACTGGAGCATCTAGGCACCAACCTCCAGGCCCTTATCGATGCCCAAAACACGGACGCGCTGCCAAACGCTGAGATCGTGCTTGTGTTCTCCAACCGTAAAGCGGCTTTCGGCCTGACGCGCGCGGCGCAGGCCCAGCCGCCCATACCAACTGGCTACCTGGCACTGCAGCCGTATCTTAAGGCGAATGTGGGCAAGACGCGGGATCACTACGACGCGGAGGTTGCCCGGCGCGTCCTCGAGGTCCGCCCAGACTTGATCGTCCTCGCGGGCTGGATGCATGTGTTCGGCGAGGCGTTTCTCGAACTGGCAGGGCATGCACACGGAGGGAAGGGTGTGCCTGTGATCAATATTCACCCTGCGCTGCCTGGTGCTTTCGACGGGACGAACGCGATCGAGCGCGCGTACGAGGCGTTCCAGAAGGGGGAGATTGAGCACTCTGGGGTGATGGTACACCGGGTGGTGAAGGATGTGGATCGGGGGGAGCCTCTAGTCGTGCGGGAGGTTCCGTTCACCAAGGGGGAGGCGATGGATGATTTTGCAAAGCGGTTGCACGCAGTAGAGTGGGAAATAATCGTGCAGGCGACGAAGCAGGTGTTGGATGAGGTGCTCCCCGTTCCAGTTAGTTGTCTCCCCCTCACTCTACTTCTTTTGGTTAACTCTTGTGCAGCGATAACATACCAGCAGATAGAACACAAATGTAGCATTATATCTTCGACCAATGGACGGATCATCGTAACAGCAGCGTCCATTTTGCGCCGAATTCGGTGGATACAAAGCCATTCAGGCGGTAGAGTGGATCTTGAGATGAGCGGACCCAGTCGCTGTTTCTGTGGATATTCTGAGTACCAATCCCCAAATCCTGAATGGCATCAAGTTTTGTTACGTACGGCTATCGATTGGGCTTCCCTCTTTCTTCCGTACCACCACCTCGAATAACATGGGTGTTCTCGATATCGTGCCCGTATGTAGCACGCGTTGATTCTACGCCAATGCCAACCGTTTCTCAAGGCTGGCGTTCTGACTGGCGACCAAGTTCGCAAACTTTTCGACTACGCGAAGGAACACCAGGTGCGTTCAAATTTTCTTGGTCCAACACGGTGCTGAGCCCTTCCGACCCAGTTCGCGATTCCCGTGAGTCCCAGTCCCTTCGTTGACCGCTAAGTGCCTGGATCGCGTTCCGATTGCTCGGTTTTAGGCCATTGTGAGCGAATGCACGAACTCTCTCCTGCTCGTTCCTTGACGTAGCAATATCAGAATGTAACCTCTTCTTCAACGGCCAACGCCGTTCTCGAGGCTGCGCGGTATCCTCATTTACCGCGTTGATCCGGGTGCAACGCTAACACGGTTTGCGGGCAGGGATATCAAGTCTCCCATTATCATCCAAGTTTCTCAAGGAGGTGCTGCGTACTTTGCGGGCAAGGGGCTTGCAAACGACAAGCAACAAGCCTCCATTGCCGGCGCCGTCGCCGCCGCCCACCACGTCCGTTCCGTCGCCAAAGCTTACGGCGTGTAAGTAGTGGCCCCATCTATCTAAACTGCGCCCGCACTAATGCCGCCATTTTCAGCCCGGTCATCCTCCACAGTGACCACTGCGCACACAAGCTCCTCCCGTGGTTCGATGGCATGCTCGAGGCCGACGAGGCCTACTACAAAGAGCATCAAGTGGCGCTCTTCTCCTCCCACATGCTCGACCTCTCCGAAGAGCCCAAGGAGGAAAACATCGCGACTTGCGTCAAGTACTTCAAGCGCATGGCGGCCGTTGGACTGTGGCTCGAGATGGAGATCGGAATTACCGGTGGCGAGGAGGATGGTGTAGACAACACGGGCGTCGACAATGCGAGCCTGTACACTCAGCCCGAGGACATTTTCGAGGTCTACGATGCGCTGAGCAAGGTCGGCCCGAACTTCAGCATCGCTGCGGCGTTTGGGAACGTCCATGGCGTGTACAAACCCGGGAATGTTAAGCTCCAGCCCGACCTGCTGGGAAAACATCAGATGTTCGCCAGTGGAAAGCTCGACAAGAAGGTCGAGAAGCCGCTGTGAGTCCGGGAGATTTTCTCCCCGCACCAATATTGAGTAATTTAATTGCGCAGGTACCTCGTCTTCCACGGCGGATCGGGTTCGACCAAGGAGGAGATCAAGACCGCTGTCGGGCACGGTGTGGTCAAGATGAACGTCGACACCGACACGCAGTTTGCGTACCTCATCGGCATCCGGGTGTGTGGGGTGCTGCGAACACTCTCACGGAATCTCATGAGTTCCTTCTAGGACTTTGTTATCAGCAAGAAGGAATACATTCAGACGCAGGTCGGCAACCCGGAGGGTGCCGACAAGCCTAACAAGAAGGTTGGTTGCGCCCTCTTTTTGGTCCGTCTGCAGCTGATTGTGTTCTAGTACTACGACCCGCGTGTGTGGGTGCGTGAGGGCGAGAAGACCCTCGTCACTCGTGTCAAGGAGGCTTGCACTGATCTTGGCAACGTCGGTATGTTGTTTTCTCATCTTCGTGTGGTTTTTGCGGCTAATTGCTGGGTGGCAGGACGACTGTAATGCTTTGAAAGGGGAAAATGAAAACAACTGTTGTAACACACGTAGAATTCGAAATTTTATTGATTTTGAACATATTATTTCTGAGTTTGGCCGAGCTTGGCAGTGGCCTCTACACTGACTTGAACCCGATCCCGACCTCTCCAATTCTTGCGGTTGCGTCGTACGTCCATGGCGCCGGATTCCGATTTATACAACCTCGAATTCCTGTCTCTTGTCGCCAAAATCATCCAGGAGATTGACAACCACACTGGTCTCGCCGACAAAACCCTCGCCGAATTTGTTATATCTCTCCATGACCAGTCCAACAAGAGTCTCCCCGCCTTCAAGGCAAAGCTGAAGGAGGTTGGGGCCGAGTTCCCCGACTCGTTCGTCGAGAATGTCGACCGCCTCATCCTCAGCATGCACCCGAAGCACAAGAAAAAGCACGCGCCGAAGAATGGGAAGGGCAAGGCGGTCGAGGGCGCGGAGGGCACGTTGACGGAGCAGGAGAAGAAGAAGCGCCTGTTGCCCGGGCTGGCGATGAAGGACCAGGAGCCGGAGAAGGCCCTGCCCGACGACGTCTTTCTGCAGGAACTGGGGGATCTGGTGTCGGGGAAGAAACGGCCAGCGGAGAGCGACAGGTCGCCCAAGCGGCAGCGGAGGGGCCGCTCACCGTCTCCGCGCCGGCGTAGTCCGAGCCCACCGCGGCGCGGGGGATATGGACGGGACCAGGGCAGGCACAACGGGCGGCCGACTATCGACGACAAGCCGGTGCTGTTCAAGATTTACAATGGCAAGGTGACGGGGATGAAGGACTTTGGGGCATTTGTGACGCTTGAAGGCGTCTCGGGTAGAGCTGAGGGTGCGTTCCTGCACTCCCTACTGCTCTTCCGAATGCTGACTCGTTATTGCAGGCATGGTACACATATCAAATATCCAGGCAGGACGTGTAAATTCAGCATCAGATCTTCTTAGCCGGGGCCAGGCCGTAAAAGTCAAGGTCATGAGCGTCGCCGGTAGCAGAATAGGCCTGTCGATGAAAGACGTCGACCAAGCCTCTGGGAACGACCTCACACCGCACCTCCGCATTCAGTCCGAGGCTGAGATGCAGGAGGAACGCAACCGAGTGTCATACGCGAGCTCGGGAGCGAACGCCGTCCCGCTGCGATCGTCTGCTGTGAACGATGCCCCCGTGCGCTCGATGAAACGGCTGACTTCACCTGAGCGTTGGGAGATCAAGCAGCTCATTGCCTCCGGCGCTTTAGACGCCTCGGAGTACCCCGAGCTCGACGAGGATTTCAATAACCCGATGGCGCACGCCGAGGTTGAGGAAGAGCTCGATGTCGAGGTGCGGGAGGACGAGCCGCCGTTCCTAGCTGGGCAGACGAAGCGCACGCTTGACCTCAGTCCGGTGAAAATCGTGAAGGCTCCCGATGGCTCGCTGAATCGCGCCGCGATGGGCGGTGCGTCTCTCGCGAAGGAGCGGCGTGAACTGCGGCAGCATGAAGCTAACGAGGAGGCGGACTCCCAGGCGCGGGACTTTACTCAGCCGTGGCTCGACCCCATGTCGACCGAGGCGGATAAAATGTTCGCGCAGGACTTGCGGGGGAACTTGAAGGGGCAGAAAGCGGGCGAAGTACCCAAGTGGAAGGAATCGACGTTTAACAAGGCAACTGCATTCGGAGAAGTCACCAGCCTGAGTATACAGGACCAGCGCAAGAATCTTCCGATTTACAAGCTTCGGGATCCGTTACTGAAAGCCATCTCAGAGGTATATACACGTTTCACGCCTTCTGTTTATCGTATCCTTACAACCACTGTAGCATCAAGTCCTCATTGTCATCGGTGACACTGGTTCTGGGAAAACGACTCAAATGACACAATACCTCGCCGAGGCTGGGTACGCCGACCGTGGTCGCATCGGCTGCACTCAGCCACGTCGTGTAGCTGCGATGTCCGTGGCGAAACGTGTCTCGGAGGAAGTGGGTTGCCGCTTGGGCCAGGAGGTTGGGTACACGATCCGTTTCGAGGACTGCACCAGCCCAGAAACGCGAATCAAGTACATGACGGATGGTATGCTGCAGCGAGAGTGTCTGATCGACCCCCTGTGCAGCTCGTACTCCGTTATCATGTTGGACGAGGCGCACGAGCGGACGATCGCGACTGATGTCTTGTTTGGGTTACTGAAAAGTACGTCGTTTTGCGAGTATATCTCGAGCGTGCTGCTGACGTTATGACTAGAAACCGTGAAGCGTCGACCTGACCTCAAGCTCATCGTCACTTCGGCGACATTGGATGCCGAGAAGTTCTCGAAATACTTCTTCGGGTGCCCCATCTTCACTATTCCGGGTCGCACGTATCCCGTCGAGGTCTTGTACACCAAGGATCCCGAATCCGACTACCTGGATGCGTCCCTCATCACCGTCATGCAAATCCATCTCTCCGAGCCCCCTGGCGACATCCTGCTTTTCCTCACGGGTCAAGAGGAGATCGACACCGCCTGCGAGATTCTCTTCGAGCGCATGAAAGCACTTGGACCCAAGGTCCCCGAGCTCATCATCCTCCCCATCTACTCCGCCCTCCCCTCCGAGGTCCAATCCCGCGTCTTCGAGCCCACGCCCCCCGGCGCGCGCAAAGTCGTCATCGCGACCAACGTCGCCGAGACGAGTCTCACGATTGCGGGCATCTACTATGTCATCGACCCGGGCTTCGTAAAGCAGAGCGCGTACGACCCCCGGCTTGCGATGGACTCGCTTGTCGTTATGCCCATCTCACAGGCGCAGGCCCGGCAGCGCGCCGGCCGTGCGGGGCGCACAGGTCCTGGAAAGTGCTACCGCCTTTACACAGAGGCGGCGTTCAGGAACGAGATGCTGCCCAACTCTGTCCCCGAAATACAGCGCACGAATCTGTCCTCGACGATCCTGCAGCTCAAGGCGATGGGGATCAATGATCTGCTAAGCTTCGACTTCATGGACCCGCCGCCCGCGCAGACCATGTTGACTGCGCTCGAGTCGTTGTATGCGCTTTCGGCGCTCGACGATGAGGGGCTACTGACGCGCCTGGGCCGCAAGATGGCGGATTTCCCGATGGACCCGTCGCAAGCGAAGATGTTGATCGCGTCGACGGACCTTGGATGCTCGGAAGAAATCCTTTCCATCATCGCCATGCTCTCCGTGCAGAACGTGTTTTACCGACCCAAGGAGAAGCAGGGACAGGCGGACTCGAAAAAAGCCAAGTTCCATCAGCCGGAGGGCGACCACCTAACGTTGCTGACGGTGTACAACGGCTGGAAGGCGGCCAACTTTTCGAATCCGTGGTGCTACGAGAACTTTATCCAGGCGCGGAATATGCGTCGGGCGCAGGATGTGCGCAAGCAACTGCTTGGTATCATGGATCGGTACAAGCACGAAATTCTGTCCGCTGGTCGCGATTACAACACTGTCCGCAAGGCCATTTGCTCGGGGTTCTTCCGGAATGCTGCGAAGAAGGACCCGCAAGAGGGATACAAGACGCTCGTCGAGGGCACGCCTGTCTACATCCACCCCTCCTCGGCACTGTTTAACCGCAACCCCGAGTGGGTCGTGTACCATGAGCTGGTGCTCACGACGCGTGAGTACTGCCACAACGTCACCGCCGTCGAGCCCAAGTGGCTCGTCGAGGTTGCGCCGCAGTTCTTCAAGGTCGCAGACGCGAACAAGATCAGCAAGCGCAAGAAACAGGAGAAGATCGAGCCGCTGTTCAACAAGTATGAGAAACCGGACGAGTGGCGGTTGTCCAAAGCGAAGAGCAGTGCCCGTTCGGTAAGGACAATAATCGAGGCAGTTGCATCCATTTTGCTGACTTTCTTTCGCAGAGTCAAACGTTCGGCTGAGAGTATGGTACATGATATTTGCGTTGAATGGATCTGTTGTACGCTAGAGAAATTAAAGACAAAACGGAGAAGAATATTCTCAAGGACAATATCAGTTTTGAGTCATCTCAGCGTTGCCACTGCGCTCGGACCCGATGGAATGGAAAGCAGTAGATTTGAGATTGGTTGAGCGAGTACAAGTGAGAACGATTCTAGAATTTGAGACGCAAGGCCGCGGCCGTTTACCGACCGTATCTGTAAGCGGGGTCAAATTGGAAGCGAGAAACAGAATAAGAGAAACGCACTTTTGCAACTCCCATTCACGATTGTCGAGAGGACACACGTTACGCGTCTTCAGCCAGCGCGAGATGCAATGGAAGTGGAAAGCGTGCTGGAAGATTGAGGTCAGGACCGGGAGGGTTGCGCATGACAAAGAACGCCTAACATTGCAGATACCCCACGCCGCGTTACATTCTTCCGAGGTGGCAGAGACCTGGTTAGCCTGGCAGTCGATGCCTACGACGGAATGTCAGGGAACCCAGAGGAACTGGAAGGAAGGAGGCGCACAGAGATCCATGATATGGTTCCTGCAAATCGCGCAGTTGTCTACCACGATGTCTGGAGGCAGCAGAATGATTAGAGACGTGGATAATACTATCCTTTCAAGATCGGCGCCTACCCCAGGCCCAGAGGGAAACAGCGTTCCACTGCAAGATGGGATGAGTGTGCGCGCTAAAGGACATTGTCGCCTCGTACCTTTTTAACCTCGAATCTCTGCTTGCCTTCCTTCTCCTTCCCCTCCTTCTTCACCGCGGGCGCAGGGGTGTCTACATCCATGTCTGCCATTGCGCGTTCGAGTTGTGTTGAGAGTCAAAGGCAAAGGCGCGAAGCTGTGTGATGGTGTTTGTGCCGCGCTCATGTCGCCCCTATTGAGTACAGTCGTCTAGCCCGACGCCGGCGCTCTAGCTCAACTCCAGCGGCATGCAGCCTTTGGCAGAATCGTCTAACTTGCCACACTCGGACCCTCACCCCCGCACAGAACTGTCGCCAGCGCAGTCCTTGGGTGCGCGGGACAGCGTGTTCCGCCTCACAACCTTGCTCTCCCAGCTCCAAGAGAAGAAAGTGCCTTTCCTCTACACACCCGACAATCGCCATGTGAAGACACCCAACACAAGTGGCTTAAACCACCTCGCTGCGGTACTGAGTCGCGGGAGCGTGGAGGACGGTCCCAATGAGAGCATCCACGTTGTCGCGGTCACTGCGGGCGCCTTTGAGGATGGTTCTATTGAGGTTTCCGTCTTTTCAAGGTGAGAGGCGCCGTCTTCTCCTTCCTTTTTTTTCCTTTTGCTAAAACTCAGTCGAACATATACTTAGTTCGCCATGCAGCCCCGCTAGTTCACCGAATATTTCTCCATCATCGTCCGAGACATCTGAGCTTGCGGCGTCAGAACAAGCCTCGACGACCGATGAAGGCACGGCGACTATTGTGGTTTCCCGCAACTCTGCACCCCAGGACGTAGACGGTCAACTCACCCAATACGTTCTCATGCCTGGGAATAGCGACTCTACCTTAGAGTTACTACTGTGCGTTCTCTCCCTCCCGCAACCCTCCCATTGCTGATCACTCAAAGCCAGGGATGAGTTGGGGAATGTGCCGTTGAATCAGAAATGGACCCGTGGACCTATCCTCCCTTTCCCGGATTACGCCAGAGAAACCACGGCGTTGTTGCGACTAGCCGCCGCTCGCGTCAAGACTGATCCAGATTCTCTCACTAAAATGCTATCCAGCATCAGGATCTATATTGTGTCTTCCTGCCTCCCCATATTGCGAACAAGATTCAATCGTTTCTGGACCAACGTAGACCCTCCCCTCCTGTCGATGTGGATGCCAACGGAAACAACCATTCCGACCATCTCAGTTCCAATCCCAGAAAACCTTTTACGAGAATTTTTGAAACAACACGGTGCAGATGCTACTACTAATTCAACCGACGTCATCTTCAATGTGCAAACGGCGGCCTCCTGGTGGCGCACTCTTCTCCACATCTTCCTACTCCTCCAAAAGGCTCTTGTCACCAAGCCTGACACGGGGACAGGTATTGTTGTAACGATTTCTGTTTGTCTTCATGCTTTCTTGCAGAGAATCCCACGAGAGATGTGGCAGTTGAAGTCACTCGACAAACACATAAACATGTATTGGGCGCGGGAGCAGGCTGGTAAGCGTACATTGCATGATTTGAATTTATTCAGAAATTATTGTTGTACTAGCGTCTACCGATCAAGAAGAGAACGAAGAAGAAGAGATCGATGAGCCTCCAGCAGATCGAAATGAAGTGAAGGCAGAACCTCATTGCCATATATTTCGGCGCATGGCGGACGCTCTGTCGGCCTGGACGACTGGTCCTGACTTTATACTCCGAGGCGGCCTAGCCAAGTCCCATGCAATGTCAACTATCCAGCTATCCGTGGTCGAACTACAAAGGGCTCCCACCCCGGTCTTCTCTGTCGACGAATTGTTAACCAGATGGTCGGCAGCTTCTCATTGGTCTGACGACATTTGTTCAAGCATCAGGGAAACGCTCAAAGCCATGGATCTGAGTTCTTCTCCAGGCGCTTGTCACTGCGAGGCTGGCCTCCTGGCCTCGCTGTACCTCCGCTTCCGTGTCCATGAGCCCGACATCGCCTCGATCGACCGCGACGACGTCGAGGCCAGGGAGCCTGCTTTTCTCTCTGAAGTTTTCCGACTCGAGGCAAGTGTTTCTTGTCACGGTGTGTATCCATGTGCCCTACCTACGTTGCTCACACCCGTCGCGTCGCTTGTTTGTTTAGGTGATTGCAGGGAATCATAAGATTGGGGTGGCCCAAAAATGCTGCCCTGTCTGTCGATTGCTTGCGGACGTCCTCAAGGATGATTTTGGGCTGCTCGTCGACCTCAGTCCAGGTGCGCACCGCAACTATTCTCCGTGGGTACCGCCCGCCTGGCTGCCGAACAGGGTACTTCTCCGCATGGAGGAGCGATTGCTGCAGTTGGTCGGGGATGTAGTGGCCGAGACGCTGCCCCGAATGTCGTCGCGCTATGACATACCGCTTTTTGAGCCAGCTCTAGGAGCCGACGACGAAGAAGGTTCCGTGTGGGACATGACGATGACTGCTTTTGGGAGGAGCCTAGCCCTGTCTCCTTAAAATATATTGCCAGGGAATATTATCACAATATATCAAGGCTGCATATTACCGCCAGATAATTTCCATGAAACACTGGGTATGCTTAGAATACGTGCTTCGGACTTCATATATTCTACGCGCTCCGCGAGCGTCGTGTAGAAACGCGCGAGGTCACAGGTGACACCCGCTTCCTTCCGCCACCACCATCTCGTGCTTCAAACCCGAACGACTCGGCATTCTTTGTACATCTTCCTCCCGAGCGATCTAACAACGTGTGCCCACCTCCACCGCCCTCCTGCGGCTCACCAGGCTTTGTTGTGATCTCGATAGTTCGCATTTCGGCGCGGCTGCGCTGCTGCCACTGCTGCTAAATGAACTCTTGCGACGCGTTGCTCTCGTTCTTGGTTTGACCAGCCTGTGTTGTTCGACAATCATTCGAGCTTCACCCTGGTCTAGTCAGCGGCTGTTCCCCGTCGTCACAATTATCTGGCAACGACCAAAAGTTCTGGCCCGCCTGGCATTTCGCCGACGTTGCCAAAGCACAGAACGAGCCACCTGGCCTGCTCGAGCATCAGTCCGAGGGCCCTAGAACCGCGATATGAATGCCATATATCTAGGGATTCTAGATGATCAATCGACGTCGATTCAGCCCGAGAGCAGTGGGCGCTGTCACTCTACTTTCTGTGGACGCAGTTTGCAGTGAAGACAGAAGCACGATGATTTGCTCGAACTACTGGTGCGGCGCGTCAATTTACAAGAAACCGGCCCGCATCATCTCCATGAGTCCGTCCGTTCTTGCCCAGGTCAACACTTTACAGATGATCAGCGCGGTAATGGGAATGACCGGATCACACTCTCGTGTATATATACCTCCGCCCTCTCAGCCGATGCAAGCGAGCCCTCCTTCTTCGCTCCCTTCTCCCCGTTCGCACTGGCAGCGATTTCTTGTAGCGCAGGCCGCAGTTTTTTCTGTTCAACTGGTCCGTTGCATTACGATTCGCCATGTCCACCCAGCTCGGTGCGTCCGGACCCTACTTTTCTATGTTCATGCGCTCACATACGAACAACACAAGATTCCTCCCTACACGTTGATGTCCAACTCGTCAACGTGTTTCTCGGTCTACAACTATCGGGCGGAGTAGGATTGACACTCATCGTCTTAACGGCGCTGTGCTCTCGACATGTCAAGCGCAATTCCACCTGGTACACCTTCTGTCTGGCCTGGATAATGTCGTGTGTCTCGTACACCTTCATCTTTATCCTGGGCCAGCAGACTGCACCCAAATTCGGCGTATGCGTTACGCAGGCCGCTGGAATCTACTCGGCCCCGTCGTTGTATGTCCTCGGCTCGCCAGCTTAGACGCCGTGTTGACGGTTTGCGTTTCAGGACGAGCTGTGGCACACTAGCCTTTGCGATAGACGTCAGTAATGTTGTTGTATCTTGGTTCTCAATTGAGCATTCTCCTAGATGCTCATGGGTGTGCGAGCGGCTTCCACAAAGATGCCTCCCAAGCGCAGACAGCACATCACACTCTCGGTACTGTCATGTCTAAAACGTCACCGAGGAACTCATCTGATTTGGTACCCAGCTCTTGATCGTCCCTTTCATTATCTGGGTGATCCTGTTTCTGGGGTTTCTTGTGGTATGTACGCCTGATGCTCCCCCTCGTCCGTGTTCTGAATATTGTCGCAAGTTCGGGATCAATAACCCTACGGAAGTCAAAATAGGTAATCAATATTCAACATCGCTCGCCTGTAGCATTTCTGACTGTTCTATAGGGCCGAATGGGACGTATTGCGATTTGAGCTCCTTCACGCCGTGCGCCGTTCCTTTCGGCACTCTTCGTTTATACTGAAACCTCAACCGTAGTTCCAAAATCAGCGGCTTGGTGGTCGTTTCTGCAACGCTCATTATTCTTATCATTGAGGGTGAGCCGCGGCGCAGAGGGCTTACTGCAGCATCCCCTCATTTCGGCACAGGGTATATCGGTGTCCGCCTCTTTAGGAACCGAACGCTGCTTCAGGATCGGCCACTAATGACGATGGCCATCCGGGTGATGGTCTTTAGCTTGCTCGGGGCGTTGGGTCTGGGGTACGCGACCGGTTCCCGCATTTTTTCTGGCCACTGCTCATACTGTCTTCAGGATCGGCATTGCTTATGTGCTGTTTTCCAAGCAGGGTCCTGCGTTTGACATTATAATGGCCCTGCGTACGCTTTATTCTTCTTCTCTGCAAAGAACGGTCACTCACAATAATCAATTCAGTCCCCGCCGTCGGTGTCTTGGTCTTTGGCTCCCATTCGGTTCGCATCGCGTTTTCTCCGTCGACCCCTTCCTATTCTAATATCTACTTCAGGATCTCATCAACGTCTGGTTGTTCTGGCGCCCCTCTCCACCCGCTGTCGAGGTAGACGACAAGTCTTCGACGACGGTGACTACCCCAATATTCAACATTGGGCCAAATTTTTCGTCGTCGACGATGGAGGCGGCTGCATCAGTTGGCCCACGCCCGTTCGAGACAAGACCGAACGTCTAATTCTATTTGGAACACATTTGTACATCTATTGCAATCCCATATTTATTCCAGCATTCGCGACATGAGCACTTGGTGTCGAAATCTATTTAAAAGGCGGCAACACGCTCTGCACGGAATGTAGGCCGCTTCTGTGTCGTGACGTGCCCAACACTGTGTGGGAGGCGGATAGCATCCCCCGACACTGGGATGCTCGGGCCTTTGATTGGCAGAGAAGGAAGGTCCACCTCCGCGCGGGCAGCGTCGGGAGACAGATGGCCAAACCGATTCAGCACATACCAGACTGGAACCTCCCCAATTATGCCGGTGCCAGAGGGTGAAATGTGCAGATACTGGGGATGTTTGATGATGAGGTAGAGGACGTACTGCGACGAAGTTAGCCAGGCGGAAGGAAGAATGGGAGAGAGAGGAACATACTTCACGCGCCATGTTAGCGTAACGAAAGCTGGGATGGCTGCATACAGGCACCCGCACCTCGCCGTCCAGGCGAATAACTCGTTCGGGGTCTGGCATGTCGTCCATACCCTCGAGAGACGGTGCAGGTGACGGTGGTCGGTCCTCGGAGTCGTCTTTAGCGGTCGATGAATCGTCTTCGCCTGCAAGAGTGGTGTCGTCCGCGTCGGTGTCCGCCGTCCAGACCTGCTGCATCCGAGACGACGCCGGGGCACCCTTTATGCGGGAACTCCCCGGCGCCACCGGACTGGCGCTGGGCGCCGTCGGGGTCTTCGTAGTGGGTGTGGTCGGCTCAGGCAGTTTGACGAGCACGCATTCCGGCGGCGGCGCGCCATCGGCAGGCCGTCCCTCATCCGTTGACCACGTACGCCCCTCGGCGAGGCGCACCAGCCTCCGGTTCTTCCGAGAGGAGTTTTTCGGATTGAGCGAGTCCAACGAGAAGATGTCCGACTTGTAGTACCCCACCTCAATGGCCCCGGGCTGGGCTAGTGCCTCGAGCGCGAGCGGGTTGGCAGACCAGAGCATCAAGGAAAATTCCAGGGTCTGGCCCGCGGTGTACACAGCGGGTTCCTGGATTCCAAGAATGCCCTCGAGCTCAACGAGCTCCTCGCCGAGACGTCCGCGGCCACCGAACGGTGTCAGCGTCCATCCACCCACGACCTCGCGTGCAAAGGGCCAGTCTTCGCGAGTCGGTAGGTAAGGGAATGGTGTCTTGACACGCGGAAGCGGTCGTGCCAGGGGTAGGTACTGGACATCGTTGTCGAATTCCTCGTCGATGGCGCCGAGCCCCTCGCGAGTAACATTGACCCCAACGTTGAGCTTGAGGTTGCCGGAGAAACCCCCAACCACAGCCAGGAAGTAGGTTGGCGGAAGGGGCACGCGCGCCTTGTTCTGCAGGGCCAGTATTAGGAATTCGCGCAGGATTTCGTGATTATTGGGGTACCTTCCGTCTGTCTTCGTCTGGGTGCTTTACGACGGTGTCTTCGGGCAACGCTGGAAACTCAAAAGGAAATACGAATGTACCCGCAGGGAATTTCCCCTTGAAAGGTGCTCCACCCGCCGCCGCGGCCGCTGGGTCCCCCTTCTTGCGATTCCACACATTGACCAGCAGAGTCAGCATGGGGGGCTTCATCATGTCGACGACAGTGTCTGATTTCATGACCAGCTGGAAAAGATCTCCTTGAATAAGGCGCGTGCAGAGAGATTGCGGAACTACACGTGCCCAGACATCGACGCTGCTTAAATGAGTGGGTTTCTCGATTACCATGCGCACCTCGCCTGCAACCTTATCTTTAAAACAACAAAAGTAAGACGCGGCGCAGAAAATTGGGGAGCGAACTGACCTCCGTTGTGATACATCGGTACTGGGCTGGTCTGAGGAGCATGGCTGTACAATACGAGCCCCAACCAAGGCGCGACGCCAGAATCTGTGGCATGCATGACGGTCGAATGGGCCATGTGAAACGGAGGAATGTCCGAGGGCGCCGCCGTCCCTGGCATCGGCTTGAGTGGAGGCGGGTCGTCCGCAAACCATTCTCCAGGAACACCTTCAAAGCATCAGCCGGAAGGTCGAAGACATGATGGCATGTCTCTCACCCAGTCTCGAGAAGTCTGCGCGCCTCCGTTTTGGTACTCTTGGTCCAGATCCAGTGATCGCAGAGTAGAACGAGGACACGGATTCTGCGAGGGACCGCATTGAGGCCCCACCAGACGACTTGACCGAGGAGGCATATTTTTTGACATTACGCTTCGAGGTGAGCGCCTTTGGACCATCGGGCCCATTTGCAGAGGATTTGAAGAGGTCGCGCAGGAGAGACATTGGCGGCGTAGACCGACCGAGGTTGACGCCTTAAGGGCGCCATGGTTTGGTGCTATCAAAGATTGCGGCGCAGCGGCAAGGTGCTGATTCGTAAATCACATTCATTTCTAATTTTCCACCTGAGCCCGATACTTGTCCCATCGTCGGCGCGGAGCGAACGCTGCTCAGTACGGTAATCTACAACACGCCTATATGCAATATACGCCCTCACCGTTCAGCCACTTGTTCCTCGTAGCTGCCCTTCTCCTCACGCGGTTTCGGCCATTGCCGTAGCCGGTTGAAAGTCGGTGAACTCCCCACCCCGAAAGTTGTTGGTCGTCCCGACGGCCTAAAATCGTCTAAAGGAATCACTGAGTATCCATACACGGTATACAATGTTTAAGAAACCGACAGAGAACGGAGAACCCGCAATGCCCCCTTGCCCGCTGCGATGGGCATTTGCGCCGCAAAGGACGTCGACACATCAAGCAGGTCCTGCTCCCGCTCGGGAGAGGCACTGGTCGCCCCCAATGGCACCAAAATCAACGTCAGACTCGCAATGGACTGAAGCTGCGCGAGCGCCTCGTCAGCCTCGCCAAGCAGGATGACTTCTGGCTCCGATGCCATGCTGATGACAAGGCCGACGGGGTGGGGTGGAAGGGTGATACTGCTGGCAAGCCAGTGCACTCGCTGCACGAGGGGGGCGAGTGTGTCGACACGGAGGGTGCGCAGATGCCTGAGCTCGCTGAGATTGAGGGTTCCGGTGACTATCAATGTTGTCGCGCTCAGGCACCTTTGCAACGAGAGAGAAAATAAGCAGCGGCTCACCGTTCTTGAACCGGAAGTGCTGGAGACTGTTGGCGCAGTCCCCCAGCAAGCGCTGTATCGTGATATAGTCAGACGGACCGTCGGCGGTGCACACGAACGAAGTGAGGCCTGAGAGCGTCACTGGCGATTCAGGCAGGAGAATCCACCGCGAGAGCAGCTCCAGCACCCGCGTATCGAGGTCGATGGACAAGTGATTCAGCTGCGTCGGAGGGGACTCCGCGCACGCGACCAGCGTCGCCGCAAAGTCAAGGTTGTCCCGCTCGTCAAATGTCACCCATTTGAGCGTGACAGACCTGAGGGACGGGCAATTGGCCATGATTTTAAACGGGAGGCCGTATATGCCAGTGATCTCGAGGCAAGTGAGGGTCGGGGCGGCGAGGGTGATATAGATAGATTGGCGGAGGACTTTGGAGACGTTCGCCCAGTGAACAAAACCGGCCTCTACAGTAAGAACGAATCTTTCCAAGCCTACGAGGATGCGTAGAAATTGCGCAACTCCTGGGGCAAGAGATGTCGGGTGTTCCTCTATCCAGCTGTGCCGACGCATAATGTGATCGTATAGATGGACTGCCCTCACGCGGGAGGCCAAGTAAGGAGACTTGGCCAGGGTGTCGCGAAGTTCGGAGATGGGGTGGTCCTGGTCCACGGCGAGCCTGAGATGCGAAAAGACATGGATGCGGCTGGACCGGAGGAAATTGGAAGAGACTAGAGCACAGGCGCGAAGAGACTCTAGATCGTCGAATAAGAAGTCGATAATATGGTCAAATAGCTCTTGCGGAAGGGCTGGTTCAAGTTGCGCGGCCGTTCCATGTCCCATGGTGGCAAGAGTAGAGGCCAAGTTGAAGTGCCATAATTCTCACGAGTCTGATGGTTGGCGGGACTAGATATTATTCTACAGGGTTGGGAAAATATTGTACTTCAATTCGATCCACTTGCGGACGGACCCTGCTCCGGCGGCGAACCCGCTTCGCTGGTGCTCCCATACCCCAAATCCTTGCTCCGCCTCGACCGGCCGCGCGCCTCCTCCGCTACCCCATTCCCATTCCGCCTCCGCGTCCCTGGCACGGCCGGCGACTTACCCTTGTTCTCCGTGAGCGGCAGCGGACTCCGCACAAGCATAGTCGCCGTGAGCGCCACGAACAGGATCCCAAGGGCGGTGCAGAATACGGCCTTGGGGTACGTGCCCACCGTTCCGCTGTACACAACTCCGAAAAGCAGGGGCTAGGATATAGGATGTATGAATGAGATATCTTGCGAAAAAAATGGGGTACGCACGCCCAGGATCATCTGCCCCGTCGCCTGGAGCACGGCGAGCGCGCCGAACAGCTCACCGGTCCCAGAGTCGAGCGCCGGTGCGGCGCTGGCGTTCTCAGAGTCGGAGGTCGCAGCGGCCTCGAGCATGGCGCGCGCCTGCACGATGCAGAGCGCGAGACTGTGCACCGCGGGGATCAGGCCAGCGCCCCAGCTCGCTATCCAGCTCGCGACCACGAACAGCGCCTGCGAACTCCGGAACTGCGCGTCGGTGTCGCCGCCGCTGGATGTGAAGAGGTGTTGCTGGTACGTGGGCGCGGGCGCGAGGACTATCGAGGCGTTGGCGAGGATGTCAATGCAAAGGGAGATGCGCGTGAGGCGGAGGTCAAACTTGAGCTCGCGCGCGAGGTGCGCCTTTGTGGGTTTAGGTTTGCCGGGTTTGCCGCCGGGCACGGGGACGGCGAGCGTTTGGGGGAGGTCGGGTTTTGGTTTGAAGATCGAGATGACGACTGAGGATGGGTGTATGAGTGCGAAATTCCCCATGGGAGAAGGCGACATACGGGGGAAAACAAAGAGCAGAAAGAGGGCACGTCCGCCGCCCATAAATGACACGTAGTAACTCAATTGCTCAGGGCCCCAGCTGTAGACGAGTGACCCGTAGAGGTACTTGATTTGATACAGACCCTGGAGATAATCGTCAATTTCAACGTCCATTAGAATGACCATGTGTTGATCCTCACAGCGGAAAGCAGGTATCCGAACAAGGCACACGCCAGAAGTGTTAAGCTCCAGTCCTTGCGTTTACGCGTCGAGCCATCAATGTAAATGGGCACCGGCAGGAATATCGCCAAGGGACTGAAGAAGTCTTTAACAATGCGAGGGACGAAAGCGATCGCCCTTTTGCGTGTTCCATCGGAGTTCACGCCGCCCTCAGCGGAGACCACGGCAATTTCTGGTACAGCGCGGGACGCACGATCCCGCTTTTCCCGTGTGACAGATTCAGGGATGATGAACAGCATCAGACAAAAGTTCAGGAACGACCCCATCGCCGCGATGCAAAAGACAGAGGTCACCGACTGGCCTTGTCCGGGACCTTGGCCAGGGAGTGGGGCCCCGCTGAGGAAGGCAATCGGGTGGCGGATAATCCATCCTCCTATGAGAGGTCCGAGCTAAATACTTGTCTGAATACCATAGAAAAGGATAGAGAGCGCCATTTCTCACTGAAAATCCCAGGAAAGAAACACCGGTAAAGCGGGAGAAGGTTTTTGCTCGACTTCCGCTAGAAGTGCAGTCCGAGATATACGCCGAGGTATTGGCTTGGAGAGAGGACCACCCGCCCAAGAGACCTTCGAATATGGGGGCGATCAACAGTAATGTGCGGCCGTGTTTAAATAAGGGAGAGGATGGGGTGGAAACAAGGATGAAAGTCAAGTCCTGCGAAAACGAAGTCAGTACAACTCTGACCGGAAGCCGGGTATCTGACGGTGAGGAACCAGCCAAAGGTAGCGATTGCAAGGACCCTAGTCCTGCCGAGACGCTCGCCCATGTGGCCCCACCAGCCGGCGGTCAAGGCGCTGAGGAGACCCATCGTGATACTGAACGTCGTTTGTATACGCGCTTTCGAAGTCAGGAATCGCAGTGAGGACAAAGAGCAAAAAGCTCACCTGCACCAGACTGGACGGCTGGGTCGCCGGAACATCGCAGCTGACGCGGGTCGTCGTCGCCATTACCATCTCCCGTGGATGGGGACGAGTTAAAGAATGTAAAGGAGTCTGACTGAGCGCTCTCAGGATAAAAAGGCGCGTCGAACAGAGTACTGGTGTGGTTGTAACTGTGATGAAGCCGCGAACAGGATAACTGGGTGTAAATTTCCACCCGAGGTGCAAGGGTCATTCCACGCTATAGAAGTCTGAGCTGAACTCCATCATGAATACAGCAGCAAGGGCTTACGATAAGGGCGGCTGCCACAGCAAACGGTACAAGCCTTTATCGTTTAATGAGGGAAGTTGAACAAGAATGACCTTACCATAGTGGTCGCGCGCGATAGAAAGGTTTCTTCCGTGGAACATGAGGCGCGGAATGGGCTAGAAGAGGTTCTGTTTCCCCCAGTCGCGGAAATTGGGCAGGAACATGGCGCTCGAGACTTGTGCGAACAGCTGAACGGGAGCGGGAGGGAAAGATGGTGACCAAGACATCCGTTTCGAATGTTTCCTCAGCGGTAGGAGACCAGGAGTCCGTGGTGGACATCGCTGAGAGAAAGGGATGTAGGATCAGTAAGCGCGCTGCGCCGCGGCACAGTCATGACGGAAAGCGGAGAACTTGATGATAGGCCCATATAGGGTCAGTGGCTTGATAGCGAACCTCCATCTCCAGCTCGGCCCTCTTCAGCTCGAACGTAGCCCGCTCTTCGACTTGCCTACCGCTGAGTAATAACCGCCCCGCCGTGAAGCATGTACGGTGGAGCATGACCACGAACTTCAGGGCGCGAAACGGACATTTTCCTGAGGGCTATTTTCCGCTCCTTGATAGCGACTCTAGACAGCTCTCTAGACCAGCCTTGCTTCTCTGGGATAAAGCTTGCCATACCGAAAAGCGTGTATCTTTCTGTATCGGTTTCCCACAGATTTCGGCATTTCAGGTGCACCGGTGTTGCAACAACGTTGTCAACGAGGAGAACAGGAATCCGGTCCCAAACGCAAACAACAGGTAATATCGCACTACGCAATGTGATACAAGTCCGCACCTTTGCGGACACCTTTTAATATCGTCCGCGTCGTTCAATTCATCCAGCATCTTGATGCGCAGTTTGGTGGATCAACGCAGTTTCAAAATATTGACCGCAGTCGGGGGTGAGCCTTTCTTAAACTTGACTAGTACTCTCTTGCAAGGTCACCTATTCCTCCATCCGGTACACCGTCCTCGCCATGCTCACCGACGTGATAACCTATTTCCATACGCCAGCCTTCCCTGCGTCGCGACACAAAGATATGCTGATCGAGAACAAAACCGTCGGCCAACAGGCCCCACCCCCGGCATATTCCGATATCTCATTCGAAGTCGCCGACCACCCCCCTCCTCCCCATGTCGCTCAGAATATGAACGAAGTGCAATGGAAGTCGAAGCTGAAGAAGCTCGAGCGCAAAGTTCGGAAATACAACTGGACGAAACGCGGCGATGAAGCAGAAATACTCGAGTCCATGCGCGAGTTGGCAGCCAGCCATATCGACCCTGCGGTCCAGACGTACTGGACGCGCCGCGCGGACGAGTTCGAGAGGGCTCCCGACGCCGACAAGAAGGCTCTTTTGGCGGATATCGGGCGAGCGGTCGGCCTGCTCGCCGCTGCCCCATTCCTCCTCACCGGCGCCATCTTGGTCGGTACTGGGACGATACTCAAGGCGTCGGGAAGTTATCTAGCGAAGGCCCAAGATATATTCGTCAAGTAGCAGGGCGTTGCAGAGGTATGCCCATCTTCCGGGCACTTTTGTTCTCCTCCTGATTTTGGTATACTAGATGATCCTCGGGACGTGTATAAATAATCCTAGGTTTCTCATGAGAGAACTCGAACATGACCGGCATGCAGCGATGCCGAAAGGGTTGGTCGGGCATGCAGTGCGCCGTCTTTTCGGGCGGTGTACACATATCCGCATGTTGGGCTCGACGTCGGATTCGCATCACAACTGTCTTTTCGTCTACAACGAATAACAGAAAATCCTTGCGTTACGTTCCAGTATGCATGATATGGCTGATCAAACCCAGCAGGGTGCAATTGAACGAAGCACTGGTTTTCAACTGAAACAGTTGTAGTTTGATGCCGCAGCATACTCCGCAGGCACTGCGCATCATATGTGATTGACCTTTTTGAGTTATATATCAGAGTTTCTCTCCTACTTCATAACATCCGACTCCCTCTCTCTCCAACTCAGGTACAATTTTTCTGCAAAGCAAACCTGGCACAAACTAATACAACCCAGTTCGATTGATTTCAACCTCACAATGATAGACCAGAAAACCGCTGCCCGTGATGCTCCTGGGGTCGACTTCCATATCCCTTCACCACCAGCCTATTCACCCCCTCCACATGCACCCCCTACCACCTACAGTGAGGTCGAATGGAAGACCAAGTTAAAGCAACTGGAGAAGAAAATTCGGAAATACAATCGGTCGAAGAATGGCCCCAGCGAGGCCAGCAGTATCGTCGACTCCATGCGCGACCTCGGCGCGAGCCACCCGGACCCAGATGTCCAGGCGTACTGGAACCAACGCGCGGACGCGTTCGAAAAAGCCCCCGACGCCGACAGGAAATCTATTTTGTTGGATGTCGGGCGGGGCCTAGCGATTCTCATCGCCGCCCCATTTGCCATCGTAGGCGCTCTCCTTATCGGGACGGGGATGCTGCTCAGGGCGTCGAGCAACCTCATCACTGGCGGCAAAGTTTTTCCAGGCGATAAAATGACTTCTAGGTCATAGGTGATAACGCTTCCAGTTCAACTCGCAAATCTGTTCTGACCGAGTCCTACTTCGATCAGTGGCCTTCGTCCGGACTATGTATTTATTTCACACGTTGGACGCTTTCTGGAACTTTGTATCAACAATATCTGTACATTTCCCACTTTGGTTGACATCTACACAATCGTCCCGCCCTCAGCATGCATTCAGACTCCACACTGGCAGAGCCGCTTACCTCAATATCCCAAGAGATGAATAACGCAGACATCGGGTCCAGCGGCTGGCAGCCAAGCGCGGCAGGTCGCGAGGGAGCAGCTTCGCTTCGGCACATATCGTTGGCCCAATTCAAGGACCAGAGTCTCGCCTTCTGGCGCGGAGGAGCGCGCCTCGAGAGTTTCGACATTCCACAGACTCGGTACGCCGCCTGGACTCAGCGGGGCCTCCACGCGGCTCGCGAGCCTCACATCCAGACCCCGTTGCACGGAACTGATCATGAGACGGAGCATTACCTCGCCGTCGATGAGAGGGACGATCGGGTTCGTGTCGAGATACACCCGGCTGTCGAACTCGACATACCCGACGACCGTCCATGGGGCGCCAGCGACATAAGGCTCTGCGAGTTTTCAGATTTCAACGTGCGAAGATAATTGATTCAATAAACGAACCACATACTTGCAGAGATTTTCCACACCAGCGACTCCCACTCGTGGATGGGGAGCGCATGCGAGAATGCGTATTCGAATACGCGTCTCATATTGACATCCGTGAAGTCTATATACCCAGTGTGCTGGAAAGCTTCGTTCGGGAACTCGAGCGGGAGACCAGGAACACTGCGCATGCCCGTTGGGGCAAAAGGCCTGTGTGGTTCGTTCGTAGCGACCAGGAGTCGGTGCTGCTGCCCGAGATAGTGCGCGAGATGGACGCGGAAGGCGGCCCAGACCTTTGTGGGTACATGAATATTGTGGCTCATGATGGGGTTGTTGGAAAAAGAGGCGGAGTCCCGCTGCCCTTATATACCTTTTTTAAGTCCTGTCCCTGAACGTTCTATGGTCCTCGTCGGTAACATCCGGGGCATGGAACAGAAGCCGATGGCACCAAATTTATTCCCCTCTAATGATGGAAGTGTTTTGGGGTGTGTTTTGAGTCGCTGGAGCGCGTCGAGGCGGGGTGCGGAAGCCGGTGCATCTGTCACAAGGTGCACAAAACGTCCGATACAGGTCCGACCGACATGGAAAGCGTCCGCCACTCAAATTTTCGGCGACTCTTCCGAGCCCCAAATTTCGATGTGTTGAAAAGGTCCGCGGCTTTTGCGAGCGAAATCGTGGGCTTCAGAACCGCTGGAGATGACCGTACCGCGGTAATTAGCCAGTGGAAGCTCCAGAGACGCCAGTTTCAACTTGTAGGACGCGGTGGAAAGTTTGGGAATGAAGGCTGCATTATTGCCAGAGATATGTTGCTCGGTGGATTTAAATGCTGACTCCACTGGAACTAGAGGGCATTTTGCGTGAGCCGCAATGATCCGAGGGTCAGAAGGATTTTAAGAGACGTTGTGTTGACAAGGTGTGGGCGTAAATTATGATCTTGCGGAAAGTGGTTGCATTCTGCGGTGTGTTAGGCCAATTTTCCCCAAAAGAATGGGGCTCTGATGTTCTGACTCCGGCGAATAATTATGAGAACGAGGGAGAGTCGTGAGGATAGCGCGCTGCACTGTAAAGATGGCCCTGAAGATTCTGCGCCTACGCGGTCACTACGCGGTCAGGAAACGTCGGGTCAACGTCGTGTCGAGATTCCAAAGGTAAGGAAGGCGGCCAGGAACTTGAAGCTGAATTTTGGAAACCACTCTGGCGTCGGAGGACCTGCTTCTGGTCGACCGTTCGGCGCATTGTCATCGGAGCGCATTATTAAATGACCGAACACGGAGGAATGAATCGACAGTTCACCTCGGAAATCGTAGCTGGCTTCGACGCGGACAGTCGTGGGGGAGTAGGACGTCCAAGTTGGACACCAAAGTGTTCGAATTCGTACGCGCCAGCCACACTTCACACTACCCGGTCATTTTTGAATGACCGCGCATTTTAACAACCGGTCGTCTTGCAACCAGCGACACCTTCGCAAGGAGCTCGGCGCGGTTTCCGCGGCCAAGGGAGGGTTAGATTTGGGTTAGATCAGAGCTGATACCTCGGTAGACCTCGATTCAGAGGCTCGCGCGAATTCGGACCGTCCCCAATTGTTGTTGCGCCCACAACACGCATTCGCCTGAAATGGGAAATAGAGCATGTCCGGGCCGTTCAAATCTGGCCTGGCGGGCGCCCACAATAACCCACAACGCCCCGACAGGAAGTGTTCCCAGCCATGACAAGATTTCAAGTAAATGGGCCCGGGTTTTATATGGTGCCTTCATTCCGAGCGACGAGATATGCTGACCAGCCGAAATCAACTGTTGGAGCGCGCAGAGCCTCGAACCAAAGCCACATCTTGTCCTCCTCTAAATCGCGGGAGATGGTTGTGGTTGAGAGGAACAAGCCGAAGGGAGTTAAATTGATCACTGGGCTTCTGCGGCACTTTCCGCCACTTTCACTCGAGTCTCGGAGTCTCCCTCGGAGCTTACCGAGCTAACTAAGAGCCGGCATATACATTGGAGGTGCGCCGGTTCTGAGACGGACTCGAGGGATTCAAATATGTGGCCGCCAACATGGGCTTTGCCGTCTCCAGCTTAATTGAAAGATGGCAGAAAGGCTGAGAAAGCAAAGAACCTTCTCCAATTCAGGAAAAATATCGGACGAACTACAACACCTATACTCGACCCTTAAAGCAAGCTGGAAAAAATGTGGAAGGAAAAAAGATAACGGCGTAGCCGTCAATAAAGATAAAGATACGCGACACGGGGGGAAACTCGCCCCCCGCTGCACCAATACATATCACCGCAGTCGTTATTCAGTCAAGAACGCCACACCACACACACCCTAGTTCTTTCCACCCTTCGCGTCTCCGCCCTTCTGCGCAGTGGCAGCGGCGGCGTCACCACCCTTCTGCGCAGTGGCAGCGGTAGCGTCACCACCCTTCTGCGCAGTGGCAGCATCACCACCCTTCTGCGCAGTGGCGGCGTCACCGCCCTTCTGCGGGACGGCGGCGGCGGGCGAGGCTACAGCGGATGCCACAGCGCTCGAGGCCGCAGCCGGCGCAGCTGCAGCGGACGCTGCTGGGGGCGCAACAGCAGCCGAGGCCGCGGCGTCGCCTTTACCACCCTTTCCACCCTTCGCGGTGGCCGTAACAGCAGCAGCAGCGGGTGCGCTGGATGCGACAGGGGCGGCAGCGCTCACGGAGGCGACGGGGGCGGCACCCTTACCGCCCTTGGCACCCTTACCACCTTTGGCCGACGCCACAGTGGCGATCGGGACGGCAGCGGACGGGACGAAGCCAGACGCAGACGCAGCACCGGACGCAACACCGGCCGAGGCCGAGGCGACACCGACAGACGCAGAGGCGGCTCCGGCGGATGCCGACGCGATGGCGGTGGCGTTGGCGCCGGTGGTAGCGTTGCCGGCGGCGGCAGCGTTCTTGCTGGCGGTGAACTGCGGGAGGTCGTAAATATCACGAAGTGCATGAAACGTCGAGAATACTCACGTAGCTGCAGTCATCGAGCCATCCGTGCTGGGCCACAGGGGCGATCACAGGCTGATGGGTCGAGGCCGAGTTGATAGAGCAGAGACGGTAGAAACCCTCAGGGAGACCAGCCGCGACGGGGGTGGACAGAATGCCGCCGGAGCCCGCATCGTTGATACCCTACATAGCCACACATCCAATCAGTACCACGACACATGAAACGAGCGAAAAGAAACGCACCTTGAAGAAGACGAACTTCTGGGGGTTGTTGGGGGTAGTCTGGTCGAGCGCCGTGATGCTCTCGACGACAAAGTGCGAGTGCCCGATGATCTGGCCCTGCGCGTTCAGCGTCTGGGGGCTGGCGAAGTAGGTCTTCTGCGCGTTCGTGAAGTCGCCCGCCTGCATGCCGCGGAGGGCCATGCTGATGTTGAAGGGCACATCGGCCGCGATGGTGGCAAAGTTCTTGGGGAAGGTGAACTTGGCGGAGGGGATGTTGTCGATGGAGGGGATCAGTCCGATGGGGGCAGGGTTGCAGGATCCGGTGGTGATCTGCAGGCCATTGGTCAAAGGCGTTCCAGGGAGAGTCTTCGAACAGAAGTTGATGTAGTTGTTGTTCGAGGTCAGCGCAGGAGATTGGCCTAGATGCGGTCAAGATCAGGTTCAAATGTAAGGATGTTTGGGCTTACCAGTGACCGGGGGGCTTTGCCCATCGTCAGCGAAGCCAAGGCAAACAACAGACGGGTCGAGCTCTACACAAATTCGACCGGTCAGCAAAGGATATACACACTGGAAAAGACGCACTCTGGGAAGTCTGGAGAGCCTGGGCAGCAGCGCTACCGCCGCCGGAGCCAGAGCCGGTGTTCCCGCCCTTTCCACCACCGCCAGACGCCTGAAAATTGGTTGCATGTAAGAAACCGGGAGGCGAATGGTGTTTGTGAGCTCACCAGGATAGCAGTCGTGGTCGAGGCCGCAGAGGTGGTTGTGGTGCTGGTGCCCTTGCCGCCGGAGGAGGACCCCTTGCTGCCGCTCGAGGAAGACCCCTTGCTGCCGCTTGAGGAGGATCCCTTGCTGCCGCTCGAGCTCGAGGAAGACCCGCTGGAAGAGGATCCCTTGCTGCCGCTGGAGCTCGAGGAAGATCCACTGGAAGAAGAGCCCTTGCTGCCGCTGGAGCTCGAGGAAGATCCGCTCGAAGAAGAGCCCTTGCTGCCGCTGGACGACGAGGAAGAGCCGGTGTTGGTGGAAGTCACCGCAGTGGTCGTGGTGTCCGCCTTTCCGCTGCCATTGTTGTTGCTGCTTCCGCCAGCGTTGTTCTTTGAGCCGTTTCCGCTCGAAGAAGAGCCCGTGGATTGCGAGTTTGAAGCAGTTTGGGTGACGTATTTGGTGACCTCTACGGTGGAGGTGTGGTGGACGGTGCTAATAGCGATCGTCGCGGTCTTGTGTGAGGGTTAGAATTAAGGCTTTTGAGATGGATCAAATGTTCAAACGTACGTTACAGAACGTCTCTGTCTCGAAAGTCTGGCCCTTTACCGGAACGGCTTGGGCGGAGAAGGTCGAGGCCGCGAGAGTGAAAAGAGCGATGCAGGTTGATTTGGAGAACATGGTGAGATGCGTAAATGAGGGAGAAGAAAATGAAGGGGGTGCTTTGAGAGCTTAGGACACCAGTGTCGGCGTGAGTAGTGGTAAAATTGTTTGCGCTAGGCAAGGACCGCAGGCAGACAGAACGGGAGCAGGACACCGAAGAAGGGAAAAGGAATGGGTGGAAAAAGGGCGCCCCTGACACACAGCATGCTTTTATGTCGCCAGGTGGTTGATTCATCACTCAAACGCTAGATTGCATCAGTTTGGGTTACCGAGCTTTGCCCTGGCAATGTGCGCTGGGTGCGAGACTGTACAGAGACACAGAAGACAAGACTGTCATTTTGGATGCAGAAAATATGTGAACATCAGGCGAGCTTGGAGCTTGTCGCGGGAGATGGTTGTGGGTGAGAGAAGCCGAAGAAATGATGGGCTGATCTCGGCATTTCCCGACACCCCGGACCAGGTCCCGCTCAGGACCCGCTCACTCGGTGCTGAGAGACGCCGAGGGCTTATCGTTGCAGACGCTGGCTGCCCCATGTGTAACCTCGGACTTTCTACCCAAAACTGGGTTGTTGTGGGCGCTCATCTAGACCTTCATCATTTGTCGCGGAGGAGTCACCGCCCCGAGCGTCTAACCATAATAATTATGCCCCTGGCACTTGCTCTCGCTCTTTGCAAGCAGTCGCGATGATGTCCTGGTTCTCGCGACATCGCCCCCGGCGGCGGCAATCCAAGAAGGCGGCGGCACCGACGCTCACCGCGTCGCCTCCGTTAAAGGCGGATGTGGCCTTGACGCGCATCTCCAGCGCCCTTTCTCAGCGACCCGCCGAGTTTCGCGCCCGGCGCCACGACACCGCTGCATCGGATGCGACCCTGGTGGACGGAGATGACCTGGATTCCATTTCGGGCTCGGAAACGTCGTTTTTCGACCCCGATTCGAAAATCCCGCTCACGCGCTGTGCCAGTCCCGACAGCTTTGACAGTCTCCCAATAAAAAAGGCAACGGCGCCTCGCCGTGCTGTAAAGACCAGTCCAAACCCCGATGATCCTTCTCTGCGGAAGAAATCACAATTGCAGCGATCCGACACGGAGTTGCAATGCTTTGGGCCTGTTCCGCTCGACTGCGAGCCCACTGTCACGGTGCCCCGGTCCAAGTTGAGCAAACTTGCATCGGGGACAGCACATTCCGTGGCAACGATCCTCGAGGCGTTTATCGTCGTGGGAGAGGCGTCTAACATCCCATACCTGAAGGGTATTGCTGGTATTATATTGCTCGTTTCCAATTCCGTTCAAGTGAGTTTTTCCTAACGTACGTTAGTTTTGTGAATAATTCTTTTTAAAGGCTACGGAGGACAACAGGCAAAGATGCACACGGTTGTCCCAGATGTTGGTCGAACTGGCCTCGGTAGCCGCGCGTCATTTAGAAGAAGGCGGCGATAGCCACCAGTTCTCCTTGGGTATTCAAGGCCTCACCCGGTAGCGCAGTTTCTTCTATTCATCGCATTCACTTACTGACTACCGCTCAGAGCCTTCCAGCGCATCCTTCAAGCTTTGCAGACCAGTACAAGACGTTCTTATGCCCGCAGATTCATCGATACTGCCAACGAGAGGGAGCTTCTTTCGGAATGCGAGAAAGAACTTCAACAATGTCTCAATATCTTCCAGGTCCGTGGTGTACTTCTCAGCTGATCGTTTTGCTCATTATGATATCAACAGGTGCGCTCCCACATCGCAACGAGTGTCGCTTTCAAGCGGAAAGACACTGCCGACGAAGTATTCAAGGATCAAGTCTTCGACGTACTCCTTCCGGTGAAGAACCTACTCGCACAAGCTACTCCCAAAATCCGCCATACTCTCGGGGTGCCTAGAATTTTCTTCGCGCATTGTCCCTGGCTTATCGAAGGCTTCCCAGGTACCCGAGATTTCCGATGAGGCTGTCGACGTCCCTCCAATGCCTCAAATATTCTACGGTCGGGACAGTGAGCTCTCTGAGCTCGTACAGCTGTTCTCGCAGCCTCAACAGGCCCATGCCGTCCTCCTGGGCCAGGGCGGCGCCGGAAAATCGAGTCTGGCCCTTGCTCTCATGCATCGGCCTGAAACGCAGCAAAAATTTCGTCACCAGCGCTTCTTCGTGAAATGCAACTCCGCCAGGCGCTCCGCGGACCTCGCTGCGCGTCTTGCGTCGGCCATGGGGTTACCAGACATTGCAGAAGGGAGCAAGGAGTCCGGGTACAAGGAAACGATCTGCGCTTCGCTGGAATGTTCGCAAATCCCGTCGCTCATCGTGTTCGACGATCTCGGTGAGTACTCATTTAATCTTTTGTTTCCTTTGTCTAACATGGGGCTCGATTACAGACGACGCATGGGATCCTCCTGTTACAAGACTCGAAGTCGAAGACCTCCTCACGGAGCTGTCGAATATCCCCACAGTGTCCCTGCTCATTACCCTCCGCGGTATGCAGCGTCCCCTCGGTCCAAAGTACACCAAACCCTACCCCGCACCCCTCGGCCCCATCTCCCCTGAAGCCGCGCGCCAAACCTTCTTCGCCATCTCAGACCTCCCCGAAGACGGCGAGGACGCCCCCCTCGTCGACGTCCTCCTGCACACCGTCGGCTTCCTCCCCCTGCCCATCACCCTCCTCGGGCAGCTCGCGCAGTACGAGCCCCTCCCCTTCCTGCTCGAGCGCTACCGTGAGGAGGGCACCGCGATGCTGTACGACGGCGACGTGAGCATGGAGGCCTCCATCGAGGCCTCCCTCTACAGCGCGCGCGTGGGCGACTGCCCCGCGGCGCTCGAGGTGCTCGGCATCCTTGCGCGCTTCCCGGACGGGACGCCCAATACGGAGGTGACGCGGCTCGTCGTCGGCGGGGGGCGCCTCCCGGGCGCGATGGTGACCAAGTCGCTGAGCGTCCTGCACAAGACGGCTCTGACTATGGTCGTCCCGCGGGACGTGGCCTCGGGGGTGCAGCAGGAGCGGTTAAAAGTGCCCGACGTGGTGCGCACGTACTTGGAGCGGCATGTCCTCGATGGGGGACGCTTCCGGAGTACGGACGACTTGTAGATTCGGGTTCAGACTGTGAGTTCGATCTCTTTGTTCTGGCCAAAGACTGGAGACTGACTGACTCGCAGAAAAAACATTGCCGATGCGTCAGGCATGGCTCTAATTTAAGCTATCTATTATACCACTGACTCTCTATATACCTCGGTCAAGTTCTAATCCATTAATTGGACTACATATGCATGTAATTGTTTATTGCCAAGTGTTGGTATGCCCTATGTATCCTACTTATGATCGACTCCCCGGACTACGCAGTGTAGCACAACTTATGTTTTACTTGCAAGAAATTTGAAGAAATTTGATCAACTGCTTATATCGAGCGCCATCCGACGAAGCTCGTCCAAGCCGGGACGCAGTTCTGGCGACCTCCGCATACACGCCTCGTATATCTCCTTGAACGGCGCTGGCACGTCGTACCCCATCATCGGGCTCCGATGATGCCCAGGAAGTATGAACTCCCGCAGACACACCCCAAGCGCATAGATGTCGCTCTTGAAGCTGAATAGGGAGAGGTCCCAACGCCCATTGACGATTTTCAGCTCCGGTGCAGCTGAATACGACGCTGCGAAGCACTGGAGGTCGATGATTATGATTTCCGGGTTCCCGTTCGCAAAATCGCCAGATATTAGGAGATTGCGAGCAGTCAGATCACAGTGTATGATGTCTTTGGAGTGCAGGTATGCGAGGCCATCGATGAGGCTCAGCAGCATCTGCTTGACGAAATCGATGGTAAACGTGTGGCTGTTGTGGAGGGCGAACTTTTTTGCGTCGAGTTCGTATTTCGGGAAGACTAGCTGGTTGGCTGCCGTTCTTCCGAGGAGTTGGACGATGTACGGGGAGCCCTTGCAGCGCAGAAGGTTCGTGATTTCCGCTTTGAAGCGGGCCTTTTTGGTGAAGTGGATTAACGGATCGTATTGAATGAGGGGAAGGAGGACGAGCTCCGCGGTGCAGTCCTCGTCCAAGCCGTCCTCGTCTTCGCCTTCCTCGTCGGCGTCGGCGGGCATTGGTATGAACGGTATACCACGAACGACGACATCACCGTCGATCGCGATATTCTCGTCGTACACTGGCAGATCTGCCTCGTAGTGCATGATCCTCCACGCCAACGTCCCGGGTTTCGCGTTTAACCGTACGGACACTGGGGACGGTCGCCCATACCAGAGGACAATTTCGGTATCCTCCGGTACTGTGTTGGATCTGAACTCGGACCACACTCTATAAATGTCGGGGTACGTTTGATAGAGGTTCCAGTTTTCGAGGACTTGTTCTTGGAAGAGTTTATCTTTGACTGAGACTGGAGAGAGAGTCGGCTCGTTGTCAAAGATGGGAAGGAGTGAAAGGACGTACGGCTCATTGCAGCGCACGCAGTTTTGGTTGGAGAACAAGAACACAACCGGCAAACATAAGTGGACCCACAACTCGAACCAGCCTTGACTTCAGACCAGTCACAGCGCTCGTTCAACGCGCCCCATTGGCCGGCCGGGTTGGCAGAATGATCCAGAAAATTTTAAAGGGCTGTGAACCCAGTCATGCAGAGCGACCGTGCCCATGCTCGGAGGTTGGAGCGTGGAAGTAGTGAGAAGCGCTGCAGCATCTTCTTGCACTCTGTGTGACTGTGGGACTCGTGTGGCATTCCCAGAAGCACAGGACGCTGAAAACTGCAACTTCTGAGCCGGTGGTGGTAAGACGAGAGTGGGAGCGGAGTCGTAAATGTCGGAGCGGAGTTTGATGGCCGAAAGAATGAAGGCAGATAGGGGTAGCTCGTGATCGCGTTTCGCGTTTTTCTTCTCGAGTTGCGCAACTCACTGTTTGACCAAGTACGGTATCGTGCCATACCCACCAGCTCTCTTATCGTGCTGGAGACGCGACTCGCAGCCCACGCGACTTGGCCTCCTTCAAGTTCCTCGAGGTGCAGGACCGTGCAGCGCACTGAACGAATCTCTGAGCAATCCTGGGTCATGTATCATAATCACATTTTCAGCTTGCTTGCCACAGTAAGGCAAAAACAGATCTGCCTTACTGTGGCAAGCAAGCTCTTAGCATATAGTAGATACATGGAGGGAAGTGGAAGTGGAACTGTGGAAATAGGGCGCGGACTGGACATTGAAGGAAATCTATTGGGGAAGGGGGATATCGCCGTGGCGGGCACAATCATGGGCCTCGTGGCGGGTCTCGCCGCCGGGTGGGCCTGGGAGCGGGTGAGAATACATGTATCTCCTGCAAGAATCCATTGTTCAATTAGCAGTGGGAAATTGGGCAACGAGGATATACGCCTACGTACGTGTATTCCTCCGTGATGTTCTGCGCGCGACGACGGGACCTGGCATGAGGGGTAAGCAAGCATAAGGAAGGAAGGAAGGATGTGCAGGCTGGCGGCGGGGTCAAAACTCACATTTCTCGGTACCGAGCTCGGGCGAGGCGCGCGCGTTCCTTGAACGGTTCCTGCTGCTCGGCCGGCAGCTCCTTCAGACGCTGGCGGAATCTGGGGCACAGAGGGTAAGGAAAACCAAAACCATGCCGGACTAGGCTACTGGACGAACTTGGCCATGCGCACACGAGTCTTGGTGCGCTGCTCTTCGCGTTTTCGTTGCCTGGAAGAAGATCATCCATCAGAGGATTATCTGAGGATACTAAAGAAGAGAGGTAGAGAGACGGCTAACATAAGTGCATACTGCGTTATAACAGAGGGTATCTCGTGGCCATGGGTTGCATCAGAGGACATGGCTGCGGGATGCAAGGGAGGCTTGGAGCGCGCCGCGTAGGCAGGGAGTGACGGTGCGTGACAACAGCCGAGGGCGCCGCCCCAAGCGAGACGATTGCATGCTGGGGAAGGGGCCGCCGCCGGCCGTGGGATGAGGAGACGGCCTTTGCGGATCCCGAACCGTTCCCCCAACATTTATTGTGCCTTCGCGTACAATATTAAGTCGTCCCAACACGACAATTTTGTGCAGGCGTGCGGGGAGAAAAGTCGCTGCGCTGATACAGAACCCTGTTAGATGGCGTACTTACCGCAATCCACGTACCTGGAGTTCCAGTTTGAGCGAAGCCGTACCCAATTCGACTCCAAATCGCGTCGATCGTCGATCTAATAATATAGCTCGTGATCGCGTTCACCTTCAGGTTTTTTTTGTGTTACTTACTACATACCTCCTTGCTCGCGTTCAAGACGCGACGCGCAACCTGTCCTCCGAGTCATCGCCCTGCGCTCGTCCCAACCAACTTGAACGGAAGCGAACCCCCAGCTCATACATCATAATCGCATTTCCAGCTCGCGCGCCACATATCTTGCCAAAAAGGTTCGCTCGCAATGAGCGATCGCCATGTTCTTGCCGATAGCGCACTCACCAAACGCCACCTGGTTCTCGCGGATCCAAGCCTCGAGCTCCCCCTCCGGCCCTTCCAGCGCCTTGCGCATCGCCTCCAAGTATGCGGCGTCTTGGCGCGCCTTTCGCGTGGCGCATGGAGGGAACACATCCGCGGTAGGGAAGGGCGGCATGGCCGCCACTATCGCTTCCTAAGCACAAGTAATTCAAGTAAGTCCTTAATCGGTACCGCGAGACGGTTGGCGCACAAGTAGGACCCCATACTGGACCTTGACTTTCTCGATTGTCTCGGCGGGAGTTTCGACAGAGGTGGAAGCTGATGAGGAGGACGTAGGTGGTGAGACCGGAAGCATGGGTGAAGTTTGCGATTACTGTATTGCTGGTTAGACGAGAAAGCAAGAGACTCGGATGATCTGATCAGTAAGCAATTGAGAGACGGTTCACCCCCAATACTCAAGACAGAAATCGAAATCGAATGCGGTACCATTGTCTGAATACCCTTATTGAGCCGCGGTGAAAAATAATGCACAAAGTATAATTCAAGATGATAACGCCTACAAATACACGAGTTGAATTTCGACAAGGATTCTGCAGCTTCAGCTTCAGCCCTTGCCGAAAAACGCCGTGATCTTGGAAGACGAGGCTCCCGGGCTCTCGACTTTCTCCGTCTTCTTCTTCTGCGCTCTTCGCTCAGTAAACAAGATTGAGTTCGGGAACGGGAACGGACCTTTGGTGTGGGCCCGGGGTTGGACTAATTTTTTGGGCGGAAGCGTTAGCGTTAGCGCAAGTGGGCTCGGGGCGAAACACACACGCACCTTCTTCGGCGACGCCTGCGAGGGCCCGTCCACGACCTCAATCTCCGAGTCCGAGTCGTCGTCGGCGCGGCGGCGCTTCTTCGTCGCGGAGGCTGGCGCCGCCCGGTGTTGCGTCTCCCTCTCTTTCCCCTTGCCCATCCCCTTAGACGGCCCGTCGACAACCTCGATTCCGTCGTCGTCCGACTCGACTTTCGCTCGTGGCTTAGGTGTTGATTTCTTGGGCGACGCAGCCTGCGCCTCCTTTTGCTTGCTGAACATAGCTTGGATGCCGTCTTTCCGATTCGCAACGGGCTCGATGAAGGTAGAAGACTCGGTGCCGACTTTACCGACTTCTTTCGGTACTTGGTAACTGGGAGTTCACCAAAGTATCAGCGTCGGTGCACGATTTAGGGTGAGGTACATAGATGCGTACCAGTCCAGAGGGCAGGTCGGCGAGGCGAGGAGGGGGACGAGTGCAGGGTCCCATCGGAGTGAGGACGTGTCGAGCCAGGCGGTGAGTGCCTCGGAAGTGGAGAGGATAACGGGCTGGCGCTCGTGCAGCCAGGAGAAGGCCGAGGAGGCGGCGGTGGTCACGATGCTGAACGTCCACAGCGTCTCGCTTTCCCCTGCGCGGATGTTCGGCAGACGCACCTCCAAGCGGACCAGGGACTTACGCACCTTGCAGCACAACGCAATCGAATAACCCAGCCATGAGCATCAGCCGCCCGTCCTTGGGCTTCACAAAGTGCGGGAGCTTGTTGTTCTTCCCCTTGGAAAGCCACTCATAGTACCCCTGGCACACCACCGCGCAACGCTTCGGGCCCTTGATGCTGCCCCACATGCCCCCGCCCTCGATGAGGTTCTCCGCGCGCGCGTTCGTCGTGTTGAGCGACTTGTCCTCGAACTTGCTGTAGTGCGGGACGAGGCCCCACTTCATGGTCGAGAGGACGAGCTCAGATGTACCGGGGTTGCGGCGCCGCACGACGGGGGCTTGGGAGTGCGGGGCGATGTTGTACCGCGGCACGAAGGCGTCGCGGCGCTCCCATTCGTTGATGGAGGCGTTGTAGCCGTTGAGCTGTTGGATTTCTTCTGGCTGGGGTGTGTTGTGTTGGAGCTTGGGGGTTGGAAATGAGGGGCATGCTCACGTCGAGGCGTAGACTGAATCGGCCGCACATAACGCGTGGAGGTGGAAGCAAGAGGGGCGCGTTGTTTGCGTTTGCATGGCATTGGCTTCAACCTTCTTTCCAGCGCTCACCACATTGACGAAGACCTTTTTCTGAGCGCGCGCATAATCGCGAAAGAGACCAACATCCTGACCTTGCTTTCTACCGATTCTGCGGCATTATCTTGCAATTTTGCAAACAGTTGCTTTCTCTTGCCCTGATTCTGGCTGTTTCTGGAGGACGGCAGCGACATCTGCGTCTTGACTCTCTATGGGCACCTGCCGTTTCTCAGGGGGACCACGTCGGCACAAACCTATCCACCTCCGCTCAAGATACACAGCTACCGTGCTTTACTGTGGCATCAACGAGCATGTTCATGTTCCTCATTCTGCCCAAATGGGCGCACATTGCGTCTCTACCCTCTGAGACAAGAGAAGTGTCCTCGTCCTCGAAATATTTTCGTTGCACACGGTGGCCGGTCTTCTACGCCAAAGTGTCGGGTTCCACCCAGGTCAATGACTATCTCAGCGAGACCAGGGCCAACGGCGTTTCTCGACTCGAGGAACCCGCGTCACGGAAGGGCTATCGTCGACGGTCCGACTGCAACGTCAGTCCCTCATACTCCAAAGGACGAGAGTCAGCATTCGGCTCATCCAACAGAAGCTAAAAAGGTGTCCCACGACCGTCAGTGGACCTACTACGGGGACCTACAGTCGAGTCATCAGGTACGCTTTATGAGGTCAGAAATACTGTCCAGAAGGCGGTGACTGGTGGATCCAATCTGGATTAAATAAATGGCCGCCAACGTTGAATTGTACCAATTTTGGTGGATGATTGACATGTACATTTGGTGGACGTACTCCGTTAGAATACGCTGTAAACCTTTTCGTAAACGCTGTGAACCTCTGGCCCGCCCGACACCGAGGAAACGGATCTGCGGGGAGGATTGACAGCAGCGTGAGAAAGGCGGCTGTCAAGTGTCCAAGGCGGATTTTCGTTGTTTGAGCCATGTCGCTGTTCAAAAGAAAAGGGGGCTCGACTCCAGCGACGTCGACAAACTACTTTGCGGCGCTGTCCCAGCCAGACTCAAAACACAAACGCTCCTCAAGCAGAGCAGCTGCAGCCCCGCCCACCGCAACCCCCGCCCTCTCCCTCTCCTCCTCCGTCACCTCCTCCTCGGAGGACACCATTCTCCACGAAGACGACATGGAGCTCGACAACTCGGACGGCCTCGCGCTCCCCCCGCGCCCCCCGAACTCGTCCCAGGTCTTCAACACCGTCCACACGGAGTTTGGTCACTGCTCCAACGACGAGTTTCGTTTCGTCTCCCAGCACATCCCCGGCACGCCTGTCCCCGCCCACGTCGACCAGGACCCGCCGTACTATATCCTACTCTCCACCTACATAGGCTATCTAATTCTCATATGTCTGGGTCACCTCCGCGACTTTGTGGGGAAGCGTCTCAGCCCTGCGTCCTACAGACATCTCATGCCCAACGATGTGAGTCCTGGCTCGACCGACTCCCTGGACCACCATCGTCTGACCCACCAATTCCCAGGGCTACGCCCCACTCAACTCCGACTTTGATTCGTTCTACACCCGCCGCCTCAAGCAGCGCATGGACGAGTGTTTCTCCCAGCCCGTCACGGGGGTCGCAGGGCGCACCATCCAGCTCCTCGACCGCTTCTCCCCCGACTACAACCACACCCAAATCCTCACCGGCGGCCGCACCCGCGCCCTCAATATCTCGTCGTACAACTATCTCGGCTTTGCACAGGCTCGAGGCGGCTGCGCCGACGCCGTCGAGGCAGGCATTCGGGAACACGGTGTGTCTACGTGTGGCTCCCGTCTGGAGGGCGGAACCAGCGAACTGCACATCATGGCCGAGGCGCTCGTGGCCCGGTTCGTCGGAACTGAAGACGCCTTGATAAGCTCGATGGGATTCGTGAGTAGCTTTAGTCTAGATCGACTTGCCAGAGGCCCTGACACGTTGGTCAGGCGACGAACTCGGCGTATATTCCCGCACTCGTTGGGAAAGGGTGTCTTGTTGTCTCGGACGAGCTCAACCATGCCTCTATCCGTTTCGGTGTCCGTCTGAGCGGTGCGAACGTCCAGATGTTCAAGCACAACGATATGGGGTCTCTGGAGAGCTTGCTGCGCGAGGTGATCAGCCAAGGGCAGCCGAAGACACATCGGCCGTGGAAGAAGATCCTTATTATCGTGGAGGGACTGTACAGCATGGAAGGGACTTTGGTCAACCTCCCTGCGATCATGGAGCTGAAGAAAAAGTACAAGGTATTTCACACTTTCCTTTGGCATGTGCATTCGCTGATACGTCGCCAGTTCTACCTCTTCGTAGACGAAGCACACTCCGTCGGCGCCTTGGGCCCCCACGGACGCGGTGTCGCTGACTACTTCAACATCCCGCCCTCTTCCATTGACTTGTGCATGGGCACTTTCACGAAAAGTTTCGGCGCCGCTGGAGGTTACATCGCAGGCAGCAAAGCGCTCATCGACCGGCTGCGCGTGCGCGGGCACTCGGGCCCCTATGCCGAGGCTATGACGCCGCCCGTCCTCACCCAGATCGTCGCCAGCATGGCCAGCATCATGGGCGTCGCGCCACCGCCGCTCGTGAGCGCCAACAGCTCCTCCTCGACGCTCAAGTCGCCGCTCGAGGTCGCGCCGTACCAGCACCCGGGCCCCGCCCCCGCGGCGTCCCTCCCCACCTGGATGGCGCTCCCGGTCTCGCTCTCGGACGGCAGCGAGGGCCTCTCGCGGCTGCGGCGGCTCGCGTTCAACTCGCGGTACCTCCACCAGGGGCTGATCAAGCTCGGGTTCATCACATACGGGCACCCCGCGTCGCCGATCGTGCCGCTGCTGCTGTTCAACACGGGCAAGATGAACATGTTCCACTGGATGATGAAGGACCGCAAGACGCCGATTATCGTCGTCGTCGTGGCGTACCCCGCCACGCCGCTCGTCACGAGCCGCGTGCGATTCTGCGTGTCGGCGGCGCACACGAAGGACGACATTGACGTCGTGCTGCGCGCGTGCGATGATATTGGGGATGTTCTGGATTTGAAGCATGGGATTGGGCGCAGCGAGCGCTGGTCGGTGGATGAGATCTGTGCGCGCTCTTTGGAGCTGGTCACTCCGTAATTTGCGAGCTGCGAGCGAACGAACAAAAAATTACGTGTATATACAGGTTCTTCCTCTTTTCTTTACATTAGCTGGGACCGTGTAATTGTAGGATGATGATGCTAGTTATAATAGAGGGCTTTGCCAGAGTTGACCTCTTGGGACTCGCGATCGGGCGCAATAGTGGCTGTGTCGTCGAACACGTCGATATTTCTCTCGACTTGACCGTCATTTGCTGCAGTTTTATATCCTCTGGTCCCTCTTTTCGTCAAGGATGCGTCTAAATCTCATCCTCGGATCCTTCCTCTCGCTCGCCGCATTGGCCTTCTCGTCCCAGGGTCAGTTCGTGTCCCGGTCTGGTGCACGACTGGAACTTATTCATCGCAGTGGTCCTGGACTCGGAGAAAGCACAGAATGCAACCCTCGAAACAGAAGCACCCGAGCCCGTCATCGTCACTGCGTCCTTCCCCCCCAGCAACCCCTTCAGCCGTGCGTTGCGTTGAAAGCGTTTCCGTCCGTCATCAGAAACATAACCACCCCTGCGCGCGCAGATATCGTCAACGGCGAGAAGAACACCATCACTCTGACCGTGGAGAACAAGTCGGGCAAGAACATCACCCTGCTCAGTGTCGGCGGAGCTTTGTATAACGTCAACACCGACGCGCTCGTTAAAAATGTGCGTCCATGCCATTGCTTCCCGCTTCAAGTGGACTCGGTGGCTCACCTGCGCATACATAGCTTACCGCCGTAACCTTTGCCGTCCCGTTAATCGACTCGGTGAAGCTGCAGGTTCCGTTTACCTTCTTCAGCGAGTGCGTATTTCGATTCGCGTTCTTTCGTCCTCCTCTGATCCAGACATTTCAGGTTCAAGGTCACTTGAAATTCCTCCTATGCCTGGGGTCTCATTCTAACCGCCCTTTTAGCCTGGTGATATCCGCCTCAATGTCTGGCTCGACCACACCCTCGAGGTAGCGATTTATCTATATGACAAGCGCCACGGGCACAATAAACTCACGCTGCGTCATCCTAGGGTGCGCCTGTGCGCGTTGGCGCCTACGACGCGGTCGTCACCATCGTCGAGCCCGAAATCTCCGTCTTCGACTTCAAAATGTCAGTCTTCCTTCCTTCCTCCCTCTCAAAAAACATAAACACTAATCGTGTGTTCTACCTAGGATCTCGACCTACCTCGTCACCGCCGCCCTCCTCGCGGGCCTCGTCTACCTCGCCTACGGCGCCTTTGGCCCCAAGCGCTCCTCGCGCCCCAAGCGTAAACTCGCGCCCTCTGCCGTGAGCGCGCCCGTGGGGACCGTCACCGCCTCCGGCGCGTCGGGGTACGAGGAAGAGTGGATCCCCGAGCACCACAAGGTCTCGCAGCGCAAGCGCACGAAGAGCGCTACGAGCGCGACCGCGGCAGGGACGCTGACGAGCGGGGACGAGTTCTCTGAGCTGAGCGCGGGGGAGCTGAGTTCGCCGGAGAAGGAGAAGAAGGGGAAGGGGAAGGGGCGGAAGTGAGGAGTCGAAGTGAGGTGAAGGCATGGATGAAAAGATGGGATGGGACGAGTCTCATGCGTGCGTGCGTGCTTCGTTCATTGTTGCAAAAATCGCGGAAATGTAATTTATTGCTGTTCACCGCGTCTATAATATTGCCATGTCTCCGACTCGATGCCCATCGTATTGTGCTCACCTGATATAGGTATGCTTTTCCATGAAGCTGAAAATTTTAGGTCGCGCTGCGGGCCGACGGAAGTGTTGAGTGCCGCCGGCTCCCTAGTGATGCGAGCTCAATTAACTAGCTTCCAAATGCAGTGGTGTCATACATAACTGCGGACACGTATATTCAAGAAGAGAAAGAAAGGACACCATACAGGATATATATATTCGACAAGAGGAGCTTTGTACACGGAAACGCGCTTGAATGAATGCAATGAATGCTTAGTCTCCTCCTCCATCGTCCCCGCCTCCTCCATCATCTCCACCTCCACCATCATCCCCACCCCATCCTCCGCCGTCGCCTCCGCCTATAAACATGTTAGCCTGGCGAAGAAAGAGTAAGATAGGGAAGGCTACCATCTCCTCCTCCATCGTCGCCTCCCCATCCGCCTATTTTCCTGGGTTAGAGAGACCAAGAGTATGTGAGGGAAGCAAAAGCTTACCACCATCACCGCCGCCGTCCCCACCGCCGTCCCCACCGTCGAAGGCAGAAGCCAAGAGTCCTCCAGCAAGCAGGCCTCCACCGCCTATAAGTGGGTCAGAAATCACGGATCAGCACACACAGCGAAAACACCGCGTACCCAGGGCGAGGGCCGTGCCCATACCCATGCCGTGCTTCTTCGGCGGCGCCGCCTGCTGCATATACACCGGTTGCTGCTGCGAGTGCCCGCCGCCGAACAGTCCGCCAAGTAGACCTGCATAAGTCAGATGACGCCACAGCAACTGGTAAACACAGGACAGCGCACCCTTTCCACCCTGGTCCTGCGGAGGAGGACCCTGCCACTGCTGCTGCGGCGGCGGTTGGTTGTATTGCTGATACTGACCGGGAGGCGGCTGCTGGTACCCCGGGCTATAGCCACCCTGCTGCGGGTATGGGCTTCCACCGCCGCTCGGAGGGTAGGGGCTACCAGGATACGGGCTGCTTTGCTGAGGGTAAGGGCTGCCCTGCTGAGGGGGGAATCCGTAGCCACGATTATCAGGGGGAGGACCGCCAGGTGGCGGGGTGTACGCGGCCGGTGATGGGGTGGGCGGTGCGCCGAGAGGGTGGACCCACGTCGTTACGGGCGGTTGGACTCCAGTGTTCACATAGAACCTAGCAGGCTTAGTTATGGTCGGTATTGGTTGATTAGTGGCGCGTACCAGGCATTGTAGCTGGACGAGTTGATTATTAGAGAGCGTACTTTGCGTCAAACTGCGTAATCCAGCCTGGAGGGAGAGGCCGGCCATCTGGGTTGCGCTGGGACATGGCGGCGCAGAACAAGAGGTGCGGAGATGAGATGAGATGCTTTATAAACGCCGGGACACAAGTCAAAATAGGGGTAAATCCGGGTTGTGCAGCACTGCGTCCGGTCAGAGTGACTAGAGTGACTCAATACACAGCGCTGTACATGCGTTCCGATGCTGTATTACCCCGGGTTTCTGAAAATACTCCCGCCTGAGATTCGTAGTCAAAGAAAAGCAGAAGAAGAAGAAGAAAAGGTCTTCTCCGCCAGTTGAACGATAGTACGTCGTGCCTTGAAGGACTGCATACTTGCACCGCGAAAGAACACTGGCACCCGTGATTGGGCTGCAAAATCCGATTCCCATCGGGCGTCTTCCCGCATGGACTGCTTTCTGCTCAGCCTTTCTTGGGATTTTCGCCGACTCGAAGGCATCGATATACTCCGCGTTCACAGAGTGGATGTGCTTTCCTTTAGGGTCGGAGGGCGGCGAGTGGGTAGCTTCCAGTAAATTTACAAGCCGACGGTCGAGTGGATAGTGTGGGTAGTTCAGAAAGCGTAGCAGCCAGAGCCACAGATCACCAGCAGCGAAATTGTTGTTCAATCGTCAAAAAGAAGTGAAGAACAAGCAGTTGTCGGGGAAGGAAAGTAACGAGAAACGCGGTCACATGACATTGACGTGTTCTAATTCGCGAAACGCACTGTACTTATTCAACGAAACCTAGTCAAAAACTAGCCTAAGGTCCCACAAGGCGTTGCTGACTATCGCTACTCTCACCCTGAGCCCCCACGGGTGGCGACATATCTTCCGCCGACGCGCTAGCAAACAGTTTCTTCTTCCAAAGCAGAGCAGCATAGTCTCCTCTATTGTACCGCGCGGCAGGATCCGGTGCACGGTAGCGCCGCGGCTTTTCGTAGTTCCGATGCGACTGGAACGGGTCGGAAGTGCCCTCCCACCGCATGAGGCGCGCGGACGTATTCGCCAAGGGCTCCTCGATGATCAAGGGGTGAGCGCTCGGGAAGACGATGTCCTGCTGCAGCGGCGATGCCAGGATGACCGGCGAAGGAAGGTCAGGATGCTCCAAATAGTGCTGAACCGGTCGCTCGGATGCATCACCCAAGATGACGAGCGGCAACATGGTGTACAGTTCAAGTGTATTCCACCGCTCTTCCTGAGGAACGACTGGAGTGTATGAGTCCCACAGTGCTGCCTCTATCTGGGAGGCCTCGTCTTCCGCTGTGAGGTCTTGGCTCGGGTCGGTCCCACGAATGCAGGCAGCGAGATCGGGTGAATACGAGACTGTGAGGAATACCCCGATCATGCCGACACCAGAGTTGTAATAGGACGGCAAGTCCGGGACAGCTGTCTGGGAAATAGGCAGCTCGAAATCCAAGTACGGCTTAGCGCTGGTGAGGCGACCACGACGATCGAAGTTCGAGGGAGCACCGTATTCGTCGCTGTTGTACTCCCATCTGCCATCGTTGTCGCTTTCGAACAGATAGGCGGAATCCTCAACAGAGCGCACGCCGCGGGGACCGGGCGACAACGAACAGAACAAGTCCAAAAATTCCTTGTCGCCGCCGGCGTTTGCCTGCTTCGCAGCCCAGTGCCGATCATTGCCACTAGCGAAGGCGACAGTAACATGGGTCATCTTGGTGGAACCATTTGTCGCATGGACCGTCACTCGCCCTTTAACTCTTTCACCTGCGGGGAGGAAGTTAGACACATCTTGACCCGGTTCCAAGGAATCATCACCTCTGCGGACAGTGTTGCCGTCGTCGAGTGTCACCTCTGCCACGAATACAGACTGCTGTTCTTTGGAAAGGCATCTCTCCAGACTATCTGACTCCGACCCGAGAAGAGACAGTTCTGGTCTGTCGGAACACTGCTTGATATTAGTGCTCATGAGCGTTGCATTCCAAACAAAAGGTGTTTTTGGAGTATTTGTGGGAGACGTGGGTCGGAAATTGGTGTATCCGGCGGGCACCTCCGTTTGACTACCATCCGTAAAAGTGACAACCTTCCGAGATTTAAAAGGGCATACTAGAATATCGCGCGATGCACTCACTGCAACATAATGGTATCCGAGGTCACTGTATGCGTGCCTTCCAATTGGGGAAAATACGCTTATGTCCCGCCATGATACAATCGCAGGGGGATAATTGACTGCGGGTGAGGCGACGACGAAGGGAGTGACCACGGGGCGAGAAAAGTCTGTTCGACCATGTATCAGTTTATGTCAATGCGGGACGCAGGATGAAGGCGACGTACTAAGATTGGTTGACAAAAGTGTGGCCTCCGTAGACCAAGCCCGCCGCTCTTCGGCCTTGACCACCCAAAATTCTGGATCGCTCATGGCCCTATCGTACGGCTCATAGTCATATCCAAACATCCTGCCCGCGAACGCCCCATCCAGAATGGTGTGATTCTCCGATTTCTTAATCTCCGGGATAACGGCGCCTCGACGCAAATGCTTCACTTCCCCGAATTCGTCCAGTTGGAGGCGGAGGGCTACGGAAGCAATTCGGTCCGCGCAGTGCGCCTCCTCGACCTTGACGCGAAGCTCTCCTGCCAGGTTCAATTATTAAGATTGGCGGGAGTCCGTCCGACGAACATATTTCCAACGAACCGTGTGAGATATAGTCGGGGGCGAGGTCCTCAGCGCGGACCCAGGCTTGAACCGTGCAGTCGGATTCGAGGGTGCTGGCACCAGTGAGATAACGCGACGGCCGTCGCCAGGAATGCCGCGGTGGATAGTACTTTGCTCATAGTTGTTGCGGATTTGGAACCGCACGCAGAACCAGTTTATAGGGAAAGAGAGGGCGCCTATAATGACTGATTCACAGCCGGTTGGATAGCGGGAAGACATCTTGGGGTGAATCAGGTTCAGGATAATAATGTTTTCTGTGATGTTGGTTGCCAACCCCACAACACCTACACTGTATTGGATTCCTATACGTTCAAGGGCGCGGGATGCCAGTGGCGTACTCCCGTCCACTGGAAGCCGGGTACATCGCGATGCTACCACGAGGGTTCAACAGGTTGCAAAATTGAACTCGAGTCTTGATAAGCTGATATAGTGGGTCCCAATTTTTAGACTGAATGAGAGACCATGGAAGCTCTGCGGACTGCATAGGAAATTCCATGCGAAGCTTTGGCGAAGATGGGAGCGAAAGCAGAGAGCAGGACGATCACGGAAAGACCCGTTGGTTGGTTGGGTTTCCGGCATCTCGGCGCATTCTCCCTTGAACCCGCACTTCCGAACAAATCGACGGCTAGAATTCTTGCGGTCATCCACGGCCCATTCTGTCAGTGAAATATACGTCTGGTGAACCATCTTGAAGCCTGGAGCGAATTGCTGCAATCAAGTAGGAGCAAGTCTATCCTCACGAAATCCTACGGGAGCGCAACCAGTGTTCAGCGCTCTGTCCTCCTTTTCAACGGCCCCATCCACTCGAAGCGGCGTTCTACAGTACATGATGTAGCGATGCATTCCAAAGGAAAAGGCTGCACCCGGTTATTCGCAGATGGCGTGGCCCTGGCACTAGCTTCAGCTATTAACCAACCAAATGATCCTCCACCAAGCCCCAATCAAAGTCATGCTCGTCGCAGGCTGGCAGCGCTTCCAACTCTTCCTCGTACTCGTCCTTGAAATCGCCCTCGTCCCAATTATCCTTCACCCCCTGAACCAACGCCTCAAGCACCATCTCGCAATCGGCCCCTGCCTTTGAATACGCGTTCCAATGCGCTAGCGCACGATCCTTCGCGTGGCCCTCGAGCTCGCTCGCAGTCGGGATACGCCCCGCCTCGAAAATGTCTTTGATGGCGTCGAAGAGCATGGCGAACCCGTGAACCCACTGCACCGCCGCGTCTGCGTTCCCCCGAGGGAGGTGTTGCGCGGGCATGTAGTCGGTGAGGTAGCCCCCCTTTGGATCCTCGTGTATCTCAGCAAAGTCCTCTGTAGCTTTGATCAAATCCGGGGCCGTGGCCGCGCTGGCTATCGATGTGCCCGTCAACCGGGGCTGCCAGCGTTTTCGAAGAGAGAAAGTGGCGACATACTCTGCAAAACGAACTTGGTGCGCGGCGAAAGCCATCCCTCCTGGCAGGTACAAGTTGGCGCCATCGCAGGTGTCGCGAAGAACTGTTAAAGCTACGCGTTGTTTGCTCTGGCTTGGGTTCTTCAGCGGCCGTCGCGGTGTCGTACATGGCTTACGCCTAACTTCCAGTGCCCCTGGTCTTTTTAAGTGGCCGATTTGCACTCTCCTCTTGCTCTCCTCACCGATGTCTGTCTGAAGCTCGAATAAACTCAAGTGAACCTTCCAAATCCTCCCAAGAAACAGACCATTACCGCCGATCGGTACACCACGAGAAAGATCTCGGTCGTTCGTTCGGTTGGCGACATGTTACAGGACCAGACCGACGTTGGATTGAGGGCCCATGGTTTCATACCCCACAATCGTCGCGTCGCGTCAGTTTGTACTTAGCGGCCGAGGACATGTGGTCGCTGGATTGGAAACTCCCTTCGTTTACGAGGGAGACCAAGCTGGAAGGAGGTCAACGCCAAGTTGCAAGTGAGGGCTATGTACGACCGCGCCAGTTGAAGCCGACTCGTCGCGTCGCGTCCATGTAGTTTTTCGCGACGCCTGCGCTGAATTCATCGATTTGCTACTATCATTTAGCTACATCGTTGCTGTCCGTTGGGTCCATCTAATCGAGTGCCGAAATAAAAATCTTTGAGGGTCGAATAAAGCTCCCAATCCTCGAAAAACTCAAAGAAGCAGGATCCATTATGAGTACACCACAAGAAAAATTTCGTTCGTTCGTTTGTGTATGTACGCGGATGAGCAATGCGGTCCTAGCCCGTCGCAGTAGTTGCAGTGGTAGTGGTCGTTCGGTATCGAGTCGGTGGCCATGGTATCGGTATGGGTAATACTAGTCAGTCGGCAGTCAAGCAGTCAGTAGCTGTAGTAGTAAAGTACACTATGCATCGAGTAGAAGGAAACAGTATAAGTAACAGTACGTAGGGATATACCAATACCAATAATTTTCAGTGAAGGATGAGGTGGGTGGCCCGGAAGGATAAACACAAGGACAAGGACAACTTCAGTTCGGTTCTGCAGAATGCGATTTTACTCGAGAATTCACGCCTTGTTCGACTTTTTCTTCTTCTCCTTCACGGGGGCGGGCGCGACGGGGGCAGGCGCGACGTACTTGGTCGACGACTTGGCCTTCTTGGGCGCGGGCGCCTGCACCTCCTCCTCCTCCTCCTCATCGTCGTCCTCATCGTCATCATCATCTTCCTCGTCGTCAGAGGACTCGGTCGTCGACGCGGCGGTGGTGGTGGCAGCGGGGCGCGCAAGCGGCATGGGCTCGTCGTCGTCGTCCGACTCCGACTCGCTGCGGTCGTCCGAGGGCGACGAGGAGGAGGCGGCGACGGCGACGGGCGGGGCGGAGACCGCTTCGGCTTTGGGCTTGCGCGCGCGCGGGGTGGATTTCTTGAGCTGCACGGACGGACGCAGTTAGTTTGTGCGATAATCGAAGAGAGGGACGCGTCGAGACGACGACCACTTACTGCGACGGCGGCGGCGACCTCTGCGTCGGCGCGTGCGACCTCTTCTGGGGAGCGCGCATCGTACGCGGTCTTTTCCGCGGTATAGCGCGCTTTCTCGCGCGCGAGGCGGTCGGCGTACACCTTGGGACGCGTCAGACACGCGTCGTGGCAGGACAAGACAAAAACAAAATCACGAACCGTCTTCTCCTCTTCGCCCATGTTCGTCCAGCGCTCCTTGACCATGGCGAGTACCTCGGTGTTGGAGAAGGATTTGCCGGCCTCCTTGAGCTCCTTGCGGACGTCGTTCTGGAACATGAGGTAGGAGGAAGCAGGGCGCTTGGGCGCGTTGGGGTCCTTCTTTTTGGTGACGCGCTTGCGCTTGCCGTTGGTGGGCTCGTCGTCGTCGTCGTCGGCGGAGGCCTTGCGCTTAAGGGTGCCTGCGAGCTGGTCGGCGAGCTTGGCGCACTGACGGATGGATTCGGCGGCGGCGGTGAGGGCTTGGGAGGTGGCGGCGAGGCTTGCCACAAACTGGGGCACGGTGAGCATAATGGAGAGGGAAAGGAGGAACGACGCTGACCTCGAGGCGCTGTTGCTCTGAGCCAGCCATTTTGTGGTGAAGGCGGGAAGAGAAAGGCAAAGTGTTGTGTCACTCTGAAACCTGAACGTTTTCTGCTGATTTTTTGTGACGACCTTTCTCAATAAACTTCGTGTAACGTGTTCTCAACTTGCATTTGAAAAAGTCACCGTGTGAACGAGTTCTATACTGGTCCATTTCTTCTCATGATCAGCGCTAGCGTGTTCTGGGCCAATTAAACCGTTTAACCATCTTGCGCGTGTGGTGGCCTCAACCTTGTGGCGAATTGAACTGCGATTTACTAGTGTCCTTTTCTATGTGATTGTGATTCAATGCATATCCTTGTTCTCTTTCCGCGTTTTGGCTATTAACTAAGTATGGTTGCATTCAAGCTGAACCACTACATAGTGTGCCGAATATGTATATCTGAAAAAAAAACGACCGGTGTGCCTTTTGGGATCAGAAAACGACCATGCATATCTTCACGTCGACTTGGCCTTGGAAGCTGGCTCATTGTCTCGAAGGTTCCAAATTGCAGCGAGAACTCCTCGGGTTATACATCTACACAGATGATAATTGTAATCTACGGTCAAGTTGGGTAGCAAATTCAGCCTCAGAGAGAGGAATGCCCGATTCATCCTGATATGTTGAATCAAGATAATTTGCAGCCCCCGAAAGGTGAGCCACGCGGCAAGCGGCTGCGTGTAGAGCGAGAAGGTCCGCACAAGGCAAATTGAGCGCTGCATTCGTAGTGGTAAACTTGATAGTTTCCGGCAGGAATGAATCAACTGTAATGTGAGGCACATAACAAATTCTATATTCATTGACTTTGCCCTGGAAGAAAGGGTCAGTTAGCTAGGCTATCATTGTGAAGGGAGTGTATGAGACACACTTCAATAGCTTCCAACCACAGCGCAAGAGTGTTGAAATAGCCACGGTAGAGATTACCGATGGTGAGAATGTTTCCAAGCTGGTTAACACCAGCACCATTCAGGCTGTCAACCAGGTGCTCAGAGAGCCCACTGACCATGCGTAAAACCCGCAAAACATTGGCAGAATGCAATACCTGTGAGTCGGGCATGTAAATACGCAAATGGCAAGGGCAAGCACAAACTGCGGCAGGGGTCGACTGTGATGGATTGATCGACAATGGTAAGATGTGCGCGCATTGGGTTTGCAGAGTGCCTTGAGCATAGAGTCCCTCGGTCTTCAATTTCGTCTTCAGCTCTGGGGAGGCCTTCACTTGACTGATGTCATATTTTCCGCTTAAGATACATCTCAGGCCGTCACGAGTGAGTGCCTTTTCTCATCATTAGGTCAGGAAAGATTCAGAAAAGGTACTACAGACCCATCGCTTAGCAGTTTTGTGGTCAGGGGAGCAAAGAGCGGCGCTCGGTGGTACCTGGCCTTCGGTTTGAAGATATAACGGCGTGCTAATGGCACTGGGTGGAGGGGGGGAAGAATATTCCCTGCGAACTTTTTCGAGGGTAAGCGGACAATTATATGCAGTGGATTGAACAGATGAACAGGGGAGGATGAAAAACTTAAGGTATTTCAACCCTAATCCGTAAACTCTCTGGGCGGTGGGATTCTCCAAAGCCTCGAGGACAACATGTTGCTTGCCAGGCGCATGGAGGATGGTGAATCCGACGACGCGCGCTTTCATGATGTTGTCCGTATTATTCGCCAGAACAGCCTCCTTTTCCGCCGCTAAGACCAAGTCGTATGCCAAATAAGACCGATGGAGTTGCGCAAAAGGATTCGGGGGAAGGGGGCTATCTTCCTCCAGTATTGTCGGGGGCATTGAAGCTTGCTTCGTAGTTGAGGTTGAAAGAGGGTGCGGCTTCCGAGTCTCGGCCAACAATTGATGGGACCACGGACCAAATAAACGCGGCGAACCGTGTCAACGCAAAAGACTTGCCTCTGTGGAGGACGGCGAGCAGCAAACGTCGGCTTCAGTGTCCACGCGCCAGTCGAGTCGCGGAGCCCCCGATAAGCTACAGCGTGCTCGCCGTATCCGTGTATAAGAAAAAAAAGAGAGTCGAGACTGGGAAATGGAGTCGAGTATCTACTGGCTGCCGCAGCCGCACCAGCCAGAGACACACCCCGCACACCACTCCCCGCCCCCCCAGCAGGACTGGCAGAAGCAGCAGCCCCCGCAGACACAGCCAGGCCCCGCATCCGCACCGTCCACAAATCCACCCCATCACCAACCAACACTCGACCTGTCCGACTTTACCACCCTCGGAGACCTCCCAGGTCTGTCTGCTGCACATCTCCGCAAAAATCCCCGTTCAAATCCGTCCCCAGTCGCCTCCACGTCTTCCACGTCTGCCGCATCACCCCCGCCCCCCCAGTCCTCCTTCTACCCCTTTAACGCCTACTATGGCACCACCTCGCCCTATTACAACCAGTGGTCGTCTGCACCGCCCTCCCAGTCCCCGGACCCCATCCCCTTGTCCAATTACTCGACCCTCAATGGCGCAACCACCACCAACGCTGCCCCCTCGGCCCAGCAGCAGCAGCCACCCCAGATGATGATAGAGTGCGTTTTGTTTCATTCCATTGTGCTCCAGCGCTTCAAAGCGCCCATTCACCCCCCTTTGATGTACAATGCGCCTTTCACTGACCGCATTTTCAGTCCGGCCCTGACGACCATGAATGGCACGACATCCAACGGCCATAATCCGTACTCCCAACAGCCTAATTACTCGACGCAGCCAACCACTCAGCAGCAGCAGCAACAGCGACAACTCGCTCAATACTCCTACGGCAGTCTGCCCTCGTTCCAAATGGCCTATTATCTCCCTCAGCAGCAGCAACAGCAGCAGCAACCACAAGGGACCCTTTCTCCTCACGCCCTTCACGCCCCCGCTACGAACTCGCTCATGAACGCCTACTACCAGCCCCAGCCCCAAGCCTCCGGTTCCAAGCAGCAACAACAATCGCAACAACCACCCGCGCCCGCGCCCACGCTGGAACAGCGCCGCGCCCTGCTGCTCACCCAGATCCGCCCCCTGCTACACCCGAGTCAGTTTTCTGGCGCCGGCGCGGTCTCGAACCTCGCGCAGCGGCTGTACGACTACGGCACCGCAGATGTCGACCCCGCGACACGCCTTGAGATCCTTACCAAGATCCGGGACGGCGCAGGGAACCACTACTTTCGCGCGTGGGCGGAGAACCAGACCGCGGTGGATATTACGCGCGAGTGGCTCAAGGCGGCGTTTACCGCGAGTCGCGAGGGCGGGGAGGACGCGGAGGCACTGGGCGAGACGATTATGCCACTGCTGCATGTGAGTCTTGTTTTTTCTCTTTGCTCGATCTGGTGCTCAAAGGACCTGTGTAGATTATCGACCGGCTACCCATGTCAGTCGAGTCGCTCAAGACGTCCAAGCTCGGGAAGATCGTCGTCAAGCTCGTCAAGGACCCTCCAACCCCTGGTGAGCTTCCCCTTCCCTTTGTTCGTCATTCCTCCGCTTTCGGGCACCGTGCTTTCATTTTCGCGCACGGTGCATCCCCTCCCGCGCGCCTTGCCTTGTCGTCCCTGCGCGCCGTCGCTGATAGAGAGACATTATTATTCTACGTGATTTTGAGAGGCCGTATTAAAATCGATCTGCGAGCGAGAAAATGCATGTATTCTAACGTCCCTCTTTTATGTTCTCTCCCACGCCTGCCTACCTGCCTGCCTCTCCCATAAACGATGTGGAAACGAAATCGAAAATCGAAATGGAATCGATAAAACGGAATGGAATCGAAAAGCGATCAAGGACATGGCGTTCAACGTCGAGCGCCGGTGGCGACAGATCGTCTCGGAGACTCAGCCTGAGCCCATGGTGGAGGGTACGTCACCCCCAATATGCTCGTGTGCCATTAAAATATTTATAATATCACCAGACACAAAGTCGTCGAAGAAACGGAAACTCGCCGACCCGCCCGCGCGCGCTGCGCTCCCGCCGCTCAAAAAGGCAGCCACGGGGTCCGCGTCTGGAGCGCGCTCCGTCGTCAAGAAGGAGGCCGTGCCCGCGTCCCTGGGCAGCAAAGCCGCAGCGCCCGCCGCAAAGTCCGACTCGTCCTTCTTCTCCGCGCCGAAACCCAAGCCCAAGCTCCCGAGCTTCAAGAAGGCGCCGCCCGCGCCGCCGCCGAGCGCGGCGAAGAAGGACGACGCGGGGAACGTGGCGCAGCCGAGCGCGATCGACCCGTTCCAGGAGGTGCTCAAGGCAATGAAGACGCGCAAGGGGTCGCCGCTGCAGGTGGGCTCCGCGTCGTCGCCGCATGGGAGTGGTGGTGCGGAGGCGGCGATGGCGAGCGGCTCCGCGTCGTCGATGCCGGGGCGGCTTGGGAAGCGGAAGAAGACGGTCACCTGGGCGCCCGACGGCAAGCTCGAGTCGATACGGCTGATTGAGCGCGCGATTTATGGCGACGAGAACACTGAAGTCAGCGGATTTGTTTTGTTTCCGTATCGTACCCTTGTTGATGATGTCCTTTCTCTCTTTCCTTTTGGGTGCAGGGTGGAGAATATAGTTCGCATAGCGTGCGGGATCTCGATCGGAGCGAGGGTGCCGCGCTGCATATGCACCTTTTCGAGGAGACAGTGGACTGGTCGGAACCATTGCGTGAGTGAAATAGTTGTCATTCAAAAAAACCCAAGAAATAGTGCTAATGATGTGCTTTTGTGCAGCAATTGAGATACCAGCGGAAATAGATCCGGGGCCGAGGGGGGTCACAAAGTCAGGAAAAGGCGACACAGGAGCAGCGGGAGCAGACGGCGCTGGTGTCGCTATACATGTCGCCCTCGTCGATTCCGGACTCGCCCGCGGAACCTTCCTCGGTAATAACAGACGAGGAAGTGGACAAGGACGTGCGAGAAATGACCGCGGGCCCCGAAGTGGACGCCGTCTTCTGGAGCGGGCCGCCCATCCCGCCTGTGGAGGTCCCGCAGCCAGGTGTGCCGCCGCTGTCCTCTGTCGCTGACTTGGTGGGTCAGCTCGCCGGTGGTGTCGACGGTGCGCGTGCGAACGCGAACGCGAATGCCATGTCGGTAGATCCCGTGATGCAGGCGCTGCCACCAGAGCAGCTTCAGCACCTTCTCGCACAGCTCTCACAGCTTCCCACAACACAGCAGCCACTGCAGCAGCAACAACAACCACAGCAGATGCATATGCAGATGCCACATCAGCAGCAGCAGCAGCAGGCGCCGTACGGAGATTGGCCCGGGCTGAATCAATTTAGTGCAGATTATAGCCAGTCGGGGTTCAACCAAGACGACCACGGCGGGCCCGGGGACCGTAATGGCTGGCCAGGGAATCGCGGTGGGGGGCGGGGACGCGGCCGCGGCCGGGGACGGGGCGGCGGGGGCGATGACGGCGGGTATAGACACGGAAATAAAAAACGACTTTGCAACTTCTTTGCAGCAGGAAGGCGAGCACAGAACCAAATATTCTAAAACGGGGCCAAAGACTGATTTATGCCCTCTGTAATTCCAGATGCAAGTATGGGGATCAATGCGATTACAGCCACGACATGTATTGAGGCGGGGGATGGATGGTTGGGCGTAGTCGATCGAGGTTCAGAGACCGACCGCAATATACGATTGGTGCTCGGGCGTAAGAGGTGTATTAATAGTACTAGTACTAGCTAAAGAATCGGGGGGTAATGCGATCTGTCTTTGTGGCACGACGTTTGGGATGTTGGTCCAGTATGAGAGTTGAAGAATATCGAGGGACCGAATAATAGGGGCGAGTCTCAAGTCTCGTTACACGTTCCTCGAGCTTTGGAGTCCACGTTCGAGCCTTGTACGACGTGGACTCGACGAGGAGTGGCTGAAAACCTCTGCGACGAACCTCCAGCCTCCTGCATGCCATGACAGTCCCGCACCAGCGTCCTTCGACTCGGATTGGCTCCAGCTGCGATAAACAAGGCACAACACAACAACTCTCCGGTTTTTTCAAGTCGCCAGCCAGCAGGGAAATAAAGAAGGTCATCAATTGCTACACGAGATGTACTAAAACACGTATCGCCATCCAGTACAATTTTTTTTTTTACATTTTCGCGTCACCCATCATCATCTCGTCCTCCACCGGCGGCGCACACTTGCACATCATGTCGCGGTTCTTGACGTAGTCGGCGAGGACAGTGCCGACGGACATGAGGTTCGGGGCGATGACCGCGAACTTGCTGAGCTCAAAGTCGGTCGGGGGCACGTTCCACTTGATCTGAAAAGAGAGAGAGAGAGAGAGACGCGTGAGCCGTGATAAAATACGCGACGACGATGTATCAAACAAACCTCGCAATCCTCAAGCGGGCGGATGACACCGCAAGCGCTGCACTTGAGCCAGTCGCCGCGGCACGGCAACCACGTCTTGCACGCGTGGCACTGCGACTGGAAGCGATCCTGGCCACGGTACTTCTCGACATCCCACTCCTGCGAGGGTAAGCAATGTCAGAATCTGTCATTGGGCACCGGGTGTATGTTAATTAGTAGTACGCACCAGCATCGGGCCGTAGTTGCGGAGCTCTCCTTCGTAACGGAAGGGGAAGCCTTGGTACTTGCCGGCAGCAAGGGCTTCCTCCTTGACCTTCTCGGAGAATGCGATCACTTCGTCGACGATCTCCTGGGGAACAGGCTTGTTGAGGTCGAGCGGCATGAGCTTCTTGGTCGTGTGCTCGGCGACCTTGACCCAGTCATCGACCTGTTCAGCAACGTTGAGCAGGGGATCGATCATTGTGGGACGGAGGCAAAAAATAATACCTGGGATCCCCAGAGCCAATGAATGGCGTGCTCGGCAAAGTTGGGCAGGTCGACCGTGAACGCAGCCCGAGGGAGAGACCACTTGGGAAGTGCGTGTCCAATAACGATCGTCCACAAGAAACCGACACGGGGACCGATCGAAGGGTGCATGAAGGTAAGATAGAGGAACTGGTTCATCAGGTTGAGCGACGGAACAGCTCCGGCGCAGTAATCGTCGTATTTCTTCCAGACAGCAGCGCGCTCTTCCTCCGTCTTGGTCTTGATGGCGGCGACGGTGGTCTGCGCGGCGAGGGTGGTCGAAGCCATGCCGGCGTTGATTCCGGGGCTCAAGAGAGGGTTGGTGAACCCAATACCGTCACCGATGGTAACCCATCCAGGACCGGAGACGACCTGGGACTGGTAAGACAGCTGCTTGCGGATGTACCACGTCGTTCCCGGGCCTAGCGAAGAAAAAAAAATGGGTTAAATGGGGCATTCGGGATAAAAAGCGATCACGCGTACCGTGGTAGTCGGGGAGCAGGGTGAAGTGACGCATAACATCGCCGAGCTTCTTGTATTTCTTGGTGATGAAGTTGAAACGACGCTCTCCCTCGGAGGAGCCATAGCTCTCGAGGTCGGCCGGGTAGGCGGTGTCGTCACGGCAAGCGTAGCCGATACTCCAGACCCACTTCATCTTGCAGCCGAACATCTTGCACAACTCCTCGCTCTAAATTGCCAACGTCAGCATTTTCTGAAAGCAGAACAACAGCGAAAGTACTGACCGACGGCATTTCATCGTGGGGGGTGCCCATTTCGGCGTGGTCGAGAATGTAATGGATCATGTCGAGCAAGTTCTCCATAGGTGACTCGTGCCATGAGAGGAAACGGATGAGGTACATCCATCCTTCGGGGAAACAGATGTGGCTGGTGTGGCCGCCCTCGAAACCTTCAAGCTCCTGCAAAATTGTTTTGTCAGCGCACGAGACCACTATTTGGGGGAATAGTAATACGGACCTCCGGGACGGCGTTCTCGTTGGTGCCTTCGAAATAACTGAATAATCATCAACGTTGAATCAGGAGCATTCAAAAACCGCCGAACTCACGCGAAAAAGGCATCAGTGTTGAAGTTGTCGAAGCGCTTCACACGTGCAGCCTTGCTGGCATATTGACGGAAGCGGCCCGTTCCGTCGACGACCAAAGGAGACTTTGATACAAGTGTTTCGGTCTTGTCTGCTTGACGGATGATGGGGACGCTGTCTCCGTCTTGAGAGAGCGTCGTGTTTTGAATGTCCGCGGCATGTCCGTGCCAAACGTTGACACCAGCCCGCTGGGCAAAGACAGTGAACTGAATTTTGAAATCAGGACCGTGGAATTAAGAAGTCGCTTTGAATATACTTACCACGAGCTCCGACATGCTGCGCTGGAGTTGATATCCGGGGGCAAGGAACTACCAATATAAATTAATAGAGAAGGAACCCCGGTAAAGGTGGACATACCGGCGGGGGGCCGTTGTTGCAGAATACGCTGTACTCATCGGGCTTGTCGCGGTCGAGGAAGAAAAACTCGAGGCCGCTAGCGAACAGTAAGGACAAGACCAAAGGGGCGAAGGAAGAAACGCACCTGTGCAACCCGAAGAAGCGGAGCAGATACTGAAGAACGTGGTCAAGACCAGCACAACTGAGAGCATTGGTTCCTTACCTCGGCCTTCATGCCGGCAGATATGGTCCATTGAGCAAAATGGGGAAGAGTCGATTCACCGATCTGAAAACCAATGAGAAGGCAAGTAATTGTGGGTGTACGGGTGCGCTCACCTTCCACTGGGGCTTTGCAGCCTTTTCATAGAGGGAGATCTTCAAGTTGGCCTCGGGGTGGACCTTGCGGGCGTGGATGGCATACATGAGCCCGTGAATACCGCCTCCGACGACGGTAACATCGCTCTCCGCAACGGGTGCGCTCTGGTCATTTCCAGAGTTGAGAAGCTCAGCTGTGGGGAATCAACAAAGTTGCTCCCGAGCACAGAAGTTACGTGACCTACTTTCCGTCCAGTTGGGGTTGGCAGCGGCCTTGTCCCGGAAGGTGGTTTTGGGAAGGATGAACATGGTTGTGAGATGGAAGTCGGGGTGAAGATGGGAGTTGGCGACGGTTCATTACTTATATACCCCTGTTCGTCGGCTCGGTTCCTCCCCGCTTGGGGAAATCTCTGGCAATCTGGTGATCGCGTGGAGTTGGCAGGTTGTCAAGGTCCGTGGCCCACCGTAACCTACCGTAAATGCCCCAATCGGAAGTGGGTCCTCTCACAAAAATCGACAGAGGAACGGACTTGCGTAAGTGCACCAGGTCCAGAGCGGCTCGATTGTCAGACGAGACTTGCGCTTGAGTGTTCGGGATCCGGCTGTCGCTGTCGGTGGAGGCCGGACGAGGAAAGACCGTGAAAGACGTGTATGATAGTCGGCCCTTTGAAATTGATCAAGGTGGTCTGCGACTACGGAAGCAAAAATTTGAAAAGATCGAGGCCTAGATCGGACAGATGTTCAGCTCAAGGCAACCACTGCGCGCTCTGTATGAATTCCATCTTTTTTGATTGTCCTCTGAGGGGTTTCTGTCTGTCTGTCTTTTCGTTTTCAAAGATGGGTGCGGTTCATCGGACATAGTGCAAGCAAGGCCAGTTGGTGTTTGATCTTCTGAATCTGATGAGAATGTGGACGAATGTGGTGTGCCTCAAGAAGATCCGTCGGCCGGACGCCGTCGGACGGGGCCTCATGCGGAGAACGCGCGGCCGTGATGTTGCGCGGTGGAACCGTGGGAACTGTTGGGATTCGCCGGATCTGCATGATTGACAGATTGATTGGCCCGTTGCTTCCAAACCATGTTTTCTTGGAAATGCTCATCCTGGGCGAATATCCCCAGGATCTGCCGTAGATACGCGACTGAGGCCACAAATGACATTCCAAAGCCTTCAGCTTTTGGGCAGGCCCTTGCTCAGTCTCACCCCCACCTAGGTGTGTACGTGCGACAATTTTTCCAGTGACGCACTCTCGGAGCCTGACGGTGGATTCTGCAGTACAGCCCACAGAGCTCACCCCAGGGTTCACTGCTGCAGAGTATGAGACGCGACGACGGAACCTCATGGAATCGCTCCCAGAGTCGAGCCTTGTGATTTCCGTCAGTGGGACGGTTAAATACATGAGCGGCCAGATATTGTGAGTCCCAACGACACGAAACATGTCCTGAGTTTATTTTGCCTAGTTACAAATTTCGTCAGGCTTCCGACTTTTGGTATCTGACCGGTTTCGATGAACCGCACTCTGCTGTCATTCTGGGTACGTTTCTTTGCGTGCAGAAGAAAAAAAAATTGAAACTGGTATCAGAGAAAAACTCGACCTCCCGTGGCTACCGGATGACTTTGTTTTCTGCCGGTAAAGACTCTGCAAAGGAGAAATGGGATGGTGCCAGGTACGTCGAGATATGTCCATAAACTTGTAGTCTGACGTGAATCGTTCAGAACGGGCTTCAAGGAGGCAGCGACCCTGTTCCAAGCAGACGATGCCCGGTCCATCGACCACTTCTCCTCGCACGTCCGTTCTGTGCTATCAAACTACTCCAACGTTTTCGTCGATGTCCAAAGTTCTCCAAAGTCGTCGAAAATCACGGCCAAGTCTCTTTTCAACTATCTTTCTGCTCCCGCTACGCCAAAAACGGAGTACGACTCGATCATTGAAGCACTATCCAAGAAACGCAAACCGCTAGCTCCCAAAGTTGCCCAATTGAGGGCGATTAAAAGCGAGCCCGAACTGCGTATGATGCGGTTAGCTGCTGATATCAGCGGCCGAGCCCACGCCAAGGTTCGTGAAAGTCTTCGTCGTGTTTCGCGTTCGCCCGTTTATCCGTGATGTGCTTCAGACAATGCGGTTCGCCCGACCGGGGCTGTCGGAAGCGGCACTTGCGGCCCATTTTGAGTATCTTTGCTCGCTTGCTGGGTCCCAACGGCCTGCTTACGTTCCCGTCGTTGCATCAGGGCAAGTCCAGTCCCGCACGCATCTCCTCCGGCCATGTCTGAAACTCTTGACACAGGGCGAACGCGCTCATCATACATTATACGTCGAACAACCATATTTCGCGGGAGGGCGAGGTCTTGTTGATAGATGCTGGATGTGAATACAAGTGAGTCGTTCGATACCCGTGGTCAGCTGGACTTCACTCATACACTTCCTGTCCTACAGTGGATACGCATCCGACATAAGTATGTTGAACAACTCGGACGTTTACGCAGACCGCGCTGATGTAACTCATATACATAGCTCGTTCCTTCCCGGTGTCCGGGACATTCACAGCTCCCCAGAGAGATCTCTACGCGGCCGTGCTTTCTGCACAAAAGGCCCTGATAGAACTCTGTACCGAGGCGTCGGGGATGAGTATGCATCAGATTCACTTCCGCACGTGCACTCTGCTTCGTCAGGAACTCAAGCAGATTGGTATGGATGTGAAAGCAAGCGACCTGGAACAGGTTTTGTTTCCCCACTACGTCTCCCATCCCATCGGGCTAGGTTTTAGGGATCTACGTCCCGCCATCTCCCTTATTCCCCAAGGACTTTCACAATATCGGCATTCGAATTGAGGTAAGTTTCGCGTCTCATGTTTCCCCATCCATCAATCCCTCCAAACCAAATCCGATCATTTCAGGACGAGGTTGTTGTCGGTAAGAAACATCCGGTGATACTGTCCGCTGCGGCTCCCAAGGAGGTAAGCAGCCCCGCAACTATGTTGCCCTCGCGATTTGCAGTTCCGCCTTGCTGAAACGACCGACAACCGCGTAGATCGCAGACGTGGAAGGAGCATGCCAAGGTCTGTTGGGACTCGAGCCATTCTAACGCATAATCAAAGTAGTGTAAGTACAACCATATTATTAACGGTCTTGGTGCCGCACGTGCAGCGATGGACGCCGTCGGCCCGTCATTAACATTCGATTATATGTCAGTATACTCGAATCAAGGGCCGATACACTCGACGTAGCGCGAGTGTATACGCCAAGAAATCTCCCAGTAATTCTTTATTCTACACCCGAGGAAATCGCTCGCTGGGCACACTTTCTTCATTCAACGGTACACCCGACAGCACTGTGTGAATATCCCAAACGCTGCATCTTGCCAGCATTTCCTCCTACTGCTTGTTGCCATAATAGTCACGACAGTGGTCAAGGACGCGATGGCTGAGCTGGAAGTGAACGGTGTATCAGTTTTCTACAGGAAGTTGATTCAGTCCTTTGTTCCCGACTTCCATCTCGTCCAGGGCTCCCTAGCGCTCCTCTTCCACCGTCGTGTCGAAACCTCACAAACGGTATCCAAACTACTTCCTGTATCCGCTCGTAGCCTTACTAGCTTACCAAGGCATGGGCCCGGCCCAAAACAAAACTCCGCGTCGAAAAAAGGCTCAACACCCACTCACGTCGGAGTCTCGGCGCCGAGCAAAGTACCACCCAGTTGTCATTGTCCGCGGGGTAGGGAACTGGGAGGAATTCAACGAGCTTGCCGTCGCGAAAACCACGGGTTTGAGTCAGTCTATGCCATCTCAGTGACCTGAGTCTCCGTGATTCATGGGGTGGGGCACTCGCGGTTAAATCGCCGGCCGGCTTATGTAATGATTTCACACGGTTCGATGGTTTTTCTTCCTTTTGACCTGGATCTCAGCAATGAAGGCGCGCACCACCAACGTTTTTGGTTAATCCTCTGGGCCCGATGCCTGCGTGTGTGTTCTCCAAATGGCGGCGTTTCAGGTGGCTCCTATGTATTTCAATGGCTCATTCCGTTGCGAGGATTGAACCTTAATTCGACAGAGCAACAGCTCCAGTAGAAGTGACGCGTAAAATTTGTAAAACATTCCCAGCTTTCCTTCCGAGTTCGATGAGCGCCTCTGCGAAATTATAGAGGGCTCCTGGTCTCAGTTTCTGAGAAAATGTACTCGCAGCATCAGCAGTTTTGATGGCGGGTGTGATCAGGTTCAAGTGGGCGCGATATGACCTGTACCCGTGTGCAGCGGGTAGAAAATAATTCTGTAGGTGTTCGCTGACTCACACAACCCATTCATACTGTTGGAACTATCCATTGCCAATGCTGACATACTATATAGTATTATTTTCTCCCGTACTTGCGCGCAATCACAAGAAAGTTGAACCATCCGGGCACAGAACCAGCCTATTTCGATATATCTACCCTGACCTCGACTGCTTGGTCCCCCAGGCGACTATTGGGGATGGTTCAGGTGTTTGCCCGAACAGTAATAAGAACACAAACCGTTCATCCGAGGCAAGTATTGCCGCCAACATTGTTGGTTTCGTTTTCATGTCCTTCAACTTCGTGCCAGCAAGAACCCGCTCCTTGAGGAGTTCCCGGCGAACGTCGAGCTGCTCCCGCAGTTGAGTCTTGTTCAGGGCCTGGAGGTCTTTCGGCTTTGTGATGATGGTGATGCGGCTGAGTTCCGAAACTCGAGCGGCCGCATCGTCCTCCTTCTCCTGCCTCTTCGCCCGTGCAACCTCAACGGCCTGCTGCTTGAACGCGAGCAGGTCGTCTCGAAACTTCCGCATTGCCCCACTGGCATCTTCCAACCGAGCAAGTCGCATGATATAGAGTGAGTCCTCTTCTGTCGCAAGTTTCGCCGCGGCAAAGGATTCCGTATCGTTACGATGGTATGCCTCCTGAGCGCTGAAGTGGCCGACAGTCGAGGCGGATCGGGTTCGGGAATGTACTCGCCAGCCACCGAGGAGACTTTCGTTCAGGTCGCTTGTCGGTGGAATGCAAATCAACAGTTTTTCGGCCGGGCTGAGAAGGTTGATCATGCTGTCAGGAGCAAACTCGGGGGTGAAGCGGCGCCAGCCCGGGAGGGTGCCCTGGAGAAAGGCCACAAGAATCTGCTCGAGGTGCGGAAGGCGTGGCGCCATGAAGTGGACCGAGTCAACGGCAAATTGATCACGGAATGGGAGACCGTCGAGGGTTGCTTCCTCGCATGAAGCAGTGGGATCAAGGAGGCGGTCAGGATGTTCAATGAGGTTTTCAATATGGGTGATGAGCCGCGCATGGAGAGGTCCGAGATCTATGTGGTTTGTGCCCGGTTTGTGCGTCGCCGCGTTGTAAGGATCGGAGACGGCATTTTTGTACAAGGTCATCGCGCAACATTCGGTCATCGTCGCGAGGTCGTTGAGCCCGTTGAACGCATTCTGTTCCGAGTGGTTGAGACCGGGTACCTGCTTCGAGTCGCGGATGATGGAAAGAAAATTGATGTAGGCGGAATGATAGGTAACGAGCTCGGCGGCGGCGGCGAGATGGGAGCCAAATCGGTTGTTCGATGTATCTGGGAATTTCACTGTCGAATGCTCGCCAGTAACATCAAACTTCACCTTGGAGAAGAAGTGACGATGGAGGTCCTGGTGGCCCTTCTTGTCGTCTTTATCGCGGAACAAACTCCCACAGATAGACGTCAACTTGTATCCGCCGCGCTGGCTGGCTTTGAGAGCGCGCTCGACAGCGCCCGAGTCCGCCTCTGAACCAAGAGCAATGGTTGCAGCGTTGTCCTTGTTAGCGAGGAGAACGGGAGGGGTGAGCTGTAGACGCTGCCATGCGGCTTCCATCCCAGTGACACCGTACTTCGCGCAGTTGTGATCTTTGTGATGGCAGCAGCCGCCAAAAATTGTTTCGGTCAGGAGCATCCGTTGGTGTTCAGTGAGATCGTCGAGTGCTTTGGAGCCAAGGTGAGCTGCGAGAGACTGTAGTGCCTGCGTGCGGAGATCATCGGGGAGGGCTCTAAGTTGCATCAGTCCGCGGTAGATATCAAGCTGGAGTTGAACATACTTTGGATCGAGGCCGTCAGGGTCATCATGTATTTCCTGCAGAACATCCCAAAGCGCATCCTCGACCTCTTTATCGCTCATGTTCTTCAGCGCGCTCTTTCCGAGATCACGTTCCGCCACAAAAGCCTTCTTGTCCGTGCACTTCCGGGCCGTGGACTTCACGTCGGCAGCGTGGTCTGCATTATAGGCGACCATCTTTCGCCACATATCGTCGGCCTCAAAGGCAAGTCCTTCCAGTTTATCGCGGCGGGCAAGCGGGCTGTTGCTGTATGTGTCCTCGATTATTTTGCTGACAATTTCCCAGCCTTCGTATTGACTTTGCGCGGTATGATCTAAAGCGTGCTGGACCTCGACGACACGTGTACGGAAAGCGGTTTGTGGCGCAGCGGAATCCTTCGTGTAAGTCGGCGCCGCGTACGTCAAGTGGCGGGATTCGTATTTGATATTTCGATGGCTCGTACCGTCGCTGCTGAGTGTCACGGCTTGAACACGCGAAACCGATGAGTGAGTGCCATTAAAGCTTGAAACGAATGCACCTTTGGCTTGCGCTAATTCATGCCCAAGCTGTAACCTAACCTTGATTCCCGCCTCCGTAATCACCCGCCCCACGGTACGCCGACTCATAGAACGCGACACCTGGACACCGAAGAGTCGTCCGATGCGCGTAATTAGCGGGCCGAGGCGAGACTGCGCACATCCGGCGCGAGTGGCAGCGAGGGCGATGGTGCGGTACTGCGCGGTGAATGCGTGGCCTCTCTTCGCAGACCATTTCCTCCGCGCACAAAGCTCCTTGGAGAGTGTCGCAGCCTTCTGCTTTGAGCGTTTCTCGCGTTTATCAGTTGCGCGCATCGTTTTCTTTAGGTCTCGTGCTTTGTTGCGCAGGGAGTTGGCGGAAATGGTGAGGCGGGAAATGGCGTGGAGTTGATTTTCGATGCGGAGGGATTGGGCTCGGGAAAGCTTCTCTACTGTATTTGCACGCTGGATTTGGTCTAGTACTTGTTGTTTCGTCAACGCAAGTTTCGTGGTGAGAGCTGCTTTATCGCGGATTAGTCGGTTGATCCTCGCGTTTTTTCGGCGTATAATGATATCCTTTTCCAATAGTAAGTTGTTGGCAGACATTAGCTCGTCCTTGACCGCCTCTAGTTCATGTAAGCTGGTTTCATTGTCGGCCTCCAGCGCCGATATTCGTTCGTGAGTTTCGTCAATTTGGGTTCGAATGAGCGTGTTTTCCGAGGATAGTCGAGCATTAGCAGCAGATAGGGTGGATATGCGGGCGTCTCGCGCGTCGATTCGGGCTTCCAGAGTCGAAGTATAGTCTTTAGCGCGGGTCCGAGTACGTGGAGGTGAAGCGAGTGGTGGGATGATATTCTCCTTCACGGAGTTGGGCCAACGGGCTCCACGGGCCTTGGATAGGTTGTCCAAACGTTTGGAGGTCTTCTTGTTGGCCATGGCGACGCCGGGCTCGCGCGCGGAGGACGCGAGGTGACCGTCGCGTCTAAGCGCCGTTAAAGCACCGCCACACTCTCACGCTAATGATGTCCGTGGCGGGCCGTCGGATGCAGTATTTCGTTCGACCAGCCAATGTACAGGGCTCATGGATAGACGACATATGTGTAAAATGACCAGAGGAATTTTCACTATGCTCATTATTGCTGCCATGGGAAGCAAATCATTTGGTGAAACACCGATTATTTTCTAGAATTTTTGAAATTCCCAAATTCCTCTGGTCATTTTACTCTTGGGTAGTCTGCCTGTAGCCTCGATGTTGCGGCCTAATTTTCGGGGCGGTGTGGTACGAATTGGGCGTGGTTTCAGATTGATCGAAAACGCAAACCGTCGAACCGTGTGAAATCATTACATAAGCCGGCCGGCGATTTAACCGCGAGTGCCCCACCCCATGATTCAGAAGTCTGCAGCTCGGTGAGTACTAAGCGAATCCTTGAGAGGTTGCAAGGCGATGTTCAGAGCAGCGTCGAATGCAGGGGTAAACCAGACCGGCGCGGCAGCTACTCTGCGGGTAAATGAAGGTGTCGCTTTGAGGTTGGAACCGTATGTATATCGTCCATGGATGGAAACTTTGAAGGGCAACGGCGGCCTCTATTACGGCAGCCGCCGAACGGCGGGACTGATTTCTCACGCCTCATTATCCTGGTCTTGGATTTTCGTTTGGCAGGGTATCATTTCCTCCAATTGAACCGTGGGGACAAAATGGTTGTCGACTCGAGGATAGAGCAGTTGATCCTACCTTCAAAATTGTGCTGCGATTGCGGACCAAACAAAAATTCAAGCAGTTGCGCTGCATGAAAGTCTCTTCAACGACAGTTGCTTGGGCCGCTCAATGAGGATGACTGAATGTATACAAGACAGCATAAATATGATACACAAAGCTTCGGTCAACTATTCACTGGATGTTAAAACGCTGAAAGGGGACTAAGCAGGATTCGGGATGCAAGATGCGCGGACATACAGGTTTCAACTGTTTGATGAGCATCCATTCTTCAGGTGTCACGTCCGCCCTGAATGAATTCTACCCGGCACAGTTAGCACACAGCTCGGAAGACAGTCACGGACCCTACCTTCAGCACATCGACACTTTGCCTTGTGATGTGGCTGAGAAGCTCGTCCTTGTCATCGAAATGTCGACCGAACATTTTCGCAGACTGGTAAACGGCATGCTCTATCTTGACGGCTACACCGGCGCCGGCTTGGGATTTTTTGACCAACTAGGCAGGCAATTCAATAAGGATAAGAAAAGAACAAGGAGGAGACGAACCTCTTGGGCTTTGTGGTTAATTTCCAGCGAGGTTCTGCGTACGCTCAGTACACAAGCAGGGGCGCACACGACAAACGCTTACATTTTCCCGAGGTCGATAATTTCTTTCTTCCCGGTGGTTGGATCGGTCTTGACCACAGCAATAGGTGTTCCGATACGCAGGGTCCCGTCCAAAATATCCACTCCAAGGATGATCGGGTCGCGCTTACAAAATGCGGCGATAACCTTCAGCCGACAAGGCCACACGGCTTGGGGCGCAGCATCCTTCCGCTTGGCTTCGACGATCTCTGCATTATAGGCCGTGAATGCGTCAAAGAGATGGTAGATGATGTCGGCTTTAAGAGAGCTGGTAAGTCATCTACAAACGGAATGGAACGTATATGTTACCTTTGAATAGACGAATACCCATTTCTTCCGCGAGACGCTCGGCATCCTTGTCGACTGTGACATCGAAGCAGAGGATACAGGCAAGTTCCTTTGCTTTCTCCAACATCGATCCCGCACGCATTACATCCTTTTTGTGCACGGGACCAATGTTGATTCCCGACACCGGGATTTTGCTGGACTTTAAGAAGTCGAGGAGGGCCTCCAGAGAACCGAGAGTCGAAGCCTGGACGCAGACCCCACGCCCTGACTTGTCGATGTTGTTCAGCAGGGATGTGAGGTCAGACATGACCTCGTCTCGTAGGTCGTCCTCGTCGTCGTCCGGACCGCATACAAGTAACCGAGATCCCGCAATGGCCTTCTCAAGATCGGGAGCGGTGACTTTGACCCCTAAAGCGGCTTTGACCTCCTTGTGGTGGACATAGTTGGACTGAAATCGGGATCAGCGAAATTCTACAACAGAACTCTGTTGGGGGCACCTTGACACGTAACTCACGCAAAGGCTGGGGCGTCAGCAGAGCCCGAATCTGGGTGACGATGGGGCCATTCAGACCGCAAAGCACAATTTTGTCTCCCTCGCGGAGGATGCCGTTGGACAAGACGACATCGATTGTGGTACCCAAGCCCTCGATGACCTTGACCTCTAGTACCGTGCATTCGAGCTCGGAGAGGTACATCAGGCGGTCGCTCATGCGCTGCTGGGTCAGGTTGACCAGGAGCATGATCATGTCCGGAATACCCTCGCCGGTAATCGCAGACGTTGGGACGATGGATACATTGCGGGCAAAGTTCTTGTTGTCGTAGTACAGCACCGAGTTGAGACCTTCTTCGGCGAATGCAAGAACGATCTTGGAGACGCGGTCCTCGAATTCGCGCTGAACCGTCCGGGATTGCTTGGCTAGCGATTCTCGGAATGCGCCGTCCGGTGTGGGATCCCAGCTGTAGATGCGATCGATCTAGAGAAGGCAGGTTAGATTCACAACATGCTGCGGAATCAAGGCGGGACCCCGTACTTTGTTGAGCGCGACAATGAACGGCGTTTTCCGGTCCCGCAGTAATCGGAGAGATTCAAGAGTTTGTGGCTCCAGCCCGTGCTGTAAAAATAGTCAAACAAGGTTTGTGAGAAGGCTTCCTGTGGCGCACCATGATATCAACCACCAAAATAGCGATGTTGCAAAGAGAGCTTCCACGAGACCGTAAATTTGTGAAAGATTCGTGTCCAGGGGTATCAATGACAAGGAGACCCGGGATTTTGTATTCTGCAGTGCCATCCTAGTCGGTCATGTCAATTACGGTGGCATCGACAGACAAATGAGGAAGATTACCCTATTCAGGACCGCGGTTTTGGTTTTGATGGCGTCGACGGGGAAATAAGTTGCACCGATTTGCTGCGTAATACCTCCGGCTTCTCCCTCTTGAACATTCGTTTGCCGAATCTAAAGAATGAACGACATGAATATATGTGTGAGAAAGTGTTCCGAACACACCTTGTCCAAAAGCTTCGTCTTTCCCGTATCGACGTGTCCCAGGATACAACAAATCGGGCTACGAAGATCGTCCTTGTTCCTCGCAGCGAGCGCGTCCTCATGTACCTTCGCCCGTCGAGCAGCCGCCTCAGCCTTCCGCTGTGCGGCGGCTTTTTGCGTTGCGGTGAGCTCTTCGTCAGAGGAGGAATCATCCGAGCCCGAGTCGTCCTCTGAATCAGACTCAGAGTCGTCATCAGATCCGTCGTCTGAGTCGTCCTCCGACTCGGAAGACTCCTCTGCGGCGGGTGCTTTAGCTGCAGTCGGTTTAGCGGCGGCGCCAGCTGCGGGCTTGGAGGGTCCGGCAGCTTTTGTGTTCGGCTGTACTGCCTCTAGATGGACATGAAAACTGACTCCATATGAAATGAATATTTTACACACCTTTTTTAGCCGCAGGTTTGGAAGCAGACTTGGCAGGTGCTTTCGCTGGTGTAGCTTTGGCCGGAGTCGGCGCTGGTACAGGCGGTGGAGGGGGCGTAGCATCTTCCTCGTCACTGGAAGCATCCCACGAATCTTTGACGCCAGCAGGCACCCCGGGCGTTTTGACTGTGTCTTCTTCCGCACTGCTGACCTCCCAATCGTCCTCTACCTCCGCCGTGGGCTCAACTACCGGTGCCGCGACGGGTGCAGCCGGTTCAGGTGTGCGTGGTCGGGATTCCGGAGCGGGCGAGGCGTCTTTCGCCGCAGTTGCAGGTCCCTTCTTCTTGCGGTTTCCATAAACCACCTTCTTCACCGCCGGTGCACCGCTTCCCGATGCCTGTTGCAGCCCTTCAATCTGAACACCTGACGCAAGGAGTGCCTGCTTTCGTATCTCGGCCATGGCCTTCTCCTCCTTTTGTTTCTTGGTGAGCAGACGGCCTTCCTTCTTTGCGAGTTCGCGTTTTGCCTGCGGGATCGATAAGCCATGGTCGCGTATGACTCTAGAAAGAAAAGAAAATGACCTTCTCCTTCTCCTTGCGCCGTTGCTTTTCCTCCTCCTTTTTGCGCTCCTCCTCAGCCGCCAATCGCTCCTCCTCCTCGATGCGCTTCTCTTCTTCCTCCGCGAGCCGCCGTGCCTCTTCCTCGATCCGACGTTTCTCGTCCATCATCGCCTTCAGAGCACTTATGGCTCCCCCCTTCTTCTTCGTCGCAGCTGGAGGCGGGGCCGGCTCGTCGTCCTTTTTCGCCTTCTTCTTTTTCTTCTTTTTCGCATCGGCTTTGGCTCCGGCCTCTTCTCCCTCCTCTTCATTCTCCTCAGCCTTGGGTTCTGGTGGAGGTGGGGCCGGCGCTGCTGCAGTGGGCGGAGCGTCTTCAGCGGGGGCATCTCCGGTGGCCGCTTTCTTGGCTGCGGCCTGGGCCTTCTTCTTCGCCTGTGTACATAGGATTATCAGACACGATCCAATTTGTTCATGAATACGAGCCATACCTTTTCCCGCTCCTTCTTGAGTTTCTCCTTCTCCTTCTTGGACAGAACTTTAACGCCAGCGTCCTCGGGGGCGGCATCGTCGTCATCGTCCGCTTCTTTTGGAGCGGGAGTGTCCGCAACGGCTGGAGCTGAGACTGGAGCCGGAGCTGGGGAGGGCTCGGCTTCATCTGCGATACACAATAAAGTCAAAATCAACGGAGAAAGACTGGGAAGTTGAGCCAACCAATTTTTGCCTCGTCCTCGCTCTCATCCTGTGCTTTGCCCTTCTTGCCCTTTCCTTTCTTGCCCTTCTTGACCTTTTCTTTTACGGGGCCCCACTCTTCGTCTGCGAGATCTTCGGCAGTGACTTCGACCGGTTTTTTCGCTGCTGCAGCCGCCTCCGCGTCGGAGCCTTCGCCGGCGGGTGGGTCATCCGCTCCGTTGACCGCGTCGCTCGCAGCGCCTTTCTTGGCCTTCTTCTTGTCCTTCTTGCCCTTGCCAGTAGCTTTAATGGCAGACTGGAGCGCAGCTTCAGATCAATCCCGGCGGGATTTCACGAAATCGCGCACCATGAGCCCGCCAAAATCTTCATCTTCCTCGGGCGCGGCACCGGCGTCGTCAGCGCCCATATCCAGGGCCGCGAATCCGGCGAACGAGACCTTGGACTTGGAGGACGCTGGTGGATCATCGGGAACTGGTGTCGCTGGAGCGACCGTTTCTCCAGCCTTGTCCCTGTAGCACGAATGAGAACGAAATGTAACATTTGCCGAGATCCCGCGCGTACCAGTACTCTTCGTCGTCCTTCTTCCCTTTCTTCCCTTTCGCGGCTTTTTTCGGCGGCATTTCACCTCAATTCACGCTGTAATTTATGACCGCACACAAGGGATTTCGTGCCACAAGATGGTGGGGGATTATGGGCAGAGGCAAAGGCCAAGTCTGCTGAGCTGACCCTGTGTATTCGACGGGAGGAGGAAGGCGTGAAACAAACTTTCAGCACAGAAAGCTGTTGGCGAAAGTTGATCCTTGCCGGCACCGACGGCTGGTTGACTGGAACCTCCACTGACGCTATCTGACTGTCTTGACCGCAACCACGCTATACTCTGTTAACTGTGCTTGCGCTTCCGCCTCCAACGACGCAATGGGTCTTTTGACAATTATTCGCAAGAACCGACAGAAAGAAAAGGAAATGCGGATCCTTTTCCTGTGAGCTCCCCGCTCGTGTTCAGCAACCTCCTCACGCGCAATAGCGGGCTGGACAACGCAGGCAAGACCACTATTCTTAAGAAGCTCAACGGCGAAGATATTATGAGCGTCAGTCCCACGTTGGGATTCAATATCAAGACATTCGCGCACGGCAAGTGCGCCTGTTCCCTATCGATATGCAGTGGCTAGGCAGCCTGACATCGATTGTCCTCTCTAATAAGCTATACCCTCAATATATGTTCGTATCGCTCTCATCTCTCGGCGATTCCCCGTCGATATACCATTCAACAGGGGATGTGGGCGGACAACGCACCTTGCGTCCATACTGGCGTAACTATTTTGAGCAGACAGACGCGCTCGTGTGGGTCGTGGATTCTGGAGATAGAATGCGAATGAAGGACTGCAAGGAGGAACTTCATAGTCTCTTGCTCGAAGATGTCAGTCTGTTGCCAGCATCCGCAGCCGAAATAGAGCTCTAACGGCATCCACGCACAGCGGCTGGCAGGCGCATCGCTCCTCGTCTTTGCCAACAAGCAGGATCTCCAGGGTTCAATGACTGATGTCGAAATCCGCGATGTTAGTCCGTTCATACGGCCTGTTCAATGTATTGTTCATTCTAGGCACTTTCAGGCGCTCGACCTCCGTTCCATCAAGTCTCATCACTGGAAGATATGGTCTTGCAGCGCCGTAACTGGCGAAAATCTTGTAACGGGTAGGCTTCTTCTTTTTTTGCGTTCGTTCCCCCCTCCTCTAATGTCGAACTCGTTTCACCGTACCAGGTTTGGACTGGGTGGTCGCGGACGTTGCAGGACGCCTGTATTATTCCACTACGGCATCACCGATACAAACTCCTGTTCCTGTGGTGGTCTGATCAGTTATAGTAGCCTTCCCAGTTCGCCAAGAGAAGGATCAAATCGGCCTCTTTTCACAACTGGAGAGCTGTATCGTGCCCTTGCAAATCGCGCGCGAGTATAGGCGCACTCCCTCGCTATCGCCGATCCTTTGCCCGACCCTCGAAGTCTGTTCTGTATGAATGAAACGGCCACGATTTCCATTGCGATAACTCGGGACAGACGGCGCGCTAACCCGCGAAAACAAACTCATCAATTTGATTTGCAGTAGTCTCTTACATCGGTCTACAGTTTACGTTTTTGTGGCCGGCCCTTTCAATTTCGGAAACCTCCCGTGTCGCCACTTGTCCGCCGATCTGTTTGAGGTCCCCTGGCCGAGTTCACCAGCCATACACTGAACCGGTTTTGGTCTCAGCTCGGCTCCACTATTATCTTCGCGAGGGAGCTGAGCATACGACACCTGTGGATTCTTGATTTCTTTTCACCGTCGGACATACAAGCCCGACAAGTTACTCCTTCGAAAAAATTCCGCTTTGCGTATGTAAATCTTATTGCTGTGAGACCTAAAAATTCTAATACTCTTTTCACCGCCGCTCGACAGCATCTATACTTGAACTTGTAGCATCAGTACTTGCGGTGGGAGATGTCAATCGACGGAACAGCTGTTGCCGTCGCAGACTTCTCTGTATCAAGTCTCGCGCCATGAAAAAAAGCAGCTGGTTATGGTAAATTAAACCATTCAGCATAAGCGCGAGATTCGGACGGCACTCAGTTTACGCCTGATCAGCAGCAGTCAATTTTCCCGGGCATGGATCGACGAAGGGGTCGGACAGGCTCGCGACCTGTGACAACTCAATAGACTGGCGTTACTCTTCCAGCGAATGATCCAAATGCAGGTGCGCACTCTTCAGGATTCGCGCGGGCGCATTGACACATTCTGTGCAATAAACTTTCTATTGAAGTTGGAGCAGCTTAGATCGACGAGCCTTTTGTGCCCCTACTCGATTCACAGGGCCACCCCGAGAGCGACGCGGTACGTCTGCGCTGAAGCGAAATGTGAAAGCTACTAAGCCAGACGGTGCCATAATTATTCGCGAAGCAGGAAGCGAGGAACTTCAAGGGAGGTGCAGACTTTTTTGAGTTAGTGGAGGGCGCCACTTGAACAACCTAATCTCGCGTCTGTTTACCGCAAAAAGGATCGCCGAGATAGCAGCGCAGTTTGGGGGAGACAGATGTTCCAAGGTTGGGGCCCGTCATAACGCGTTTGGAGTTCCAAGATAGAACCAGGTGCGGGCAGACCAAAACTGTCGCAGCGGCGGGGATTATAGTATCATTGCCTAAAAATTGGACACGACCATGGGGTGCGTTGAAGATGACGAAGAAGAATATTCACAGAGGAGTGGAAGTCAAAGAATATAATATATCGACTATCTTTTTTTGATCCACGGCGGTTCGGGAGAACATGGATTTGGTACGGGGAGACCAAATTTAATCCTACCGACGTCTGCGCTTGAAGTCGGGCGCATGGTAAAGTAATGATGGGATGTCTCCGAGGGGCCATTTCGGTCAATCTATCCTTGTGAATGCCGTTCACAACCTGGCCCCAAACTGACGAGGGCGGGCGCAACAAGATGCTCTCGTACTCCCCTAAAGGCTCCGCTTCTATCAGAGCTGCCCGACAGCCGGGAGACGATGACGGCGGCGGCTTCTCCAACTTCTGTCGACTGTTGCGAACAGAAAACACAAAGTCCTTGTCTGCGCAGGTTTTGCTCGGCGAGTATAGCCATGGTGGCGTAGGAAAGCACTCAATCCGCCGCTCTGACCCGCCGATTTGCGATTTAGGCGACCCTGGCCGCTACAAAGTCGAAAAAAATCAGGGCTGCTCCAACTCGACCGAACAGAAAGCGGCGGCCGTCCGGGTATCTCATGGACGTGCGCGCCGCTCTCACACTGTAAAGCGTTTCGAGCACGGTGGGAAAGAGGGAATCCCAATGGAATCCTGGGATTCAGAGCTACGTGGGGAAATAGGCAATCGCACGTGGACCAGATGCACCAACAACTTCCTGCCTTGAGGCGCGCGACCACCGATTGAATAAGTGGGGATTCATTTACCTTTTCGAATGAAGCCAGACGAAGTACCTGATTGGGATGACTACTGGGGTTCGCTTGGGACCGCGATCTATAGGAAATTTCCTCCAGAGTTCTTACCGATGCCGATCTCGATGCGACAACCCTCAGGCGCGAAAGAAATCGTGCACACACTCATCCAGGAAGACATAAAAGCCGCCCCCTTCTCGGCTGTTCTCCACTACTCCTCCCCCCCTCCTCTCCAATGCCTGCCACCGTCTCTCAGTCCTGCGTCCCACCTCAGTTTGCGCCCTCTACCAAGGCGCTCCAGTCTACCTCCTCCTCCCTCCTCTCCCTCTCCTTCCGCCCCTACTCGTGGCTCTGTGCCTTTGGTACGCGTCCCAGTAATCCATGCGCGTCATTTTCTTATGCCGGCATACAGCGCGAACCTCCATCCTCGCTGTTCTCGACGACGCGATTACCGTCGGTCATCTAACTATCACCGACAACCAGGGCGCACACTATTATGGCCGCTATCGAAAAGGATGCAACGACGTCCACCTCAAGGTCGTCAATGACAATTTCTGGCTTCGTCTTTTGCTGTAAGCGGACTTTTCCGAGATTTACCTATTCACATACTCATTCTTCTTTTGCAGATCTGGCGATCTGGGCTGTGAGAATACCTCCGCCTCCCGCATATCAAGCGACTAACATTAGCCCAGTCAGCGAAGCGTACATGATTGGAGATGTCGAAGTGTCGGATCTCAAGGGCGCCATGAATGTATGTTTTCCAAAGTTCCCTCTAATCGCATCTCAATTAATGACGTCGCATCCTAGTTGTGGCTGGAAAATCAATCTGGGATGGAAGCCACTCTATCTTCCACCGTCGCCAAAATCTCCTCCGCCATGTCTAGCCTGTACAACAGTTTCCTCGGCCAAACCCGATCCCAGGCCCGGCTTAATGTTATCGCCAGCTACGACCAGTCCAATGAATTGTTCAAGGCATGCTTCCCCCTCTTATTACTTGCGCACCGTCGTCTAATCAAATTTTGTACAGGCGTTCCTGAGCCAAGAGATGATGTATTCTTGCGCGCTCTGGGATGAAGCTGAAGGTGGTGTTCGTGGAGATCTTGTATCTGGCCCCTTCCCCGGCGACCTCGAAGCTGCGCAGCGCCGGAAGATCCACCATGTTCTCCGCAAAGCGCGCGTGAAGCCCGGACACCGGATTCTCGAATTCGGCAGCGGGTGGGGTGGTATGGCCATCGAGGTCGGTGTTCTTTTATATCCCGCCCACGCTCACGGAAGTACTCATCAATGCTTTGATTGTTTAGGCTGCTCGTTCTTTTGGCTGCGAGGTCGACACGCTCACGCTCTCCATCGAACAAAAAAAGCTGGCGGAGGAGCGGATCAAGGAGGCTGGACTCGAGAATAAGATCCGCGTTCACCTGCTCGACTATCGGGAGATCCCTGCCGAGTTCGAAAAGGCCTTCGACGCCTTTGTTAGCATTGAGATGCTCGAGGTGTGTGCCTACTTGCCATCCGATTCCAGATCGATCTCACTCCATTTTTCACAGCACGTCGGCTCGAAGTACTACAACTTGTATTTCAAGCTTGTCGACTTTGCTCTCAAGTCTTCGGAAGCCACAGTCGTGATCAGCGCCTCCACCTTCCCCGAATCCCGCTATTCCGGCTACCAGTCAGTGCCGTCTTCTTTACGATCGCATGTAACTCATCCCGTCTTCAGAGCCGAAGATTTCATGCGCCGCTACATGTGGCCGAACTCCTGCCTCCCCAGCGCGACTGCGCTCATCACCGCCGCCCAAGTCTCCTCTCAAGGCCGGTTTACTCTGGAGGGCGTCGAAAACCACGCAGCCCGTTAGTCATTCTGTTTCTTCCCACACCTTACTCCCTCAGCCTAACAATATTCCAGACTATCCCCGAACACTGCGGGAGTGGGGCCGTCGTCTCGAAGCCAACCTGACGCAAGATCTCGTTTCCCGCGATTACCCAGGACTCCGAGACCGCGCCGACTACGACGCGTTCAAGCGGAAGTGGCAATACCTCTTCGCATACGCCGGCGCCGGGTTCGCAAAAGGCTACATAACATGCCACATGCTCACATTTATCCGCCAAGTCAGTACTTCTCCCGCACATACTCCTGACATGTCTGACCCGCTCCTGCAGAACGACACACCCGAGGCATGCGATTGATTTACAGGCCCGTACTTATCGTTCTTTGCTGGGCTCTGGAGTATCTATGTATCTTTATTCTTCCCTTCACGTCTGCTGGACCATCGGTATAAATGTTAGAATTGTAGATATACCTCATGAATTTATGACGACTGTTACCTCGCATTTGACTTTGATCGACAGAAGGCGCAACGTGGAGAGCATCAAGATGCTCCCAAGTTCACACGACCACGCACAAGCTTTAGACTTCAGACGTTCTTCCCTTGTTCACAAGTTACATCTGGGGATGCGTGCGGTTCAATTCTGGATGCTGCAGCCTGCGAACCGGGGCTAAAGATACAATTTGCCTTGAATTCGCCATCCCGAACTTCGTCGCGTCTGCAACATCGTCGGGTTCAAACATCCTGGAAAAGAATTGCCAAACGACAGTCCCTGTAATTGGGCGTTCAACCCTGTCCATGAGTTGGTTTTCATCGCTGTTCGAGTCGACAATCGAAATTAGCGCATGATGGAGGAAGACGCTATGTATAGTAAAGCATTATTTCCGGTCGGACCTGCAGAAATCGCCCTACCGTCCTCTCTTTTTGTGTTCACTTTTTTCTTCCTTCGAACGGTCGCTAGCCGGTTCTCCTTTTGGCATCTACTTGGTCTTATCGGGACTAGTCCCCCGGTGTTTTGTGTAGTCCCCGTAATTAGTCGAAGAAAAAGTCAATAACAGTCGCTTGGACCGGCCGGGTATTACGCGAACTCTGGATACGCTCTTCCAGTGGTTTTTGTGGTAAGAGGGAACAAGAAAAAATGCTCATAAGTGCCCCCACAAGCTACCACAATTATTTTCGCCGCAATTTTCAGCTTTCGGTTAGACTATCGAAGGTACATTCGCTTCTCGCAGTGGCTATGAAGATCACTCGGACCCGTGGCAGGATCTTTCGCTCGCGCATTATTAATTGATTCTATCAGAATCTATACCAATGAAAAGGCGAATTTTTCTGGCCTACTAGCTACCGCCTCAACTGCGGCAGTAAGGATGTAATTTCTCCGCAGGTCCGCCACGCGGGCTACTGGGTGGCGCCCTCTCGGGAGGGTCGGATCGCGGACGCCAAGAAGAGACATTTCCGCCAGCTTGGTGTATTGAGTGTGTTTAGTCTGAAGCAGGTCCCCGTGCGCGAAAGGACGTCAATGCGGATGGATGTAAATGCCCAAAAAGTGTCAACGAGATGTGGAATACATAGGTGGAGATAGCAATCTATAATATAAACGACAGTGTGAGTACTATGGCGTATACGAAAGCATTATGGGCAGGACTAATTAAGTATATACGATAATGACAGTGTAACAACAGGTGCGAGGACGAAGATCATGAGGGTAGTCGTGTAGGATCTAGTTTCGTGGACCATGATTGGAGTTCCTTGAGACTTGGAGCGGCCAATGCATGCGAGTTTGATGACGTGAACAGCGTGAAGGAAAAGGGTTTCTGTGCGGCGGTCAGGAACGAACGAACTCCCATCTCAGCGGATAAACTCACTCCGAGAAGCATCTCTTTGTGCGGGTCACTCTCCACATTGACTCCGTCAAGGCTGACGATGCCAAGTTCTTCCAACTCGTTGGAGTGGGCATAGATGTGGAGGTACGGTCTGGGCCAGTCATTCGTAAACCAATGATTAAACGTAAATGAATCCAAGACTCTCACCTCTTCAAGACAAACCACCGCTTTTCCCAGATGTTTTGACTTGCATCGGTGAGGATCATCAAATGACCTTTCTTCGTCGAGCCATTGGCATCACTGGAAAAAGGCGTGTTACTATTCGTTCCGCGTTTTAACTCGAATGATAGGCGTACTTTCGGGGAATCAGTTTAGTCTCAGAGATCAGCTTCAGCCCCTCTTCCGGGATGATCCCTGTTTTCTTCTTTGACGCGTTAGATTCGTCGGATTCCGTAGGATCTTGGCTCAGAATTATCTGCGTTGACTGATCAGTGCCTGAAGAGATTACTTGGTGCACGAGACTAACCTCTCCACGGTGCCCGAACTGCTTTTGCCAAAGTTCTACCGACTTTTGCAGAAGTTGATCGGCCTTCCACGCCAGAGTTTCGGCGTTAATCGGCTGAGGTGGAGTTGTGGTGAGGACCACACGGATGGCTTGGACATCGGCAGCTCGCCGTTCAGTGGAGACCAGTCGCTCATAGTCCTGGACAACCGAAAGCCCGCGCGGCTTCCATGTCCCCAGAGCTTCTTCGCCTCGCACGTATTTCTCGGACGTGTCAAGCCGCCAAAGATCTCGCGGCGAACGAGTCAGTGGCGGCGACAGCCTCACCGAGAAGAGCGAACTGGACTTGTTCAGAATTTTCGTCGAACCAAGGAATGCCATCAATCTTGACGGCGGCCGTGCATCACGCGTTTGAATGGTGATCCCGACGTCCATATTGAACTCGACGGGATCCGCGCAACTGTCAACGGCGACTGCCCAATTGAGCTGGAGGATGATTCGTTGATTCGCACCGGTGACCCTGTTGAGCAACAGAGAATCGTGGATGCTTGTGTCCCACAGCGCCTCCGCTGCCAAGTGGCCAGTACCGTCCGGCTTAAACTCCAGGACTTGCTCCTTCATCAATGGAAGAGTCACCATGGCCTTGGAAGTGGAGTCATGTATCCGTCCATTATTGTCGAGCAGCCGGACATTCCCAATTCGAACCTTTGTAAGCTCGATCCACGGCAGCTGTTGCCCCGAGTTGGAGGAAAGCGTCAGATTAAGGCGCCGTTGGAGACCCTGGTGCAGCGAGAAAGAGCCGGGATCCAAGTTCCCCTGCGTGAGGACCGGGACAGGCGCATACTGCCCATCCGGCGCGAGCTCGCACATCTGCAACCACGCAACGACGTCGTGTGTCTGCTGTACCACAAAGTCTGTCTCTGAGCGGCGCATGGGCGGCAGAGTAGCGGGGGCGTTCTCTGCGACGGGCGAAGACCGAGACGGCGGAGGCCGCAGTTTCTGCTCCCGCATCTCATCCCACCGCTCTAGACGTTCCAGATATGTCGGGCGGATGGTTGCGAAGACTTCAATGGGGGCATATCCTTCTTTCATGTGCGCGAGCGCCTTGGTAGACGCCACGATGGAGAAGATACGACGGAATCGAAGTTCCGAGAGCGTTGAGGTGTCAATGTCCAACGCGGGAGAGGAAAACACCTCCTCGGACGCCACCGCGGAGCCAACGAAGGAGGATAGCCGGACTTGCAGATGTACTGCGGAAAAGTCGTGCGACGACAGGCCCTTGACCGAATCCACCGTTAGATAGAAGCCGATCTTGCTGCCAGGGGGTACAGTGCCTGGACTCGGCGAAGAAGCACGAGTCGAGCTCGATGAACCATTGGCGTGCTTCGGCGACACCTGGACGTTGATTATTTTTATGTCAACGCGACATGAACCGATCGCCTCAGCGGTATACCGACAAAATATCGGAACGGTGGAAGTGGAGGAGAGTCGGCGAGAAAGAGGGGCGAGAGATATTAGGGCGTTGCCAACGAAGGAGTATTCGGATGGCGTGGTGTCGTAAAATGGTTCGTCAGAAGAGAAATGCTGGGTATAAGAAGGGCGGTCGATGTAAGTGGTCAGATTCCGCATACGGCCGAGCTGCTGCTGCATACGGTCCAACGACCAGGTATAAATGGCGTTATGCCGCTTGTCGAGGACCTTTACGGCCACGGAAGGTTGGGTCGAAGACGCGAGCACCGGATCCGCTACGTCGCCGAACTCGTCTAACCCCGCGATGGTGTCAACAGCAGACACAGGCGCTGCAAGGGATCCTCCAGCCGAGATAGTGAAATTATAAGAAACGTCCTTTCCAAGTTCCTTGCTGTGAATCCAGGTCAAGAAACGCACATCGACGGGGAAAGCGGACGCACCTGATAATATTAGCCTCCTTCACCATCACCGCATTCGACAACACAACCTCCGCCATAGAGAAGGCTCTATGCGCCCTCCATCTATCCAGCACCTTCCGTATTAATCTGAGCTGCTTCGCGCTGTAAATGACAGGCTCAAACTCCACGGCCCCCGCGTCCGTCTCCCCGCGCGCTCTCGCATCGATCAGGCGCCGCATCTGCGTCCTCACCATCCTCAGCTGATGCTCCATATGGTCCTTCTCGACCTTGAGGTCCTCCGCCTCCGTCGACGACTCCGTAATCTGCTGTAGCCGATTCTCCAGCTGGTTCTGCACCACGGAGAGCGCCCCGTTCATCTCAGGGCTCCCGACACTCGGGGCGGCATCGAGGCTGGTGTCGTCCGTCGTCGCGTCGCTCGAAAACGGCCGCCCCGTCTCGCTCCACACGTCGTCCGCCATACTCTGGCTCATGCTCATGCTGCTCTCGGGGCGCGACGGCTTCAGGTTGTGGTCCCGCATCGTCTTCACCTTGGTGATCTTCTCGTACAGCTTGTTCAGGTCATCATCCGGCAGGTTGTCCAGCGTGGGGTCCAATCCCAGGCGCGCGAACGCAGCCTCGCGTTTGGCGAATGTCCAGTCAACGTCCGCGCCGTCCGCAGACGACGTAGGCGAGTCTGGCCGCGTTGCAGGCGACGCTTCGCCGCCATCCAGGTCCGCGGCAGTCACGCTGAGCTGCAGATTCGACTTGAGTGTCGCGCGGTCCCGTTGCTTGCGAACGGCCTCGGGATCATTGAATCGGAAGACGTGGTTGTCACCTAAGGAAAGGGAAAAGCCAATCGTGAGTACAAGACGTAAAAAAATCAGCCTACGTGGACGAAGACATACCGAGAATAATACGAAAGCCGGACCGCAGCTTGTAAGGCTATCAAACGAAGTCTGTTAGTCAACAAGGAATGGGTTCTTCTACTCTCACAAACGTACCTGTCCGGTCGCGATTTGTTTGCCGTTCAAGAACTGCGCAAGATTTGAGTTTTTAGTTTTTAGAGTGCACGAGAAAAATGACGTACCGTGACACTGTCGGGCATGCAGTGAATAACAACCTTGCCCTCGGTATTCTCGAAGTAGCAATGCTCTTCCAGGATGTTATCGCCGCTGAGTCGTATCGCGGCGGGCTTCTCGCTATCGAGCCGGCCGACCTGCGCGTTAAAGGCAAATTAGTTTATTAGTTAAAAGCTCGAATCCCGACCCAGGGAACGGTCACGTGGGAGAAGACGTTTGAGGAAGACATACCACAGTCTTCCCGGGCTTGATCTGGTAGATTAAGCATTCGCTCATCAAGGGATCTGTGAGGAATATTAGATTTCTAGCCGAAGCAGCCGAAAAGGCGGGGTAAATCGCGAACCTTCATTCTACCACCAAATGAAACACGATCAGCGTTTCGAGGCTAGAATCTGCGAGGTAAAAATGAACGCACCAGATTCACTAAATGTGGCATCTAATCGCCCGGGCGCGCGTATGGTCAATCCCAGGATCACATTACGCATTCGGAAAATGGGACTCACCCGCTTGGGCGTGTGCACGCCGACGAGATTCTTCTCCACGGTAATCCCGAGCTCCTCGAGCGCCTTCTCCCGCTCCTTCTGCACCTCCTGCGTGCGCTGCATCTTCTCCTCCCATGTCTCGTTCAGACTCTGCATGAGCTTCTCACTCGACTCCATCTGGTCCTGCAGCTCCGCCTTGGTGACCGTCTTCATTTTGCCGTCGCGAGTGCGGTACGTGACCTTCTGCTTCTCCGCCGGTACATTAGGGTCATACACCTCCTCACTCGAACCGCCGGTGACGCGGGCTGCCAAAAATTAAGCGCGGGAGGGGAAAGGGGGGACGATCAAGGCGCACCTCTCAGCATCTCCAGCTCCTCCTTGAGCTCACGCACAAGTTTCGCGTTCGGGTCCTCGTTGACCACCGCCTTGTTCTTAATCTTCTTCGCCTGGTCGGCGTACCGCAGCGTACTCAGCGTCTCCTCGTAGTCGGCGGGCGAGATAGCGGCGATCATCGCGGTCTTGGAGTTGCCCCCGATGCTGTCCTTGAGCAGCCATGTGAGGACGGAGTCGCGGTACGGCACGAACTCTTCAGCCTTTCCCTTCTTGCCCTTCTTGCCGGTGTCGGCCTGGCTGGCGACCGCCAACGCCGAGATGACCTTGCCGAGTGTCGTGAGAGACTTGTTGATGTTCGCGCCCTCCTTCAGCCGCTGACCGGTCGCACCAGTAGAGTTGGCTCTTTCGGACCCGGCGAGATCCACAAGACTGTCGGACAGGGTGATCAGCGAACGGCAATGACGCTCAAAGGGGAGACGCACCTGATTCGTGACACTTTCTCCGTGTCCAGGTTCGTGTCGGCGTCGTGGCGTACCATGGTGAGGAGAACGGTGAACACGGCGTGCGAACGGGACGAGGTCTCGTTCATGGCAGTCGCGGCGACGGTGCGGGCCTTGTTGCCCTCGTCCATGAGAGTCATCATCTCTTCGTAGCTGTTGACGGCGAGCTTGGAGAGGTCCTCGACGTACGGTCCGAGACTCGGGTGCTCGCGGACGCGGAGGTTGCCCGAGTTCTTGGGGTTGAGCAGGTCGCGCACTTTCTCGTTGTAGATTTCGATATAAGACACCTCGACGGTGAAATTGAGATTCGTGTCCGCCGCCTTCTTGTTCTCGACGCGGACAAAGAGCTCCGAACATGTGAGGGGGATGATGCCCTTGTCGGGACCGTAGCCCATCATACTGCACGCTAATTAACGCGCTGAGCCACCTAAAAGCCAAAGTCCACACACCTGTACGACTTGCCGGATCCTGCGACGGCCCCTCGTCAGCACACGATGCTCGCCACGATGAATTAACGCGTACCAGTCTGTCCATCTACCATCCAGAGTCAGCATTTAGCAGATTCAAGAGAACACAGCACTCACAAGCCAAGATGCACGCATTGAAACCATTGAAGGCGTGGTCAAGCAACTCCTTGCCCAGGTCACTGTACAGAGTCTCCTGAGAGCAGTAACCCGGCTCGTCGCGGGGTCCCGCAGACCAGTAACTCTTGTCGAAACTGAACGAAATCGGCTTGCGCTCCGTCGCGCGCTTTGAATCTTGAGCTGAGCCGGACTCGGGGGGCTCAATAATCGTCTGGTTTCCGACCATACGGATGAGATGCGTCGCCCCACGGGCTTTCTCTACGACATTTTCAGGGATATGTGAAGGAACAATGGCTGCGCACACACCTCTTGTGTTGAGGGGTCTGCATCGGACCACGACCTTGATATTGCCGTCGCCTGCCTCGGCCATCGTATACGACCTCGGGTGGCTCTATTAGGGAGATGGAGAGGACTAGAAGGAAAACAAGAAAATTAGGGTCGTGGTCCAAGTACAAACTACAGCAGCCGGCCTCTCGTTGTCACGCAGAAATCTCATCACGCGCCCGTAATACAAACGCGTCTCGCATTTATTCTCATTCATTTCTCAGTCCTACTCCATTATCGTAGCTCATAGCTCACAGTTCCCTGCAGTTTCGCGCTTGTTGGGAGCCTCAGCAGTCAGGCGAGGGGAGACACAAGCACGTGAAAAAGGTTATTACTGGTGCGGACAATATTTTGTACATAGTAGGGAATTCGTGAAGAAAAAGTTCAGGGACTCCAGCTGCTGAAGGAAAGAGAAGAGGCAGAATGGCCAAACAGTATGCCCAGTACGAGGGAGAATGGTCAACTATGCCATCGAGAACCTTCGTGACAATAACGGGAAGCAGGCCGGGCACGCGTTCAAGCCCAGTGAAAACCCCGTCTGTCGGAATCTGCCACAATCTGCCGGGCGTTGCCCCTCTTCTGCCCCGCTCTGCCCATCAAGTAAAATTAGATTGAAAACGATCGTCCAGCGTTTACAACCAAGAATCCCCACTGAAGTCCTCTTAATTCTGGTGACTCCCAGGTGAGTTGGGAGACGAGTTCAAAATGGGCCAAGTCCAAGTCGGCACGAGGTTGCCGTGGAGGTACGTAACGGCCGCGCGGCCGTCGGAGCTTGAAATCCTCCTTGCTTCCTACCACCATCTCGCCCCGCCGCCACCTCTGCGCCGCTCCGTTTCCCCTGCCCTTTGCCTCATCTCCATCCTGTCTACCGCTCACCCTCCCGCGTCGACACCGGCGACCACCAACAGCCCGATATCCCGACCATTCGCGAGAAATCTGGCGCCTTCAATCGCCCCGCCATTCTCGTGTTTCCTCCGGCCCTCTCGCGTTCGACCGACCCATACTCGGCGACAGAGGTCCCAGGACACTGGTGGATATCACCGACGCGTCAGTCGTGTCGCAGTGAGGTAGCCTCTTTCTAATTCCATTCGGCGCTCCGACTGATTCTTCGCCATCTGCCCCAATTTACTACATCTACCCGCAAGCATGCTATCAGTACTGTTCAGGATAGAACCGATGGCGGTCTATTGTCCCGGATACAAGTGCGTGCTCTGTGCCCTTTTTACTTTCGTTGGGACTAACTGTGCCTCATTTCCAGCTGAGCTCGCGCATCGTGCAGTTCTCATCATTCCGGCGCCGCCTTCCTACTCCACGGTCGCCTCCCAGCGACACTTCTACACCGAGTGGATATACATACCGCTCGAAGTGCCCGGACCAACATACCGCCCCGCGTTATGCCTTTCCTCCCGGTCCGGCATCTGAGCGCGAGCATCTCCGAGTCTGGGGTCTGCAATACGTGCGCGTGATCATGTGTGTCTTAATCGTGTTGGTGTACTGCTCGTTTCCTAACCGCCGTTGCTTTGTAGACTGTTCGTTCTCCGATCTTCGAGCTCGGTAGGGCTTCTAGCCCTCTGGTGCGTGTTTTTTGCTCAACAATCCAGCGGAATAACCAACTCCTGTCATTTACAGCCCTTCTCGCCGCAAGGTAACGCCATCTAACAAATTTTGTGAGTTCCTCCTTTCCTGAGTGGACTGTGCCCGCACTTATCGCCGTCAGTCTCCAGGAATTATGCTCGGTTCTGAACTTAGTGTGGGTCGTTGGAGGCGGTTGGTTGCGCGGTCGGTCGTTTAGTACTATTTGAGCATGTCGTAGCGTAGAATCAATAAGATTTTCTATTAGATGCAATACAAAATGCAGCAGGAGTAGCGGGGCAGATCTGGTCAAACCAGAGCAAGAAATAGCAGCGGTGGGCAGCTGTCGTCAGCTATGCTTGGGCAAAACGCTGCCCAGAGTTGCCCCATTCTGCCCAGGTCTGCCCAAGTTTGGCTGGGCAGATTTGGGCATATCCTGGCAGACCTGGGCAGACGCCATTCTCACTGGGGTTCAAGGACTGGATTCGACTAGCAGAACCAGAAACTAGCAGATGCATGCAGCCCAGAGACGAGAGAGCGAAACAAGTCTAGGGCTGTCTGAGACAATTCAAGAACTCCCTCGAACTCTTCACAACTGGAGCGAGCAGTGGACAGTAGAGGGGGGGGAAAGCGCTTTCTCAAAAAAAAAATAGAGGACGACGCCAGACGACGCCACTACTTGCGAACAGCAAACAAGAGCAAGAGACTCCGAGTAGAGAGAAGGAGGAAGAATGCGCTCAGGCAGTGGATGATGATCAAATGCCCCTATCCGCCGGTAAATGCCGGCCTGCAAGCTGTTTGCGCGCCTTACGTCTGGTTAGGCCAAGGTTAGGCTTCAGTTGTCGAGACCGTCGAGGCTCCGCCCAGCGGTGTGCTCAAGCCTTTCCATCAAGAGTGTCTCCAAGTTGGTTGGACTTCACCAGGACGATTTTTTGCGCGTAAACTGCAGCTGCAGTGGTGGATAAATTCAGATTGTGGCCCGAGTCCCGAGCAGTTTTTTAAGCCCGGCGTCTCGAAACGTCTTCACCAACGTGGAAGTCCTGATTCCGAGTGTCCGTTCAAGATCCGTCTCCAGGCAGCGGCTTGAATGTTGACTCGGAGGTCTTTTTGAGTTGAGGTCCTTTGAGGGTCCGGTTGAGCGGCAAGTTGAGCGATCTCGAACAAGTCTCAATTGATATCGCAGAAAGAAAGTCCTGAGCCTTGAGCCTGGCTGCCTGGCTGGACTGTAGTATTCAGGGCGCACCGGTCTTGTTGATGCCGACGCCTGCTTGGGAGAGTCGGGGTTGAGCTCCAGCAGCTTTACAACTCAAGCATGTATTCAAGTCCTGAGCGGCTCGACGAGCTCGAGGATGTCGAATTAATGTGTGAGCGGTCTTCAATGTAAATGTACGTACTCGGCGAATCATGCCAACTGAGCAACTGAGCCACTGAAGGCGGAGGACCAGACCTTGCCGTCGATGGGAAGGGACCACTGGCAGTGGCGGCGGGAGAGTATGGAACTTGAAGGCTCGCTATGTCCTCGGCGAGCCGTCAAGTTGAGGCGAGGCTGGAATGGATGAAGCTGAACAATCCCCGGAGCTGAATGCGAACTTGACTTCAAGGGATTGGCAGATGGGGGGAGTAGAAAGAAAGAAAGAATGGGCAGCTGAGTTTGAACTGCAGCATCTACCGACCGTTAGCCTGAGGGGCCCGAGAACGTGTAAGCGAACCGCGCGTTAGCTCACCTGACCGCGCCTGCTCCAAGTTTCGCACGGTTCAAAATTCTGGTCCCTAATGCATAGTAGTGATACTCAGCGGTCAGCATTTGGGCTCCGTCCGCCGCAGTTTCAAACATACGGTGAATACGGCCTCGTCTCAGTGCTCACCTAGGAGAAAACGAATAAGCAAAGGTTATTCGTGCATTCATCTGCTTTCAACTTCAACTTCAACTTGAAGCTTGAAGTTGAACGACTCGGAGTGGATGAGGGAAAGCCTGAGTAGGCCGCAGTACTAAACGAGCTCAGCGACGATGGGCTGAGCGGCGACCAAGGGGGAGCTGGCAAGACTCAATTTTGCATCTCTAGACATCCTCAAAGACTCCAGGACTCGGTCCCGGCGGCCCTCTGCAATCCCATAAGCAGTGTGCGCGGGAGGTAAATTGCCTGTAGGTGCATTTGCAACATCTCAATCTTCACACGAAACTCAGACTGAAACCCTAAGCGCACTTTGGGCCGCCAAGTTCATGTCGGTGGCGTATTCAAGTCGGTGTCCGTCGCAACTCACCTGTTGCATACGGCAACCACATCCACAACAGACCGCCCTCAACGGCAAACTGAACATGCTGCTCGAGACATGTGCTTTGTGGAAACATTTCGGCTTCTTAAATCTTCTTCGCGGGACCGGGCCAGCGGCACGAAACGTGTGGGGTCGATCTGGAGGGTAGTCAGAACAAGCCAGATGGAATATGGTAGCGACCGAGGCGTCTTGCTTTGGTCAAATCGGCGGTCATAGAGAAAGTGGAGTACAATTACTTCCGTGAGGATCCTCGCCCTTGATAATCCCCTCGGCCTTGTCCAACCCAACCCAGAGAACACGAGTTTAACGGCGGGCTCGTATACAGACCTTGCAAAGCCCAAACGGTATACGCCGTCTACACAGTTGCGGATCTGTGAGATTCCTCCTTCAGGATCCTCCGGATTAACATACACAGTCGTTAATCGTTTCGGTCCGCGCGCGCGGTCCTCCGCGGGGGCAGGCATTGACGCCGTCCTCGTCCGCGGCCACTGCATCGTCAAACGCCGTGTTGAACATGCAAAGAATCTCCGACGACTCGCTATTCACAACAGTCTTGATGACGCATCGCGAATCCTGCAAATCACCAGTCATTTTACGAAAACGGGTTCACCGGGTTCATGGCTCGAATGCAGGGCGAGGCCCTTAACGTCCTCCGCGTCGATGACCACGTCTACATCTGCGCCGGGGTAGGGGGCGACCGTTCCGACTCGCAGGGTTGCCGCGACAGAATTTGGTTCGGGGCTCGATAAGTTGTAGAAGCTGGGCGCCTGATGATTGAAGGCCATCGCCACTATGCTTCATCTTGGTAGGTTGCATGAAACCTGCGGTATATCTGGTCATGGTTCGGAGAAACTTCGATTGGTTCCTGTACACCACAAACAGCCTTGTATCAAGATTGCGCCCCTTGTATCGGAACACCGCCAGTAGGAGTAGGTTGCAGGCCACGTACATACCGACACTAGGTTTACTACGCCGTAGCGCAGAGTACGAATACGCTACTTTTGATCGACTCGACGCGGAGTGGCGGAGAGGGCTGGGCGCGCAGCTATATGGATCGTTTCGCTTTGAAATCTAAAGCAGATCAAAGTCGTCCAGCTGTAAAAAAGATCAGTCGCCGCGTAAGGGAAAAAGAGTAAAGGGCACGCACCTCGTCATTATACTTCATAATCGTGCGCTTGAGCTTGGAGGTGTCGACCCAAGTGACAAAGTCTTCCATGTGTCTGTAAAGTTTGAGTGAGGCGAATACAACGACAACGAAGGAAGCGCACCTGGTTACGAGATATGCAGGGTCGGTGACGGTGTCGGGACCGACGCGGACGTGGCCTTGCTCGATGAATTTTACAGCCTGCGGGTTTGTTAGTGAAAGTTGATTTGATTGGCATGTTGAAGCATCTTCCGCCAAAAGAGGTCAAAGACGCCGTTTGACCGCCACAGGTCAAAGGGAAATGAAAGCAAGTCGACATAGCAAAGAAAAGAATCAAGAAGACAGAGAAAAGATTCAAGAAGAGAACCCTTCACTCACCGCACTAACTGTTTCCGACATTTTCGACATGCACATAAAGATGGCGAGTCTGCGACGACAAAAGGCAGCGACAGTGAGCTTGTTGTCGACGTCGCTGAGTTTTGCATCGGTGTTAAGGACGCCCATGTCGTATAGCTTGGACAACAGTTGCCCCTCCATCCGGCCGCGAACGGGGTCTTGCGCCGGGAGTAGCGAGACGCGGTGGGCAAACGAGCGCAGGGAACCACATAGTTTGTTGTACCTGTGCTATGAGCTCAACGTAGAGAAAGGGAGATACAGAGGGCATACTTGTGGTAATCCTCGCGGTCCTGGATATGGTACCGGCGCATCACCTTTATTTCACGGAGATTGGCATCTTGCTTCCACTGGAAAATTGGGGGTCAAACGGGAGCTAGAGACAAGGAGAACAAGGAGGAATACATTAAGAAAGTCGACCTTCTTGAGGAGCTTTTCTTCGTGGTACTTGAGTTTTCTGACCATGAATGTGAGAAATAGCCAGACGGCACGTGGAAGTCGATCGGCCTAGCGAGTTGGCTGTTAGCGCCCTCACCAACGCTGCCTTGGACGCTGAGCTCGGCGCTCCCGACCTCAAGAGCCTACTGTCTGCTGCTCTCTTCACGCCGTCGTCTGCTTTTCCTGCTCTGTCTAGGCTAGTTGAACGCCTAGTTTATGCATGTCAGTGTACTCGCACGCCGACGCCCAAGACTTCCCTTCCGACCTCGACAACCCCTTCATGAACCCGATGCTCCGCCAGGCCCAGCCCAGCATGATAGGCCTCAACAATCCTGCATTCATGCAGCCCCAGCAAGGCCCTCCTCCACACCACATGGGCCTCAATCCAAATCCAAACGGACCCAATCCCCCCATGGGCATGCTTCAGGGCGGTCCAGATATGCGCTTTCCCCCAGGACACAACCCCATGATGCCCCGGACAATGAGCATGCGTCCCGGCGCACGTCTTCCCATGAACCCAGCCGGTCTCCCCCCAGGCATGCCCATGGGCGGGCTCGCGCACAATCCGCAGATGCAGGGTGGCATGGGCTTTTCCCCGAACATGATGTCTGCCCCCGGCGGGATGGTTCGGCGTGTCGTATCAAATCCGTCGCTTAATCCTGGTCTCGGGCTCAGTGGGCAGGCCATGATGCAGCAGCAGCAAATTCAGCGCCAGCAACACCAGCAGCAGCAGATGCAGATGCATGCCCGCCAGCAGCAGCAGCAACAACGGGAAATGGAACTGGCCATGCGCAATCCGCAGAACGCGGCTCTTGCCCGATCTGCGTCTGCGAGCGGCCAGTTAATGCACAGTCTGTCGCAGCCCTCGTCGCTCGGTCAGCCTCCCCATCCCGGTGGAATGCCACCCAATGGCTTTCAAAACCAGATCGTCCCGCCACCCCAGTCCAATTCCCCGCGCGCCCGCACTCCTGTAATGAGCATGCAGCCTGGTCCCTCACAACCTTCTATGACTCGCGCACAGATGGCTGAGGAGATGTACTTCCAAAACCAAAACCAGTACCCACCACGAAACATGGGTAATGGACAATTCGCTTTCGGTACCTCCCCTACTCCTCCACTTAATATGTCCGACTCCTTCCCGCCGTCAGTGGGTACCCCACGGACCGCCGCATTCCCGCCAACCCCCGCTCAGCAACTTTCCATGCAGCAGCATGGTGGCGCCGGCGCGGAGAACGGCGGCTATCCGTTCATGGCGCCGCAGCGCCCACTCTCACACAACAACCAGCACCACCCTATGCAGCCCCAGCATGCGCATTCACCGCCGGGGCAGCCTCAACAACATCACTCTCCGCACCATTCCGATAATATGAACTCGCATCCCCCGCGACCACAATCCCAGCCTCAGTCTCAACCACCCGGGCGTCCGCTTTCTGGCGCAGGGCCTTCGCATACGCCTCGACCCTCCCAACAACTTCCTAATAATCCTGGACTCTTACCACCCGGCCGAATCCCGCCACAACAACCGCCTTCGCAGCAGCCAAACCACAACCCAGGCATGCGTCCGCAGAGTTCTGGTGGGCCCTCCGCACATCAGCAGCCTATCGCACCGCGACTACCTCCCGGTTCACAACCGCAAGTCGCTGGCCCCGTACCGCCCCCTCCAACGAGCTCGGACGGTACGCTCATGTCCGCATCCGCATCGCCGCCTGACGGCAACGCGCTCCTCGGTGTCAACGGCGCGATCCCGCGGTCCGGCGCGATATCAGCGCAGACGTTTGCGATTGGTTACGGACAGGGACTCCTCCGTGTGATGCAGTTCAGCGCAATGCTGGGTTCGGATGGGCCGCAGGTGCAGGTGAGTATCTTGCGCGTCAATTTCTTACGTATCGCGTTATCAATGATCTGTTCAGAGCCAAAAATTGAACCTCTCGTACTGGGATAGCCTTATACGAGAGTATTTCACCCCGAAGGCGATCATGAAGTTGACGCTATGGCGAGATAGCCTGAAAAATGAGGCAAAGCCCTTCGGTGTGTCGCGGTCCTCACGTCATGGAAATAAACAAACTCAAACTTTCGTAGAAATCGGTGTCCCCATCCTTCCGCGGTTTTTTCTCGTAACGACGCAGTCGGGCGTCAAGTCCATGTCGTTTACGCTCGACGGCGCTCGAGAGCGGCTGTCCGCACCAGGGCACGCAATCGTCGAATGTGTGACCGCGGTGTGGACGTGCCGGTACAATAACGGGCACATCGTCACCCTCCGGGGGCCTCTCACCGTGAACCTCGTCATATGTTCGCCTGGCCCGGTGCAACCTGGGGCTTCGCAGCAAAACGGGGGTGGTCTTGTGCTCAAGTTTGACGACTTTGAGTTTGACGCGCATTCACACGATAAGTATATCGCGTTGGAGGCGATTGCAGGGCCGAGGAAGGCAGAGGAGAGTGCACAAACGCTGAACGGAGTAGGGCCAGCGGCCGGGGATGAGGATAAAAAGTGGGAAGAGCCGAGGTTACTTATTGAGAATGGGTCGATACCGGGGGAACCGGTTAATGCGTTTGGTATCCCGCAGGCGACCATGCGCTGTCTTGAGGTCAGTGCCTTTTATTTTCTGGGTAGGTGCGGGACTTACTTATTCTTGTGTTCAAGCTGGCAGAGAGTGTAGGGCAAATGGCGGAGCTAATCTCATTTGCGAAGGATCAGGAGGTTGGACCAATCGGTATGCTCTCGCCTGTTCCTCTCTGAGCCATCCCTAACATTTACGTTTCTCAACAGCCGCGCTGCAATCGTTCGCCGAGAAAATACGAGAGGAGCACCCGCAACTCGCCATGATAAATGGCTATGGCACAAACCCCTACTTCCAGGGTTCCAGTATGCCTTCGGCGCAGGGCAACACGCTATACTCCTCCGCCCCGCCGTCCGTGACGAATCCGCCCGCGGGTCCGTCCAACCAGGGCCAAGGCCCCTCCTCCACCATGAGCTCCCCACAAAACGCACCACCGTCTGCCCACAACTCGCCGCAGAAGCAGCACAAGACGATCCCCAGTAAGGGGGCCGCGTCAACGCCGAGCACGAGCACTGCGAGTACGGGCGTCGCGAGCAACCTCAACACGCCCGCGATGGCGAGTGCACCGCTGAAGCGCAAGGCGGGTGTGACGGATACGCCGACCGCCGCAACGGAGCCCCCACCGAAGCGTACGACGCGGAGGCGACGCACGACAGGTGGCGGGGGATGACTGCCCTTGCGTTTTGGTTTTGCTGCTGTGTTCTGCTCACTGTTTTTACCTTTCTTGTCTGTGCTCCTGCTTTGCGCTGAATTTACTACCACCTACTTTAGATTGTATCTTACGCTATCTACATGGATCTCTCACTGGAGACGTTGTGTTTATCCCCGGTCTATTTATCTCTCCACTCTTGTACTTGTATCCACTCGAACTGTTTTTTTTCTGGCGTCGTGAAATCTGTCCCGAGGTAGCTTTCCAGCCGCAACTCTCCATACACTTGAGAACCAGCTCAAAGAGCGAGGTGGATTACCGGGGCGATCCCGCCATATCGGCCAAAAATACGTTTGTTGCTAATGATGCTGATATCGGCCTGAGTGATCCTTACTGAATTCTATTTCTCGACTCTGTGAAAAGGCGGCCAGCGCGAACGAGACCGCAACACTCTCCTTCCCACCCAGCAACCATGCGGTTTTGCGATGCAGACCGTTTCGACCTCTCGGATCCCTGTGTTCGTGGCTCTTGGGCCGCCCTTGCACCAGCCGTCCTAGTTCTGGCGATATGCCGGTGGTCCTTTGTGTCGGTACCCCTTCCAGAACCAGTCCAAAAACTCGTTGACACGGTCAAGCGGCCCTTTACGCGGTACCTGACCCTCCACGATGCGGAGGGGCTCACACTGGCCGACGAACAGGACATCCCGGAGGCGCAGGCGACGTTGGAGGTGGACAACACCATTCCATTGTGGCGGACGGTCGTGTTCACGTTCACTGGAGCAAGCATTTGCCTGGTTTACCTCGCAGGGTGCTCGTTCCTCCTCATTACCGGCCATCCGCTGTGGGAGGCTATCCAACTATTCCTTGTCGCGGTACCGTGGCTTTATACCGCCATACGACCCATTTTGCGGCCAACGGCCACTCCGCCCTACGACATGTTCGCCATTTATTTGGTCCTTATCGGCGGCGGAGTCCTTCAACTCGGTGGATACCTTTTTCAACATACTGCATGGGGTGCGCCCTTGCCAGGCACACTGGTGCTCGTAGGCTTGTCACTTAACCTGGCGGCCCTCGTCGGATTGGTGACGGTGATCATGGGTATGCCCTTGGCATTGCCGTCGCATTTGGTTAAAAAAGCGGAGATTGTAAGTAACGTTGAACCTTTTTGAGACATTTTCCTTACTTGTTTCTAGGGCAGCAAGGTTTCTCCAGAAGACTACACGTCCTTGTGGGGTTGGGTGTCTGTAAGCCCTTCTGTATACCGTTTCGCCGCTCGCTGAGGCACCAACAGTTCAGATGGGTGTACCCTCTCGTCAAGCGCGGTCGCAATACAACCCTCAACGAAAAGGATATCTGGGACTTGAGTCCCAACATTCAATCTCGACCTATCTTCATCAAATTCAGCTCCCTCCCGTGTGCACCGTCCTTTTACCACTGATGTTGCAGCTAATACTGGTATAGGCAAGCGAGCCTCCTGGCAAAACTTTGGGCCGCAAATTCATTCGACATCATGTAACGTTCTCATCATTCCCGTTATCGCCCGCTCACCGTCCCGCAGCGGTGACTTCGTCTTGACGCTTTGCAGCGTCATGTTCAATTACGCTGGACCGTTCTTCCTCAAGTCGGACCTTTTTCATGTTTTCTCTTTGAGTTCTTATACCCCACCAGGCGCATTTTGGATGCAGTTGATACGAAGAGCGAGAACAAAAGCAGCGCCTACGTTTACGCTGTTTTGATGTTCGTTTGCTCTGTTTGCAAGGTTCGTGTCCATGGTTCATCCTTTAGCCCCTAATTTGACCCACTCCTCGTATAGGCGCAATGTGATGTGCAACATCTCTGGCTGGGCCGCCGCGCCGCCACTCGAATGCGCTCGGAGCTTATGGCGTCTATCTATGACAAGGCAGGTTTGCTTGTTGCTTTTTTTGCTCTCAGTCTTACACGACGCCCAAGGCTCTCAAACGAAAAGACTTCAGCGGCGTCATCGACAAGGAAAAGGCCAAAGAAGCGACGGACAAAAAGGCTGCCGACAAAAAGGCTGCTGCTGGTACACCAGAGGTGGTGCTCTCGAAAGCAGACAAGAAAGCTAAGGCCAAAGCGGACAAGAAGACTGCTGAGAAGGCAGACGAGCCAAAGGCCGGAGCCGCAGACACCGGGAAAATCGTCAATCTCATGTCCGGTGACGCAAATAGAATTGCCATGCAAACTTCTGGTGCGTCGCAAACTCGTTGCGAGTTTCGTTATGTTCAACTGTGATGCATAGGACTTTACTTCTTGTACGGCGCTCCGATGGAAATCATCATCGGCTCCGTCTTCTTATACCAGCTGCTGGGATTCTCTGCCTTCGCTGGATTCGTTGTCCTCATCCTTGGATGGCCCTTGAACAGCTACATCTCGAAACGAAGTATCCGTATACAGAAAGGAGTGCTCAAGGCCAAGGACGGTCGGATGGCGGTGCTGAATGAGTTGATCAGTGCAGTCAAGTTTATCAAGTTTTTCGCTTGGGAGCAGCGGTGGATCGACCGTGCCCTCAAAGCCCGTGCAACGGAGATCAGCTGGATAGTGAAAGGTGATTGCGGTCTGTTTGGTCTTTGCCCGCGTCTAAAACTTTCTTACCAGCGCGCATCAATTATATCTTCTTCTACTGGTATTGTTTCCTCTTGTGCTTTCGTGTGCTGTTTTTGATCCAGCGTTAGCCTTTGGGTAACTGCACCTATATTCATCTCGGTCATCTCATTCTGTGTGTACGTGATGTTGGGCAACCAGCTCACTATCAGCACGGCTTTCACGGTATGTTTCTCATCCCTCCCTACAACTTTTATGGTTTCCGACACTGTACACAGGCAATTGCCCTTTTCAGCATGATTCGGTGCGTCCTTTTCACCAGTCGCATTGCCCCTTTCTGATCTTGTCTGCACCAGTCAACCGCTCAACAGTATTCTTCCCTCTGAAATGCATACGGACAGCGACTAACCTACCCCGTAGTTATTCCTACCTTCATCGTTCAGCTCCTCCAAGTAAGCATGGGAACCTAGTTTCATCCACCTTCACTCACTCTATTTTGCTAGACCCGGGTTTCTCTCAATCGTATCGCAGTCTATCTGGAGGAAGAGGAAGTCTCGGAACAAGTCTCTTCTCTCAAGAAGGACCGCTCCGCTCCTGACTCGGCAGACTCGGACGACCGCCTCGGATTCGAACGCGCGTCGTTCAAGTGGAACGAGGTCGAGGTGGTTCCCGAGGTCAAGGACGACAAGGACAAAAACGGGAAGAAGGCTGCCTCGGACGCCGACTCCATCGTGACCACTGAGAGCGAAGCTCCCACGGTAACAGACCATAAGTTCGAGCTGAAAGATTTAACCCTCGTCTTCCCGGAGGGTGAGCTCACGGTTGTGACTGGACCCACCGCAAGGTACGCAAATCGCCTTCTTCACACTCAGAACTCGCTAACGGCGCATACAGCGGCAAGACGGCGTTGCTCGTGAGTCGCATCTCCTTGGGCAGTCTCAATCCTGACCGAAATCATTTTAATAAAGATGGCGGTACTCGGCGAAATGACTACACTTCCCGGCGGTCGCATTATTATGGCAAAGAATCCGAGTAAAATCGACGTCTATGGAAACATGCATGCGATCTCTTACGCCGCGCAGTCGCCCTGGTTGCGACACCAGGTAAGCCCAAGTTCTCGTTGGCGTCTGCCGTGCTTACGGGCTCGGTTCCCACGCAGTCGATCAAAGATAATATCCTCTTTGGGTATCCGTTCGACCAAACACGGTATAACGAGGTTATTGACTGCTGTGCGCTGGGTCCGGACTTAGACATGCTGGAGGATGGGGACCTCACCGAGATCGGAGATAAGGGAGTGTCCCTCTCAGGCGGGCAAAAAGCGAGGCATGGCTCTTTTTGTTCTCTGCTTAGTGTCAAGCGCTGACACTCCTTTAGAGTAGCCCTTGCGCGCGCCGTTTACGCCAAGACCAAATATGTTCTGCTTGACGACCCTCTAAGCGCAGTGGTACGCCTGGCCTTGATCAACCGATAACCGAGTTGACATTGCAATGTTCGAAGGACTCTCATACGTCCCGAACTCTCTATGAGAAATGTCTGCGCGGGCCGCTGCTGGCCAACCGGACCGTCGTGCTAGTTACCCATCACGTCGAGCTTGTTCTCCCCGGCGCTCATTATGTGGTGCGAATGCTGGACGGTCGGATAGACACTCAGGGTACGGTCAAGGAGTTGCGCGCACAAGGTGTCCTTGACGATATCGCTCACGACGCCGCCGTCGAGGTCAAGAAGGAAGAACTCGCCGTAGCCACCGATGCGACAGCCACTGATGCGGACGCCGATGCAAAGGAAGAGACGAAGAAACCGCGCAAGCTAGTCAAGGATGAGCACCGGGAAGAGGGAGGGGTGAAGTGGAAGATTTATAAAAGTTATCTCAAAGCCTCTTCTTACACGATTTGGTGCTTCCTCGTCTTCGTCGTGTTTTTGCAACAGTTTTTGAGTGTGGGCGAGAAGGTGCGTAGTTCAACCTATAGTCCACATCCTACTGACACATGATATTGCAGTTATGGATCAAAGTACGTGCTTCCGATCGGCTTCCTGCGAGGGATTAATCGTTTGTCCAGACATGGGGTGAGGCGTATGGAGATAGCCAGAACGCGTCAGCATTATATGCTAGCTACCGCTCGTTCATGGGCGAGCAGGAGATCCCGATGGATGGCCAGCTTTCTCGATTCTCCACGTTCGACTTGCACCCTGCGAGAACAGGATTCTTGACCATGACCTTGCCGAGCGCCACGGAAAGTCCTCTGTTCTATGTTGGGATTTACGCCGCTATCGGTCTAACGACCGCCTTCGTTGGTGTGTCCTCGTCAGCTGCGCAGATGACTGGGGCCCTGAGAGCGTCGAGATCCCTCTTCAAGTGAGTGTTTTGCACTTGTTCTGTTCTGCATACCCATCAATTTCGACCTGCAGGGCGCTCCTCATTTCCGTCGTGCGGGCAACATTCCGGTCCGCTTTTCACTCCGTCCTGCCGTTTGACTCTCATCTCCCTCTAGCTTTCACGATACGACACCACAGGGTGAGTTCTCCTCATGTTATGCCACTTTTGAACGAATTTCTTACGTAATTTTCATTCATCAGGGAGAATGTTGAATCGATTGTATGATCTCTCGCCAGCAAGCTGACTGAGTCAATTGACGTTGTGCATCCCATCTAGCGGGAAAGATATCGAAACCATTGACTCCTCCCTCGCGGGTTCGCTCCAGCAAGTCAATTCATCGTTGGCTGGGTTCATTGCATCGCTGTTGACTGTAACGTGAGTTTCCGGCTGTTAACGATGGACCAGCTCTCACTCGGAAACATAGCTTCGTGTTCCCCCTGTTCCTGATTCCGTTAGTTGATTAACCACCCTCACGGTCGTTGACTTATTTTTAAACAAAGTGCCTCGGTCATTGGCTGGTTCTACTATTCGTTCGCCATCGGGTAATTGACTTTCGTAGCCTCAAAATCCTGCTCTAACGTCTGGTGTGTAGCTACCTTAACACTGGACGCGATCTTCGCCGGATGGAATCAAACTCTCGATCTCCCATATTCTCTGACTTTGGGGAGTTGCTGCAGGGAATCGTAACAGTCAGAGGTATGAAGCACATGCGATTTGGAGAGCTGATTTCTTACAAGTATCACAGCCTTCTCCGCTGAGAAGCGGTTCCTCGATAACTTGCATACGCGGATAAACTTGACGACGAAGATGTGGTAAGTGCTACTCCGATGAGCCCATCCCTTTCGCTCCGACTGAATCACCTATCGTTCAGGTACACGTTCTGGATGACCAACCGCTGGCTCCTGTTGAACTTTGATTTCCTGGGAAGCATGGCGGTCTTCTTCACCTCGTTGTTCTCCATCTACATCCTAGTCGACAACGCCGGTCTTGCGGGTCTCGCTATCACCTCTGCGCTCAACTTCACAACATCCGTCTACTGGGCTTGCCGTTTCTGGACCGGCCTCGAGTTGGATCTGAACTCCGTAGAGCGAATCGTGGAGTATCTGGATCTCCCGCAAGAGCCGCCTGCGGTGATCGAGTCCAACCGCCCGCCTGCTTACTGGCCGTCGAGCTCCCAAAATGACTCGTTGATTGTTGCGGAGAATGTCTCAATCAAATATGCTCCGGATTTGCCCGCTGTTCTGCAGAATATCTCGTTCAGTCTTAAGGCGGGTGAACGGATTGGGTTGTTGGGCCGGACCGGTATGAATCCTTCCCTACATTCGGGCATTACTCACGCGGAAGCGAAATAGGCTCAGGGAAGAGTACACTTGCGATGTCGCTTTTGAGGTGCGTGGGCTCCCCTCGTCTTATCAACTTATCTGACCTTTGTGGCAGATTCACGGATCCTTCGAGCGGTAGATTCCTCATCGACGGAATCGACATCTCCAAGATTGGTGTAGAAGGTCGGCGGCGTTATTTGTTACAGTGCATTGATATTTACCACTTTTTTAGACCTGCGCTCGCGCTTGGTACAGCGACTTTATTGGGAAACCAACTTGTGCTGACACTTTATTCAGACCTTTATTCCTCAGGATGCAACACTGTTCTCGGGCACCTTGAGAGAGAACCTCGACCCCTTCGGTACTGTTCTTTCCCTTCTTATCGGACGGCTCCACTAACGGCAAGTCAAGATGAGCACGACGATGCCACCTGTCTGGAGGTCTTGTACCGCGTCCAGATGATCAGCCGCAGCAACCACGCGTCGGAGAACCCGTCCGTCGCGACGTCGCCCGCGTCATCGCGCCCTGAATCCAGAGCCGCGATCGAGCGTGAAGACACGGCGGACTCGATCATCTCCACCGTTTTCACGGCGGATACGGACACGGATGCAAAGACCACGGTGTCGCTCGACACGCAGGTGTCTGCCGGCGGGACGAATTTCTCGCAGGGACAGAGGCAATTGATTGCAATGGCACGTGCGCTTCTGCGCCGCAGCGCGGTCGTTGTGCTTGACGAAGCCACCAGTAGTGTCGATTTCAAGGTGTGTTTTATCCGATACTCCCAGGTGACAGCTTCTCATCGTCGGCCGCAGACCGACGCGAAGATTCAGACTACCATCCGCGAGGAGTTTACTGACTCGCTGCTGCTGACGATTGCCCACCGCTTGAAGACGGTCATCGACTACGACCGTCTGCTGGTGCTGGACAAGGGCAAGGTGCGTCGCGAGTCTGGTCGCTTACATATGTGATCCTTACTGACTCTCTTAAAGCTCGTGGAATTCGACACCCCCCTCCGACTCATCGAGAAAGAGGACGGCATCTTCAGGGGCATGTGTCTGAAGAGCGGGTACTTTGCAGAGCTGGAGGCGTCGGCGCGCGCCAAGGCGGAGAGGGATGGGGCGCTGTAGAAGGACGGGGACGCACGCATTTACTAATTTATCTTGGTCGTACAATTCATTTCAGTTATTCAAGAACATGGGTCAGACAACGTAGACATTCTCCTTCTCAAAGCTGTAGTCATCCAATTTCCGGAAGTATTCCAGGCGCGCCTGGCGCTCCGCTTCGAATTTCTGCAGATAATGAGCCACATATCGTCGTGAGCGAAGGATGACTTACTTCTTGTCTGTCGTCCTCAGAATCATCGTCCTCGACGACCACTTTCTTCTTCCCTTGGACCTTCGGCGCGGGCTTGGCCTTTGTCGCCGTCCGCCCACGCTTCTTCGGTTTCGCTGCGACCGCGTCTTTCTTCTTCCCCCCGGCACGCGTGCTCTGCCCCCTCGTGCTCCTCCGCGGTGGCATTGTCGTCTCTGAGCTCTGCCGCAACCTCTTCCCCTTTGGGCGGCGCGTCGTCGTCGTCGTCTTCACCATCGCGGATGGGCAGGACCCCGCGGCTCGTGTTCATCTCGGACTCTCCATACGACCGGCGCAGCCCTACGCCTTTCACTGGCGACGGGCTGCTCGCGAGCGACGTGACCGCGGGGCTCAACGCATCCGGCTCCGCAGTCGCGGTCGCAGAGAGCCTGCGCTTCCCGAGGGTGGGCTTGTGTGGCGTTGCCGGCATGACGAGGCCGTCGTCGCGGCCCTTGTCGTCTGTGAAGCGGTGGCCATGGGCGGCGACGGGGATAACTTTGCGCTCTGCCTTGAGCTTGCGCTCGACGGCGAAGAAGCCGAAGGGGTCGGAGAGAGGTGTGGGCGGGCGGTTCTCTGCGTCTTCGTCGTCGTCCTCGTTGACGTCCCCCTCCTCCTCTGAGGGCAGCATGGAGTTGAAGTCGTCGCGCCCGAAAAACGCCTCATCGTGATGCACTTGCAGCTCCACTTGGTCCTCTGAGTTGAGGAGTGGTAGCCCGCGCGAGGAGGAGGACGAGTAGAGCAGCGGCGGTGACGAGGGTGGGAGGGACGAGGGGAAGGATTTGCCATTGGTCGTCTCGATCACCCTGAGGCGCAGCTTGTCGCCCAGCGCGCCGCCGGGGATCTTTGGCTTCCGTTTGGGACGCGGGGAGGCAACGAAACGGTCTGTGATGTCCTGGAAGGGACGTTTGTGTGAGGTAGAGCTGGTAGCATTTGGCATCGGCATAGTAGAAATCAAGAAATAACGCGTGGCACGTGAGGTGGAGTCAAGTTGAACAGGGGCACGCGAGGGCGACTCTGGATCAAATGGCTCCGTAATCCGTCGACGGTCCAGTTCACTCTTGAGCTTGCCTCTCGCCAGTGCCACGACCAAGCCACGACCGACCTCGACCCAGCTCGACCTCGACTCATTATCTACCCCGACCTCGAAGCTTCGCCGAGGACATATCCTTCCGTAGAAAAAAAAAAAGCCCAGCCCTAATTTATCGTCTATCGGCGCACTCATCGACGTTTTCGAATTCTCCGCTGCGGCGCTGCCAGTGCCCTTGCTTTCCCCATTATAATATGCCGGATCTTCGATGCTCCCTATAATTGCGAACCCCCTCGGTGCTCATGCACAACCCCGACGGCATCTTCGAGACCACCCTTCATCCGCGGCACCCCTCGCAGATACGAAGCCCCGTAAAGGTCGTGTCGCCCTGTTTCTCGAGTCTTTTACTCTGTGAGCCTGGCCCTCCGATGGATCAACGCCCACCGCTCGCCGAGAATAAGTATGTTGCGTGCATTTCCTTTGGTGCTGCTCGATTGATTGAGGATGACGGCGTTTGCGGAGGGTTGAAGTTACTTGTGTCAGTGATTTAGGACTCTTGGGCAGTACCGTCGGACTTGAATTTATTACTCTCCATCCCCGTGTTGAACTCCAAGTTTCATCCACCTTCGTCGAGAAAACCGCTCTGGCGTTGCATTTTTTTTTTTGCTTCGCCGGGCCGTCATCGTCATCGCCGACCGAAAGTGCTCAATTCACGGTCACATGACGACGCGAAGTATTTACGTCGACGGATTTGCGTACGCGTCTATGCCTGTGTGACTGTTGTGTCGACTGTTGTGTCGGTTGTGGGGGAATCAGCAAATGCGGTATATGCACAAAATATTACCACTCTTCTTCCACCACGTCGACGAGGCTGGCCGCTGGAACCTGCACGAGTAGGTTCTTCAAGTTTCTGAATGTCACGAAAGTGAACCGACGAAGCTAAGTATGCGAAGGGAAAACTTCGTGATGCTGAGGGAGAGTTGTGGGGGATTCGGCTAATGCGGAAGTATATTTCGGCGGTGATGCCGCGTTTAAAGGTCAGCCACTTTGTTTTGGAGAGCCAAACACACACCTTCTTCTCTACTCCCATCATCTCTTCGTCGTCTTTCAAACTCGATCCTCAACTTCAAGTCTCAAGCCTTCAAGCCTCAAGGCCACAAGTTCCTGAACTTCACTAGCCTGGTATGTCGTCTGGCCTGGCTTCTACCCATCCCCACCGTCGCCCGACTCGGTTTTAGCTTGCTCGTGTTCCCATCACATCCTTCCATTAATTCCTATCGACTTCATTTCAGCCACATCGTCGCTCACTCGTAGTCGTCGCTGGAGCTGTTCATCATCGCTGAAACTGGTTGTCGTCGTCGTCGTCCGTTAGCTCCCCATCCGAAGGCTCGCCTAGGCTGGATTTCAAGGACGTGAAGCTTCAAGACCTCCTCAAGGCCCTCGAGCTCTCCGGAATCCTCAAGACCTCGGTGGAATACCCTCAAGTCAAGATCTCAAAACAGCCTTCGACATCTTCAAGCTCCGTTTCAAGTCGCTCAACCCTCAGGCTCAAGACGTTCAAGAGCTCGGTGGGATACCGTCAAGTCTCAAGCTGTCCAAAAGCGTCAAGACGTCAGGTCCTTCAAATCTCAAGACCGCATAAGGTTCCCGAGTTCATTCAACATCAAGTTGGCGGCCGCTTTCAAGCTCGCTCAAGACGCTCAGCCTCAAGGCCACTGTAACGGCCTTAAACAACGCGAATTTTTTCCTCAAGCGCCTCAAGCCTTGACCCCGCAAGCCTCCAAACCTTTAAATTGACCAAGACTGACCTTGGCCGTGTTCAAATCCACTATGTTCGCTCAAGCACCGTTGAATCCTCAAGTCCTATGACCGCTTTCGATCGTCGAGCTCGCTCAAGTGCTCAAGAAACTCACGCCTCAAGAGCTCGCTGGAACACCGTCAAGTCTTTTATCAGGCACTCAAGTTCTCAAGTCTCAAGAGGCTCAACGCCTTCAAGGTCTTCAAGAGCCAATCCCTAGCTCGCTCAAGACACTCAAGAAACCAGAACGCTGGCCGCCGTCCGCCCTCAACTTGAGACGATCAAGTATCTCCTCAGGCCTTCGGTCGACGTTAAAGACCTCAGTGGACACTGTCAAGCCTTTCAAGACATCAAGACCGTTAAGCTCGCTCAAGCTCTCAGTCTTTCAAGCCTGCAAGTCCAGTCGCCTCAAGACCCCACAAGACTTCAAGACTCAAGCGCCGTAAGACAACAACATCCGGACCATTGTCGAGTCAAAGGTAAAAGACGAGGTGAGTCTTTCCTTCCCCGGGGGCGGATGAGAGCTCTGTCTCCATCCTCGTGCTCCCTTGTCGTGGGCCCCGGGCTTAGTACGCGCGCATCTGGCTTTCCCACCATTTGCGCGCGGAAGCCAAAAGCACGTTAAAAATTCTCCTCTCCATCCGAGCATAGCACATATATCGTTCCAATGTATTTTTCTTTGACGCGACGCGACGCGACTTGGATGCCGAGATAAATGATGGCTTCGAATCTTGATGTGAAAATGTTACGTACCGGTTCGCGCCTTGCAACTGCCACCACTTCAACCCCGAACACAGTGTTAAGGCGCGTACCGGCGGCTTGCAATCTATTCCGAAACCTCCTGTGGACCCTACGGCCCTGAGGCTGTCCTGACTTGAGACAGATCAGGATGATTACCGACGGCGTATTTCTACCGTTTGCGAAGTGGCCGTTCCGTTGAGGCTTTCTTCTCCCCCCACCATGTTCTCTCCATTGCTATACCTTTCTCTTTTCTTCACGGCCGCCAATGCTGCCGCCCCGACGTATAGCGCAACATATTTGCCGTCGAATGTGCCCGATAAGACGGAAGAGGGACAGACGGGGACTAACCGATGTGGGACCGCTCTGAACCAGACCTCTAACTGCCAGGACGCGTATTGTGAGTGGTCAGATCCTTTCCAATGTGTCCCCCGCTTATCCGTAGCCCAGTGAACTCGCTCGAGGACTGGTGATACTGCATCCATCTTGTTCAATGTGCAATTAATCTCAACTTGGCTATCCAGGTGTTTGTGGGCGCCGCCTGAGCCTGGTCCCGGCAGTACTATCGGCGAAACGGAGCGCATTGAGGTCGCGTGGTGCCTCAAGGTAGGTACTTTTGCCCGACGTGAACGTCGCGCTCATAAGCGCGCCAAGAATGGCACCGGCGCTCGTTTAATTCCGGACGGCGCGATAATGGGTGCTCACTGGCTTATAACGCCAGACTACATCCAAGTGACTGGTAAGATAAAGTGCATGGTTTGATTGTTTCATTAACGTCTTGGCGCTAGGCACTGGAAATCTGACTTTGCTGAATATTCCCGCGAAGGATGAGGGAGGAGGTGAGCATGGATCCGACCTCGTTTCAACTCTTTTCTTATCTCGACTCTCCAGAATTGGATCCCCACGGCAAGCCGCTTTCGAAAATTTTCAACATACCCGGGTCTGATCGATAGTAAAATCATGCAGGCGCCGACGGAAACGGCAACCCTATTGGTGGAATCGTTTGGTCCACCGCTTTCGGAGGCCAGTTGGAACAAATATTCGAATGGACGGTACGCGCTTTATTTGCTTCCCGACAAATGCTGAGACCTCCACAGAACTTCATGAGCGACAGCGAATTTTGCTTCCGTGCGTGTGACCCGAAAGGCTCCAACGCACCCGGTTACTGCCAGCATATCTACGACGAGGTCGGCTGCATGTGGAACATGCCCGGCAACTACGAAAAGGGATTCGACAGCTGCTCCGCAGACAGCGGCGAGGTTTGGCCCTGAACGGCGTATGTAACGGCGATACTGATACGCGCCTTGCAGCCCCCCGGCGTTTATGGCGGTTCGACATTCCACCAAGGCGACCCAGCGACGCCCGCCCCGCACCCCGCGCCGTCGCCGAAGTCCTGCACGACCGTGACCAGCATTGGCAACGGGTTCCTTATCCAGGGTACGAGCATCGGGCTTCCTTCCACGGTCAGTCACTTTCTTGCTTCTGCTTTGCTGCTATTCAATTCACATATATTATTTGTAGCCCGCGACGCCGACGGGCAATGGGGCGAGCAGCGGTGCATCCGGAACGAGCGGCGGTGCATCTGGGGCAAGCCGAGGTGCATCTGGGGCATCGTCGGGTGGTGCTAAACCTACTGGTTCGAACAACAGCGCGTGCAGACGCGGGCCTGGCGTTACGTCCGTACAGGGCTGGGAACGTATTACGATGAGCCTGGGGTCAGCGATCGTGTTCTCGCTCGTCGGCGCGCTCATCGTGCTTTGACGCGCCTGGTGGACATTTTCGGTGTTCTTGGGACTTGACTACCAATTTGGACTAGACTGGGGACATTCGGTTAACCACGGACTTTACGCTTACTCACAGACATTTAATTTACGACTCGTTACGATCTTTTATAGAAGACTTTTTGAAGATTGAACCAGGTTCAACTTTTCCCAATCAAGCCACCCCGCGACGCGTCGCGGTCATTCAAGTGGGTCGACGCGTACGTACATTCTGTGACGCGACTTTGCTTCGTGCTTATACATACAGCGAGGTAAGGTGATGTTCTCACTAAGCCTCAGGCTGGCAAGGCCTTGTTCCGTGTCTGTGCGGACCCAGTTACGGCCGCTGATTCATCGATCACAAAAGCAATTCAACTCTCTCCGAACCATGTCCACTACCACCAGAGACACCACCCACCTCAGCGACATCACCAAGATGAAGCGCAGCAACGATGGAACGTTCAATCGCCAGGCGTCCACCTTCCGCAACTTCATCGAGCCTGGAGGCACATTCGCGCCGGAGAAGGGTATGTTGCGGCCCCCCTAACTCGGTGCGATCGTTTAACGGTGTGGGATCGCAGGCCGGTATCGTCTCTATGTCTCGTACGCCTGTCGTAAGTCGGACGTCTTGTGTGCTGGGAAGCGCCTTATGTTCGCGCTGTAGCATGGGCCACGAGGGCCCTCATCGTGAGGAAGCTCAAGGGACTGGAGGATTTCATCCGTACGGCGTTCCACTTCGTCCACTTGCCCAGATGGTCTGAGACCGTACCTTGCAGCCGTGACCGTCGTGTCTCCCCTCATGGGCACGAGCGGCTGGCCCTTCGCGTCGGCCGATCCCTACCCCGGCGCAGAGGTGGACCCGATTATCAACGCAAAGCACGTCCGGGACCTCTACCTGCACGCGAGCCCCAACTATGAAGGTTCTGCACGCCCGTTTGTCTGTCCGAAGCTCTGATTAACATGGTGTGAAGGCCGCTTCACGGTTCCCTTCATCTGGGATACGGTGAGCCATCCCGCAAGTAACTTGTGAATTAAATTAGTGAACGAGAATTCGCGATAGGCCAACAACACGATCGTGAACAACGAGTCGTCAGAGATTATCCGCATGTTCAACACCGGCTTCAACGCTCTGCTGCCCGCAGACAAGGTCGCCGTCGACCTCTACCCCGCGGAGGACCGCGCAGAGATCGATTCGATTAACGATTGGGTGTATCCCGAGATCAACAGTCAGTCATCCATGATGCGCTAACCTGAGTCCTGACGAATACGCAACTATGTAGACGGCGTATATCGTTCGGGCTTCGCGACGACGCAGGAGGCATACGAGTCCGCGGTTAAACTCGTGTTCTCTGGGTTGGACAAGGCCGAGAAAATTCTCAAGGGCAAGGACTACCTCGTTGGCGGCAAGCTCAGTGAATGCGACATAAGATTGTGGGTTACGATTATCCGCTTCGATCCTGTCTACGTTGGCCACTTCAAGGTACCTCTTCCTATCTTTTCTCTTTATTCGTTTATTCAACCGACGCGCAGTGCAACTTGAACACAATCCGTGCGGGATACCCCGAGATCAACCGGTTCGTTCTCCTTGTTCCCTTTCGTGTCGAGACTCACGCGCGGCAATGAACCAGCTGGATGAAGCAACTGTACTGGAAGAATTCCGCTTTCAAGGATTCGACCAACTTCGACCACATCAAGACACATTATTATTGGTCTCACCCTTCGGTGAGTACCATATTCTGCACTGGTAAATTAATTTTCCGACCACGGTTTAGGTCAACCCTACGCGTATCGTGCCCGTTGGACCGATTCCGATGATCGAGCCGCTGTAAAGGCTCAGTTGAATCTGGAAGATAAAATGTACCAAGATGTCTGCATAAAGCCACTGTTTTGAAGTCTTTCTGCACGTTTTAAGGATTCAGAAACCTCAATTTCTCGTTAAAACATCATACATGCAGTCGTGACTACTGCAACCAGGAACCCCACTGCCATACCGAGCCCCTCGAAGGCATGTACCGCTGTATTTGGGGTCGTGGTCGGCCCAGCAGGCGAAGATGTCGGAGACTGCAAGGGAACACTAGTCACAGTCTTCTGGGACAGCGTCGATGAGGGAGGTGGATTAGACAAGATGTCGCTTGGCAGGGTCGCGATGGTGATTTGCGAGACCGATTTGGCTGAACTTGGGCTTCCACTCCCACTGACCGGCGCTGTGGCCAACGTGCGGTTGGGGTTTTGGCCGGGCAGCGTGAGTTCTGGGAGGGCGAAGCCTACTTTGGAGCAAGCGACAGTAAAATCTGGCATACACATGAGTTACGCACGAAAAAAAGGACACCGGGGAAATGGCGCACCATCCAGGTCTGTTTGAGCTATGGCAAAGTCCGCAGTTGTGGCGTTATCGGCGACGCCGACACACTTGAGGCAGTCAAAGTAGCCTGATTGGAATAAGGGCGTGCAGCACGTCGTAATCGGGCAATTCTGTGCAAGTGTTGGAAATGGATGTTATGGGTTCAAGCGCCGACGCAAATTACCTCCTTGCGCGATCGTGTTTATGGGATCGCAGCTGCTGTCGCATTGTGGCGGGCTGGGGATGTCGATTTGACGCGAGACGTGCGCGCCGGCGAGCCCTAGGCGGGGGCGCGTTCGCGCCAGCGACTAGGTGGACCGTCCGAGAGCGCCCAGAGGATGAGGGATATGGGTCGTGAATGGTTCATGGCGAAAGAGCGCTGGAGAGGCTGTCCGCGTTTTGTGATATGATCAGCGGACCGCCCATGCTGTCCACTGCTGTCCGGCTAGTTGAAACATACAATGAAACCATGAAAGGGAAGAGAAAAGACTGGGAGGGCTGGGGCTGGGAGGGGATTGAGGTATGGGGATTGAGAGCAGCAAAGAAAAAAGTCGAGAAAAAAATGTCAAGAACAGCGAAAATCGTGCGGAAAAACATCGGAGTGTACGCTCTCTCCGCAAGATGAATACCGTATAAATTCCAGAGGCAGAAGAAGGGGAAACGGCAAGGGACACAGATCCCAGATATTCTTCAAGTTCCTGGTAAGTGAGACTGTGAGAAAGGATCATCGGCTCACGCAATGATCGGCAGTGGCGATGGCCTGGGAAACCAACACTTGGCTTCAAACCTCTTCAAACCTTGCAATAAACCACTACACTGGCCATGGATTCTGCCGCTGAACACAACATCTTCATGTCAGAAGCTATGGCAATGGTACTCACAACCCGGCTTTCTGCGACCCTCTAACACGCTCCGGATAGGCAGAAGAAGCTTTGGCTGCAAACGAGGTTCCAGTGGGCTGCGTATTTGTCCGGGAAAACCACATAATTGCTAAAGCAAGAAACCGGACCAACCAGCTCCGCAATGTACCAGTCACAGCTCACTCGACACACCAAGCCAGGCACTGACTCGGCACCTTTAGGCCACGCGACACGCAGAATTGGAGGCTATCGATGAAATCTTGGCCGACCCAGTCCTCACGCCTCCCGGGAGGGGCGGCTATCCATTATCCGAAACCACCCTGTATGTCACGGTGGAACCTTGCATAATGTGCGCGTCTGCGCTGCGGCAGATGGGAATAAAAGAGGTTTTCTACGGATGTGCGAATGATAGATTTGGGGGGTGCGGCGGCGTTATTGGGGTTAATGACGAGTGCGTCCGCAAATCTGGCGCGTCAACGAGGAATTACCTTTATCCAGACTTGAACACCCTTCCCACCCGCCATACCGGGCGCTCGGCGGATATTCAAGAGAGGAAGCGATACTCATCCTTCGCCGATTTTATGTTACAGAACATTCTAATGGTACCGAGATCGCTTCTTGCGAACCTCGTGTTTTCTCACGAAATGCAGCACCAGCACCCAGGTCTAAAGCAAATAGGGTTCTGAAAACCGAAATACTTCCTCGATGAATCACGCCATGCCAGGGTCGAAGAAAGTATTGAACCCGTTCTTTTACTTCGTGCCAATCTGCGGGTCGCGGCGCACGAACCAGGAGGACCGAGGTGGCGCTTCGTACCGCAGTAAGTTTACACATGTTCTCTGGCCCTACGGCAGTAGAGGAGATTCAGTGTCGTGTAACCACGGCGCTGTGGGGATACAATTCAATTCTCCTCATGGAAATTCCCATGATTTTCTTGAGTACATGCCAAAGCATGCCGAGTTGCGCCTTCTGCAGCTGCCGTCTGACAATGAACTGGCACTTACAATGCGGAGCAATTACGGAGGACATCTGCTCCTGCTGGAGGATTGACACCGAGTCGATTTGGGGGTACATTATGCGGATCCTCGCATACGTGTGTCCATGAGCATGCACCATGGAATTCGACAGTATGGCGGGAACCAGAGTAGAATATGTGAAGAAATAGTGACGCGTGTCAGATGTAAGTAAGTAGCATGTTTTTGAAGTTGGACAAGTCCGGAATGGAACACCAACGACCGCCTTGGTGTGAGGAATGGAAGTGCTTCGGAAGACCACGAAGCCGTCCGCAGACGATTGGAGGCGGGCCGTGCGTCGTCGAAGTACTTTGAAAACCAGCCTAACCTGATTTAGAAAATATTTAGCATAAGGCAAGAACTCGGAACCATAGATAGATAGAATCATACATTCCAGAAGAGGATCATGAGAGCGGGCGCTTTCCACCGTTCGGACGTGATGTGGATGCTCCTGGATGTCGGCAGAAACATTGCTGAGCAGGACGGTCCCGTATTCCCAGTTGCACTTGCATCAGATGTTGCGGCTTCTGGGATTTGGTATCCCAAGATTTGTTCAAGGAAGTCAGGGAGAAGCCATGGAGAAATCCTAGGGATTATCTGATTTTGTAAGGAGCGGGTCAAGAAATATCAGAGAAACGCGTGTCGTCCGGTTGGAAGCAATGGGGCAACGATGATTTGCGCGGACGTGGGTGGTTCTGCTCAGGGCGGACCGGCGGTGGGAGCGTCGGGACGCTTCAGCTCCCAAGTTCTTGACATAACAGTCGGTATTTTTGAAGAAATTGGAGCCCTAGTTTCAGTAGTTCACAGGGAGTTCATCAGGTGTCGCCAGATAAGCTGCCCCATGTGAGACAGAGCTCGCTACGAGGACCCCACAGACGGGGCCGCGACAAGACCTGCGGGGAGGACATGGCTCTAGACCGTCACTGTCCGGGAATTCTGTCAGGAAACGTTGATCAAGTGGAGCGCAGTGTCAAGGACGTCCTGAGTTTCGCCGTGTGCAGAGGTCAACGACGACGGTGGTGGCCGAGGAGGCAAGAGGGGATGACAAAGATGGTGGCGCGCGACTTGCCGACTCGGATCGCGTCCTTGGAATATTGAGCCTTCGTCACGTCCCTCAACTGGAGCGATTCTTCCGAGCCCGCAACGACGCCAGCTCTCACTGGAATGGCTCAGCGGACCCCGAGTTTCTTCTCCAATGCCGCCTATGTCTGTGGCGTTTCTTTCAAGTTATATCCCGGTTTACCGATATACCTGCTAGGACCATGCCCTGGCGGGAATTGGTGCAGGCACCGTCGCTGTACTGTGCATGAACCCTCTAGATCTCCTCAAGGTCAAATTCCAAGTGGCGACAACTAACCCGACCGGCGGAGTTGGCAAGCAAATCTGGTATTCTCTGCGGGACATACAACGTCAAGAGGGATGGAAAGGCTTGTACCGTGGTCTCGGCCCCAATATCGCTGGGAAATGCATCGAGCTGGGGACTCTACTTCTTATTGTGAGTTTGGCACGCGTTCCTTTGGTCGATTTGTCTGAAACTATCGAACCAGTTACAATATGCTGAAGAAACGAGCCACGGATGGCGATCCATCGGCTCCTCTGTCTTCTGGCTCGATATTACTGTGTTCCGCTCAAGCGAGTTCGCAATTTAAAATGCAAGTCAAGCTGCAGTCGGGCTAACTTCGCCCACAGGCGCGGTCACTGCGATAATGACGAATCCCATCTGGGTTGTTAAAGTGCGAATGTTTACGACCCGGTCGGACTCTCCCAACGCTTACCGTGGCGTCGTCCGTGCGTCTGTTTCACGCTCGTCGGAAAGTATATCGACTGATGTCTTGTAGACGGTTTCTCCTCCATTATCCGTTCCGAGGGTGTATTGGGGTTATTCCGCGGGACCTCTCTGGCGTTATTTGGTGTCAGCAATGGTGCCCTCCAGTTTGTTGTCTATGAACGGATGAAGCGGTGGGGCTTCGAAGTGAAGAAGAAACAATTTGAACTGGCAGGCCGACCATGGACGACAGAAGTAGACAAACTGGTGCGCCCCACTCCAGGATCCTGAAAATACGCGGCTGAACGCGGAAATAGTCCAACACGGCCTACTCAGTCATGTCGGGCGGGAGCAAAATTGCCGCTCTGGCATTAACATATCCCTACCAGGTTGTCCGATCTAGAATTCAGGTACCTTGTACCTTTGGCTTCACTCGGTCGTCCGTACCAACGTAACTTTTGCAGAACAACGCGACCTCTCATATCTACCCCACTATCCCTGCTACAATTAGAAGAACATGGGCGCAGGAGGGCGTCCGAGGATTTTATCGCGGTCTCGCCACGAATCTGGTTACGCGTCCTGCCTGGGACTTGCGTCACGTTTGTGGTCTACGAGAACATCGCGTGGTTGTTGAAATCCACAGCCTGCGAAGCGAGACCAGGCGGCTGCAGCAGCAAAGGATGCGGACGCATAGACTCGAGTCTCGGCAAAAGTATAACATTACTTATTCACATCCGTATATTACTCCAGTATAATTCTCCGCTGCATCCACTTCTCAAATATAAACGAAGCTTTGAAGAACCGTTCCCGTTCCTGTTCCTAGCTCTGTGCACAAAATTTTGAAGACACCATGATTCCAATTTTAGTCTCCTTGTTTGTTCGAGTTATTCGGCGCCTCCCGGCTCTCCTCTCGAAATTTTAACGCGTTCCTCGCGTCCTCCGGTGCGTGCACACTTGAATGCGTGTAAATGTCTTGCCCACGATGCGAAAACAGGCATGAGCACCTTTTCTGCCTTCCGTTTGGCCGCCAGAACATTACTACACCCCGGCCGTCCCACACCTCTTCTGCCGTGCCAGAACGCAATTGCGCTCCACCATCATGCGCGGTTCAAAAGCAAGAGACCTCAGGTCCGTTTGAACCTCCGGAACCACAAAATCCCCTACCAGGAAGGTCTCTCTGAAACAAGACAACGCTCTCGTGAAAATGTCGCTCACGTCGCTCCTCAACTCGATTAACCTCAAGGATGAGTGGGTTGAGCTCATCGCGGAGGAACCATTCCCTATAGTCCGGCGGGTGAACAAAAAGGCGGCCCTGCTGAAGTCGAAGGAGGACAAATTAAAACTGCGCGAGAGCTCGCGGAAGCACGTTGTGAAGGAGGTGCAGTTGACCTGGTGGTCGGAGCAGAGCGACCTGGACCACAAAATTGCGCGGGTACGGTCGCACTTGGAGATGGGCGCCAGGGTGGATATCGTATTCTCCTCCAAACCCAACACCCCGCCGCCGCCGATGCAAACCAGGAAGGAAAGGGTGCAGAAGACGATAGAGCTCCTGGAGGAGTTCGCGACACCATGGAAGCCCGTCGAGTGGAGAAAGAGTATGGCCGCCATATATTTCCAGGGCAAAGGTGACGTTGCGGAGAAGACTGAAGGCGCGGTCGGGGTAGAGGCGAAGGAGGGAGCGGCGAAGGAGATGAAGGAGGGGGAGATTGAGGTGAAGGAGGTGCCGGCGAAGGAGGTGGCGAAGGAGGTGCCGGTTATTGCAGTTCAAGAAGCGCCAGTCCCACGACGACCGCTGCCCCCTCACATGCAGCCCAAATCCCAACCAAAAGGATATATCGATCTTACTTCACTGGGCTATCTGCCGCCCGCGCGCAGCCATTAATATAGAGCGCTATAGGAAACGCGGGGAAACAAATGGCACAGAAACGGGGACCATCCGTTACATTACTTGGTGGTACAATTTTACAAAGTAAATTAATTATTCTATGCCGCGCATCCTCCTCTGCCTTGCCCTGATTTTTTGTTTCCGTCTCCGTTTGGTCCAGCGCGCGGCCAGAAGCTCGCGATGTGCGGGAGTCCATTCGCTCCTCATCTCTTCTCTCCTCGCCTTTTGCTTCTCCCTCAACTTCCGCCACCGGCGTCGAGCGATGAGCTGCCGCAACTGGACGTAGGATCGACGGAGCGGCAGGCCTTTTTGCTTGGGGGTAGGGAGGCGGTAGCGAAGTCGTGAATGATACCTGTATTTCCCATACGCGAAGGGTTTGGGCTGCGCCCGGTGGAGGAAGGGAAGGTCGACATTCTCCAACCGACCGACAAACAGGTGCCGCAGGCCATAAGGGATAGGGTATCCCAGCCCTACCATGCACTGTGCGACCTCATGCAGCGGCGGGTTCCAGCCGGGGGCATCTGGAACGACACCCTTGAAGTCCAGATTGAAACGCGCCGTCTGTAAGCTGCAGTCTGTACCACGACTTGCGCATCGGAGGCGTCCGGGGTCGGAAAGCGCGTAGAGGCTGCGTTGAAGAAAACGAGCATCAGGCTTGGGGATATCCTCCTTCGCCAACCAGCGCCGCAGCTCTGGAGTCCCGTCGTAAGTGCCTAGAAGGCCCGTCAGGCGCCGAAAGACACCGAGGCCAGCTGTGGTCATGTATTGACGCAGTAGCGCCTGCACGTGCGCTGTGGGCAAAGGCCGTGGTAGCTTTTGGCATTCATAGAGGAATGTGGCCCAAACGGAATGGCGCGCGGTCCGTTGTGAAATCCGCAAGCGCGGGGAAAGGCTGAGGATCCAAGGCAGCCGACGTCGCGCCTAGATAAGCGTAGCAGTTGATCATGATAGTGTACGCCGCAGCGTCGAAAATCCACGGTTTGACTTCCGGTACGAGATCTCGTAGCCAGCTTCGCAGTTCAGCCTTCTTTGCCAGCTGCCAAACGCGGTCCGCGAGAACCAGCCGGCCGGCTTTGTACAGCGCGTTCAACACTGCAGTGAAGAAGACGGGTCCCAGAGTTATTGAACGGCGAAGGGTGGCGTCGAGCGCGGCACGTCCTAGATATCGATCCTTTCTCGCGTCTGAATTGGTGGGATATTTGTTCGAGTCGAGCTCGGGGAGGACGCTGAAAAGGAGCTTCTCTACTGCCTGAGGTTCGACCTCTGGAAGTAAGGTAGGCGATGTACGAAGTCAGAGTGTAGATATCCATGCTAGAAGGCAATTGCGGAATCTCTATCGTCTCGTTGCTTAGGCCGGCCAATTTTTTCCCCCAGGTCGTACGGTTCACGACAATATCCGTGCGAGGTTGAGCGGCCTCAACGACATCCGGGGCGACATCGTTTCCGGGGGGAGGCTCGCCGTCGGGGAGTGCCGTCGGGGGAATGGGCGAAACATACGTTCCGTCGCTGCCTATGGATCGCAACACCTCTTCGACGATATCATACCTGCGCATCACAGGTCCCCGAGCGGATTAAGATGTTGGCAGTTACGGTGTCCGGGGCAATGGGTTCCCAGCGCTTCTTCAGCATGTGAGAAAGAACCGCTTGCCCGTGGGCAGGGGACAGTCGGTGGCGCAAGGGCGTAGTGCAAAAGGCCGTTGTAGCCTTCGAGCTCGAGTGGAGGTAGCATGTCATAGCGGCGGCCGTGGACGATTGCATCGCGAGCTACTGACGGATGTCGAGAGGGAAGACGATCGCTCGGAAGAGTTCTGGTGAGCTTTAAAAGGACGCGATGGAAGTACGCATGCGCTTTTATTCGTTCCGGACAGCCGCCCGCGCCGACTATCCATATCTCGTCTTCCACCCGAGGACATTTGTACATGGTGCGCAGAAGGGCTTCGATTTCCGGGAACGGGATTTGTCGTCTGTCGAGAAGACCGGCGAGATTACCGAGCGCTTGTAGGGCCACCAGCCGAGTGTGGGTGGGCTCTTCTGTTCCAATGTCGCGTGTGAGAATGGTCTCGATGATCGTCAAGGCACTCTCCATGGAATGCCTGCTCGGGAAGATTCCCTCGGCACGCAAATGGGCCAAACGGCTTCTGGCGGCGATCACCTGGCTCGTAGAGTGAAGCTCGTCATCCTTCTGGGATAGCCTCCAAATTGGTCGCGAATGGAGTACGCCTTCTGCCAGTCGCGGCAAGCCCAACCAAAAATCAGGGAAAAGATGATGAGCTCCCCCTTCAGGAGAGAGGCAGCCATGAGCAGCTTGAACATGTTGTCTGTCCGTCGCTGCCGATGCCGACGCGCGAGGAACAGGAGCTGTAGCGCAAATCGCGTTCGCTGGTCTGCCATAATGGCCGGACGAAGGATGAGGACCGTCGCGCGCTCGTTTCAGAGGTATGCTGGGATGGGGAGCGGCGAAACGGAGGGCTGGATTTTTGGGGTGATGCGAAACATTGGTATAGACGAGCGCCTCCATGATGCCTTCCATGGTCCGGCCACGAATAACAAGACCCTCTGCCATGAGCATTTTAGCAAGCTCAAACGCAGGTTCGGCCAAATTGTTCTTGACGAGCCCGTGGAGCAAGACGTGCGCGGAGAGACGTTGTGAGATGTTGGGACCAAACTGCAGCGCGGCCGCTTCAAACTCGATCTTCGAGTACAGCATCCCGGGCATTTTGAATGGAACAGAGGAATCCTTGTGGCGATAGGCAGCATAACGGATGGAATTTAGAACGAAAAACCCGTCCGCGATTCCGCCATTCTGGACACACATTCGGATAGCGTGAGCGGCGGCGAATGCTATTCTGGAAGGTTTTGCCAGATTGGGGAGGGATGTTGCGGACTCTGGGACCGCGTCGACCGCCTCCCCGAGCGACATGGAGTTGTGGACGACATGGGAATACGACAATGCGGCGGATGTCGCGGAAGCGCGTGTGGTGGACGGGTATTTGAGCAATGAGGATGATACCGACGGCCTGGATGCGACTCTGGAGAATCCTGCTCTTCCGCTGGCAGGTCCACGGGCCAATATGTGCAGGGCATTGCTAGCTGTCGGTGACCAAAGGCATCGCATGTAGTTTCATTAAATTCCTGAGGAAAGAGCTGAGCAAAATGAGAAGCACGCATAAATTCATGGCTCACCTTGCAGGTGGAATACTGCAGCCCCAGGCAGCGCCCTGGCAAGAACGAAAGCGAGCGGATCAGCACAAAAAGTTGGGTCACGGGTTCACGTCGGGTACCGACTTGGTGAACTGAACGGCGACGTTGATACTGAAATGAGTTACGACCGAGGGCATCGTGGTGGCGGCAACAGAAGACGGAACAGAGGTGAGACCGGCAAAAATTTGGCTGCCTTTGTCGTCTCGAACGCTGTGTGCAGACGACTACGATGACCGTCGCCGCGACGTCTATGAATCTCCCGCCGAAAAGCTCAAAACTGCCATAATAAAACTCGGAGAGGTGGTACGCCTTTCAATGGTGCCTACTGTCCTGTGTACCCGACTCAATTGCGTTCAAGGACGTCTTGGAAGAGCTACCCCGCCTTGAGAAACACATCCGGGATACAACACCACTGGTCGTCTCCAACATATCTGAAGCGTTTCGGATAGCGTATGTCTGCTCTCTTTTGCGTGCAGAGGACTGGCGTTCAATTCCACAGTGTAACCGAACAACCATACAAAATTCCCTATTATGTCGCCCTGCTACGACGACTGCACGACCCAGCCGCCCCAGCTGAAGATGAACAGGCCGTCGACGGCCCCTCACTCGGAAAACAAATCCTTGAGGATTTGTGGAAGGGCTTCCAGGCATACCTTGACAAACTAGCGTGGCGAGAGACGCGATTATGCGTGAGCACATCGTGATTGGGCGCGTACATTTTCTGAGCTCTGAACCCAGATTCACTTCTTTGCCCATTTAACTGTCGCGAAATTGATTTCGACAGAGTCAATGTTCGCGCTCCTTCAATCGTTTACCGCCGTCTTGGAAGAGTTCGGTGTCTCACACGGACGCGCCAAGAAAGCAGCTGTTTGTGCGGCGGAGGGTCTGATGATTGTGAGGAACTCAGAGATGGTTCACGGCGTGTGCTCACCGTTTATACGCAGGGTGGTCCTATTTTGAAGCCGAGCTCTCGGGAACATGTGCAAGAAATCATCAACGCAATCCAGGCGTACAATGATACTGTTACAAGTCCTAAATGGCTCATTGGTCCGATACTCAAAATGTATTCTGACGAAGTCGCTTCCTCGACCGCTGACGAAGTGAGGAATCCATCCTCTTCCTTGTAACAATATTAAACAAGCCCATAGCTGCTTGATACTGTGCTTCAGGCTCTCCGAACTCTCGATGAAACCGACTTTGCCGAGACCGCGTCCAGCTTCCCACAACCCTACGCTAGCCAAGGCGATTCAGATCTGGTTGTACTTACTCCCTTCGAGCTTCCCTCTGTCCTGGTACCACCAGAAGTTATCGAGTTGGACGGCCTTTCTACCGATTCTGGGGAAGATGCCCAAGTCAAAAAAGAAGAATGGCCGGAATACTTCTTCCGGCTCTTCGATAACGATGTTTGCTCGCCGTTCTGCTGCTCCAAGCATTGTTCTAATGAACGATAGGTCACACCTGACCCTAAAACCCCTGCAGGCTATGCTGTTCACACTGCCATTCTCGACATTCTAGACATATTCGAAGTCAACCGCAAGGAGTGTGCTCGTCTACTGCTGGAATACCCCAAATGGACGATACCTGGTACTTTCAAGCCCAAACCCGGTGGCACGACTGTTCCGGAGGAGCCTGTGGCAGGGAAAGATTGGCAGCTTGAAAGCACTATCATCGAAGTGAGCCTCTCTTATATCTTATTGAAACGTGGAATAAACATAGCGCAGAATGTCCTGGGCGCTTATTTCGTTTTGCCCGAGGCCTCTCACAAATCCATATACTACATTGGGGTCATCACGGAGCTATGTAAGCTTTCGCCGTCGACCGTTGGGCCTGCAGTGGGCAAATCTATCCGTAAACTGTATGGCACGCTCGGAGAAGGACTTGACGTCGAGGTCGCCCGTCGCTTCGCAGAGTGGTTCGCGGTTCACATGAGCAACTTTGGCTTCCAATGGGTGTGGAAAGAATGGTGTGTTCGTTCCGATTGGGTGAATTTTGCTAACGCGCGATTCAGGATACCCGACCTGTCGTTGGCGATTCAGCATCCCAAACGCGCATTTATGCGCCGCGCCCTCGAGTTTGAGATTCGTCTTTCGTACCACGACCGGATCCTCAAAACACTCCCACCGGAGATGCAGGCTCCAGAGGGCAACACTATCGGCGAACAGGCTCCTGGACCCGATTTTGAATACGACGATCCAGGTACGTTACTTTATCTGCCAAAACAATCATGACTTACCAGTCGATGAATAGCAAAACCACACCACGACTCCGCCCAAGGCGTCCTCAACCTCTTCCGCGGTCGAGCAAAGGCCGAGGACGTCATATCTCATCTCGAGACGCTCAAGGGGACGCTCGAGACCTCTGAAGACGGCGGCCTTGTCAATGCCGACGCGCTCATTCGTTCTATCGCCGTACAATCCCTGCTACACATCGGTTCCCGCTCCTTCTCCCATCTGCTCAATGCGATCGAACGATATCTCCCGCTCCTTCGTAATATCGCGAGTGGTGGCGCCTCGAGCACGGGCGGGAGCGGGAATGCGGAGGCCAAGGCGGACATTCTGACTGCCTCCGCGGCGTTCTGGAAGCACAACCGTCATATGGTGGCCATTGTGTTCGACAAACTGATGCAGTATCAGATCGTCGACCCGACGGATGTGGTGGGGTGGACGTTCATCAACCGGGCGGAGATACGAGAGCTGAGCGAAGCGACGGGTCCGCTGAGTCTTAGTGCGTTTGAGTGGGATTTGTTGAAGGGGGCGCTGGATAAGGCGAATGGACGAGTGATGATTGCGCGGAGGAAAGTCGTGGCGCTCAGAAAGGAGGACGATGACACGCGCGCGAGGGACAAGGCTAGCGGCGGCGCCGATGGGAATGCTATGGACGTTGACGCGGAAGTGAAACCAGAAGGTAAGGATTTCCCTGCCCCTTCTTTTCACTTTGGCTTACATAATTTTGTTCAGATGAGGCTCCTGCCGTGGACAGCCCGGCCCTTACAACTGCACTCAAAGCCTTTGCAAGTCTGACGCGGGAACAGAAGGGTGCCTTGTCTCGGACCCTCGACGGATTTGTGTCGTGTCTTGCGCCGGGGGCGGCTGATTCGAATCCCAACCCCCATTCTCGCGTTGTCATCTCTGAGGAGGGGTGGAATGACCGTTCAGGGTGGGCGAAGGACCAGTGGAACGCGTGGGAAACATGGGGCTGGTATCGCCAATTCTGCCGTGCGGTGAGTTCTCACGAATCCTGACCCAGACCGTCTCATCTTATACTGCGCTCTAGTACGCGCCCTATTTGCGGAACTACTCGACGACGCTGTCGACGGTGTCATTCGGCAAATTCGAGGGATCATCGGAGCCTACGGCGGAGTTACTGAAAAAGACGTGGAACATTGCGACGGGGCAGGAGTAGGCGTAGCAAATAAAATGCGAAAATATGCTAAATGGATTTATTCATCGCCATCACGTGCTATCACAGGAAAACGCGACTGTTGCTGTCTATTTGGTTCTCCTCCCTCTCTCCTCCCACCTCCTCCTCCTCTTCCTTGTGCTTCCTCCTCCTCCTGTCGATACACTTTCACATCCCTCTATCACCCGTTCTCTTTATTGAAATGTCCCAGCGCTCTCAGCCCCGGCGACTCGGAATCCGCCATCCCCATTCCCTCCTCCCCTTTGCTGCCCACAATCCAGGCCTCTCCTACCTCATGTCGCAGCCTGTGACGGTCGATATGATCCTCTACATTGCTCGCCAAGCGTCAATTGTCCTCAAAATCGCCGGCGAGCCCCCGCACCCGAGGTCATCCTTCGAGCGGTATCAGCCCCCTTTGATCTCCCTCGAGCAGTTCATCTACGGTATCGTCACGGGCGTCAACGTGCAGATTGCAACCCTCCTCACCACCTTGATATATCTTGAGCGGCTTCGGACAAAGCTGCCTAATGTATCGACAGGTATGTTTCCGTGCCCATCCTCGCCCAGTTTCCAGTGTCTCATGCTTACTGCAACAGGGCTGCCGTGTACCCGACACCGTGTATTCCTCGCCACCCTCATTGTGGCCGCGAAATACCTGAACGACTCCTCCCCCAAGAACAGTCACTGGGCCAGTCACACCTCCAATATGTTCAAAACTTCAGAGGTCAATCTGATGGAGCAGCAACTTCTCTTCCTCCTCGACTACGATCTCCGCTTTGACGAAGAAGAAGCATGTACGGCCTTTGCACCGCTCTACCAATACGTCAGCACCCGCGCACTCGCTGTGGACAAGATTGCGAGAGCAAGTCGGGCGAGACCCTCGGTGCAGAAACAGAGAGTGGCGTCCCCGTCCCCGCCGTACGACCCGCCTTCGTATTCTCTGTCAGCGTCATCTTCCTCCTCATCGTCATCGTCTTCATCAAGCGCGTCGTCGAGCGCCTCCTCAACATTGGTGTCGACAGTCCGCGGGATCGCCAAGCGCATTTCGCAAACCCACCTGTCCTCTTCTTTCCGTTCACACAACAGCAACACCCTCAACGTACCCAGCCGCAGCTGCGACTCTGCTTCCTCTTCAGAGATGGGATCCCTGATAGATGATGGTTCCTCGTCGTCTCCATCGTCGTCTGGCTGGCTAAGCGACTCTGACTCTGAATCCGAACCGGAAGCCCCCGTATACTACGATGGCCACTCCGACTACGCCGACCCTGGCCCCGGATTCGAGAGCGCAGATCAGCTCGATGACTATGCTCCTGTGCCGACGTCTTCCAAGAGACTGTTCGTCCTCCGTCCCGTCCCCTCGTATGCGTACAAGACTCAACAGAACCGCGCCCGCAAACCCTCTGATACATCGTCTGTCAACACAGTAACAGCGGCTTCTCCCCAGCCTTCGAGTTTACGGCGTACATCGATGGCGGTGCCTCCACTTCCTGCGACTTCTTCCAAGCGTACGTCGGTGGCAGCCTCCGGCATCTCCGTGAGCGCGACGATGCCCGCCATGTGTCGTCCAGGCGGTTCCAGCAGCTTCCTCAGCCGAATGTGGGGCGCTGCGAAGGGAGACAGGTTTTCAGGACTGGCCGAGTCTCGATCGGATGGGTTGCCCAGCCACTCCAGTGCCCTCAAGAGGCTGGTGCAGGTGCACTCGCGATCCAACCACCGCGAGGGCCCTTTCGATGCTTCGTTGCACGTTTGAAGAGACGGATTGATCCCGCGACACACACTACTCCGCCGTCCCCATCACCGCCCACTTGCAACCGCCCGCGATCCTTGCTTGATTTATCTCCCCGAACCGAACCCAAAACCCGAGCGCCCTTTCCACGGACACTTACCTCTCTCTCTCTGATCTCTTTTCTCTGGAGTTTGATTCTGGATTCATAGACTGCCAGTGCATGGACACTCCGACGAACCCGCACATTGCTATCCCCCACATAATGGACTTACTTTGCATGGACTCGAAACTGTATCTATCATACCACATCATCATCATTCCTATCCCCCCACACATCCTACGCCCCATGTAACAAACTATGTACCTACTATTCCCCCATCTCTCGACTTAATCCCGTTTTACGGGTGGCTCTCTTCTCTTAGATGTACGCGCAAATGAATATTCTGCTTGGCCGGTTGGCCCATGCGCTCTCTGAGGCTCTCCCGCATTTTCAAGGTTGAAATACACAAGTAAACTCCCTCGTTCGTGCTCAACCCACTAAATCAAACCGCCCAACACTACGAATCTGTCCCGGATGTCTTTCGCTTCTCTGAAAACTCGCGGTAAAGCGCGTCGCACCGCTCCAGCAACAACTCGCCGTGCAGCTGATTCTCCTTCCACTCCTTGACTGGTGTTATCCCAACCTCCGCATGGCCCCACCGATCTGTCTCTGCTCCGAAGCGAACCGGGGGTTGGGGGTCGAGGTGGGATGCAACTCCGTTGCCGTTTGCGGAGCCGTTGGTGGGGGCTTTCTTGGGGAACGCAGCGAAGGTGATGAAAGAGAGTGAGACGAGGATGAGGTGGGTAGTAGCGATGGCTGCGTTTGCCGGGTATATGGTGTGGTGGCGCGAATTCAACAGGCGACCCTGGATGTCGAGTTTAAGCGGTCGGTGTGTAAGAGGATAAGGGAAATGCAGCGTACGATGTGAAATAATAAAATCTTCAAAGTGTCGAGTATCCCACCGTGCGCGACGAGGTTGGTACTGATTTTTGTGGAGCACACGCCGGGATGGGAGACAAAGTGGCGAACGCGCTTGGCCGATGAGGTGTCCGCAAGCGCGCGGTGGTCGAGAATCGTGCTTATAAGGTCGACTTCGTACTTCACACTCTCGTAAGAGTGTTCGCTCTTTATCAGCTGCCAATCTTCGTTGTCGTAGAACTTTGGGGATGCCTCCAAAGAGGACGACCAAATGATTCGCGAGTCAGCAGGATAAGCGGGGTTTTTCAGCAGAGGTTCAAGGGCGCGGAACTGTATATTGTTAGCTTGAGTTGAGAGCGGTGGGTTAGAAGCGTACCAGGACATAATGCCCGAACAGATTGCTCTGCCAGATCCAGCCGAGACCGTCAACACTAACTTCCCCTACGCTTTGCACGTAGAACTCGGGGCGGGTAATCGCAGATAGAAGGTTCCTTGCGACTTGCTTTAAGCAAGCGACCCAGTCGATGTGATGAAAGCTGGCGACGCCGGCATTGAAGACAAAATGTGAAATGTATGGGTATCTGTGAAGGCAGAGTCTCAGCCATCCATGTTCATTGATAATTTGAACCGACACGGACCGTGTTGTCATTTGAGCGGCAAAAGCGAAGACGCTGTTCAGCTCCGCAAGATCCAAACGCTCCACCTCTATCTTCAAATTGCGGCGGAATACGTCCGCATGGCCATCGTAGTCGGTGCGTGCGCGCAGTTGCGCGATATGAGCGTCCAGTTCTTGGTACAAATCTTTCCGAGCTGTTTCTGCGCGCTGGGTGCTCCGACACGCCATTACGAGCGTCAACCCATCGGCACGGAGAGGCTCCTCGGAACCAAGGGTGTCGGTGGAATGCTGAGCCCATGCCTGGGGTTGTGAATCCGGGGGATTTGACAGGCATAACTGGAAGAGTAGGCGGCGGCAGATACCGAAACCAACGCCTCTGCAGACCGCTAAGAGGCGATATCAGAGTCAAGGGGAACTGGACCCACGCGTTAGCGCCAGTTACAACGATTACAGGCCAGGTGGACATGGTCAAGAGGAAAGCCGGAAAGCATCGTACGGTTCTAGGAAAATCTTCCTCGCTTCATCAATTCAAGGGCCGAATTGGGAAGACTGATCCCACAGTTTTGTTGCGAACACTCCACGGCCCTGCAGGACATTGGACATAAATGCCCACTCGTTGAACCCACCTTAATGGCTTCGTTGACTATCTCATGCTCTCTGCTCTGCGACCGGACCCTCGGGCGGAAGAAAGGCTCAGCGCCACTTGTTTTGAAGCGCGACCATTGGCGAGTTTCCAAAGACGCGCCAGCAGAGAACTGGGAGGTCGACGAAGTCAAGACGATCCACGCCACCACAGAGTCCCTAGTTGTTCGGGCTCAGATCCGTCGTCCACTCGGCAAGCCACTGGACGCTGTTCTCAAGCTAGACCCACTTGGCCAGCGAGAGAAAGCCGTCCGCAACGAGCTCGAGGCGTATCGTAGCCTCCCAGAACTCCAGGGCAACATTCTGCCCAAGCTCTACGGCTGCTTCGGCGCTGTGGTCAACTCCACCATGGTCACTTGTCTGGTTCTCGAGTACTGCGGCAGCCCGTTGGAGCAGAATCTGAGCGAAATCAACCACCCTCTTCTGTTCGTGTCTCTTAGAAATTTCCGGCCCATCATTCTCACTATCCTCAGGACAAATGTCATGGTCTCCGCCGCCACTATCCACGCACACGGACGTACCCACGGCGATATCTGCGCGCCCAATATATTAATCTGTGATGAGGATCCAGTCAATCCAGTCTTCATAGGGCTGGAGTTCTCCAAGCCCCACGTTTGTGGGGCTCGAATAAAGGCAATTCAAGGCCACATCGCGCCAACAGTTGAGGAGTATGGATGCCCAGAACTGCATGACCTCCTCTGTCGTCTGGAGATCTGGAAACCTGGTGCGCCCTCATCCCATCATCATCTTGTGCAGTACTCAATCAGCTCACAGCTGGGCTGCTCTTTGACGGCGTGAACATTGCCAAGGAGTCCATTCACAACGTCGAGGGTATCACGTACTTCATCTCGAAATGGGTTTCACCGGAGAGAAGAAGGGTCCTAGAGGAACGCGCCCAGCAGTTATGGAAAGAACTGTGTCAGGAGCGCATCCTGACATACGGGACTGAGATCCCGGCTGGTACGCCTTTTGTCGTTGATGATATTTGCGCTCACTTCGACCTAGATTGTAAAGTACGCCGTGACCTCCTGGACCCCAGCTTCTCCAACTCCATGTGAGCGGAAGAGGCATCGTATGTAGGCTCGTCTTGGATCACGGATGGAAGTTTATGAATCTGGAATTATCATTTTTTTGTGTCGCCCGCAAAACGTCAACTTTCCTCTTCACCTGCTTCTGTGCGGGCTGGTCGAACGGATTGACTGTGCTCTGTAATGATCTGCAGACCTAAAAGCCATTGGGTTGAGACGAACAATCGCGCGCATACCGGAATAGGAAGATTGATCCCACAGTTTTGTTGTGAACCACAATGGCGAAAACGACAGAATGAATGTCCAAAGCACTCTACGCGTCTTGAACCCACCTCGATGACTTCTTTGACCATCGCATGTTCTCTGCTCTGCGACCGGACCCTCAGACGGAAGAAAGGGGCAGCGCCACTTGTCCTGAAGCGCGCCCACGCTCAGGTTCCTGAGGGAGCGGCAGAAGAGAACTGGGAGGTGCACGAAGTCAAGACGATCCATGCCACCACAGAATCCCTAGTTGTTCGGGCTAAGATCCATCGTTCACAAGGCGAAACACTGGACGCTGTTATCAAACTGGATCCAACTGGTCAACGAGAGAAAGGCTTCCTCCGCGAGCTCGAAACGTATCTGAGCGTCCCGGAACTCCAGGGCAACGTTCTACCTAAACTTTACGGCTGCTTCAGCGCTGTGATCAACTCCAATGTAGTGACTTGTCTCGTTCTCGAGTACTGCGGCGACCCGATGAGGGAGGGGCTGGAAGAAGTCATTCATCCGTTTCTGTGTGTATTCATATCGGTTCAGATATACCACCTCTCACACCTTTCAGGTCAGAAATCTTGTCCTTCGTCTCCACGCTGCACCGACATGGGCGCACCCACGGCCACATTCGCCAGCGTCACATCTTGGTCGACGGGGAGAGTCCGGTGCTAATCGATCTTGAGCTCTCCGAGCCGCATGTATGTGGGGTTCGAATCAGGACCATTCCCGGATATATAGGTCAGAGATGGCAGTTTTTCTTCTCACTCACGGTTCGATATCGGTATATAGCACCGACGGTAGAGGAGTATGGATGCCCAGAGCTTCATAGCCTGCTGTGTTGCATGGGGGTTTGGAAACCATGTGCGCTACATAGCTCCTCATTCCCTCGTCTACCACTCAACAGATCAAAGCTGGACTGCTCTTCGGTAAAGCATATATAGACAAGAAGTCTATCGCAAACGTCGGTGACATCATGTGGTTCATTCCAGAGCTTGCCTCTACTGAGGAACGAACGATGATGGAACAAGAAGCTCAGGTTTTGTGGAAACAACTTTGTCAAGAGCGGATGGAAACGTACGGGACCGACATTCATTCGCGTATGTCGTTTTGATGTTGGATAATTTTGCACTCACCTCGATATAGAGTGCAAAGTACGACTTGACCTCTGTGCGCCTGGGTACTCCAACACTCTTCGTGCGGAAGAGCAATCAGCATAAATAGCGGATGGACGTTTACAAACGATTGCATTTTTTGTGTCGCTACCCTTCAAAGCTCATTCCACTCTCTTTACCGCTTCACCAACTACCCCGCCTCCCATCATTTTGCTGTCCCAATCCTCCCTTCCCCTCGCTCTCGCTTGGTTGGGCTTCAGTCCGCTGACCCGCGGTGCCTGCTGCGTCCGGGTCGACCTCGCGCCCGTGTTCCCCTTCCCGACTTGAGCTTAGGATCTGTCGTAGACGCTTCGTCGAGAATCGCCAGTCCGGTCAAACGCCCCGCCGCAAACCTGGCTTGAAATGTTTGGAAGGTATTCGTTGGGCTTCAGTCGAGTGCGTAGATCACGAATAAATCATAAATTATAAATTATTGTGTTTTGTCGCGTCGCACGCAACATCAACTCTCCCTTGCTATCTGCTTTTGTGCGTGGCTGGTAATGGACTAGCAGTGGTTCTGAAAGTATCCGCAGAACCGCCAGGTTTAACATTTATGGGGTTGAGAAGCGCTAAATTCAACGATACTGCTGAATCCCTTGACCAAAAAAATACATGTCAGTCGCTCACATATGGCAAGCCATTCCCTAGACTCACAGTAACTCACGAGCTGAGGTCGCGCTTTTGAAGGTCTAACCTTGGTTCAAACTCGACGCGGTTGAACCTTACGTACCGCACCGCACAGCCATTAATTTGCTTGGCATGGACCCCTACTATTAGACTTTTTCATTTCCCATTTGCGGGGTAGCCCCAGAATTCAAATACTCGTCTGTGGAGCAGGCACGCGCGAAAAACACGTCCAATCGTCGTCTTGACCTACGCACAACTCACGATTGACGATTTCCGACTGCATCAGTCAGTCAGTCAGTCATTCACGACGCGGCCATGCATGGCAACGCGCGTCGTCGACATGCGCATCGCGGAAATACATCCAGATTCCACATTGCGTCCACAGGGCACAGGGGCCAGGCCAGGCACGAGCGTCATCAAGTTAACCACAAAATCCCAGTAAGGAAGGCGTGTTCACTGTTATACAGAGGTAGCAATGCAGGTAGTAGGCGTAGACAAGAAGGTCGGTCGGTGACGGGCCATGTACGGCGACGGCGAAGCCGTCGTGCGAGGGATGCGCGGAGGAGGGAGGGATGCGCGGAGGAGGGAGGGAGGGCGGGCGCGGCTGGATGCGCGGGGTACAGGAGGGAGGGTATGGACAGAGCGGGTAGATATATGAATGATATTAGGCGTCGGTCGGAGTGAAATGCGAAATGCGGAATGAGCGCAACCGTGCGTGCGTCGGGCGCGGGACGAGACGAAGACCTCCTCACAGGCCCTGTATCTGCACGATGAGGAACTGCTTCTCGTCGCTGAACTGCTCGTCTGCGAATCAATCAAATAATCAGCGGCGTCACATGGAGGCTCGTCAGCGCACGCACCCTCCTTGTCGTTGTGGAAGTTCTTGAGAAACACGAGCAGCTTGTCCTTGTTCCTCCGGAGTATCGTCTCAATCTGCGGCGGCTTCTTCGGGTTCGCCACGAACACCTGCCGAAAACTCCATTAGATGCCGCGCCGTCGGGTCGGGATTTATGTGGGTGTGGACGCACCTTGAACACATGGAACGCCTCAAATTGTATATTCTTGCTCTTGTCCCGTAGCAGGTTCATCATCATCTTCAAATTCGCCTCATTCGCAATGTACTTTGTCATGACATTGAAGTTTGCCCGATCGAGCAGGATTTCGCCCAGCAGTTTGAGCGATTGCCGCTTCGTGACATAGTTGTTGGATAATATTAAGGTCGTAAATGAGGAGAAGAACTGGAGATGAAGAACGTTGGTTAGATACGGGTTTGTGGCGCGGGTCATGAATGAATGGATAACAAACGCACTCTGTCGTAATTCTTGTCCAGATACTCGGCGACCATAGGCTTGTGCCTCGTGAGGGTCTCCTTGAGGTTGGCAAACGCATCGCAAGATATGCCAAAAGTAGTGGTCTCGATATAATGAGGGAATTTATAGAATCTGACGCCAATTAGTCACTCCTATGCTATGCAAAGCAGTAGAACATACTGGTCGGAATACAGCAGGACCTTGCTGAGCTGCTCGTGGCGCAACATCTCCTTGAGAATCATGCCCGTGTTAAGTGCGACCTCCTCGTTCTCGTACCCAGCGAGGGCGGCGAATATGACCTCATGCTTGCCAGTGAGATACTCGACGGTGGGCCACCGCGAGCCTATCTGCCGTCGCAGGAGGTTGTTGAATATCTGCACGACGTCCTTGCGGGCCTCGAACTCGAAGCGGGCGACATTGACGACGAGGTGGTGCAGCAGGTCGGTGTTGTACGTCTCCTGCGCGAGCTGGGCGACGAGCTCCGGGAGCGGGTCTGGGTGCAATCGCGGTCGGTCAGTGGCCCCACAAGTAGGTATGTAAGGGGAGAGGTAGATACGTACCGCCGTCGCCATATAAGATAGCCTTTATCTGCTGGAGGATTCTTTGAAATGTCCTCGTTCGCCTGCACAGCGGCGGATTAGCAGGTGGAGCGAGGGGGGACGACGCGGGGCCGGGTGTGGGCGCAGCGATCTGGGAGCAAAGAGGTGAGTACCTTTCTCCGTGACTCGCCACCGGGAGCGCCGTGGTCTAGCCTGGGGATAGCGTCGCGCAGGCCACGGACGAGGTCTGGGGGTGTCCGCGGCTTTGTCTTGAAGAAGTTCATGGGAGGTGCCAGAGTCGAGCCAGAGCGGGGTGGCGAGGAGGAGGAGGAGGAGGGAGAGGGAGAGAGAGAGCACGGATTAGCGCCAAAGCAGTTCCAGGAAGAGAGGTGTTGGATTCGGGTGTTTCGGCACGGATGCCGATCCGACTCTTGCTTGAACCACAACCACAGTCGAACTGTAAAACACCGTTTCACCTCCTGGTCTCAGCTCTTGGGCGTCGAAACAGTTACCTGGGGCACAATATAATGTTACCCACAGTTGGACACCCTTTTCAACTGCCCCTAGCAGCTTAAACAATCGTAACAAACGTTCGCGGCTGCTCTCAAAAACAGACTAGCTTCCCCCGGTATCTAGACAAAACGGAGTCTCCTCGACATCAACCTGGCCGTATTTTTACATTCCCTGCAATTTGTTATCCTTCCCCGCAATTTGGCAATTTCGGAATCTCGGAATGCATGGTGCTGAAACTCCAGCGATCGGTTGCAAAGCAAACTGCATTTTTCTTCGACCCAGCGTCGGGTCGTTCTGGTCTTGGGGTTTTCTTCTTTCTTTCTTCCTGGCCGTTCCTCCCCGTCGGTCGTCCTAATCCATATTCGCATCTCCCACTGGCAGGTCCTACATGGACCCACGATCGGCGACGGGGAACTCGCGGTCCAGGATACTCCGTGAAATCGCAGCAGACTTGCTCCGGCCAAAATTGCACGTCGGGTCGGGTCCGAGAATAAATAGGACATAGCAGTTAACAAGTGCATGTGCCTGCTCCGTTTTTTGCACCCGCAGAACATATGGATGCATGTCCCTGCGGCGCCGGCGCCCTCGCTCCGTACCGTATCGATCCCCTGAATCTTCCCTTACTGCCCATCGCCATGGGCCCCGGGCAGAACCTTGGTCCTTGTGCCTCACTCACCCTCGTCTGGCGCCCAATCCCAACCCACCTTTACCCCAAGTTCGTTCCCCTGGTCGCCACAGCTACTCCGCGGTAGGAAAGCAGCTGGTCCAGCAGCTAAAAACAGGCTTCAAACTTCCCAGGTCACAGTCTTATCGTGTGCTGCGCGGCGCTATAGGGCGCGTGTGATCCTGCCACATCCTGCCATACTGGACACTATTTCGATCGTCAGATAGATAGATGGAAAATGGAAAAAATAACGAGACTTGAGTACGGATAGTTTCATTCAATACAATATACTTACGTCCCGTCTGCGCCCGTCGAGGCTCTCGTTCTAGCCCTGGGCCTGGCTCTTCCATCTTCCTTGACGACCTCCGTATTCTACGGTATTTTCTTGGCTTGCCTCAAACTTTCCTTGACGTCGCACTGGATTGTGCCTTGGCTCAATGAATTAATCCTCCGCAATCCCAGGTCAGAGTATAATCATATATGACAGTGCCGTCCTCCCGCCAAATAATCTGGCCGAGCCTGGACTGCTACATACGAAATTCGAAGACTCAGAGGCAAGTATGCGAAAAGCGGAGCGCGGTCAGGTGAGCCGACGCGCCTCGCTTACACGGTGGAGCCACGAAGAAGAGATATGCGGGGCCGCGCCAATGGAACAAGAATTAAAGCAAGGCTCTGCGTATCTCCTCCACCGGCTTCAATTCGCGAATTATAGCTCGCGTGCGACGGAGAAGATACAATATTTATTCATCGTTTATCGACGTCCATCTGCGTATTACGATGATTGCTCTTTCGCGGGAAGAGTGTTGGAGTAGCCAGGGAGCACAACGGTCAAGTCGTACTTTGCATTCTAGGTGTCGAAGTGAGGGCAAAATACGGCCAACAACAAGAGGCATACCAGTATATATTTCAGTCCCGTACGTCAACAGCCGCTCCTGACAAAGTTGTTTCCACAAGACCTGAGCTTCTTGTTCCATCATCGTTCGTTCCTCTGGGGAGGCAAGTTTCGGAATGAACGACATGATGTCGCCGACATTTTCAATGAACTCCTTGTCGATATATACTCCATTGAAGAGCAGTCCGGCTGCTGATCTGTTGAGTAGAGACAGAGGGATGATATATGTAGCGCACATGGTTGCCAAACCCCCGTGCGACATAGCAGGCTATGGAGCTCTGGGCATCCATGCTCTTCCACCGACGGTGCTATATGACGACAATCAAACCCTGAGCCACAAAGAAAAACATTCACAACCGACCTATGAATCCGGGAATGGTCCTGATCTGGAGGCCACATATATGTGGCTCGGAGAACTCAAGATCAATGAGCACCGGGCTCTCTCTGTGGACCAAGATGTGACGCTGGCGAATGTGGCCGTGGGTGCGCCCATGTCGATGTAGCGTGGAGACCCAGCGCAGAATTTTCGATCTGAGAAGTGTGAGGAGGTGATGTCAAGGAGTATCGATACGCACAGAAAGGGATGCACGACTTCACCTAGCCCCTCCTTCATCGGGTCGCCGCAGTACTCGAGAACCAGACAAGTCACCACGGTGGAGTTGACCACAGCGCTGAAGCAGCCGTATAGTTTGGGTAGAACAGTTGCCCTGGAGTTCCGGAACGCTTATATACGCCTCAAGCTCGTGGAGGAAAGCCTTTCTCTCGTTGGCCAGTTGGATCCAGTTTGAGAACAGCGTCCAGTGTTTCGCCTTGTGAACGATGAATCTTAGCCCGAACAACTAGGGATTCTGTGGTGGCATGGATCGTCTTGACTTCGTGGACCTCCCAGTTCTCTTCTGGCGCTCCCTTGAAAGCCTGAACGCGCTTCAGGACAAGTGGCGCTGCACCTTTTTTCCGTCTGAGGGTCCGGTCGCAGAGCAGAGAACACGCGATAGTTAACGAAGCCATTAAAAAGGAGGGTTCAAGATGCTTTGACGATTGTTTTGGCCATGGTGGTTCAGTTCACGGCAAAAGTGAGATCAATCTTCATATTCTGGGATGCGCGATCGTGTTTCATTTCGTTGTGTGCATCTCAATGTTATGCGGATGTGGTCGATGGGTGGGTTTACTGAGCTCTTGGATGTACCGACCTCACCGCGCTCTCGTTGCATATTTTTTCACTTCGCGCCGACGGAAAATCGCTGTCGTTGATCCGTTGATGCGAGTGGTCCGTAGATCATTCTGAGCGTCCCGTCCCGAATGTTGCTTGCTCCTGCCATAAATTCATCTGCTCAGTTTTGCCCCTCGACCTATGCCTCGACCACCGCATTGAGGAGCCCCACGATCTGGGAGGAACCTCCTCTGAAAGAAAAGGTTCCCAGACATATTGATCGCCGAACATCGGGGGCATCGGACTCGGACTCCACAACCTCCCTAAACAAAAACTCTCTGCTTTCTCCTCCGGTCTTGTGCTCCTTCCCTCACCTACCCCCCGACGCCCCGCGCTCAGCTCAACATAAACGATGGCGAACCTGTACGTTCCTCTTCCCTTACGTCGTGTGCCTCGGCTCGAATTTAATGAATGCAATTAGAATGGATATGATTAGTTTGATTCTGGTACCTCCTCCTCGAGCGCTATAGCCTATGTAGTAACTGACCCGGCGCGCCCCCAGACGCTCGCGATATTCGGGGGCATCGCCTACGTCGTGCTCCTTGCCATGCGCAGTGTCTCGCAGGGCGTCGAATCTGCCAAGGAAGGGTGCGTCGGCTCGTCCCCCAATTCCGAGTCGTTCAGCTTCTGAGTTGTTCAATTCATGCAGCCTAAAAACGCAGGGCATACACATCACGGACAAGGGCGTGTCCGTCAAAACGTCGAAACGATTCGATCGCGAGGATTATGTTGACGCTACGCAGCGGTGCGTCTCCTGCCTTACTTCCTCACTTCCTTCCTTCCACGCTCGCCTCCTCCCCTCCCCTCCACTTCCCTAACGCGATGGCTAAATCGACCACCCTTTACGCACTCATTGCAGCGGCATCATGAAGACCATGAACGCGGCCTCGTTCCGCAAAGGCGGCGCCGCACACGACCCAGGCGAGGGCGGCCACTCAACCCCCGCCCTCCACTCCTCCCCCTCCTCATCCTCCAGCCTCGGATCCGACGGGAAGAAGCGTTCTTTCTTCAAGAAGAGCGCAAAGGTGCTCGCTGAATGAAGTTCGCTATTCATTTATCCATCTATCTATCTGTGCGTACTACAAAGGACTGGACCAAGAGGATAGTGTATTTATGCATGCTCGACAGTACACACACACTTGTATCGAATACTGTGATTTATTACTTATTAACATTAATCTCTGTATGCCCTCCATCGCACAAGAAATGGGATATGCTGCGGAAAGGGGATACGAGAAGGCAAGACAGGGCTCAAAGCTACGGCGGTACGACGTTAAACGCGGGAATGTCTTGGACGAAGGAGAAGAGGAACTCACCCTGAAGAGGAAACCAAGCTATCGGTGTCGGCGTCAGCATCGTCGGAAAAGAGTTGTGAGGAATATCTTACATCGTCGGGCGTCAACCGTCCCATGGCCTGCGACGAACGGGTCAGTCAACGCAGGAGAAAGAACGAACGAAAACAACGACGCACAGAGTCATCGCTCGACAGCGTCGCATCGATCATGGCGGATTTCTTCTGCTGGAGCTAGAAATCGATTATAAGACCAAGGAGTGGAAACGTTCTGCCGAAGGTACCTGAAGAATCCGGCTCTCAATAGGAATCCTCCACGATGAGCTTGATGGCCTTAACAGGCCGGTGCTGGCCCAGACGGTGAATCCGGTCGATCGCCTCTGCGAAGCGTCAATCCCGTCAACCCAGGTCGAAGAAGAAGAGCGACGCACGGTATTCAACCGCGGGGTTCCACCACGGATCGAGGGTGTGCACGCGATGGGCGGCGGTCAGGTTGAGCGCGACGCCTCCCGCCTTGAGGCTGATGAGGAATACGGTGACCTCGACATTTTCGGCTGCGAGTTCCTCAGTCAGTAAACGCACGACGACGAACGGAGGGGATGGAAGAAATGGCGTACTGAAATGCTTGATCGTCGCGTCTCGCGCCTGCGGCGACATCGTCCCCTCCAGGCGACAAACCTGAGCTACAAACGTCAGATTGTCGCTCCGAACAGTACACAGCGCCTGGTACGCACCTTGAACCCCGCCCTCTGCAGCCGATACGCAATCAAGTCGAGAAAGTTGACAAACTGGCTAAACACGAGACTCTTCGTCGTCGCGTCCTGCATGCGCAGGTTGCTCAGCTCCTCCACGAGCGCCTCGATCTTAGTCGACGAGCGCCACTTGTCTAGGTTCAGCCGCCCGAGGATGCCCTGGCGCGCGTTGGGCAGGTTCTGCTCTAGCTCCAGCGCAGGGCGCGTCCAGGTCGATCGTCAGCGGCAGGTGGCATACCGGGCATTGCGGCTGTGAGTATGAAATATCAATGAATTTTGCCGAAACAGGAAGAATGGAAAGGCGGAAAAGCGGTCGAACGCACATTCTGCTCGATGGCGGTATTGAGATACTGCTTGATGCATTCGCGGTCGAAGATATGGTGGCACTTCGACTGGATCGCGTCCTCGGCAATATCAGTTGCAAATCCGGCAAACGGTCACTTCGTCCTGCTCCTCAGCAATAAACTTGGTCGCGTTGGTCTTGCTGCGGAGCACGAGATCGGGGTGGCACGCCATTTGCCGCATGCGCGTGAGGCTGGTTTGCGGTTAGTGTTCATTCGTTCAGCTGAAGGAGGGAAGGACGTACAGACTGAAAATGTTGGAGTAGTCTGCGAGCAGTTAGATGAGGAGTCGAATGCAGCAGGATTGAGCCGACGTACTGTTGAGGATCGTCCCCTCACTCAGGTACGTGTTAAACTGTCGCTTCGCATCGGAGAAGAGGGACAGATAAAGTTCCTTCTCCTCCTCACTAAAGTAGTCCCTGCGGACCAAAACAGTGCGAGGGGGTAAGTCAAGATCGTCGGCCCGTTGCAGCTGTGGAATAGACGGTCAGGATCAGAGGTCATGTATCTCGTCGTGGAAATGGAAGCGGACCTTCGTGCGACGGAGCATCATGCGGTCGAGGAGGATCTTGAGTTTCTTGAACGCGACCTGCCCCGGTCCAGTTATGCCATGCTTCTGAATCGGAGTGAGGATCTCGTTGTTCCAGAAACAGGTCTGTGCAAGGGGTAAGACGGTGTGATGGACAAAGTCAGAGGCGGACATACATGTTGCATCGGATTATGGCCACAGTCTGAGTTGAGAAGATTCAGCTATCCGCTAACAAGGGAGCACATCATGGCTTACCATCGCAAGAGCGCTTGTCACTAAACCGCCAGTGCAACGACTTGCAGTCGCATTTCTTGCCTACGCATCGTTAAAACCAAACAAACTTCTCTGAATAGACAAGACACACAAAAGTAATAGGAGAACGGGTCCCCTCCGAGAAAACGAACAAGACTGTACAATTCTCCAACGCGATTCTGGAGCGGCGTTCCGGAAAGACACCAGCGAGCATCGGCCTGGAGCTCAAAGGCAGCCTTTGCAGTATTCGTGGAGCGCTCTTTAATGTTGTGCGCTTCATCCAACTATGACCCCACGGTTCAGCGAGGATTAGAATCACGGAACGAACGATACGCACGACAATTCTTTTCCAGTGTACTCTATGCAACGGCGACTTTTCTTTGACCAAGTGGCCCTTGCGCTTGAAGCCTTGCTCTTGCTTGCGGAAACAGCTTTCCATCACCGCGTAGGTGGTCAAGACCTGCGCCATACTCGTTAACAGGTCGACGGTGGCGGAGTCGGAAAAGGACGAACAACGTCGTATTTCTCGAGTTCACCGGGATTGGATTCCCGTCCGGCCCCGTGCCAGATGAGAACTCGGAGCCCATCCGTGTGCGCAGCGACTACGTGAGTGGCGGTTAAACATTGCCGGCCGGAGAACAGCGACACTTACTTTCGTTTCTCCACTGCATGATGGCGACAGTGGGCCTTGAGGATCAAGTAAGCTTCGACACTCGAGAGGGATAGTGGAGGTCCTTACGCGACAACGAGGTTCGGCTTCACAGCGTCAGACACAAAGAGGGCTATAATCTGAATGGTCTTGCCCATTCTGAGGAGAATGAATCAGTAAATATGCTTGCGAGCACGCATGAAGGTGTACCCCATCTCATCCTAAGAAACGTATGAGCCATGGAGGGCGTCGTAACAAGACAGGCAGACTGACCGCAAGCATACCGCCGTTCCAGATACCGGCTTCTTGCTTCTTCATCCAAAACAAACTTTCGCGTTGGAATGGGAGGAGGGTGAGCTTTAAATTGGCGGGCTGGTCGGCTTGGGTGGGGACGATGATTGGGATATTGGCAGCGAGATCCCCCCAGACATCTTTAAGTTCGGGGTGGTTCTTGCGGAGGGCGATATTGGATTTTTCGGCCTCGAGGAATGTGAGCACACAGAGATAGGATTGGAATGTGTACCCACATAAGTTAGCTTCCGACCGAGTTCTTTTCGGAGGGCATCCTCTTCTAACTGGTTAGGTTTCCTGGCCAGTCTGGCAGCCGCTCGAGCCTTTCGTCTGCTCTCGCGCAAGTCCCTCATTGTCATGGGCTTTTTCGGCGTAGAGCGCACAGTAACCTTTTTCTTCTTCCCTGCAGCAGCTTTCTTACGAGACCCGCTTGCTTGAGCGAGTGGCACGTCGTCCTCCGACAAATCGCTCAAGGGAGAATCCGAGTCGTCTCCATCGTCAACCAGCATCTGTGAATCGTCGACCGCATCGTCGACGCCGCGCTTTGCGGCAGCAAGGCGAGCCTCTGCAGCCCTAGCACGCCGGACTGCGTCGGGACTGGCCGAGATGAGCTTGTTGGATGACGAACTGGCGACGTCGGGACGTTGCAGGGACAGACGAATGGCGGCATCGAGCATGATTTCGTCTTCGACGTCGTCCTCAGCAAGGTCGTCGTCCAAGTCGAAATCATCGTCTTCGACGCGACGGCGGTTGGCACGAGAAGGCATCGGTTCGTCTTCGTCGTCCTGATGCCAGAAACTCTGACCCGCTGTCATCAGATTCGAGGAGAGCGGCATCTTCGTCATACTCGAGCCCAGTGGCGTCGTCGTCGACAGCGCGCACGGGAGCCTTGCCTTTTCCCTTGCTCTTCATTGAGGGCGCAGGGGTCTAAAGCCAAAGTCAGCGATGGAGCGAGCCCGTAGATAAGACGAGACTCGCCTGAAGCCTTAGCTTTCCCTGCACGGGAAGGGGTGTCGATTTCCACGTAGACCTGTCTGCCCGAAGCTCTGCGTATTGGCGCAGGGCGAGTGTCGAGGATACTTTCCTGGTCCCCGCTGAGGGCTGTCTGCCGCTTCGAGGAAGGTGGCCTTGGCCTTGACAGGGAGCTCGTCGTCTGAGGTGGGGGGTGTCTCACGTTCTGCTGAAGAGATGGTGCTGAAGGCGGGAGAGGGGTTCGCCGTGGAGTTGGTCGCCGTCGTCGCCGGCGAGGGAACAGCGCTGAAGGCGGGAAGACTGGCGGGTAACTCTGGGCGGCATCGAGGGAGAACAAGAACAAGAGGTGGTGCGAAAAATTGTCACGCTGTCACTAATTAACAGCACGCACGTGAGTTTGTCACGTCGCGTTCGGCCCCGCGATTCTTGCCGAATCATTAGTCTCTCCAAGACAGACGGGTATGAACGGTTGAGCTCGTACCTCGCTAGTTTATACCGAATCATTGCTTAACGGGCATTACTCAACTGTCTAAATACGCTGTCCGCCTCCAACACAAGATCACTTGGTTTTCCACTCTCCACAATCTTCCCAGCGTCGAGAACAATTACCTGGTCAAAATCCTGGATGTTTTCCAAACGGTGCACGATCGCAAACACGGTACAGCCCCGAAAGGAGGACCGGAGAACATTTTGGATGATTATATCCGTTTCTGGGTCGATTGGCCGCGGTCGCCTCGTCGAAAACCTGCAAGTTTACAGCCGGAGAGAAGCGCCCGTGCCATCGCGAGGAGTTGGAGTTGCCCTTGGGACAAAGCGCGTCCACTCGACGTTAATTCGTGATCGAGGGCCCCTTCCAGAGCAGTTATGGCGGGCTTCAGCTGTAGAATTGTCGTTCAGTTTTGTTCAACACAAAAAAAATAAAGACGGCGCACCTGAACGGCCTCGACCGCCGCCCAAATCTCTCCGTCTGTTTTTTCACCCCCAATGTCGACATTTTGTCGAACCGTGCCCGCCAGAATAAAGGGATCCTGAGGAATTACGGTGATACTTTTGCGCAGGAGTTGGCGGGGGATGCTCATGATATTAATGTCGTCGACTTGCGAATAGGTGAGCGAAAGGGTAAGAACAATCTTGGAGCTCACTCACTGAGGATTGCACCCTCCGTGTGAAGAGCGTTCAAGAGCGCCAGAAGAAGGGAAGACTTGCCCCCGCCCGTGCGTCCAACGATTCCCAATTTGGATCCAGCAGGCGCATAAAATGAGATCCCACGCAAGACGGGGGCCGCGTCTAGCGTATACCTCGCGACAACATCTGTAAATCGCACATCTCCTCTGGATGGCCACGGTCCATGGGGTACTATGGCGTTAACGGCCACGAGTGAGTCTTGTTCTGGCGGTAAATTCGAATACTCCAAATTGCGCTCCAATGCAACCGCAGAAATCTCGAGCTGGGTCCAACTGGTGAGCATGAGGGTGATGGTATCTTGGAGCGATACAGCCTGAGTCAGACCGACCGCGAGCAAGCCAGCGTCCGTACTGTGCCGAGTCGCCACCGCGAGCACGACGATGGCGGTGTTTACCGTCGCGGTCATCACCCCAATGGTGGATGCAAACCACACGGATGCGATGGTGGTCAGATAAAATGGTCGCTGAGACTGAGCCAAAAGTAGGGTGTTGGCTTGAATGAGGCGATGTTCGGCCGAGGCTGCTCGAATTGTCAGCAGGCCATTGAAATCGATCGTCTCTTGAAAGAGCGTGTATAACGGAGCCTTGCTGGACAGATCCACGCGGCGCAATCTTTTCGCCGTAGTCTTGCTAAATAGTTAGCTCGAAACATGGTCGGGAGGAATGATAAGACGCACGAGGTAAAATTTCTGAACAAGGTATGCGAGGCCGATAACGAGAGCGACCACGACGGCCAGATATGGCACGGATACGATCATAAGAATCGCACTGCCGAGTAAACGCATGAATTGGTATCCAAAATCATAGAAGCTGATAGGAAAGAGGTCGTCGAGGATGAAGATATCTTGACTGAAGCGGCTGATGATTTGGCCGGGATGTGTTGTGCCGAAGAACTCGATGGTGGTTTGCATTAAGGCGGAGAATAATCCAGCATGAAGATTGGCGGACGCTCGGAGCGTTACCACCATAATCACATAGTAAAACAGCACCGTGATCGAGACGCCATAAAGCACCTCGAGGATGGCGTAGCCTCCGAGGAATATACCGGTCTTGTTTCGGGCGAGACGACTCGAGTGGGTGTCATTGAACGTACTCCACACTTGAAGGAAGATGGGGGTGGCTACCTGGATGCCGATTGCAACGAGGAGCAAGATCGCGTAAAGCACCATTCGGTTCCAACCGACCGAGCGCATATAATGGAGATATGTTTTGCTCTTGGTGGCATAAGAGCCCAGTTCGAAAGCATCTAGCTCTTCATTTTCTGGCTCATCCGGTTCCTCGAGACGCTGGGTCACTTCCGATCGTTTTTCAACCGTGGGAATTTCCTGATGGGAGCGGAGGTGGTCGATATTCCCCGAATAAGGCGTCCGGTGGTGTTATTCACAGCAAGGAACTCCGAGTACGTCCCTTGGCTCGCTTCATCTGATGAATGGAGCGATATAATCCAGTCCGAGTGTTTTAGCTGGCCAACTAAAAAGTTGAACCACGTTACGTAAGCGTTGGTTCAAATTCAAGTTCGCGCTCAACTCACACTGATTCGTGGCCAAAACGACTGTTTTGCTGCGCAAAAGTCCATCGGCACCAAATAGAGCATTGAGCACCGTGCTGGACGTTTCGTGGTCCAGCGCCGCAAAAACATCGTCCAACACGACAACTTCAAGTCGCGAATAGACTGCTCTCGCAAGTGCCTAAAAATAAAATCGACGGACGTCCTTTCGACGTGAATAAATGAGCTCACAACTCTCGCTTTCTGACCCCCACTCAGCCCGCGTGCCAGAGTCGAATCGCCCTCGGGCATCGAAGCCAAGTCCACGTCGAGGGCACAGGCCGCGATCACACGCTCATACCAAGCCTGGTCCATATCTGCAGCGAAGAGGATGTTTTGCCGAACTGAGAGACTCCCTTGTATCCAAGGGCTTTGCGAGCAGTATGCGATCGCCCCACGAAATGCAGGGGGAAAGGACACACGCCCCTGAACAATGGTGGTTTCCCCGAGGAGCGCCGCCAACAGCGTGGATTTTCCCTGTGTGCAATTTTTATTTGAGCTGGACCGTAAGAAAGAGCGCAACTCACGGAAGCGACGCGTCCGATGACCATCGTTAGCTGTCCTAGACGAATCGTTGCGTCTAGCCTGTCAAGAACGACTTTTTCACCCCATGCGATACGCGCAGAAGCGAAAGTGAGACATTGTCCCTCTTGCCCGCGAGGCGGAACAGAAAGAGAGCTAGCGCTGCTCTCCAGATGAAGAAAGACCGATTCCGGCTTCTCCAAATCCGGTACAGCGTGCTCTACGAATTTAGGAAGCTCCTTCGTACTGTCCGAATGCACAGCAGGCCGGTCGTCGTGATGCTCGGAATCCGGACTGCTGAGATACCTTTCGATTCGTTGGACGCTGACGTATGCCTGTGTTACGGCTGGTAATCCCTGCCCGATGGCAAAGAGACTCGCAGAAATGATTGTGAGCGTCGAATACGCCGTGAAGAGGCGCGCCGTCGACAGTGGGGGGCCATGTCCGAGGAAAAATATGACCGAGTAGGTCCCGAGCGTGAACAGCGAGAGCAGATTCAACGTGGTGTTCGTCAGGGAAACCACGATCGCGAAACGATCCCAAAATCGTTTGCGAGCCCCCAGCTCTGCCGTGCGCGCAGCCTTTACGCGATCTTCGACTTCGGATTCGAGGGCGGCGAGCTTTACGCCCTTGATTTGTCGGAGGATACTGGTTATGAGGCGCACCCGCTTGTCGCAGAGCGCGGTTATATCTTCCTCCAGGGGGCCAATTTTCTGAGAGAGCAGTGGGGTCGAGATGAGGACTAGGAATATGATCGGAAGGGCTGCGATGAAGGGACCGAGGCCGAGTTGTGAATAGAGGATGTAGAGGCCGAGGATGATGGTTATGAAACTGGACCAGATTTCTGCAGTGCGAGTGAAATCGGGCGGAGCAAGTGAGCTTTGAACACTTACGATGAGACATATCAAGATGAGTAGTAATCCGTTCAACATCCGAACTATTCAGGTCGGTTTAAGGGCGGAAAATTCAACGAGAATGTTGTCACTTGCCTCATCAAGTTCATGGGATCCCCACCGGTCGCATCAGTGACACTGTCTGCGCGCAAGACGAGAGCCTTTCTGAACATGGCTTCAATCAGGGCACCCCGTATGTACCCTCCGGTTTTGGCGATCGAATAAAAATAGAGGCTTGTAGCGCCGGAGAGGGCCAGGAATACCAGAGCGAATGTGCCCGCTAGAGCCCAGCCCCATTGACTTGGTTGAGGTTTTGAACCCAGCGCGTACGAGGAAACGAACTTGATCGCCGCGTTCACGAGCAAGGGCTGGACGACTTGAGCTAGGGCGCGTATCATCGCCGGAGGCACTGTGCTTAAAAATGTCGGGGTGAAGGCGCGGAAGAGTGCCCGGACGAGGAGAGGGTGAGAGGGATGTTGATCCCTGCGGCATTTTGTGAGCGTTGGGAGACATGCTGGTTTAAAAGACCCACACTTCTCGATCCCATGCGATTTTGAACCGTCGGTAGAGTTCGGTCGATTCCATTTCGGGATGTAGCTCGTACTCGATGTTCGCGTCTGCTTTTCGGCCTTTCCACATCAGAGGCAGAGCCCAAAACACGAATAGGTGGTTTAAGAGACCATCGCCCTCTGAGAGTCGATTTTCAACCCTTCGTTGAGGGATGCTGAGTCCGAGCACAACAAGTGCCGTGGCACCGAAGAAGGAAGCGTAGGACGCCAAAAAGAAATTCGAGGTAGACAGGCCATGTAGTAGGATGAAGGTGCGAAGGGGAGCCGCTTGGAGGATCACATTTATGAATTGAAATAGGGCGAGGATGAACGCGACCTTTTTGGAGGATATTGCTGACAGCCCAACCACCACCAAAAGGCTCTGCGAACGAATGTTGATTCAGTTGAACCAAGCAGCCAGACAGTATTTCTCACCGAAGAAACCAGGGTTAAACTTAAGGCAGCGGCGACGAGTTTCATGGTCGGCGAAGGGACGTTGGGCGACGAAGTCAACCATGATACGAGGCTCAGAAAAGCGGTACAAATTAGCGAGACAAAAGACAGGACGATAGTGATGGAACGGGGGTCTTTGATGTCGTGGCTAGCGAAGTTCCTCCATGGCTTCGTGGTCCAGATGTAGGGTAACGACGTCGATATGAAAATTGCGGAAGGAAGAATGAGTAGTATGCTAATCTTTGTTGTGAGCTCAGGAAGTACGAAGTGTTATATTGCGCACGATGCTTCGAATGTGAGTGTCAAGTCAAAAGAACGACAGAGCGATTGGGGTCCCTGGCACATATGTATACGATTCAGTCCCGAATTAGTTTGGCAGGTGCGCAGACTCACAAAATTCGAATCGCTCGAACAGGGAGAAGGGTGCGCCATCGTTGGATCGAAAAGTCAAACCTGAGCGGGAGTTGGCAGGAACACCTGTTGGCGGTTAGGTCGGGTCGCAGGGAGGCTGAGAGAGCCCGCTAGATGTGCGGCAATCACAAGATATGATACATCATGCCAGTGTCCGATTTGACGAGAACCTCCGCTAACCTGCGGCGGTGTTGAACTGAATTCCACGGGAAGCAAAAAGGTCAGATAGATAAAGATACTTATACGTGCCTGGGGGCTGATTTACGCAGCCCTCACAACCTCAATTGAATCGCAGAAAGGCGTTCGCCCTACATAGCTCGCCTCAGTCTTGAATTGAGTTCGGGGTCGACCGGGGACCATGGGGAAGCCAGTCGAACTGTTGCTTTGGCCAGATCGCAAAGTTGACCCGGTTCATCGCAGGACTGCGGATATCTTGTCAACAGCCTGGGAGTCGGACAATAATAAGGAGCGCTTGCAGGGCAATGAGCATCAGCGGTTACCGACTCGGTCACCATTGACATGGATAAATGAGGCCGAGCTCCCGGGGAAAGCAGGATGTTGAGCAGAAGCCATAAATTCGAGGTTTGGATGGGACACCGCTCGAATGGGCGGCATCGAGCTGCCAGTGTGAGCACCGAGTCGAGGGGTTGAAGGAGAGTTGAACGTGGTTGAATTCTGAAACAGTTCTCACGGTACTCCGCGATCGCATCAAAGTCAAACCCACTTTCTCTACATCCTCGACGCGTAAAATGGGCAACACTCGCCGGGAGGCGAATGTATTGGCGGGAACATGTCCTGAACCCACATCCTCCTTCGACATTTCGCGCAGCGTTGCCTGCTATAGTTCTCGTCGCCTTCAAAACCCTCACTCGACCAGCAGGATGCCAATCCTCTGCCGCGTTTTCGACCCCGATGGACGCGATTATCTCCTTCACATCCCTGTCCATCCCCAGGTCACTGTCCACCAATACCTTCTGTCCATTCAGAATGAGGTTCCTGATCCCAACGCGGACTTGAAGAAGTTGAATCCCGACTTAACAATCATTTTCGCTCCCAAAGACGTCGCTCAGGCACTCACCATCTCTCACAACCTTCCGTCCGCATCGACTGTGCACTTCCCTCTCCGCGGGGCATCGGAGCTAGCTGGTGGACCCCATCTCCACAGTCTCCCGTTGAAGAATGCGTGGACTGCTGGTCGATTTGGTGTCGCACTCGATGTCCTGCATCATGCATCGAGCGGCGCGCTTTTATCCACCTTATCAGTAATCCCTCCCTCGGAGAGGAATGCTATCCTCCATTGGGCTGTGGCTCCAGCGGCGAGGCAATGCGGAGACCTCGCCTTCTCTCCTTCCATTCACGGATATTTCGAAAAGGTTGCAGCGGAGAATCCAGACTTCGTGGCGGTCCACTGTCGCGATGGCGGCCGAATCGTTACTTATGGGGAGTTGAATCGGTGGTCCAGCACCCTTGCTACCCACCTCATCCAGACACTCGGTGTTTGCCCCGGCAACCTTGTGCTCCAGTTCTTTGACAAGGGCGTTGAGATGCTAGTGGGAATCCTCGCGACGGTGAGTATCTCTTTCTCACTCGTACTCAGTCGTCTCTGCAACGTCCTTTCAGTTGAAGGCCTCCGCGGCATATGTGCCCCTGGACATTCAGCATCCTACCTCCCGAATCCAGTCCATCCACCGTCTGACTGGTGCTAAAGTCTGTCTGACCACGACCTCGTTGCGAGGTGCAATTTCCTCCCACATTGACGTCGCATGTGTCCTCGTCGACGAGTTCCTGGTTTCAACTTTAGATGAATTGGTCTCTCCTGCCCCGACTATGAGCGGAGAAGAGATGTGCTATGTCCTCTTCACTTCGGGATCTACAGGGGAGCCCAAAGGTGTCATGGTCACCCACTCCTCCGTCGTCTCATCCGTGATAAATGGGCCGGAATCTAACCAGCAGCTCCGACGGCTGGGCCAAGGCCTTCGTACCTTGATGTTTTCGAATTACGCTTTCGACTACGTATGTATCCTCCCGCACAGAATCGGTGAATGGAACTGACAGAAACTGCAGTCCGTTTGGGACATCTTCTTGACCCTCTCTTGCGGCGGAACGCTTTGTATATCACCTCAAAGCGAGATGCTCAACGACTTGACGGGCACCTTGCGCTCCATGGCCGTCACCTTCCTCGAGACGACGCCCACCGTCCTGTCCCTCGTCGATCCCGCCGCGGTTCCCTCCCTCCACACAGTATATTCATCCGGCGAGCCGCTCACCGCTGCCGTGCGTGATAAATTTGCGCCTTTCAGCGACATCAAGCTCTACAACGGCGGCGCCCCCACGGAAACGACCGTCATGTCGATTTTACTCGAATCGAGCCTCATTCGCCTTCGGGAATTTTCGGCCGCCCATTCGGCGCAAACCGGGTGTACATTTTGGACTCCAATCAGCAACTCTGCCCGGTCGGCGCTGTTGGCGTCCTGTGGATTGGCGGGCCGCAAGTCTCGAGAGGTTATTTGGGTCGTGATGATTTCACCGCCGCGGCGTACGCACCAGACCCCTTCAACGGCGGGCGAATGTACAACACGGGCGACCTTTGCGTCTGGGCTCCAGAGGCAGCTGGGTCCGACAGACATACGCTGTTCTACTTGGGTCGACGTGATGCGCAGGTTAAAATCCGGGGGCAGCGAATTGAAACCGGGGAAATCGAGACGGTGTTGCTGGCAGATACCGGGAGTCAAGGCGTCAGGGGTGGTCAAGCGAGAGCGATTGGGCGCGGAGGAGCTCGTTGCTTTCATAGAGTTTGAGAAGGTCCGTTCTTTCGGCTTATCCTGATGTCGCGTCGTTCATCACCGTACGCAGAACGCAATCGAGGCCACGGTGCTCCGCGACGTCGATGTCGCGATGCCTCTCCATTTGCCTCGCTACATGGTTCCCCATCTCGTCATTCCGCTCCCCGCTCTCCCCGTGACCTTGAATGGGAAACTGGACCGCAAGCAGCTCGAGAAAGTCTGGCGCTTGGCGCCCCGCGCATCCCAGCTGTCCTCCCCGAGCAAACCATGTCCGCAAACGAGCGAATCATCCGGGATGCTTGGGCCGCCGCACTCAACCGGCCCTCCACCAATATCTCTTTGAACGTTGACTTCTACAGTATCGGAGGCGACAGCATCTCATGCATCCGCGTCGCGGCGGCTTGTCGGTCGGCCGGACTCTCCCTCTCTATTATGGATTTCGCCGGTGCCGCCACTGTTTCCGCTCAAGCGCAACTCGTCGCGGCTCGGGATGGAACTCATCTTACAGACCCAGTTTATCAGCCGTTCGAGCTGCTTCCTGGCCTAGATTATCGACCGGTCATTGAGCGCGAGATGGCGTCCTACGGATACAGAAGGACCGACATAGACGACGCCTATCCGTCTCCACAATCAGTCGCCGGGATGATATCTCTTGCGGCTGCAAATCCGTTGGTATGTGCTTTTGAAACACGGCGGGTTATATTTATGTTGAAACCCATTTCTAGAGCTATTTCGCACAGTACACCTACCGTGCTAGGACTAGATTCGATCCCGAAGTCATGAAAGCGGCTTGGAACCTCGTGCTCCAACGGCACGAGGTCCTCCGCAGCGTTTTCGTCGTCGCCCCTCCACCCTACCACGACATCGTTCAGGTTGTGCTCAACAACCGCGCGCCGATCTTGTCATGGACATCTGAGGTGCTCGAGGACGAGCTCGAGTGCGATGCCGCTGTCGACGGCTACCTCAAACAGGCGCCCGGTTTCGCGCTCGGGAAGTGCCCAACGCGCGTGGGTCTCTTCCAAACCGCGCCTTCCTCGACCGTCGTGTTCGAGTTTCATCACGCCCAATATGATGGATGGTCGTTCCCCCATCTGTTGCGCGACCTGAAGACGGCATACAAATTCTGCGCGCGCGGGCTAACCGGCTGGATCGACAAACCAACTCCCTATTCTCACTTCGCACGGTGGAGTCTCAATCAAAGCGCAGAGAGGGGACTTTTGGCACAAGCGTACTGGCGGCAGCAGTTAGCCGGCGTTTCGCTGCCATCGTATCCCAAAGTACCCGTGTTCAACGTGAGGAAGAAAGCGGTTACAAACGAGTCTTCCATCAGCGTGTTCTCCATGGGCCAGCGATTGACGGACTTTTGCGTGGCTCAGCGCGTTACTCTATCGTCGTGTGTTCGTGCGGCCGTGGCTTTGACCCTTGCCATACATGACTCGACAAGCGAGGTGCTCTTCGGCGTGGTTACATCAGGACGCACCGGAGAAATCCCAGGTGTTGAAACGATATTCGGGTCCTGCATTTGCACGATTCCTTGTCGAGTCCAGGTTGCCGCAGACCAAACTCTGGAATCCATTCTGCAATCCATCCATGCTCACTCCATCGATTCGCTCCCGTTTCAATTTGTCGGATTGAATGAGATTTTGAAAGCGACTAATTTCGACGACGACATCTTCAGGGTCCTGCTCACCATCGAGAATATAGACGGGCTCCACCAATCTGAGGATGCCTTTCTCGGTGAAAATATCCGCGGTCATCTCCTAGAAATGAACTACCCGCTCGCTATCTCGGTCTTTCCGTCTCCCGACGGGACGGAAATTCGATTCCAGTTCCAATTCGATAATGAATACCTATCCGCCGCCGATATTGGTTGGATCCAGGAGCACCTGTTTTCCGCGCTTTTGGCGCTCGTGGAGCATCCCAAGCTGTCCGTCGCCGAGTCAAACTTCCTCTCTCCCAAAGAGGCAGAGTTCGTTCGCGAAATCGGAGTCGGTTCTGTGCCAGATCCGGTTCTCGAGTCCAATTTCTTTCATCGCATGGTCGACGAGAGTGCTGTCCGCTTCCCGTCCAATATCGCGCTGGAACACACGAGCGGTGAATGCATGACATATGAAGCACTCGTCCATCTCGCGAATCAAGTTGCGCATGGCCTACAGGCCAGAGGAGTGCAGCCGGAGATCTGTGTTCCTGTGTTATTCGACAAGAATTCCAATCAAATACAGGCCGTGGTAGCGATGCTCGCCATCGTCAAGGCTGGCGGAGCTTTTGTCCCTCTGGACTCGACATGGCCAGTCGATCGTCTTGTCTCGTGTATCCAGCAAACGGCCGCCAGCTTCTTTATTTGTGACTCGATGGTTCCCGAAGCTGCCCATCATCTTACCATTCCATTCCTCAATGTTGAGCAACTGGCGCGGCAGCAGCCCCAAACGCCGCCGTCTACTCCGGGTCTCAGAATGGACTCGCTTTGCTACGTCATGTTTACCAGCGGGACTTCCACAGGACGACCGAAGGGCGTGCTTTTAGAGCACAGGAATGCAAGTGCCTATGTTGCAAAGTGAGTACGCCATCCAGTCTCCAACTCTTTTATCTCAACCCAACAATCAAAGCGCGGCCACTTTGTTCCCGCTGGCAAATGCGCGTCGATTTTTACATTTCAGCCCCTGGACGTTCGACCAGGGTCTTGCTGACCTGTTCCTTGCGCTGCCCATTGGCGCCACCGTGATTCTCGCCGACATGAACGAAATGTTGCTCGACCTCACAGCTACATTGAATTTATGTCGGGCCGACTACGCTGTTTTGACACCGGCTGTCGCCCAATTGATCCGCGCCGGCACCCACTTCCCGCACCTCAAGACTTTGGTTTGTGGTGGTGAGCGGCTGCCAGGTCAACTGGTGCATAGATGGGCAGGAAAGCTCGAGTTGATTGACGCGTAAGTCCGTCTCCCTTCAAAAAAAACGAGCCCCCTCACCCCCATTGTCGCAGGTATGGTCCCACCGAATTCACCATTCACGGTATAAGTGAATCGTTCAAGCATAGCGGTTATGTTCCGGGAGTTATTGGACGGCCACTAGGCTCAACTCGAGGTAAGCTTACCTTCATTATTCTGACCAGTGCTAATCGTACTTCTTTCGCAGCATATATCGTTGATCAGTCGATGCGGCCTGTGCCCGTTGGCGCCACGGGGGAGCTTCTGCTTTCAGGGAACCAAGTTGCACGAGGATACTTGCATCTGCCGGCGGAAACGGCAGCGGCCTTCATCGCCGATCCATTCCATCCAGGTCAACGAATGTATCGGACTGGTGATTTGGCCCGGTTCCGAGCGGACGGTCGAATCGAGTATATTGGCCGTGCAAACCTGGACGGAGGATACATCAAGCTCCGTGGCTTGCGTATCGACGTCGCAGAAATCGAGGCAACATTGATGTCTGTCCCTGAAACGCTAGCCGTAGTTGAAGTACTCGAGGTCGGAGGACAACCTCACCTCGTTGCATTCTTGGCCCATTCCCTTTCTCCGGCAGGGAGCACTCAGCTAGCCCTTCCCCCCGATCTCCCTGCACTTCAGCCGTGGATAAGGGTCCTCATGAAAACCTGCAAGCGCATCCTCCCTGGGTATTCCGTCCCGACTCAATGGATTGCTCTTGAAACTATTCCCCAAGCCAGCCAGTAACAAATACGACCGGAAGCTCCTTCGCTCCTTTTTCGAATCTTTGGCCGGTCAGGAGGGTAAAGTGGAGGAAATCACCCGGGTCCTTCTCTCGGCCAAACCTGTCAGGTTGGCGGAAACAATGCTGGAGCGTAAACTTCACGCCATCTGGTGCGAGCTTCTCGGAAAAGAGCAGTTGTCAGTCCACGACGACTTCTTCAACGTTAGTGGAGACTCGCTCAGTGCCATCCGGGTCCTCGCCGGGCTCAGAAACAAAGGCTGCCATATAACCATCCAAGAATTCTATTCAGCTTCGACTATCGCCAGTCTTGCGCAGTTCATCGAATCCTCGGGCAAAGATATCGTCGACGACGTGGTGAACGAACCAGTTCTCGGTCTCATGTTCCCGGTGCAAAGTTACCCTACCCAGAGTCAAGCGTCTCTTCCCCTTTTCCTGTTCCACTGCGCTGAGGGCGTGGGAAACGAATGTACGATGCTTGTGATTCCCGTTTTCTTGCCAGGTCCTGACTGCTTTTCCAGACATGAACCTCCCCCCGCTGGAGCGCGACGTGTACGCGATATCGAACCCGTCCAAAAATCGCATGAGCCTCGGAAGCCAACTTCCCGACACTAGGTTCGTCTTCAAGTTTGCGCATTGCCATCAAACCTGATTTCTTGACCTTAGAAAGCTTCGCTGAACGATACATGCCGTTACTCCCGCCGGACGAACCCATCTTTCTAGGTGGTTATAGCTCTGGTGGCCTGTTAGCCATATCGATGGCCGCTCGCCGGCGTTCGCTTGGGCAGCCTGTTCGCAATCTATTTCTTGGATCTTGCTTGGTTCTCAGTACGGTTTCAGGTCAAGGGCGTTATTCTCCTCGATACTTTCAATACGCAAGGTATGCTTTGTTTACGTAATGCTGCCGACGTCCGATTAAATGTACGGTCCTCTTTAGGTTGGACATTCCGTGGCTTCGCTCCTGATACAGACTATGGCACAAATCACATCTCGAACGCGTTGAACCCAGGTAGGTTATCAGCTCAGCCTTCGACACACACATTTGACCCAACATCTATCCGCAGGAGCGAAAGAACTGCAAAGACTGAGCGAGAGGCACACATACCACCTCATCCAATATTTCGTCGAACCCAAGCTCGATGTTCCGGTCCTGCTCCTTCGTGCAGGAGTGCGGGATACATCGGACACCGAGTTCTACGTCACCGACGGAGACGACGAGCTCAACTTCTTCACTCGCCAAAACAACCCGTTGATCGAAGTTCATACGATCCCCGGCGGAGAGCACGCTGATATGGTCGGGTATGCGTCTCTTTCCTAGCTCGTGAAACGCCTCTCAACCCAATTCGACCCAGATACAAAGATAACTTTGCAACGCCGGTGGTGCATTGAAGTCGCGGAGCACATCCGCAGATGGTGTCGCAGCCTGGATTAGTCTTCTGTTTCTGCGCATCTATCACGTACCACCATAGAACTTGGACCTATCCGAGTAATGATTCAGGCTCAACCTCATTTATCGTCGAGACGGGAAGTCCGTATGAACATCAATACACCCTCGTACTACCGCCCAGCCGATTGCTGAGCTCAATATTTTCCGGGACATCCGAAGAGATGCCCCGTCAAAAAATCCGGCCGGTCCCCGCTGCTGAAAATACATCGTTTGCGAGGTGCTCTAAGCACATGAAAGAATCACTCACAACCCATATCGTCCGTACCGTCCGGGCGAAGCCGTGGTATCGGTCTTCGCTTCGGACTTGTACTTTCGTCTGCATCGTTTCAGAATAGAGACGAGCCGAGGAATTGCAGCCCATACCTTGATCACGTCAAAGGGATGCGTCGCCAAAGTCGCAATAGCCCCTGCAGAGGCAGCTGACGCCGTATGCATCAGGGTAGACTGCGCATCTGACGTCGGAGGAAATATTGTCGCTGAGGATCAGAGTTAAAACGGAGAGGATTCAAGGAGACAAAACAAAATTTACTAGACTGTCGCTTGATTCCTTCGTATAGAACAACGAATATTCCCGCATACGGGGCATCCCGCAGCGACGACGCGAAAAACCCACGAAAGAGCTCGGAGGGACCGAGTCGAGCCAGGGACATAAAACCGCCAGTAAGACTCGTATACGCGTACATGTTACTCTGAAAAGAGTAAAATCATTCGCGAGGAGGCAGCAGCGCAGATGTGGCAGACCTCATATCGCGCTTTTAGGACCGAAAACGGATTTAAGAGGAAGCCAACAGCCACCCGCGTCGTTGCCCCCGCAAGGAGGTTTCCTTGGCTGGTAAGCTTGGGCAGAACAGACGCATTTTTGGAGTCCGGTGAACGAACGGGGGCGAAGTATGGCGAGGTAGCCATGACCGTTCGTAATTGAGTTAAACTCGTCATGTATAATGCGACGCCTGGTACATTTCTGAGACGGCAGTTAGAGGGTGGTGACGTGTAATTGGGGGAAATGGATTATTCCTGCCTCGCAAGAGTCGCGTTTGTACCGCGCCAAAGGCCTTTGAGGCCCTGAGATGCGACAATTTCCCGTGTTGTTCGCAGAAGCGTGGTGGTGTTCCTGCGCCAGCCGGGGGGACTTGATTCATTTCAAGCAAAGGTGCAAATTTGGGAGAGGCTACTACCGTGTTGTCACCGTTCCATCTCCCTGTTGCAATCGCGTCTTGAGCAGGTCGACTGAGCCAATGGGTTACATGAGAGATAGTAAGTATTGCAGTGTTGGTTGGGCTGGACATACAGGGCTGGAGGATAACTGTTGACGCGAAACCAGATAATGCGCCTGAACCTTCATCTAGCGCGTTCGCGGGATGATAATCGTTTGCTGACCAGAGAACAGCTGCTCCCCAATGCTCATAAGTCGGATTCACGTCGACGCGTGAGCCTCGCCTCTATGAGAGAGCAGTTCAATTTGAATGAGGTCCTTCGCTAACCGGGTAAGTCGTGACTGTGACCACCACTTTGACCTTGACCCAAGCGCCGACTGAAGAAATCATGGAGGCGCCAGTTGCGGTTATTCCAAAGGCCAAATCTATGAAACAGCTGCGCGCGTGTCTTCTATGCTCTCTCATCCAGGCCCCAGGAGACTTCCGCCTCAACGGCTGCCCAAACTGCGAAGAGTTCATGCAGGTCCGTCTGTTCAATTTCGCCCCCCCCCCCCTCCCCAGCCCGCCCGCGCCGCCATTATTTACCCCCCGTCGCTGAACGGTTCATAGATGAAAGGCTCAGGGGATCGTATAACCGTTTGCACCACAACCCACTTCGACGGTGTGATCGCAGTCGTTGACCCCGAGACGAGCTGGGTTGCGAAATGGCAGCGCACTTGTGCGTTGGATCTATAAACTGCCCCATTCATTGTGTGGCCCCACTGACTTGGCGCGGGCAGCAAAATACGTTCGTGGCATGTACGCCATCCGGGTTCGCGGCCGCATCCCAGAGGATGTCGAGCACGCGTTGGAAAACCGCGGCATTCGGTATAGGGCTCGAGATCAGGTTGAACAAGACTAGCGCGTACATACGCTCATGGCAATATTGTAGAATTAGAGAAGGTATGTAATCGTGGGCTAAAAGTGTACAACAAGTGTGAGTGAGATACAATAAATAATAGCTACATTGTAGGTCGGCGCTCAGAGGAGCTCATGCAGGGCCCTATCGTATTGATGCGGGAGGTGAGCACTGTAGAGCTGGCAGTGAGCAAGTTTCCCTCAAGATCCTTGGCAATATTGTATTTATTTACCTGAGCATATCCCGAGCAAAAACGACCTGCGAGAAAACCTTCTCCGCATCCAAGACCTCGAAAAGTCGCAGCTTATCCGGTGCGCTGTCCGAATTCGCCGTCTGTCTATGAGTAGGGTAAAAGTCGTTGTCCCGCATGGCCCAAAGCACGCGGCCTGGCGGTACCATGTTCGCCATATGCATATTGGCCTCCAGCGTCTTCCGCACAGATATAAACTTCGCAGAATCTCAGAGAAAATATGCGAAGCAGTTCAAGATGGTGCGTACCCAATCTGGATCGTCGGGGGTGCCTGTGCCCGCTTTCCAGCTCTTGGCGCGGTCGGCAACGGCGCTGTACCCCGCGCCGGGTCGCCCATCCTTGACCTCGTTCCCGTCGCACAACCACATGGCTGCGGCCCCGAGGTCGCGTATTGCTCCAAGGGAGAGTCGGGACACAACGTCGTGCGAGTATACGAACGACACGATGAGGTTCTCTGCGAGCTTGCCCAGGGCAGAGTCGACGAGAGAGCTGGGAAGAATCAGCCTCCAAGCAGTTCCCGAGTAATGGAAGAGTGCTTACGGAGGCGCGAAACAATAGACTGAGCAACGCCGACCAACGGGCAGACCGCTGGAGGAAACGGTCAAACATGTCTTGGGGTCCGCCCACATCTGCAAGCTGCATTGAGTTACTGGTCATCAAGACAAGGAGACCGCTTACAAGACCGAGGAGACCGGCGACACCAGCACCGAGACTGTGCCCACACAGGACCAACTCTGGAACAATGTTAATAGAATGTGGATGACTGAGCACGGATAAACGCATACCATAGTTTGGATTGTGCAGCAAAGCCTCGTGAACAGCGAGCTGCACGGGCTTCCCGATGCCGCCCATCGCACGCGCCATTCGGAGCATCCCCCCGTGTGCGTGATGTCGCGTCTGCGGCGGCGTCGTGCTACCACTGGGGAAGTGCACTTGCGGCCTGCTACTTGCGCTGGGAAAGACAAATTGGCCGGGAAGCGGCTCTTCGCCATCCTCCGCCACCGTTGTGGTCGCCGGCTCAAACTCCTCGTCCTCGCAGGTTAGATCCACGGCGATCTCATTCAGAGACATGGTGCCTTTCAACTCGCATGAGCCTCATGGAGATTATACACACAAGGAAAAAGACATACCTCGCAGCACCAGCACGATCTGGGCCCGACTATGGTCGGTGAGCACCCAGAACCGCGGCATCAAATGCTCCGACCCAATCTTCGCCGTCGCGCGCATCTTCTCCTTGATCTCAGCGTCCGCCTTGTCCGACGCCGTATTCGCATACCGCTCGAAAATTTCGTGGTCGTGTTTCCCGAGCAACACGTCCCACCACGAGTACTGCGGGTCGCCCAGTCCCGTAGGCGCGTCAAACTCGGGAAAGTCACCGGCGGCCTCGGCTTCGGACGCGTCGATGGCATGGGCCAGGTGGGCCTCCTCCGACGCCTTTTCCGAGGCCGAGTTTGCCGACGCGGGGCCATGGGGGGAGGTCAGAGATACGCCGAAGAACAGCAGACTCGCGCCGCCGTAACCAGCCAGCACGAGCTTGGACAGCCGCCGCAGCGTCGTCTTGAGCTGAGTGTTCGATAGTCTTCTGGGTGCGGGTACAATCGTCGGGGGCTTCGACGCCGCCGTTCGTCTGGCGCTCTTTCCCTTGGGGAGACCAAAGATGGACTGCGCGCGCATAGGTGACTCGCCGATGTCCGCCAGGATAAGCTGCCCTCGATTGCCGGGAAAGATGATATCGGAAGTAACACGTATTCGTGAACCGCTGGCGACCCGTTAGTTTGAGAAAAATGGATACAAAAGTCAAGGAGGCATACCGACGTGCCCGCATAATGGATTCGAAGCTCTTTGGGACATCCTTCACATGAATCTCTCGCATATTCTTGAGCCACCGCTTCTCATCCCACTCTTGAGTGACGCCCTGCAGCGCGACCCAGGCAATGATAGCCCGTGCCAACTGCGTCAGCCCGAACTGCTTCCCCGGTAGGCTCTCTCCAGCCGCGGGGTTCTTCAATTCACGCTTGACGAGGGTGATAAACGACGAGAGGGAGAAGGAGGCTTCACTGCTTCCTGGAATTATGGCTGAAAGAAGGTTGATCGAGCTGTGGGCGGCCAGTAAGGACGTGCTCGTTATATATTCACTGAAGAATATAGGCTGTACATGGCAGTTTCAGTGGGTGTCCAAGTGCAGCAATGGATAGACTCACCGCTAAAGCTATTTGCTCCGCCAGCGAAAGCACAGTCGAGACGGCACCCCCGATAACAGGTCGGGCTATGGTGAGACCTCCAAATATCGTATGGTCGACGACCGTTGCGGTGATGCCCATTGCAGTCGATGCAATCCCCCGAGTGACCGCAAAGCCGAGCCGAGTGCCAGACTTGACTGCAGAGAATCCGAGGTTGCTTGCCGCCGACGCAAGGTCGACCGTTTGTCTCGAGTATATATCCCATGCCGGCGCCATCGTATTAAACTTGTTTCAGTCCAGAAACAAGTCGTTGGGCATGAGGAGGAGGGAACAAAGTTGGGGCGCAGCACAAACATGTGAAACACACAGAAAAGGTATCTATTTCCCACGATTAACGGCCTCTCCTAAACTACCACTGGCACTGCACACGACGACTTTTAACGTGCTTTGGCTTCCGCGCGCAAATGGTAGAGCCAGATGCGCGCGTACTAAGCCCGGGGCCCACGACAAGGGAGCACGAGGATGGAGACATAGCTCTCACCCGCCCCCGGGAAAGGAAAAACTCACCTCGGACGAGTCGGACTACCTCCTGTGCGGGCTTCAAATTTCACCAAGGTCTTGTAGCGTCTCGAGCTCTCGGGGCATCTTCACAACTTCGCTCTTGCCGCGCTCGAGTCGATCGCCGTGCCGTCTTGGTCTTGACGAATCATGCGGCCCGCATCTTGAACTTGAAATGGCAGGTCTCGAGGTCTTCAACGACTTGAAAACAGTGTGTCTTGAAAAATTGACGTCGCTGAGCGTTGCGGCTTACCCGGAAGACTTGAACAGCTTCCCGACGAGGTCTTGGGCTCTTGGGGGTGGTTGGGCTTGCAGACTTGATTTCTTGAGCGCTTGCGGATATTGTCTTGGGCTGCGCCTTGACAACTTGAACGACTTGTTGGTTTCCCACCGAGGTCTCGGAGTCTTCGGCGTCGACCGCAAGCGAGGTCTTGATTATCTGGAGCTCCAAGTCTTGAAATCTTCCAAGTCGTTCTGTGTGTTTGCGCTAGAAGAACGACTTCAGGCTCGAAGACTGGGGCGTCTTGGGGACTTGGTGAAAGACTTGGCGGTGTACCGGTGAGGTCTTGAGAGGCTTGACGACTTGAGCGAGCCTTGCTCTTGGGTTTGTGGACTCGGTCTTGAGCGAGGCTTGGTAAACTTGAAGACGCCCGAGGTGTTGATTTTGATTCGGGTCTCAACTGAGGTCCAGTGTTGACGACTTCGATGAGCTTGAGTTCTTGAGGTCCGGCGAACTTGAGCGGCTTGAGCGTTGAAACGTCTAGGGAGCCTGACTGTTGAAGGCGGTCTTGAGATCTTGACGACTTGAGGTCTTGAGCGGCGCGCTTGAGGGTCTTCAGGACATCTTGGAGGTTCACGTCCCTTGCGGCCCATGTCGAGTCCTTGAGGGCTTGAGCGCGAGCTCGAGGCTTGAGCATCGGCGACTGAGCGTTGGACAGAGCTAGGGAGCCTGACTGTTCAGGCGGGTCTTGAGGTATCGACACTGAGGCTCTGAGCGGCGAGCTTGAGGGTCTTCAGGAATCTTGGGTTCACGTCCTTGCGGCCCGTGTCGAGCTTGAGACTTGAGCGGCGAGCTCGAGGCTTGAGCGCATCGGCGACGACTTGAACTTGAGGCCCCAGTGTCTTAAGCGACTTGGGCAGCTTACGAGGTTGAGATGTGAGGAGCTTGAGCGCTGACGACTTGAGGCACCTTGAGGATCGACGGCCCCTGCGCTTGACGGTGTCCCATTGGGCGGTCTGACGTGGACTTGAAGACGGCCAAAGTGTTGACTCCGAGTCTTGAGCGGTCGGACCCTTGAGAGTGTTGAGGTTGAGTGTTGAGGCTTGAGGTGAGCTCGCGAACTTGAGCTTGAGTGTTGAACGACTTGAGGGTATCCCACCGAGGTCTTGAGCGCCCCCGAGCTTGAGGGTGTCGAGGAAGTCTTGAGACTTCACGGCCGTGCATCTAGGCGAGACTACGGACGATGGCAACGAGGTTGAGCGACGACTTTTGGACGACATCGACGACTTGCGGACCCCCCATGGGAGCGGGGACGGTAACACTTTGAACAAGCTGGAACAGTGCGGTGACGGTGAGTTTAAGGGAATTGACAGACTGACGACAAAACCTGTATCCAGCGCAGCATTGGAATACTTCGACGCTTGAAGGTGAGGTCTTGAAGCTTGGACTCGGAGTTGAAGATCTGAGCGCCGCGAAGAGATGATGGGAGTAAGGAAGAAGGACGAGTGTTTGGCTCTCCAAAACAAAGTGGCTGACCTTTAAACGCGGCAGAGCACCGCCGAAATATACTTCCGCACTTGCCGAAACACTACACTACTCGTTCCCCGCAACCTTAATATTCTGGTCTCTTTGTATACTATACCGTCCGCTTTTGACTAGTACTGTTTCAAGAAAACGATAAATTTCGTGTTGTAGGGGTCAGCCTCGTCGACTCGAACGGAATCGAAGAGTCCGCTGGAGGGTACTCTTTCTGCTCTTACACTCACTCCATCCCTCCCTCAAGAATCCAATCTCCCTGACCACAGACGCAGGCCTGGGATAGACGCGTACGTAAATTCCTGCACGTAATTACGATGAAGGTGATCATGTGATCGCGATTCAGAATTAAGACATTTTCAGCGGCCAGCATTCAAGCTGGCTTTGGACCAGATCTGTCATTCGTTTCCACTCGAGGACGTCAGTGGCTTTCTTTCGGCGCATATAAGTACATCTGCGTCGACGTCCGACTTCAAACCGTGATCGACTACGGTCGGACTTTCACTCAGAATCACACTTCCAACTTCAAGTCAGACTCAGGCTCCACTGCACGACAGTGTCACAGTGTACAGAGGAGTATACCGGTGTAGCGACCTCTGGTCGGCCTTACCTACTGCGAAGGATGCACTGGACGAAATCGGCAAAGTACTACTTGGAGTCTCCGCCGAGTCCCCACTGCATGCACTGACCTTATCCTGGACGCCTCTTGAGCCTCGACGGCACCATCCCGACCCACTCACTTTCCATTCACGTTTCCTGGGTGATCTAGCTGTATCCTCGAGCCTCCGAGCCCGCGTCGGAGGACAACCTCTTCCGGCTTAGGTGCTATCTCTTTACTGCCGCGGTCACTCTGCGGGGAGATTCACTGGGAGCGCCACTGGTTCTGAATCTTTCTTGTCCTCAGGATTGCACTCTCGGGAGTCTGCGACTCGAATACGGCGCCTCAAATTGAATATGTACTATCCTCTGTGGAGGTCTGTCTGCCATCTCGACCGTCGACTTGGTTAATTAATATTGACCTCCAGCCATCCCAAGACCTCGACTTTTCTGCCCTCCAAGTCGACGCGTCGGTACCCGAAATTTGCAATTACGCGCGCTACTCACGGGATCGTAATATTGATCGACGTCGGGCGATCATTTGCACTCTTCCCACCTGCCTCCATGGCGAGGCCGTCTAAATTGCAAAAGCTGCTGGGTCGGCCGTCGCAAACGTACACCATGCCCGCCCCCAAGCAGTACTACTCGGACAGACCCGCCATGCTGCGAATAGCGGCAGCGGCAGCTGTGGAATCCATGGCCACGCCGACCCCACTTCCACCTGCTCGAACAAGCAGTACGTCATTTTGCAAGATTATAGCCGACTCGTCTATAAGTGTACCCTTCTTCTATTCGCAGCACGAGCAGGACGACGACGACGACGACGAGCAAGACGACGAGCAAGACCTGTTCTACACACCCCGCTCGTCCATTGCATCCGACACCGACATGTCTCTCACCATTACCACCCCGCCCACGTCCGACGCCGACCACGCCCATTACACCGACAAGGACTGGGCAAACGAGATACAATGGCTTGCAACTAAAATCCAGCAACCAAAGAGAAAGCCTCTGCCCCTGCCGCAACCACGCCGCTCGCCTGCGCCGAGTATCATGATGGGCATGACTACTCTGCTCGAAGAGGACGAGGACGGTCCCCCAGTCCCTCCGAAGAGCGCTCCCGCCAGCAGCGTAATCGTTTCTTCGCGTCCTTCATCTTCTGCCCACCGCCGTGCCCGCTCTCATGGCACCTCTTCAGTAGTATCGAGTACACAGGCTTCCTTCCACCTCCCACCATTACCCTCTGGACCACCTGAACTGCCGTCCTATGGAACCCATGCATACACCTCACTCGAAATCCCGCTTGCCCCCGCGTCGACCCAATCCCTTGCTCGCTCCTCCTCTATTTCCCAGCGCCTCCGCGCCTCCCTCCGCCGCGAAACATGCCGACCTCTCCCGCTCTCGCCTCGCCCAGGCAACAATGGCCTCCGTGGAAGTCGTCGGCGGACTTGCCTGCGCCCTCCCACAACCAGCCCCCGCGGCTCGGCTTCACCCACTACCGCTCCCCGCCGAGCGTTCCCAAGGCCGGCGTCCTCGTCCAAGTCTGGGCCGTAGGTCTCGACGTCGTTGACCTTCGACTCCTCGGCGTGCCACGCTTCCACACACCGCCCGGACTTGGTTCGCACGCGCACGCAGAGCTTCGGCCGCTTCGTAGGACGGACGATAAGCCGACGTACCGCGTCCGACGTCGGCTCAATCAGCGACAAGAGCGATAAGGACTCGCCCTCCCACGCGGCTCCACAGGTCGGTTTCATCCCGGGCCGTAGCTTCGTCGGCCGCGTTCTCGAGTGTGGCTGGGAGGTCCGCGACGAGGTCGTGCGGCGTGGCGAGTGGGTTGTTGGTCTCTTGGACATCCGCAAGGTACGCGCGTTTCTTTTCGTATTTTGGAAATGAGTTTCTTATTCTTCAAAAATAGAGTGGTGCCCTCGCAGAATTCATCACGGTCGACCGCCATCGTATTCACCGCGTGCCGCATCCACAGATTCCAAACGCGGTTCCTTCGAGTGCATCGTCATCACCTTCTCCGACACCACCCTCTTCTGCTTCTTCCGATGTCTTTCCTCTTTCCCATCAAAACCAAGACTCGCCGTATCCCTCCCGGCCGTCCTCTGTCTCGTTCACGCATGACGCGCCTCCCTCGTCACGCCCTTCCTCACGGACGTCTTCGCGCCCGCACCGACGCATGCGCCCCGCGCCCCCTCCCGCGCGCCCACCACCTCCAAGCCTCAGCCTAATCGACCTCGCGCTCCTCCCCCTCGGCCTCGCCGCCTACCGCGCCGTCCGCACCCTCTCCAACGTCGCCACACCGACGACGAGCCCATCCCCGAGCACCTGGGCGCGCGACGCAGTGACACCCGACGGCGAGCTCGCGGACCCATTCAACCCGGCGCCGTCGGTGCATGTGAACGCTCGGGGCGCGGCGGGGCGGCGCGCGCTGGTGCTGCAGGGCCACGCGGGCACGGGCGGGCTCGTCGCGCGCATGCTCACGCGCCGCGGCTGGCGCGTGTGCGTGCATGCACCGGGCTCGCTTGGGGACTCGGGCGGCGCCTCTGCGGACCCGAGCGCGGCGGACAAGGAGTACATGCGGCGCGTGCAGGCGCGTGCGCGAGCGTGGGGCGTGGAGGAGGTGGTGTTTGACGATGGGGGCGCGGTGGGGGAGGGGGGCGATGGGGGTCGCGGGGCGGCGGTGAGGGCGATTGAGCGTTTGATTGGGGACGGGGACGCGTTTGATGCGGTTGTGGATACTGTTGGGGGAAAGGAGGTGTGGGAGGCGGGGGAGCGGTTGCTTGCTGAGAACGGGAGTGGGAACGGGGGAGCGGAGAACTTGAAGGCGGGGAGGAGGAAGCAGTTCACGACGACGGTGGGGGACTGTCCCGCCCGGCCGATACCGAGCGCGAAGGACAATTTCCGTGCGGGGCTCAGGGCGCTAAGGGGCAACCAAAACGAGGGGAAGAAGAGTAAGAGCAAGAAGGAGAATAAGAAGGCGGAGAAGGCGGGTGGGGGGCGGAGCGAGGTGGGGTACGCGTGGGTGAGCCCGGCGCAGGATGTGGACTGGGAGGGCGAGGACGTGCGCGATTCGCTCGGCGCCGTGATACGTTTGGCGCTCGAGGAGGACGGTGTGCGGCCTGTCCTCGAGGAAGAGCAGGTGCCGCTGCCGTTTGAGCGCGCGGCGGAGGTGTTTGAGGCGAGGGATGGCGGGGTGATGCGTGGGGGCAACGTTGTTGTGCGGGTTGCGAGCTAGCGGCGGCAGTGGAAGGACACTGAGCATTGTGGACGGCGTTCGTTCGTTCGTTCATTCATTCATGGATTCAATTGTACAATACAAGACTCGGCTGCATTAATTTACGAGTATATACACGCACGCACACTACGACTCGACGAACCCTGTACGATACCTCTAGACACGATATCCCACTATCTGCATGAATTTTTCGGGGTTTTGCCACCCGTAACGGCATTCACGATCACATGATGACCTTACGTAGAGGAACCGCGTACGCGTCTATGCCACCGCAACGCTTGCCGAAAAGTATTCTCCGAATCGCCCCCGCCGCCGCGAAGGAGCAGGGTTGAGGTCCTTGGGCTTCCAGCAGAACACAGCTTTTGAGGTTCGGCAAGTGCGGAAGTATATTCGGCGAGTTAAAGGTCAGCCACTTTGCTTTGGTTTGGCCAAACACACGCCTTCTTCTACTCCCATCATCTCCTTGGAGTCGTCGCTCGGATCCTCCACTCCAAGCTTCAAGCATCAAGCCTTCAAGTCTTCGCCTCGACTCGAAGCCTGTAGATGCTACTCTGGATACTGGTATGTCTCGTCTGGCAACTCCCTCGTCGCCGCGCTGCTCCAACTTGCTCACCGTGCTACCGTCCTCGCTTCCCACTACCCGTCCTCTCTCGACTCCTTGCAATGTTATTCAGTCGCGCCCTTGTCGTCCGACCTCAAGTCCTTCTCGTCTGGAGCTCGGCCGACGTCTCGCCTAGGCCGAATTGCAAGGACGTGAAGCCTCAAGACTTCCTCAAGACCCACAAGCTCGCCGAAGTCGCTCAAGACCGGGGTAGAACGCCGTCAAGTCGTTCAAACAAGTCGCCCGTCATTCTACCACTGTCTCGACTGACTGCTATTGCTGTCTGGATTCCCGTGCGTCGTCGTCGTCGTTCCTTCAAGTCGTATCTTGCGCTCGTCGCCGTTAACGTTTCTTGAGCTCGAGGTTGCCATCTGAGGTCCCGGCCAGTATCCGTTGCAAAGAAAGTCAAGACTTTCTCAAGTCCCTCAAGCTCGCCGACGCCGCCCGAAACACCGCGGTGGGATACTGTCAAGTCGTTCGAACTTCAATCGTTCGTAGCTCAAGTCGTCACCTCAAGATCGCCTTCCACTCCCTCAACGCTCAAGCCGCCGAAGTCGCTCAAGACCTCGGTGGGATACCCTCAAGTCGTAATCTCAAGCTCGCCGGATCCGTCAAGCCTCGAGCTCGCCGTTCAAGACCTCAACACTCAATCCCAAGACTCTCGAGGCTTCGAAGCCCTCTTCAAGTCCACCAAGCTCGCCCAAGACCTCAGTGGAACACCGTCAAGCACAGGGGCCGTCGATACTCAAGTTCGCTCAAGGTCCTCAAGACACTCAAGCATCCCAGATCTCATCGGAACACCGTCAAGTCTTTCGCCAAGTTTCAAGACACAAACCCGCTCAAAGTCTCAAGTCGCTCAAAACTCAACGCCTTGGACGTCTTCAAGGCCAAGCTCGCTCAAGAACCGTCAAACAAGACCAATCCTTCAAGCCTGCAAGTCTAGACCTCGGCGGGCACTCAAGACCTCAACGACCTCAAGATTTGAGCGCCGTAAGACCACAACATCCGGACCATTAGCAAGTCCTCAAGACACTCAAGCCCGCCGTGTCGCTGAAGACCTTGTGGGATTCCGTCGAGATTTTTTGGACCTCAAGTTGTCAACCTTCGATATCGTTAGCTCCCAGCCTGAGGCCTCGGCTCTCGAGACTCAACATTATTGGCCGTTCAAGTCCCGCAAGCCCGCCCAAGACCGCCCTGGACCCTCAAGTTTATCGCCAAGTTGACGGTCAAATTCTCAAACGCTCGAAGTTTTCAAACCGAAGTCCGTTCGAGACGCTCGGAAGATTCAACTTTCAACTCATAAACCTCAAGAAATGAAAACGCCGTCAATATCTCGCCGGGCGACGTCCAAGACCTCAGGAGTTCCAAGCGCCTCAAGTCCTTTGAAGCCGCAAGTCCAAGACGAAAGACCTTTCAAGGCTTGTTCGGAAAGCCGCCAAGACTTTGAAGACGACAAGATTCGAGATTCAAGCACCGTTCAGGATCAAGACAGCCCAAGCCCGGTGGATGTGGACTTAGAAACGCCAGACGTTGCAAGACCGCTGCTCAAGCCACAAGACCTCGATGAGATTGCCAGTGAGACCGAGACGTGCCATCTCAGTGAAGGTGAGTGTTTCCTTTCCCGGGGGCGGGTGAGAGCTCTGTCGAGCTCCATCCTCGTGCTCCCTTGTCGTGGGCCCCGGGCTTAGTACGCGCGCATCTGGCTCTACCCACCATTTGCGCGCGGAAGCCAAAAGCACGTTAAACTTGAGGATTTCCGATGTTCGTTCGCGATTTCATGTATACTGTAGAGCAGAATTTTGAGGGCGCATTCCCCTTGGGTTTGGACGCAAAACCGTCGTGAACTGGCAGTCTCAGACTCTCAGTCGACATATGAGGACGAAATCGATGGAAGAGCGCATTGACGCCGCCAGGCTCGAATAGGCCTGATTCATCAGAACGTTCTCTTCAAGCTGTCTATCATGGCCAAGACGAGTATGCATACCGGTCAAGGCGCGTCTTGAGATGGTGGCCGTATCTGCAGCGTAGGGACCAGGCCAACGAGGAGCGCGAGGAACGTTTCACAAACATCCGAGGTGCAATGTTTCGGGCGTCCCGCGCGCCCGTCGTTTCAGCCGCGCGCGTGGATTTCCAAATATCCCTCAATCAGACTCATCAGGCACGGTGAAGCCCACATTTGTTCTTCGGCGTGGTAGCTGTGGCCACAGCGCCTATCTCACGGACTGACCTTGTCTCCTACCTCGACACCTGTATGTTCTCCCGAACGCCTATGCTCGCCGCCGCCGCCCTCGTGCTCGCGCTCGCGCAGACGGTCGTCGTCGCCGGGGCCGGTCTACCCCCCGCCCGCCACATCCCCGGTCTACGCCCGCGCAATCTCCCCGTGATCCCAAAGACCTGCCAGGGAGGCTGCGCGCCGTTTGCGCCCTTCTTCGACGGCGCGGTCTGCCCAGTCACCCAGTGCTGCTCTACGGCGTTCCAAGATGGCTATTTTGATTGTTTTTTATGTGTTGGTAACGCGACGGACGCGCCGGACTTCACAATCGCGCAGGCATACGTCGATGGTCAGTTTGTATTCCTTTTTGTTGAGAAAGAAAGAAAAGGAAATTCTAAACGACGGCGCCATAGTCCTAACGACCTCGTGCATCACCGAGGGCGTCACCCTCCCGCTGCTCTCCCTCCCCGGCCAGGACCCGAACCGCACCCCCACGAGCGCGCTCCCCGCGGGCGCGTCCGCCATCCCCGTCTTCCCCGCCGAGGGCTCCGCTTCCGCTTCCGGTTCTGCGGTACGTGGGTCTAGCACGCGTACCAGCAGTAGCAGCACCGCTCACACGGCCTCCGCGTCCGCTTCCCCTTCCGCCTCCCAGCTCTCTGGAGCGTCCACGTCCAACTCGGCCACCGCGTCCATCTCCGGTAGTGCTTCGGGCTCCGCTTCAGGGTCGACGACCGCACCACCGCAGAGCACCGCTACCTCCCCGCCCTCGCAGAGCAGCGTTAGCGCGCCCGGCCCCACCACGAGCGCCCCGCCCAGCGCCGCATCCCGCCCCCGTGCCCCGTTGCAAGTACTCGGGCTCACATTCGCGGGCCTACTTGCGGTTCTGTTATGATTTTTTCCTAGTCTTCGTGGTGTTCGTTTTCACGCCGGAGGAATGCTTGAGATGTCGAATCATGTACGTTTATGAATGAATGAATGAATTGAGATCCTTGTGTCGGTGCAGTGAGGATGAGAATGTGGAGATCAGTGGCAGCGTCGTCATTCAACAAACCGTGGCTTGACCGCATCCCTCGATAGAGTGTCTTCGAGGTACATGAGCCTGGCCCGGAGCGTAGACAGTATAAAAAGTGTATTGTACGTTTGAAATGGAAACGGCGGACGTCTACGCGTCGACTCAGACGGACACTACGCGTATCGAAGTGGAGGATGAGGAGGAGAGAAGGGAGACGGAAGAGGACGATTGGTTTGTGTCTGGCACGGCCTCTGGCCGCGGGCTGCGGGGCGGGAGAGCCCGGGCATGCGAAACCGGACGGGCGAAGCTCAACGAATCCCGCAGGAATGCCCGCGACGCGACGCGAAACTGAGCATACATGTAAGTCCGGTCGCCCAAGACGACGACGAAGCCGGACAGCCCAGAAGCACGTGGGGAGGCGGGTGGGGCGCGAAACGCGAAAATGGGAGGGAGGCGCGTCGGGGTAGTCAAGATCAAGCCGACATGGCATCAAAGTCCGCCCAACTCCGCTCAACGACTCAATTTATGTACAGAAAGGCTCTGCTCCCTCAACACTCTATCTGACGCTGGTCCCCTCGTGCCTCGGGAACCAGCTAGCAATACTCAGAGCGTCCAGCACAGGGAGGGAAAAAGAGAAGAACCTCAAAGTTGATACAGACGCTACATCCGTGCATTACTAGGCATCTTCTTCATCGCTTGCCGCACACCGAGGTCAGCCATAACATCCTCCGCGCCAGCCAGAACTAGAAGAAGGAACAATACGCCTCAGCCTCGAGCGGTAGTAACGAAAGAAAGAAAGAAAGAAAAACTCACTAGCATCAAACGCCGAAGTCCTTCTGTAGTTTTCTATGACTTTGCCCATGCCAGTCACAGTCAGCGCGCGCCCGCCGAATATCTGCGTCGCGTCCGCGGCGGTCTCTTCCCCGGACCGTGTCACGAATCTGGTAAGTTAGATACCAACTTGTGAGTAAACCGTTTTTCAAGTAGGAAGGAAGGGGAGGGGAGGAAACGCACGATTTCAGGAGCCCGATCGGGCCAGCGAGCTTGGACGCCATTTCGGCGTAAGTCATCTGTGTAGTGGAGTGTCAGCGAAGGAAAGGGAAACGAAATGATAAATACAAGGGGGAGGGGGAAGAGGAACGCAAGGAAACGCACGTTATTCATCTGATGCGTGATATGCTCGAGCCAATTCTGCCCCGCCTCCACGCGCGAGATCATCCCCGCCAGCTTCGAGCGGATGACCGCCTGCGACGTCAGCGGCTTCCCGAACACCATCCGCTGCGAGGCCCATCTGCGTTTGTGTTGGCTGTCAGCATCTCGCGACGGTATATTATTCTATGGAGGAAGAAAGGAGCCCGCACGCACTTCATACACTCCTCGACGACGAGCCGCTGCGCAGAGAGCGCCGTGCAGATGACCATCCACCGCTCGTGGTTGAAATTGGTCAGGATGACGCTCATCCCGTTCCCCACCTTACCGAGCGTGTTGCCCACAGGCACGCGCACCTTGTCGAACGTCACATACGCTGTCCTGAAGAGAGTTAGTTGTTTGAGACTGAGGCTGGGGGACGGACGCTCGGTTGAACAACAACTCCTTACTTACCCAGCTGTCGCCGAGTACGACGTCTTGATGGCCTTGGTCGACAGGTTGTCGCCCCGCTCGATGAGGATGACCGTGAACCCCGTCTCGGTCTTGCACCCCGTGGTGAAGTAGTCGGCATACGTCCCGTTCGTGATCCACTTCTTGGTCCCGGTCACGACCCAGAAGTCGCCGTCTCGCACCGCGGTCGTCTAAGTAGCAATATCAGATGTATGTATGTCAGAATCGTGTCTTGTATTGTATTGGAGGGATAGCGGGGAGGGAGGGCAACTGACCTGCAGCCCGCTGACGTCCGAGCCGGCGAACGCCTCGCTGATGGCGAGCGCCAGGAACTTCTTGCCGTTGAGAATCTCGGGGACGACGCGCGCCTGTAGCGCGGGCGAGCCGTAGTTGAGGATCGGGGGCACGCCGATGACGGCGCCGTTGAGCAGCCCGTCGACGAACCCGCGCGTGCCGAAGCGTGCGAGTTCGGTGTTGAGGATCAGCTTAAGAGTGGTTCATTTTAGTGAAGCGCACTTGGAGGCAAGGAAGGAGACGGTGCGCACCTCGTGGAAGTAGTCGAATTCCTCGGGTTTGACGGCGCCGTTCATGAGCGTGCGGCCTTTGAGGTGTTTCCCCGGCCCAAGGCGCATGGCGATCATGTTCACCTCACTGCCATTGAACAGGATGAGTCGGGCCAGGGATTAAGGTGAAAGTAGGGACGCACGCCATCTTGTCGACGACCTCCTGCGGTATCCGCTTTCCGTTCTCTTCGCATTGGATGGCGGCGGGCTGGACCTCCTGCATGAAGAACGTGCTTTTGGACACATGCATTTATGAGGGCGAGCGCATGGAGGACAAGAGGCAGACACACCGGACAGCTTTCTGGAATTTACGGTGTCCGTCGGTGTAGTATGGACTGTGGAAGCCCGAGGAGAGCCATGTCGGCTCGGCGTATGGAACTTGGAGACCTCCCCGGGCGCGGGGGCTTTGATCACGGACTCTTCGCCTTTGGTAATTCATGTTTGAGTTCAGCTAGGATTATGGACTGCAAGTGGAGTACCCTGAATTGTTCCAATTTGAAGGCGCGCATAGCTTGGCCGGTGGAGAACCTCGAGACGGTGGAGGCCGAAGAACGCCTTTCGCAATGTAAGACGCGTCTGAATTCATAGACATGAGAATATTTACCTGCGTAGCATCCTGCCCAGCTGGCGCGTCCTCAGGTTCAACACTCGAATCCAAATGTTCAGCTCGGCTCACCGATACCGTCCGCGAAGAGGACATTCGCGCCGCCGGGGTGGAGGTCGGCGAACTTTGAGAGGTTGTACACCTTCGCGTCGATTATGACCCACTGAGCTCGCGAGTCGCGTTAGTTGACCAGTCCAACATGAACTTTGCGGGGAAATTTCACCAGGTCACCCTCCTTGTTGTGCTACTCCGTTGCGCGGTCAGAGAACGAGAGCGAGAAATGAAATGACTGCTGCACCTTTGCAATCTCCTCCTCTGTGTATTGTTTTGTGGCCATCGAGGTAATTCGAGGGACCGGATTCGGGGAGGCAGCTTTCACATGCGATCGCGTACGTAATTCGGATGGGCTTCAGATGACACACGACCAAATATTTCCTACTTTCAACCTTCATGTTCACCTTGCAGCAGCGCTTTCAATTGCCAATGGCGGAATCGCAGACGACACTTTATGTACCCATATCTCCACCTCGCCGGTCCAACGACTTCCAAGCACCTTGGCCGGCTTGGCTAACGAATTTCGGTCCTCGGACTCGAGTTTCCTTGGTTAACACACCGCGAATCACCTTCGGGCAAGATACGTTCAACCTCCATCGGGGCCCCTCACTGGAGCAGGCTAATACTTGGCACTTGACGGTAAATCTACGCCGCTCTCTCTAATTTGGGAACAAGGCGGTCTGTCCTGACCAGAGGCGGCTGACCCGGGATGCCTATCTTAAGACAGCTGCGAGCGGCGGCGCGTCGGCTCGCGTCGACGCGCTTCGTGGATCTGTGTGATTGGTTGAATGTCGCTGGCCTGATTAGGTTGGTTACGGACTGCGGTTTCCTCAGGGCTTGGAGTGGGACTTGAGTGGACTCGGAGGATCGCCGTGTATACCGCGCACAGATATACCATTGTACTGGATGGACGTATGTAGCAATGAATTAATGGAGTCTTTGAAAAAAGCGACAGACAGATGGGCCTAAGCGCAGAATCGAAGGAATCAAACATATGGCAAGATCACGAGCAAGATATTCAGGTTTCCGTTTCCCTCCACCGACGATGCAGCGAGTCTGGTCGACATATCTGGATCCTGGCGCAAAGCGGCGCACGGAAAGCCCTCACAAACTGGTGAGTTCTATTCTGTGTGGCCTCCCTCATGCCGAGCCGCTTACCAATCCACTTAGAACTTGTCGTGAGCATTTTATTTTGTTATTTGCGGCCCCATTTGCCCTTTTCTCACTGGCGCAACCTCAGTCAATCCTCCCTCACTCCTTCCACCGTCTCCCACGCTCCTCTCGTCCCCAACGCCAACATGTTTGGCCGTCCCCTCGACCCACCCCATGCCCCGTTCGCAGACCCAGCCAACTCCCTCTCCAGCAGAGGCAGCTCCCCCGTCGGCGGCCCACCGCTGGACGGTAGCAGCGTCTCGCTCACAGTAAATTATCTCCCCTCAAAGTTTCCCTCCCTCGCCGCCTCTGGCCCTCGCAAGCGGAGGAATGGCAAGGGCATAGATGCCATGATGCCGAAGCGCGGCGGCGGAGTCGAGGCGTTTCGCAGCGGCGAGTCCCGCATGCCCGGTCAGAACGACGAGGACTACGACGGCGTCAACTTTGGCGGCAAAGGCCGCAAACTCCGCTGGAACAAGTTCAAGTGGATACTGTTCCTCGCAAACATCGTTCTGAGTGCCTACTCATTCCTCGCACTCGTCTTCTGCCTCCTCACGTTCTTCGACGTGTGGAATCATGCAGACGTCGTGCGCGTCGCCAACCACCCCGAGCTCGTCCTCTCCACACTCGCCGCCTCCGCAGCCATCTTCACCTCCCTCATCGGCTTCGCCGGTATCCTCCTCAACAACCGCGGCTTCCTCGCCGTCTACACCTTTCCTCCTCTGGGTCTGCTTCGGGCTCCTCGTCGTCCCGGGGTACCTCACCTACAAACACCGCTCCCTCAATCTCGAGGGTAAGATCAACAACCAGTGGTCCCGCGACCTCGGCGCAGACGGCCGCCTGCGTATACAGAATCAGCTCGGGTGCTGCGGCTACTTTAGCCCCTTCGTCGAGGCGACCGTCAGCTCGACGTGCTACGCGCGCAGCATCCTCCCCGGGTGCAAGGCCGAGTACTTCAAGTTTGAGAAGATCGTCCTGCAGCGCTGGTACATCGCGTCCTTTGGCCTCGTCCCAATCCACATCGGCATCATCGTCGCGGGCCTGCTGTGCTCGAACCACGTCACATACCGCTTCGGCAAGGGCATGACGCCCAAGGCGTATCGACTGTCGATGGCGAGTATGGCGGTGATCATGGATAACTATGCCAAGTCCGTGATTTCATTTCCCTCTCTGTGCTTCCCCGTTCATTTCCTGTTTCCCTCCAGCCAACTAGCAGAGCAATACGGCCCCGAGGTGGCCACTGAGATCCTCAGCCGCTCACGTTCAAACCTGAACCTCTCCGACGCCTACGCCAACGGGCCAGGTACATACCAACGACCCCGGTCCTAGTGGACCAGGCCGTCGTCCTCGATACCCCTACCTCCGCCGCGAGCCGATCCGCCGTCGCGGTATGATTCATGATATCATATCATATCATCTACACACCATTTGCATGTATGTACTCAACCATACCAAACTCACTCTGGCACACCTCGGCAAAAACTACACCTACCAACCATTAAGTACTTATTTCGCTGTCGATTATTCGGACGACGTTGTGTTTTCTGTGGCATACAGACGTACAGACATACAGTCAGTACGAGGAGACATTTTGTGTGTGTAAAATATCAGCGCCCAGTGCCACGGTAATACATGGACTTGGAGATTGTAACTATGAAACGGGAAATCGTTCGGCGAGTCGTTCGGCGAATCCATATTTATACCGCGGCGAAACTTGGTTCAGCTGCGGAGAGTCAGACTATTTTCGACGACGATGTAGACATGGCAGAAACATTGGTACCGCGTCGCGTGTCTAATTGTAGTGCACTCACTCCGAGACCAGATCGCAAGAAGAGACCAATCTACGTTCGATTACCAGATATTATTGTATGTACGCGGTCACACCCACTCTAACACACCCACCCAATCCTGAACAGTCTGTACCCAGCTTCGTCCGCACGCCCGACACCCGCACCCTGCCGCTCCACCGCCGTCGCGTCCAATATCGCGAGCCGAAACGCGTCGGAGGGATCATCATCACCAACGCGCTCACCATCAGCGTCCCGGTCGCGCCCAAACACAGCATCGACCATCCTGTGCATCCCCTCGTGGCGCCCCGACGTCCGCACCGGGACGATGAGGTGAAACACGCCGCCGGGGTCCGCGCGCGCGTCCGCCCCGGGCCGGCGCAGCATGCGCGCGACGCAGCCCCGGATCCAGCGCGCGTGCTCGGGGTGGTACACGACGTCCGCCGCGAGCACCACATCGAACGGCGCGTCAAACGGCGCCGCGCGCGTGGGGCGGGCCCAGTCGAGCTCGGCGGCCTCGACGCACAGGGTGGGCTGGGAAGTTGGTGTGCAGGTTGGCGGCGAGGTTGGCGAGGATGGCGGGGTGGTAGTCGGTTGCGATGACGGTGGTGAGGGGGAGGAGTTTGGCGACTGCGATGCTGAGGAGGCCTGTGCCCGCGCCGAGCTCGAGGACGCGGAGGGTGTGGGCAGGTGCCGCGACGAGGGCGAAGGACGCGGGGTCGGCGCAGAGGCGTTCGGCGAGGACGATTGCGCTCCCCCAACTTTGCAGACCGACGGAGGTGTGGTCCGTGGTCGAGACGGGCGCGTCATTCAGCTCTATCTGGACGAGTCCGCTCTGGGAGGGGAACGAAAACGTTCGAGTGATATCGTACTCCTCATCGTCGTTCTCGTGACGTGAAAATTGAGCAAGCAGAGCGGTCGTGTCATCGAGGAGACTCTCTCGCGCATCATCCTCGTCGACAGTAGGATCATCGAAAGACAGTTCGTCGATCCGACCGATTAGGCCCGTTAACCACTTGATAGCGAACGTGCGTTCGAGGGGATCGGCTCGGAGCTCGTCAAGCAAGTCTGAAGAGTCGGAATCTCCAATGTCCAGAGCCTCCTCGATGTCGGATTCATCGTCGGAGACAACAGCAGAAGCGTATCCAGAGTCCGGAATTTTTTCGTCGCTTAGATGGAGTAACCTCGACCGATTGGCACGGCGCGTCGGAATCCTGAGCGTTTGGGGCAGAGACGGAGGGGGTGGCCAGTATAGCTGGCGCAGTCCACGAAGAGAGTGAGTGATGTCCGTAGCCGAGTATTCAGCCAGACGGCGAAGTGGAGGAAGGGCAGTCGGAGCCGTTATCGGGGCCATGTTTAAAAAAATCTAGGAGTTGTCTAGGGTATCGTCTAGCGTCTAGTCAGAAAAGTATGAGATACACGGAGGTAAGCGGCAAGGGACTCGAGGGCCCAAGCCGCTAACGCCCAAGGATTGGCATCGTGGTGGTTGGAGAGAGAGAGAGAGCCGGTTAGATGTTGTTCCCCGTTACTTTCCGAAAACGTCGGGATGTTGATCCGCCCCTTGCTTGCTCCCGCTTCTACTCAGTTTCTGCCTCTGCTTAGCTCTCTACGCGACTTGGGTTGAACAATGAACACCCTGCCATGCCACCGTTCGGATTGGTTGCTCGACATTACCCGAATTGGACTCGCGCTTTGGGCCCGCTTTGGTGTCCTCATTGTTCCTGTTCCCTTTCCTGGAGCCGTCGCCAGTGGGCATGAACTGGCGTGCCAACCTATAAAAGCCACGAGTGTTCTCTCTAAGCCTTCAGATCCTCTCTCCTGAACCCACCATGGAGAATACCTACAAACCATACACCAGCTCGGTTGAACAGCTTCCTGCGAGCCTGCCAATCCGCGCACTTCACAGGCGGACCCTCCCTGATGTGCCCCTCGACGTGACTGACGACCAATATCTACTGGACCATTTAAACGACCCCAACCTGGATTTTGATAATCTCAGGGGCGCGCCGGTGGAGACGCTGAACCTGGAGCCTTTGCCGCAGAGGAATGAAACGGACGTCGAGTCCCAGGCGCAATCGGCGCCCTCGACGCGTTCTGGTGTCTCGGGCATGGCGACCGTGCTTGATTTCGACGAGTGCGTGGCTTCATTTCTGTCGCAACGCGCATAGCTAATAATCTATAGTGAATCACCTTACCCCGAAGTCCGCATGGCTGTGTCCAAGGTCGACGATCCTCTCATGCCTGTGAACACCTTTCGCATGTGGTTCTTGGGTCTTTTCTTCACCGTGTTGTTGTCCGGCATGAACCAGGTTTTCGAGTATCGCGGTTCGTCGGCATCTTCAGTGTTTAGTGCTTTGTTTAACATCCCCGCCAGCTCCTTCTGTGTTCATTACCGGAATTGTCGGCCAGCTTGTCTCCCTTCCCGCAGGAAAGTTCCTCGAATGGGTCCTACCCACGAGGCAGTTCACGACCCGCGGCTACGTTTGGTCGCTCAACCCGGGGCCCTTTAACATCAAGGTACTTCTGACTTCTGTTCGACTCTTTCTAAGAGTGTGATTGCTCAACCGACCCACCTAGGAACACGTCTGTATCACAACGATGCTGAATGTGGCTTACAATGGCGCCATCGCCACCGACGTCCTTGCAACCCAGCACACCTTCTTCGGCGAACGCCTTCCGTGGATGTACCAGCTCCTCCTCATCCTCGGCACGCAAACCTTCGGCTTTTCCTTGGGCGGAATGCTGCGCCAATTCGTCGTGTGGCCCTCCTCGATGATATGGCCCAACGCCCTCGTCAGCTCCGCGTTGTTCAACACCCTGCACACCACCTACGGCAAGCGGGATCGCGGCCATATGACGCGGCAGCGGTTCTTCGCCTTCGCCTGTGCTGCCAGCTTCGTGTGGGCTTGGATCACTGGATACCTCTTCACGGCGCTCAGCATCTTCAATTGGGTTTGCTGGTTGGCTCCCATGAATGTGACCGTGAATGCACTTTTTGGCGCCAGCAGTGGCTTGGGAATGAGCATCATCTCTTTCGATTGGGCGATGATTTCTTTCATTGGGAGCCCTCTCGCGACACCGGTATGCCAAATTTTGCTTGATGAGTGCTCGTCTAACCTAATAATCCTCAGTGGTGGTCGACGATGAACGTCATATCCTCCGCAATCTTCTGCTTCTGGTTTCTGGTCCCGATCGTATATTTCAAGAACATCTTCTTCACCGCCTTCCTCCCCTTGTCATCTTTCTTTGTCTTCGACAATACTGGCGCTCCGTACAACACCAGTGCCACCATTGTCAATGGAGTCTTCGATGTCGCCGCATACGAGGCCTATTCCCCCGTCTTCCTGACCAGTGCCATGGCCGTGGCCTACTTTGTCGCCTTTGCCTCCTTCACCTCCATTTTCACCCACACATTCCTTTGGTTCGGTCGCGACATCGTCCGCCGCTTCCGCTCAACCCTCAAAACCGAGCGCGACGTTCACTCCCGTTTGATGCAGGCCTATCCCGAAGTGTCATCGCGCTGGTATGCGATAGTCGGTGTCGTCTCGACCATCTTCATCCTTATTGCCGTCGACCTCTTCCCCACCGGTCTCCCTATATGGACTGCCCTCCTCGCCCTTGTGGTTGCTGTCACCATCGCCCTCCCGCTCTCCATCATTCAGGCCATTACCAATCAGGTTATCGGCCTAAACGTCATGGAAGAGCTCCTCGCTGGCTACATCGTCCCTGGTCGGCCTGTAGCCAACATGATCTTCAAAGCAATCTGTCTTGCGGGAAGTCACCAAGCGGTCACCTTCGCCAGCGATCTAAAGCTCGGACACTACATGAAGATTCCCCCGCGCACCATGTTTACCATCCAGGTTTCCGCCGTGGTGGTTACCTGCTTCGTCGTCACCGGCGTCAACAGCTGGATGCTTGACAACGTCCCCGGTATCTGCACCCCCGACGCCCCAGACTTGTTCATCTGCCCGAGCACCCAAGTTTTCGCCGACGCAGCCCTTATCTGGGGCGGCATTGGCCCGGCGCGGCTCTTCGGGCGGAACGGGCTCTACAACCAGCTCCTCTGGGGCTTCCCCGTCGGCCTTGTTGCCCCCATCCCATTCTACTTCCTCGCCCGCCGTTTCCCGCGAAGCAACTGGCGCTACGTGAACATCCCCGTCTTCTGCGGCGGTGTGGCCGCCATTCCCGCCGCCGGAGTGTACAACTTCGCCGCGGCAGCTATCACAGCTTTCATCTTTAACTACTACATCCGTCGCAGCCACTTCCGTTGGTGGATGCGCTACAACTACATCCTTTCGGCGGCGCTCGACGCGGGACTTGCCTTGGCGTCGGTGGTGATGTTCTTTGTGGTAGTGTTCCCGGCGGGCGGTTTCACGCTCGACTGGGTCGGCAACACGATCTGGCAAAACACTGCGGATATCATGGGGCTGCCCCTCCTTACCTCGCCCACGGGCACGTTCGGGCCCACCCAGTGGTGATGAATGGCTTCCATTATCTCGCGCTATCTAAAACTATGTATCGCTAGCGCCTTAGAGCCTCTGTACCTTTCCTTCATTCTCGACTCATGTCTGTACACACACTCCTTGCATCATCTCTCTCCTCATGTATTTATTTTATCTGCTCACAATAAAACTCGCGCTACCTCGTTCCAAACCACTATTTGACATTACAACAAAGTTGATTCCTTTACAAAGGTTTTTAATGCTACACATCATCGACAGGGTACAGTACGGTACGTGGATCAGACCAATACAACAAGAAAACTCCCGCGTCCAACCTGAAAGCTTTAGAACGAACTTCATGGCTCAATGGCCCACCGGCACGATTCCGTCACATTGACTCTTCTTTCGCCTCCGCCTTCACTTCGACCTTGACCTCGGCTGCCGGTTCTTCTGCCTTAACCTCGGCCTCCAGTTCTTCCTCCTTGACCTCCATCTTCAGCGTTCCCAGTTCTTCCTCTTTGACCTCTTCTTTCACCATCTCTGCATCGACGACATGCCCCCAAACCTCGAGGATACGCGCCTGGTCTTCCTCGTCGAGGCCACCGAACCCGTTCAGCGCAGACGGCTCCGCGTAACTGTTCTTCGCATTCGAAATCTCATCGGCCGTCAGGCATTCCAAGTGCCTCCAGGAGCTACATACGATAAACGTTGAGCACCGGACGATGGCACAAGAGAGGAAGGCGCATATGCATACTAGACTGGCTGGCTAGCGGAACTGGAAGCCAACCCGAAGCGTAGTTCCCCCTTGGAAATGAGGGTTCCTGTGGAATCAAATCATCAGACGATGGTGAACGGCCAAGGGACGGATTCCGGACCTCCGCAAAGACCTGACAAGAAGTTCAGACCGATACAATACGGGGGGGATTTGGGGAAAACTGACCGTCGCGGCATTTCGAACGATTGGACAATGCGTACTCCACACGGTATTCCATCTGCCGGCCTCCCTGAACTTCGGTATCAGCATTCTTCGGGGCGCGCATCGTCTGCCCAGGGTACAATTCGTTTCCAAAAGCCCATTCGTACTCGTTATTGTAGCCCGCATTAGCTTCTACTCTCTGCAATACAACGTCTCGGTTATGGCAGTAAGATGACAATGGCAATGAAGAGACCGACCTGCTTCTTGTGCGGGGGCCTGTAGTCCTCCTCGTACTGCACGTAGAACGGTCGGTCAGCTATAGCCAGCAAAGTAAAGAGCGAATCAACCGACCCCGTCATAGTCTGAATCTTCATCGTCCGACGAGTCGGCCTTTCTCTTTCTCGCAGCCTTCTTTTTCTTGGGCGCAGGCGCGCCTTCCGTGCCGAGGCGGTAATCGTCTGTTTCGTCCCCGCGACGAGCAGAGTCGGGGATATCGACGTTGGCTACTTTATTGTCCTCCCACGCTTTCACGACACGCGCCCGGTCGTCTTCGTTGAGCTGGGCGAAGCCGTCGATTTCAGAGCCCTCGTTGAAGATTGCTTTCATATTCGAGATGACTTTTGGCGTCACGCATCCCCACTGAGAAAGGAATGAGCGAAGGCTTCAAGTTAACTAGCACCTCCCAGGCGAAATTGGGCATACGTGGCGCCAGTGGCTTGACGAAAGGAGAATGAGCCCGGATACGGTCGCGCAAAGCAGAGCGCGTACAAGTAGGTATCTTCGAGGATTGTGACCAGGGTCCCGAGGCGCAGAGCTCCATTCGCGATGAACGTGCCTGTTAGGGTTGTCAGTCGCAAGAGGACGCAAGGCACGGCGCAGGGTAAAAGGAGGACCGTTGCAAGGTTTTCTTCCTGAGGCAAATATGGTTCAGAGGCGTTTTAAAGAAACAAGTTCCAGACCTTTGCACTTGGAACGCCCGGAGCGCGCATACTAGTAAAGTTCGTTTTATGTTCAGAGAACGACAGTGGAGGTATACCTCCAAACGATATGCAGCGGGAGCCCTCCCTATGTTGGACATGGTGGCGAAGAGGAAGTACTGATGCACACGGGTCCGGCGTCAAGTACGTACTAACGGCGACCTTGCTTCTCTTGGAGTTCATGCAAAGGAATAGATTCATTCTGCCGACCAGTACAGTTGAAATAACCTACGCAGGTGAGTGATAATACAACAGTGGTAATACAAAGTTTGGTTTCCTGTCCGTCGTGGTTGTAAAAGGTTTTCAAGCGTGCTGGATGCCCAGCTTATCGAGCATCATTTCGACAAGTTTGACCTCATCGTTCTCAGCGAGCAACCAGTCCCATTCCTCGTCACCCTGCTCCGCGCGCACCTCCGCGTTCCCAAAGTCAAGTACGAAGGCACGCGAGGGCTCATCGTGGGACGGGGAGAGAAGGATGTTGTCCGGCCGCAGATCATCGTGAATGACGCCTAGAGCGCCAAATGCACGGACGGTGTCGACGAGGGCGCGCGCGACGGTGGGCGCCAGTCTTGCCGGGTTCACCGCGCGCAGGTTTGGGCCTGGGATATGAGATAGAAGCAGAACGCGTGGAACAACCATTCGCGTGGCCGGGGTAGGGAGGACGAGCGTCCCCTGCGCATGGCACAGCGGGATGGACCTTCCCTGCAGGGGTAACAGCCGTGTGTATGCTGCGAGCTCGTTTTTAAAGATCTGCTGCAGGTTGGCGTGGTAGTACTGCTCCCATCCGGCAGTGTCGGAGTCGTCGGGCCACCAAGTAGGAAGAACGGTGTCTGCGCCGAAGGCACGCCGCCGAGCTGCGGTGGTCTCGGCCGCCAGCGTCCATGGGTGTGGCGCGCTCGATTTGGTGCCCCTGCGGTGCTGTAGAAAGCGAGGGTCGAAAACCTTCAGGACGTAACTCGTCTCTTCGGTAGGAAGTAGGTCGGGAACGGGGGGGTTAATGGTGACCAGGAGGACCTGGCTCATTGTGAAGGGCGTAAAGGCCTTTACAACAGTTACTTGAACGTTGCGCTCCGTCTTGTCATCGGCACAAGAACGGAGGTTAAGGGAGATCTGCGCGCCTGGTTGGTAGTAAGGATGCAGGTACAACATTGGATGGGTGGGATTGACGGGGCGGAAGGGAGGCGTTTAAGTATGTCCGTCTTGCAACGGAATGTCTTATTGGCGTCGCGGATGCAAATCAGATCCGGGGTTCGACACAGGTATCGCCTGGTATCCCGACCGTAGCGATGCAATTTGTATCCCAGTTCGGCGGCGATATCTATTTCCAGTCGGGCCTATGGGCAAGTATTGGCTCTGAGAGCATCCTTTGGAGAGACCACTGAGCCCGAGGATTGAAGAAATGACTGGAGAAAAGGGTAGCGGTTTTCATCTCAGACCGTCTCCGAGTCCGACTCAGACAGTCTTGATCCTTGGTAGGATCAGTGCGGATCCAGAGGGTATGACGGACGCTGAGGCCAAGAATGAAGGCACCAAACAACAAGGAGGGAGTTTTGAGAATTTGAGGCAAGTGGTCAGTGCACAAGGCCTTTTCGAACTCCGCATCAGAAATAATAACGCCAACAAATTCTCTCACCTCCCAACAGCGCAGCCAGCTCCTCCGCACGACCCAGAAGCTCGGCCGTTTGTTGGGCTCCGTCTCGTCTCGTTATCCGCCATGTCTGACAACGAAGGACCGAAAAAAACTGGTTATCGTCTAGAGTACGCTGTTTCCAGTCGTGCTAAATGCAAGGGTGGCCTGCCCTGCAAAGGCGAGACATGCCACTCCGTCGCGCTCGACGTCTGACAGTTCAACATTAGGCACGCCTATCGAGAAGGGTGAACTGAGGTTTGGGAGTCTGGTTCGTGAAATATGAACTCTTCAGAACTTTACAACGAAACTAAACCACCACCCAACAGGTCGACGTGCGTTCCCCCCCTACCCCATCTCCCGCCTTGCTTGCTTCCCATTCCTCTTAACCTAAACTAAACAGATGATGGGCAAAACCTCGTTGTAAGCACCGTGTCTTGTGCCACTCGAGTCGCGCTCATGTAAAGTTCTCAGCGCTTGGAGACATGTATGCCCGATTTCGTGTAGACTTGACGCCGTCCTCATTCGTTTCTCAGTGGGGATGCGTGACAGCCAAGGTCATCACAAACGCGAAGAAAATTCACGACGAGGCATCTGAGCTTGACGGATTTGAAGACCTCAATGACGAGGACCAAGCGCGCATTACCAAAGCGTGGGACGACGGCCATGTTGATCCAGAGGACATTCCTGCTTCTGCAAGGAAACCTGCCAAGGACGACGACGACGAGGACGCGCCGAAGAAGAAGCGGGCGCCGCGCAAGAAGGTGGGGTCGACCTTTTCTTTCTTTCTGGGCCTTGTAACATGTCAAAACGATACAGAAAGCAGCAGCTGATGATGAAGACGCCGAGGACGACGAAGTAAAGCCAAAGAAGAAGGCCCCTAAGAAGGTGGGTTCTCGACGCGTCAACGGTCGAATTGTGTGCAAGGGTTAACACGATACATCACAGAAAGCAGCAGCTGACGAAGACGCGGACGAAGACGACGAGCCAAAGGCCAAGAAGAAGGCTGCTCCCCGGAAGGTGCGCTGACTTGACTATTCTCCGGCAGAATTATTGAACACGGTGTATTACAGAAGGCCGCACCGAAGAAGAAAAAGGTATTTACATTATGCTGTCCTTGTTATGCGAGACTGACCCAGACGCGCAGGAGGAGTCGGATGACGAGGGCGAGGATTTCACCAAGGAGATGGAAGATGTAAAGGATGGATCGGACGACGGGGGCGACTCGGAGGACGAAAAACCCAAGAAGAAGAAGAAAGCTCCTGCCAAGAAAGCTGCCCCAAAGGAGGCGAAGGCCAAGCCGGCAAAGCGAGCAGCAAAGGCCAAGAAGGCAGAATCCGACGACGATGCCGGCGACGACGACGACAAGAGACTGGCAAGAAGCGGAAGGTACGAACGACTTTATTTCCTGGATCCCGTTCTCTGGGCCTGAACTTTGCACCCAGAAACCCGCGTCCAAGACCGTGAAACCCCCCGCGAAGAAAGCCAAGGCTGCCAAAAAGAGCAAGGCGGATGAGAGCGCGGGAGAGGACGAGGAATGAGGACTCTGAGCATCGTCGTGGGATTCCTGTGTTTTGGTATGGGGCGGATGCTTTCTTTGGTTGGACGACTAATAATTGTACATGATAAAACACGAACGAGCAGTTGCTCTGACTTGAGATATGTATATCGCGCTGCTAATTTGTCGAAGCTGATATGACCGGCGCGGCAATCACCGTTTTGCCGGAAAGACTTGTGTCCTGAGCAGCGATGGCCAAAGCTATAAAATTCGCGAGCAAATTCGTGCTGTACACCTCTGTGGCAGGCGCGGCAGGCTTTGGGTCCTTCCTCTTCCTCACGCGCAAATCACGATTCATCCCGTTCACCTTTACCGCCGACCCCATCTTTTCCTCGACCTACTTCAAGAGGTTCAACCCGAACCAGAACACACCAGGCTTGGCCGATCTCTGCGTTCGCCGCGTACCACTTAGCAAGATCAAGCCTGAGCTGCTCGCCGAGGAGGGCAAGCTGGTCGAGGGATTCTGCGCGGGCGTCTGGAGCGGTATCGGTGCGTGATGCGGTGTTCTCTCACGGAGGACGCTCAGGATACTGCGAACGAAGGGTACGAGATACAGCGTAGGTACCTCGAACGGAAGTATCGAGGGCAGGAAACAGCGTCCCAGCTCTGGGAGACGCACGATCTCGCGGTGTCGACGTATCCTGTTGGCACGCAGATAACAGACCACTTTGAGGTGGTCGAACGCACACCAACGAGCATTAGCGTGCGGTGCGGGGACTCCCCACGGAACTCCGGTGTTCGGGCGTCAGACGGGGTGTTTGAGATGAGCGCGGTGATCAATGAGAGTGAGGGAGTGGCGGAGTTTGGGTTGAAGAGTGTGTTCTTCCAGGGCGAAGGTAGGAGTGAGGGCAGTATCCCGTCACATATTGCGTTTGCGCACCGGTTGTACACCAAGCTGTGGATGGAGTCGGCTCTGAGGAAGGTCGTGACATGAATATACTGACTTACTTATGCTCAAGCTTTTTTCATGTCGCCGACAGCTCAACCGCGAATACTATCGTCCCACCAGCCACTTGAGCGCTCTAATAACCAGGTTGTCGCGTTTTTGTGGGTCATTCCAGCTATTTCTTTGACTTCTAGTTTGGGAACCCAATCGGGACAGGGGCTTCAATCATGACGTCTCTCTGGGCCTCTCTGTCCTCAACCTTACCGTCTAATGTTGAATAATGTTTCCGTGGCTCCCTCTTATGACCAGATGTCGAGAACGTTCGCCGTGGTTCGACCTGGTTATTTTCGGCGCATAGATCCAGAAATTTCTAGCAACCTCTGAATCTCCCTCGCGGTATAAAAGGGACCCCTTCGAGCTGTTCCTGCATCGAATTAACTTCAATGTCTGTCTTCTACTACGAGCCCTTCGCCGACCTCGAGCGCCTCGTCAACGAAGCGTTCAATAACCGCGGCAGCAACCAATTGCAAGTCCAGCGCCAACCCTTCGAGGGCGACGCCCACACTTTCCGGCCCAGGTGACTTTCGGTTTGAATCTCGTCCTCATTCGTCGCTGACCCTCCCCTCATTCATCCAGAATGGACTTGCATGAAAACACCGAGACCAACACGGTTACTGCGACATTCGAGCTCCCCGGGATCAAGAAGGAGGACGTCCAGATTGAAACCCTCCCTGGGCGTCTCCGCATCTCCGCCGAGTCCAAGATCTCGCAGGACCACGAGAAGGACGGCTACGCCATTCGTGAGAGGCGTCACGGAAAGTACACCAGGACCCTGCAGCTTCCTCAGGGAATCAAGGCAAGAATATATCTCGTAAACAGTGTCTGGCAGAGACTGACGTTTCTATTACCAGGAGGAGGAAATAAAGGCCAACATGGAGAATGGGGTGTTGTCCGTGACTTTCCCCAAGGTCACTGCAGAGCAGTCGCCGAAGAAGATTCAAATTGCTTGAGCGACTGTATGCGCGAAACCTTCTCCGAGTCTCACCTCCAATGTACACAATGTGATCTCCCGAGCACAATATATGTGATTGTCATAGCCAACAACTTCGCGGCGCTCCGGCACCTTCGTGCCATGGATTTTTGTGGGGTGCGGCATTATAAACAGAAGAAAAACGGAACAGTATTAGAACCGCTCTTCGCGAGTCCGACGGTGTCATAACGGAAGGCGAGCGAAGTCGAAACCGGCACTGAGGAAGAGTGTGAAATTAATATATATACAACGAGAAACAAGAAAATAATCAGGCATATATTGCACCCTCTCGGCCGTCCGAATAGATTTCCTCCTCTTCAAAGTCAACGTCCGGTAGGCACAGCTGCGCGAGGCCAAGGTCATGTAGACGTGTCATGCGAACGAGCATCCCCAGCCCGACGCTAATGCCAGACGTGGCGTTGCCGTCGCCCGTGCTATTGAGCAGCGTCCACGCTTCGTCGTCCATTTCGTCGGCGGTGTGACCCCAGGCTGATTTTATGGCCGCCGGGGTAGTTGTAGGACGCGAGGATGAAGCATACCGTCGAGCCTGTATACATGATGGTCAGACGAAGGATGAGGCGAGGATAGATAATGACGCACAGAGCCCACTAATTTCTTGTTCTCGCGTGAGTTGTGGGGGTGAAGGTTGGTCGACCCGCTCGTGCTCTTCGTCTATGTGATCTGCTAACACGTCTCCGAGACGGTACAGTCGCTGGCACGCAGGGCATATTCGGCTCGTGGACCTGGAGATATGTCGGTCTCAAACTCGAGCCGACAAAATCTGGCCTTTACCTGCTTTTGTTATACCACAGAATCTACAAAGTCACAACAAGTCAAAGCGAATTCAAGATAAACGAAGTAGGGGCTATACCAGTGCTGTCTCTTCCGGAAGGACGGTACAGAGCATTTGTAGAACCTCCTCTTGCGAGAATTCCGCGCAGAGGGGATCGTCCAACGCCGGGGGTTGGGCGAAGAACGACGACAAAAACGCGCGTGTGTCGCGTACACGGTGACCGTTTCCGGGATCGTGGATGAAGGGCTTCTGAAAGAGACCCTCTCCAGGGTATTCTCCTTCAAAAACCGCATCCGGCTCCGCGATTTGAGGAGTGTGGATGGGTGAAATCGGCGGGGGAGTGCGAACGTGTTGCGAGTCACCGGACGACGCAGTGCTGAACGAAGAGGTGCTTTCGAGGGAAAGGCGCGGCTTTGAGCGTGCTCCCTTTTGTTTCTTTTTCGAATTGCGCGGTCCTGGCATGGCGAAAAGCTGTGAAGGCGGGTGAAAGCGCGAAGGTGGAGGGTCACGCGTGACGGTTCGCGTTTGCGCAGACAACGGCATTTCCCACGAAAATATTCAACAAGGTTTTAAAAACGCGAATACAAGTGGATGCTATTGACTGCTATTGAGACTGACAGTGAACGCGAATGCAGAGTATCACGACTCATCCCAAGCCGGGAATTCACGGTCGCTGACCCTGATATCCCAATGGTTCCGGCTTCCCAATGTCCTCAATCCAGCCGCCACATTCTCGTCCCTCGCCCAATCACTTGTCACAAATTCAAACATTCGAAGGGCCGATACCCCCTCCACAGTCGGCTGAAATCGAGCGTGCAACAGATCCACCAACATCCGCCACTCACATGTCTCATGGACGAAGGAGCGATTTGAGAGGCGGATAACCTCCAATCTGGGGGACAGGGGTAGCAGCTGGTCGCGGTTTGGGACCAGGCGCGAGATGGCCGCATCTGATATGACATTGGGCGCGTCGATGTGGATTTCCGTGAGATCCGGGAACAGTTGGAGGGCGAGCTCAAGCCCGCCTTGAGTGATGCATGGATACCGCATCTGAATTCGTAGGATTTTCAGGCGCAGCGAGGACGCCGGAAGGGGGAGGCTGCCGTAATACTCGTTTGCTGCGTGCTTGATGTGCATAACTTCCAGTACCGGCATTTCGAGAGCCTGGAAAAAAAGTCTGCGACCAAAGCGTCGAAAATGAAGGTGGCTTGGCGCAGTCTGGGGAGTAGTATAGATGTCCAGCCATCTGGAGACATGCGGAGTTGTTTCAAAAACAGAACTGAGAGGTTCGTGAGGTGTCGATAGCATTCCACCCGCACCGATGTATTCCACCAGATGCAATCGATTTCGCAATATCGAGTGAGCTGGGCCCAAGGGACTACATCGCTGTTCGTGGGTAAGAATATCCTAACCAAGGTGAGGTCGGTCAGGTTGGGAGCACATTGAAACCGGAAGGTATCTATGGAGTGGTCAACAAACACAATTTTTCGCAGTTGTTGGAGATCCTCCGTGAGAGACGATAGGCGCTCGATGACAGTCCATGACCCTTGATGAACCACAACGAGTTCGCGCCAACGGGCCGAATGAGCGAGGAGGGCATCAAGGACGGGGAGAGCGAAATGATAACGGGCCTTCCAAAGGCGCAGGGAAAGCGGACGATTCCTTGACCGTGCAAGACATTGCGCCACAAAATCGAGCGCTATTTCCGTCGCGTATCCCTCCTGATCCTCGCGAGGATAGTTGACCGCGGGCAGTTCAGTGAAGAACTTCTCGTCATCCTCTTCATCAACTCGGTGCAGACTCGGTCGTGTCGCGGTCAGGGAGCCCAGATCCACGACAGACCACAGCTCGCTGAGGTGGAGTGAGATAGCCCGCCATGCGCGACAGACGTGTCCCAGTCTCCAATGATCCTTTCCTGAAGTGGGATCGTCCAAATCCGAGTGGGGATGCATGGAAGGGACAAAGTACAGGAAGATATCCTCGATAATTTCGCGGGGTACTTGTCGAATCGGGGAGAGGACGCAACGATACTGGTCCATTTCCAAGGCCAGATCGGCGTGTTTCCTCCGCAGGCCGCGGAGCGTGTCTTCGATCCGGGAGATGGCCTCGTCCAACGCAGACAACTTGACATCCCCCTCGTGCAGAATTTCTTGTACGAGTTGTATTTGAGAAGGCAGAGGCGCGTCGTTGGATTGGAGGAGCCCAGTCAACAACTGCGGCGCGGTCATGGTGGAATGAAGCAGGTTGAGGGCGGTGGCAGTGACCCAAAGCTTGCCATCGCGTGCCAAAATAATAAATAAATCATGGACGAGACCACTCCGCCTCCACCACCGGACGAGCAAGCCCCTCCCCCACCACCCCCGGTCACCCACACGGGCTCACCCACCGACTTCCTCAAGGGTGTGGTCGGAAAACGCGTAATTGTGCGGTTGACTTCGGGTGTAGACTATCGCGGCAAGTCTCTTGTCTGTACTTCACCTCGTTTCAAATCCTAATCGTTGAACGCAGGCGTTCTGTCGTGTCTCGATGGCTACATGAATATTGCGCTGGAGCAGACGGAGGAGCATGTGAATGGTATCGTTACGAACCGATACGGGGACGCGTTCATTCGCGGTAACAATGGTGCGCCGCCTTTCCTGCACACATCGTTTTTTCTGCTGAGATCTGATCGTTCTAGTGCTGTATATCTCTGCTGCCGAAACGATATCATAATCTGGCCCTCTATTCGTCCTTTGCTTTGCTGTATCAACAATTTTGGTTCGACCATGTCTGAAAAAGATATCCCGTTCGAGTTGCACAATTCAGCGCCTAAGATAAATTTCTGCTGCTCAGGTTCACTATCCTTCCAGTGCTGTACATCTCTACTGCCGACGCGATAACATAATCTGTGCCATTGCTCACAGTTTTGGTTTGACCATGTCTGTGAAATCGGTTCCTTCAACTGTACTCCAGCAACTCTCTCACTTCGACTCGAATTTGAGGGTATAGTGCTCGCATTTGAGCTCTTCAAATTTGTTCTCGCCCTCTCTTGTCCCTCGCCGTCCCTCGCCGTCCCCGCTGTTCTCGTTCAATGCTGCCTGCCGCATCGGGTTCAATATTCCTCAACTCCCCTTCAGTTGCTTTGGGGCTTTGCGCTTCTGGGCGTGTGTAGTTCCAAATTGACGCTCTTCTCGTCGAAAACACGGTCTTGGCGTCTTGGCGTCTCAACATTTGCGGTTCTGCGCTGCACTTTCGCATAACGTTTAGACCGTGCAACTGAGAGGATCTGAATCTTGTTTTGAAAAGATTCTATTCCTCATGCTGTACTAAACCTACTCATCCCCGTCATCTTCGAGCAGTTTCCTCCGTTCATCTCGTCTTGCCCCCTTCCCGACCCGCCATCGCTCATTTACCACCTCGAAGTGGTCACCCCGATTCCGCTCTAGTAGCGGAGTGTACTTGACGCTGCGCCGAAACTCTGCCCCGCCCAGGGGCACGTTCATCGGCGTCTTTCCGTCGAGCACGAAGCCCGTGGCGGTCAACGGAAGGGGGGACTTGAGCGGCGGGTGGTGCGCCGCTGCCGCGCCCAGGAACTCGCGGTTGAGCGCCGCGAACAGCTCCGAGCGCGCCTGTATCGAGTGCATCTGGTGGTGCAGCCCTGCGCCAATCGGGCCTAGATCCGCATCGGACTCGTCCTCGGCCTGCCACTCGACGTCGCCGGGCGAGTAGTGGCACTCGTACAGCATCAGCGGCAGCGCGTCCGCCATCTGATACTCTGGGCGGGTGTCGACGACGGCGAGGGAGGGGTCGCCCTCCGCACCGGGCTCGACGTTGAGCAGTGCGGTGACGACCGACGGCGGTTCCAGGCCTGCGCCGATGAGAAAGAGGATGGCCATGATGTGGCGGACCTGATGATAGAGAAAGGCCGAGCCTTTGAGGTCGAGGACGTGCATGCCCACCGCCGTGCCGCCTGCAACTGGATTGATATCTGCGCTCATGATATGCCGGCGGTACGTCGTAAGCTGTTTTGCAGGATCCAGCTTGCAGAAATTCCGAAAGTCATGGCTGCCCACGAGAAGTGAAGCAGCCTTGCTCATGAGGGGAATATCGAGGCCATCAGGCGTAAAAAAGTACTTGTAATGGCGGGATGTGCATTGAAATCGAGAGAAAAGTCGGGTGCGACGGAAGACCATGCGAGAATGCGGATTGTGGATGGCAGGATGCGGTTTAACACCAGAACGTAGTTGTGCTCAGATTTCCTCGGGATTTTAGGAGGAGGCGGAATGTACATGTCGTCGAGCGAGCCAAAATCCCAAGGGAAAGCATCGTCGTCGTCCGCGTCTACATCATAAGCCTGAGTCCGGAGCCTCTTCGAGAGGAGCCTCTCGTTCAAGGATGACCGGGTTTGGAGTCGGTCGGCGCGTTATTTAGCGCACTGCGCACCCAGAGTGAAATCACCTGGCCGCCAGCACTGACCCCGCGATCTGTGCGACCGCACCGCTCCCATCCACACCCCTCCATACCGGCATCACCATCGATGAGTCTGGCCTTGGCCAGCGCCTCGAACAGCACGCCCTCGACGGTAGGTAGCGGCGTCGGGTCTGCCTGGATTGCCAGTCCATTGTATGCCCATCCGGAATAGCAGAATTTGAGGCGCAATTTTGCGGCGGGGGTAGGAGGCAAAGTCAAACGTCTTCCAGGAGTATTTTTGTGGAGGGGGTGTAATTGTGACTCGTGCTGGAGCAGACTCTTTCTCCGCTTCAAGCTGAGTTAGTCTTGCGATAAGCGCCTCTTTCGACCAGCTTTCGTAGGCCATTGCACGGAGGTTTTTCGGGAGTTGGATCGCGTAAAGCAAAGCTCATATACCGTCCAAGAGGACTGGAACGAGGAGGAGGACGCAAGGGGTTTGTTTGGAATGGACAGTGTTTGTGCTTGATCGCTTAGACTCGCTCACGTGAGGGCCGCCTATAAAGTTTGTTGATCGACGCGCTCCTCTCTTAACCGCGAACCACCACCACAACCCTCCTTTCGCCACTCAAGACACACACAATGGCCCGCACCAAGCAAACCGCTCGCAAAGTCAGGTCTCCTCCTTCAACCCCTTCACCATCCTCACCATTGACGCGTCTTCCAGTCTACCGGAGGCAAGGCTCCTCGCAAACAGCTCGCCGCCAAGAGCTCCGCAGCGCGCAAGACTGCCACTACTGCTGCAGGTGGTGTTAAGAAGGTGCGAAATAGTCTTTCCTTCCTTCATCCTTCGTGCTCATCGTCTTTGCAGCCCCATCGCTTCCGGCCTGGAACCGTCGCTCTCCGTGAAATCAGACGCTACCAGAAGTCGACCGAGCTCCTCATCCGCAAGCTCCCCTTCCAGCGCCTCGTCCGTGAAATTGCCCAGGATTTCAAGGTGCGTCCGCTGTCCACTCTTCACCTTCATCGCGCTGATTCTCGTTCGCAGACCGACCTTCGTTTCCAGTCGTCGGCCGTCATGGCGCTGCAGGAGGCTGCTGAGGCATACCTCGTCTCGCTCTTCGAGGTGCGTCTTCCTCCCTTTCTTCCCGATGCCACTCACTGACGCACGCGCCATAGGACACCAATCTTGCCGCCATCCACGCCAAGCGTGTCACCATCCAGCCCAAGGATCTCGCTCTCGCGCGTCCGTCTCCGCGGCGAGCGCTCGTAGACTCATCGCACACTAGACTAACACACCACATCTCGCTCCTCCTCATCATTGTTTCTCTACACACATTTTGTAACACTCTATGTTCGAACATGAAATATGGCATTGTACATTCATTATTGCGTCGAGGTCGAGGTTGGGCGCCTTTGGCGCGTCGTTCAACACTTTTTGTCGCGTCCTGAGGTTTTGTTGATCAAACTGGCACGTGCGACGTGTCTCGCTTCGACTGCCTCGCGATCGATGTTCTGAACCTGTTCTCAGTTCTGGTGTTCAGTGGTCCCTTGCTTGCGTGCGTCTTGACGACTTGGGCTACTTGAAGACACAGCCGAGGACCCGCCTGCTTTCATCTGGCGGCCTCAAATTGTTACCCTTTTTCCCTGCTGCTGAATACCATCTTCAAGAACGCACTTCGTTCAACTTGACACAGGTCAGGCCCTCTAGCTCTTCCCTTCTGCGAATCCCTCCAGGCACTCGGTTGACTCCCGATAATTACCATCGACGCGGGTTCTACGCTGTTCTACGCTGTTCTACGCGATCCCGCGGGAGGCACCAGGCATATTGTTTTGGGGACCCCACGCGAATTTCCTGCACCCAAAACCCGAAGAGCGGCAGAGCGAGGACCCAACTGGGGGTCCTCGACTACAATTGCCAATCAACGTGTCGTTGAGGGAAATAATTCGTGACCATCTATGCTGCAGTACCCTCGTTCTCTCGAACAGAACGCAATTTGAAACCTTTCGAACACGTCGAGCCACAGGATCTGCAAGCGACCAACGCGCGTCTCTGTGTCGTCCTCCCTGCCTTTGGATACCGACGTTCCTCCTCGTCGTCTTGAGCTGCGTCTGCCTGCACCCTCAAGTTGGCGCTCGATCCTCGATGCGAATAGCTCCTACGCCTTGTGCATGGCGCTCTCCGACGCTATGTTAGGTATAACTACTATTCTTGACCGCCGCCAACAAGATCAAATAAATATTCCCCAGGGTGGTTATCGCTGCATCTGGCTGGCTTCATGCACCGCGACTTTATTTGGAGAACGTCTTGCTCGGGGAGGAGACGGCTTCGAATTTCCCGACCAACGTCAATTGGCGTTACAGCACTTCACCTTTCAGACCACGAAATTGAACCGATCGTTGCAGATACCCAATCCTTCATCCCACCGGGTCAATGTCCACTCTTTCCGCTTCTCGACTCGGAGGCTGGTAGAGTTCCCTGTCGGGAGACTGGGAGAGACTGGGTAAAGGCAATGTAGCGCATCCGCAAAGACGTTGCGCACGATTTGCAGTCGCAATCCTACCTCCAGTGCTTCCACAGCTTTGCGCTGCGTAGAGTCAGGAAATATTTGGCGCTTGCAGTTGCCGCCTGAACCTTCAGACCTAAGCTTCAATTGCGTAGCCTTACATTGTGGACAGTGGGAAGTAAGATGCATAAATAAAGCTGGCGGTATAATATCCGTTTTACCAGTTCTCTCCTAACCTCCCGGAATTCCGAGCGAGCGGACTTGGCCAGCCCGGCCCAGCCAGCGACCAACTGCATGGCGAATATCCCCAGAATTTCGTGTGAATTTCGTGGGCAAGGTGGTCCGAGCGCATCAGTGATCCACATCATCACATCAGGACAAGTCGCCGGACAGTCAATCGAAAAGAACGTACGTTTGCTCCTCTCAAATCTCCTTGTACGTGGCCCAGCCCTTGCCCAAACTCTGCCCGTTGTCTCTACGAACGCATCCACCGTGCTCTGCGCGAAAACTGGAGTCGAACGGTGTGATTTGGCGTGGATGCAGGCTCGCCAGGCAGATGCTGCTCTTTTTTTCTGAGTCGAGCGTATTTCGGTTCTCTTGCTCACACCTTCCACAGAAATGGGTCGGGTTATCAGAGCACAAAGGCGGGTCCCATGCCATCGTACGTCGTGCGCCGTCGCTGGTATCGTGACGAGCAACTGACGGTCCCCCAGTTCAAGGCACACACGCATTTAAACAAGGCGCCCGCCCGGCTGCGCGCGCTCGACTTTGCTGAGCGCAACGGGTACATTCGCGGCATCGTCAAGGAGATCATCCACGACTCTGGTCGCGGCGCGCCCCTCGCCCGCGTCGTCTTCCGCGACCCGTACCGCTACAAGCTCCGCAAGGAGACCTTCATCGCCACCGAGGGCCTCCACACCGGCGCCTTTGTCTACTGCGGCAAAAAGGCCACCCTCGCTGTCGGCAACGTCCTCCCTGTCGGCCAGTGCCCCGAAGGTACCATTGTCTGCAACGTCGAGGAGAAGGTCGGCGACCGTGGTGCCCTTGCCCGCACGTCGGGCAACTATGCGACCGTCATTGGCCACTCGCCCGACGACAACAAGACGCGTATTCGTTTGCCGAGTGGGGCGAAGAAGACCGTGTCTGGCGGCGCACGTGCGACGATTGGTATCGTTGCCGGTGGTGGACGTATCGACAAGCCCCTGCTCAAGGCTGGACGTGCGTACTACAAGTTCAAGGCAAAGCGTTACAAGTGCGTTCTTCTGCTTTTATATACTACAGCGACTGACTATCCCACGCAGCTGGCCCCGTACTCGTGGTGTGGCCATGAACCCCGTCGACCATCCCCACGGAGGAGGAAACCACCAGCATATCGGAAAGGCGTCCACGATCGCGCGCTCTGCCGTGCCCGGTCAAAAAGTCGGTCTCATTGCCGCGCGGAGAACTGGTCTGCTGCGCGGTACGGTCAAGGTCAAGGAGGTTTGAGGTGGTGGTTGGTAGTCGTCGCTTTCCTTCCTTGCAGCAGCACAAAAATTGTATGCCATGCCCACGAATTTCTGGGCGGAGGGACCAGTTTGGGACTCAAATAAAGCCTCTGGGATGATAGAGGCTGCTCTCATTGATCCACAGTAATTCTCCGGCCCACGCCGAGATGCCGGGTCATGCCAATAGGCCCTGTTTGTGATGCCCCCACTGTATCGGAGTAAGGCACAGTGTGGATGGACACAAACCTCTGGGGTACACTTGTGTTGCAGATTGGTGTATTTCTACCACTCGGGACTTACTGTAGATTCAGTGTAGAATATTCCGGCTCTTATTTTGTGGATGTGATGGAAAGTGATGGACGATGGCGACCTGCGCCGGCGGATACCTGATATAATTCCACAGGTCAAAGCAACACGAAACAGTCAGTTTCTGTGCTACCAGACCCCTTTTACCCTTCGCCAAACCTCCAACCCTTCTCGGTGCCATCGGCAGGCATTTCGGCATTGGAGGGGTTTCTCCCTGCACCCGGGTTTCCAAATAAGGATTTGAGAAGCCGGGTTTCTCAATAGAATATCCATAATATGCCATGCGTTACACATACAGACGAGTGACTGGAAAGATACGGGATCAGTGTGGCTGTAACTAAGAACCTGGGCGCTCGTGGACTCGAGTGCATCCCGTCTGTCCAACGCGACGCCTCCACTGTACAGCGTCGGAATTGTAAGGATACACCCAGCTCTGCGGAGCTTTCCTTGTTGTTTACATTGTTACATTGTCAATTTCGCGGGTCTGATTTGGATGTAATTTGCTGGTTCGCTCACACGCTGCGCATCCAAATATTCTTCCCGAGGCCTCGGCGGTTGTAAGCTGGATCCAGGGCAGGGCCGGGTTCATCTGTGAAACAGCTGATGCTATTTGTGGCACGCCGAAGCCCGCTCTGTCAGTGGAAAGGAAGTAACCGATCAAGATTTGCATGCATGTTTGGAGGATAAGTCTGCTATAAAGCCAGTTCTGTCCCTCACCGCGAGTTGCGAGCCCCCACAGAGGCTCTTAGAGGGAGAAGATGAACAATCAGACTCCGCTTCGATATTCAGACTCCGCTCCGCATCAGCAGACAGTGTTTGGTCTCCCACCACTGGCACCGACTGCACCTCCGTGATACTGTCTGTCTTGGCCATCCCCGTAACTCCCAGGCCATCTGCTGCCCGCACACAGCGCAAACACAAATGATTCATCTCGATCGAAATCAACCGCAGAACAAGCATCATTTATTGCCGACAAATCCAATATCCTGGCCTCCTCTCGACGACGACTATGGGCCAGTAAAGCAACTTTCAAAGGGGGACATGACCCCCAAGGACGACACCGCTCCCTCTTCTCCCCCCAGTCCCGCAGAAGGAAACTCCGCCGGAAACTCCGCCTCCCCGACGACCAGAGAGCGCTCATCCTCCCTCTCTCCCGCTCCCTCACCCCGCCCCGCCGCCCCCGACGCACAGACAGCCGCATCCACGCCCCTCAGCGAGCTCTCGCCGCCACCAGACGACGACGACGACGAAGCACCCTCAAAGCAGGAGGACGAGTCCCAGGAGCAGGACCAGCAACAGAGTAGCAAGCCAAAGGACGCCGCCGCCTCCGCACCGGCCTCACCACCCCCAAAGGGTGATCATCATGATCTCAAGCCCTCCCAACAATCTTCGCATCTCATGCCAGCCTCGTCACCAGCCGCACCGCCAGCCGACTCTATTGCTACACCGTCGGCGGCGGGCACCGAGCCCACATCACCGGCTCCGGGCGACCCCAAGGTCAATGTCATGCTCGAGCTCAACGAGGAGCTGCTCAAGTGCGTGTTTTACGAGTCTTGCATAGAGACGCCTATGCTCATCTTAATTTCTCAGAGTCTGTATGGAGTTTCAGAAACGCAAGATGCAATTGTCCGAGGCGCCGTTCCAGGCGTAAGACCACCGTCCTTTGACTGCGTGTTCACGTTTAAATCCTTTGTGTTCAGATATTCCCTGCGTCTGCAGTCGAACCTTGCATGGTCTGCGAGTGTGGTGGACCGGGATCGACAACCAGGCGTGCGTTCAAAGACTCGAAATTTTATCCAGATTTTAATCAAATTCATTCGCAGAGCCCGATACCTCCACTGCCCATGATGGATCCGCCACCTCCACTCGACTTTTACCCGACAGACCGCATAGAGGAGCTCTATATGGAACTCCCTACTGTCTTTGCAAAAGACATTGCCCGTCGCGCGTCCACATCCTCTCCCCTAAAACGCGAGCGCTCCGACGACAATGTGCCCCCGGAAATGATGAACAAACGGCGCGACACGGGGGAGAACAAAACCATGATGGCTCCGCCGCCGATGCCGAGTTCCAGTCCAGTCGCCAACGCCTCCAGCCCCTTCAACCCCAACCCGGCAGCGATGACGAACGGGGCGGGACCCCCGCCGCCGTCCTCAGCAGACCCGCTGGGACCGCAAAATTCCATGATGGGGGACCCACAGTTGAGTGTTGCGACACGGGAGCGCGCGCGTCAGGCACAGATGCGGGCCGCGGCGGCGCAGCAGGGGAATCGGCAGATGTCGCCGCCGGGCAGTAACGTCCCAATCTCGGGCCCGGCAGGTGGCGGGTTCCCTCCTGGGGGCCAGGGCGGTAATGCAATTGCAGGCCCGTCTGGTGGAGGGGCGCCGCCGGCGATGCCGCCACATGTGCAACAGATGTATAGTATCCTGATGACGCCGGGGCATCCGTTCGTGCAGTACATGTCGCGCATGATGCCTAATTTCGATTCCCTGCCTGTGACGGTGAAGCTGCAGCATATGTTGAAGACGCAGGTGAGTAGAGAGTCCGCTTTCTTTTTATCCGGATACTTATGATGAAGACTCAAATACAGCGTGAGCGGCAACAGAATGCAGGGCAGGCTGGCGGTGGGGGACCGTTCAATGGGGGAGGGCAGCCGAGTCCTGTGTCGCCGATTGCACAGATGGGCGGAGGAGGAGGAGGAGGACCCAATCCCATGTTCGTCGGCAACAGCAACCAGGGGATGGATCTGCGGGCAATGAACTCGACGCCGCTACCCGGTGGAGGTGGAATGATGGGCGGCATGAACGGCATCACACCGCAACAGCGACAACTCATGCTCATGCAACAGCAGCAGCGGGGCGGCGGCGGCGGCGGCGGGGGTGGCCCTGGCGGGAATATGAATATGAGCCAGCAGCAGCAGCAGCAGATGATGATGCAACAACAACATCAGCAGCAGGAACGCATGCGGATGGAGCGGATGGAGCAGCAACGAATGGCGGCGCAACAGGGCGGGTCGCCGCCGCATCCTGGCTCGCCGATGATGGGGAGCGACTTTCCGGCGCTGAGGTCGAACGCGTCGATACCAGGCATTGCACGGATAGCGCGCTCACCATCGGACGGGGGGTCGGGGGGGATGACGCCGCGGATGACACCGACGCGGGGGCCGTCGATGGGGGCGGACGACTTTCAGCGAGTGATGATGCAGCAACGCGGGGGGATGCCTGGTGGAGGTGCTCCGGGTGGGTTTGGTCCGGGAGGATTCCCGCAACAGCCGAGCCAGGGATGGAATCAGAATCAGCAGCTTCAGCAGCAGCAGGCGATGATGGGAGGTGGTGGTGGTGGGTACGGGATGGGCGCGGGCGGTGGGCCACGGCCTGGGAGCGCGTATGGAGGGGCGCCGTCACCGCCTGGGAGCAGCGGTGGTGGGATGGGCGGACAAAATTGGGGCGGCGGGGGTGGGGGCTACTTTGCGGGGTCGCCGGGCGGCGGGGGCGGGGACCTCGGGATGCAGCGCCATATGTCCGGCACACCTGCGCCACAGATGCAACAAAATACGAGCCTGGACCCCGACTATGGCGGCTTCCCTGACTGGAGTTGATGAACGACGGACGGGCTCGTTTCCCTTGTTCTGATTTTTTTTAAACTGCTTTACTTACTTTATCGTCTTTTTTCTTCTCGGCGGCTCCTCCCCTCCTTCCTCATTTTTTAGCTATGTGCTGTGTTTTCGACTGCTGTGCGAGTGCGTATATGTTGTATGCGATGTATAGAATCTTGAGGAAATGCCATGCAAATATTTCGGCCTCGTTCCTAATCTGGACGCGGGAGATCATACAGGCGTCAACAAACCTACGCGGAACCAAGTGCGCGTCGACGGACGCTGGCTGCAGGACGCTCTCCTTGAACGCTGGGTGGCTTCTAGTGAAGGATCCCCACCAAAAACGCGTGCTGCCGGCCTTTTTAACTGGGTGTATTACGCGACTCATCACCGTCCTGCCCTTCAACCCTGGCTTCCAGTAATTAAGTTTAACTCCCTGACACCACGCAAATGGTGGGCCCTGTTCCGGAAAAGAGGCTCCTCTGGCATCCGCGGCAAGAGAACAAATTCGTCGTCGGTGGGGGGTCGCAGATAACGCTCTACGAATGGGTGCCGGAGCAGCAGGAGATCCGCCACATCACCTCCCAGCATGACCTGCAGTTCATGAAGGTGCGTCGGCGCCGCCCCAGCCCCAACGAACCCCCCGCAGACCGTATCCGATTCAGACGTTTGCGTGGTCCCCAGATCCGGCGTTCGAGGACCTGGTTGCGGTGGGACTGAGCACGGGCCGCATCGACCTGCTGCGCCTCGAGGCGACGCGCCATACGCGGCGCACGTCGGCCGGGCACAGTGTCCTCTCCAGCGGCCCCATCGTCTCGCTCACAGCGCGCCACTCGCGCGCATGCAACGCGCTCGACTTTTGCCGCGTCGACCCCAACTTTATCGCCGTCGGGCTCGACAAGGTGCCGCGGGGACTCGAGCTTGGTCATCTACGACATCAGCAGCGCGCGCAGCAAGTTGTCGCTTGGCGCTTCCGGGGCCGACGGGGAAGAGGCCGTCGTGGCGCCGCTCGCAAGGCCGCCGCCGCTCATCCCGCGCTTCGACGTCACCCCGCGCGCAGGACCAGCGCACGGTGCAGTACCACGCGCCCACGGAGGTCGTCTCCGCCGTCGCGTACGTCGCCAACTCGAACCACCTGATCCTCGCGGGCATGTCCGCGCGCTTGGTTCCGCCTGCTCGACATCCGCACGCCGCAGCCGGCCGTGACGGGCTTCGCCGCCAAGGTGCAGAGCATCGTGACGGATCCGTGCGACGCGCATCGCATCGCCACGTTCGGGGATGGGACGATTTGCGTGTGGGACGCGCGCACTCTCAAGCCGGGGCCGCTGCTGTCGTTCACGGAGAAGGACGCGGCGGCGGATGGGGTGCAGTTCCGCGGCGCGTCGATGTATGCTGGGATTGAGTTTTCGAGCACGCGCCGCGGGACACTGGCGGCGCTTCCATCGTGATTCCGCATATGTGCGCTTCTGGGACTGTCCTGAGCACGCACTCGAGTCGGACAGTGGACGAGAGAGAGGCGTCGTCGGATGGAGACATGGGGCAGAGTTCGTCGCTGTCGAGCCGAATAACGAGAAAGTCATGGACGGCGGGGCTCCCTTGGACGGCTGGAACTTTGCCAAGCCTACCTCTGAACCAAACTGGGGTCCTTAACTTTGGCAGGGACCCTGATTTGGGTTCTCTCGTCCTCGGTGACACGCGGCGGAGTCAGTCGCATTTATTTTCAACGAGGTGCTGTTAACTGAATGAATGGTGCACAGCTAAACTATTCCCGAAGACCTTGTCGTCCTTTGCTCTCGTTCCATCCCCTTCACACAGCACCCGTTTGCCTCTTGCGTCCAATGTGATGGTGGTTAACAAGGCAAGTAAATCTTTTGTAGAAATCCATGTTATTTGCCCTCGCCTCCTTAACTTATGCCTCGTAACTCTGCAACTCATCCGATTCTGCAGGAAGGTGACTTGGAGCTCTATGCTCTCCATGATACGCCGAAACAAGCGGTCTGGAGTAGCCGAGGGGATCTTGCCATCAGTGCTGGTCAATCTTGCCGCGTATTTCCTGGGATCATGGACGACGAGGAGATTGAGCGTGAACTTGTCCAGCAGCGCGAGCGGGAGCAGGAGTCGTCTTTGGAACAACTTCGTTATGCGCAGCAGCAGGCGGCTATGCAAGCCGAGCGTTCGAGGTCCGTCACCACCGTGGAATCGAAGAGCGGCAGCGGCGATCGTCCAACGGAGCGTGGGAGAACATCTTTGCCTCCTTTCGACTCACCGCCTGCATTGTTTGGTCGCGGGGACGAAGATGGATTCCCCGCGCTTGGAGGTGCCAGTGCTGGGAATGCAGGGGTCGTGCCAACGGCTGTGCGGCCACGAAATCCATCCCGATCGTCTGCCATTCGCACCACCGCGCCAACCGGGATATCCGCGACGCGACCGAGCTCCACCTCCGATTCGAGAACATGGAGCCCTGCATCGATGCGGCGTTACCCCTACGAGACGCCCGCCCAATCGCGGTCGCAGTCTAGGACCGGTCAAGAGAAGGAACGCACTACCAACCCCTCGCGAACGGAGCAGTCGTCGTCTGAGGTTCTGCCCACGTCTACTGACGCGGCGGTCAAAACGCGCGGTCGGACGAAGAAGGCGAACCGGCAGGGGCATAGTCGCAGTCTGAGCAAGCTGCGCGGGATTGAACATATTGTGGAGGACGATATCTCCATGGTCATGCGTCGCAGGTGCTTGCGAGGATATAGCATCGGTAATGTACGTGCGTTTACTGGCTTCTTTGCGCTTGAATGACACGCCCCCTTTCCTTTCCTTTAGCCGTACCACAATACTTCTGTGACGCGGGACGATGATGGGCCAGTGCCGCAGATGTTGTCGGATTTATGGCTGTGGATAAACAGTAAATTTTCGCATACTTATTGGTGTTGCTTATACTTACTGAGATTCTTAGATGCCCAGGATTTCTTGTGTGTACCGACACCTCGGATGCATGGGTATGATTTTTCGCACCAAGGGATCCTGGGGATATGGGAAGGGTTCGCGCCGCTTGCGGTCGTTACCCCCCACGCCGAACCTCAAATCCTACCAGAGATACACGCCCCGCCAATTCATCGCGACCGACTTGACATACGTGACGGACGGAGCCGTTCACGGTCGCGGCGAAGTCACTCCCCTGCGGACGATTTGCACGGAAACTTTCATGCCGCATTGTCGGCGTTGGCCTTGCGCGGCGGCGACAAGACCTCGGGATGGAACTTTCCCGCAGTGTCGTCGGCGAAGATCCTCCAGCGGCAGGTTGCGCTGCAGCTTTGTGGGTGGAGTTTGAAGGAGGAGGACTTGTGGACGAATATCAAGAGGTTTGTATCGATCCGTGTGGATTGAAAGGTGTCCAGCTAACGTACTCGAAGGTGGGAAAAAGACGGACATCATTCTCGGGCCGCTTGCTGGCTCGTCTTCACTCAGCAATACAATAAAGCCGTTGAGGTTCTCATGCGAAGCAATGGTATGTTCACAATACCCACCCCTTGCTATACTTATACCGCATATGTAGACGAAACCCACCACATGATGTCCGGGACTCTGGCGGCCCTGATGCCTGGCAGTTCGACGAGAAGCGCAGAGTTCCGCGAGCACTGCGAGCGTTTGATCATTCGGCTCCAGGACCCATACTTCCGCGCGATGCTCACGCACCTCACGCTCGGTGACTGGTCCGAGGTCCTGGACGAAGAGACGCTTCCTTTAGTGAACGTCTGGCGATTGCATTTCAGTTCCTCGACGACAAGCTCTTGTCCTCGTATCTGCACCGATGCGTCGAAAATTCTACACATCGTGGCGATATTGATGGCCTCGTTGTCACCGGGCTCACAAAGCGTGGGTTGGATATTCTGCAGAGCTATGTCGACCGTTCGGGTGATGTGCAGACGGCGGCAATTCTCGCGTCGTATGCAGTCCCGACCAAATTCATTGATGGGCGAGCGGAGCGCTGGGTCGAAGCATATCGCGACCTGCTCGACGGGTTCAAACTGCACCACCATCGTGTCAGTTTCGACATCGAGCGCGGCGGACTTGTACAGGATGCTCTCCAATACGGTGACGGGGCTCCGCTCGAATGGGCACCCAGGCAGATTTTGATTCGGTGCAACTATTGCAACAAACCCGTTACTAATACTACCCCGGGCGCTCCGGCAAAGTATAGGGTCAGTACGAAGTCATCATTTGTGGTCAGGCCTTGATGATTCTGCAGCCCACAACCTGCGCCAATTGCAGTCGTTCGCTGCCGCGTTGTTCGGTTTGTCTGATGATGCTCAGCATCGTCCCAGACGCCGACCGCGACGTGGAATTGGCATATTCGCCGGTGAAAGGCGCGTTGCATCCCTTCATCCGTTTTCCAGCCAGCTAACGAATTCGAACAGATACGATCGATGATGCCATCGTAATCTGCCAGACGTGCAGACACGGAGGGCATGCATCCCATATTTTAGATTGGTTCTTCGGAGACGATGGGCTGCGGTCGCATGGTCTATGTGCTGTAGCCAACTGCGATTGTCGTTGTACGGATGAATTCTAAGCTCCTATTCTACCTAGCTCCCTTTGGCAATTGTCTTACCGGATTGGGCTCCGGCGAGTTTTGCGCATAAAGTAAGTAGAAAGCGTAAATGAGTGGCGCCCAGCGTCCATTCTTTCTAACCCTTGACCCGGTCGCCGTCACGCACGGCCGTTAGGCGCTAACCTTGGTTGTGCCGAAACTGGCGTTCCTCGCTTGATATTCATTCCCATCCGATGCGCCGTCGCTCGCTCTACTCTCTTCTCGCCCTTGGTCTAGGCATCACACTCTTTCTCATAACTTACACAACCGTGTATTCAACCACCAGCGTTTCGAAAACCTCATTCTTTTCGTCAAGACCTCGACGAAATTGCTCCCCAAAATCGTATGCGAATGGCAAATGGGTGCCTAGCCCACGTACAGAAAGGACGAGGATGGCGAGCCGTGAAGATGCTTTAGGGTTCGCCGGGTTTCACCAAGCCTGCGCTTCGTCGCGGGAGATTTATTGGCACTTGGGTGCAGATAGTGAAACGCTCTGGTACAGATTTCCGGAAGTAAATTCATGGCGCTGGGAACCAGACGAAAAGGATTGCGAGATTCATGCTATGCAGCAGGCGGATTTGGTACGCGAGCTGGTCGAGGGAGGAGGGTGGCTGCTTATTGGTGGTGCGTTCTTCTTGGTGCTCCTTGACGATGTGTCTGAACCAACCCCCGAGACTCCATCACGGAGGGTCACTTCTTTTCATTGTCTTGCGTGCTGGCCCCGCACGTTCGAGCGACGCCTAATTATCTGGAAAATCCGTACTTTGACCGCGCTTGGCCACAAAACCTCTATTTGGACCCAGATTCACCATTAATTTCCGAACTAACATTCCCAAAGGGATTTTCCATCGCGGAAACGCCGCTAGTGACCTTCCGACGCGTTGATTTGTTGTTCGAGAAACACCAACTGGTAGAGCTCCACCGCGAGATGTACTCAGAAGCCGCCAACTTTAGTCTATTCAGTGACGAGGCGGTGTGGACATTGGATCCAGCGGAGTATCTGGGATTGTTCACGGCTCCTCTTCCACGCGGAAATTATAAAACCATGGTGGCAAGTCGTCCAGATCGTTTGTTCTCCGATGGTGTTGATCTTCACTCCAGGTAAGCACCGCCGGGCATTGGACCACAGGTCTGTTTTCGGGATATAGGAATGAGTCTGGGATCGCGGGCGTCATCGGGTTTTTTGGCCATGCCATGCGAAAATGGGCGACGAGTGTTCAAGAGGTCTTGACGGCAGAGAATCGACAGCGGCAGGTTGTCGTGCGCGCATATCTTCCGGGACATGAAGATTGCCATGACGAGTCCGAGCCGTGGGCTGAAGTCAAACCATTCGCCTGGAATTGGTGGAACTGGGGAAATATATGGGAGTTCAACGAGGTCTTTGAGGTTTTCCACTTTACTTATGACCCTCTGCGCGCCCATGAGAGCTAATACCAAAGCAGCGAGTATTATCGGACTCGAAAGTATCCGAATATCCATTACCTCGCTATCGACCGCCCGGCACGGCTTCGACCAGACGCGCATACGACGAGCGATTGTCTGCACATAATAGCGGGAGCTGGGGTGCTCGAGGGGTGGTCTCATTATATTTGGCATTTCGTGAGCTGGGAAGCTTGGAAGGCAGGATAATGTGAGAGGATAGAGCCAAGGACGTCCTTGGAAGCAATATACACGCTCGTTGGTAGTTGGTAGAGAGGAAGGAGCGCGCCATCAATTTATAATCCGCGCTTTCATCATGGTCTTCACCAATCTCGGCGGCAATGAAAAGGACGCGTTCTTCTCGCTCCTTGACGAGTGAGGCGTCCACCTTCTACTCTCTCGTCCCCCTCTCATTGGATCCAGATACTTTGCCTCGCGGCCGGAAATATTTGGCAACTCTGAGGGTGAATCGAGCTCGAGTGCCGCAGCCTCTGCAGCCCATCGTGCGATAGCCGCAAATCCGGAAGGCCGCATCCAAATTCATTTCTGGCGGCTTGCGCCAAGTCGGCCAAAACCTCCCCTAAATCAAGTCCATACGCTGCCGCTGTACGTTCAACTTGAACGCGTCTTAATCCCTCGTTAATGGTGCATCGGCGGATAGGCGTCGAATCCAGACATAAGCAATGCCGTCGGACGAATGGGCGCGGCGTCGCTATCGAGTACGGCCCCCTCGCTTCCACGACGAGGCACCGGCGACTCTACGCCTCCTCCATCAGCAAACTCCGCTGCTAATCTTAAGTCTGTTCGTGTGAGTGCCGAATCGTGTCGTCGTCGCATCGCAGCTGTTATTTAATCCCTCTCAGAAATTCGGGTCCAATGTTGACACTACCTCAGCAACGGGCATGTTCTCTTCCATACGAAATTCCGGCAAAACGACGCACACTGTTCCGATAGTCGCACCAGCGTTGGCTCCTCGGAAAAATACCTATGGGCCGCCCCCCGGCAGGGCTGGCGCAGCTGTGCCTCCACCCGCGCATGAAGAGCCGGAGGAGGAGGAGGAACAAGAAGAAGAATCTGCTGAAGGAGAGTGGGCCGAAGCTTTGTATGATTATGACTCGAAGGTATGGACTATTTCCTTGCGTGGAGCTCTGCGTTAACCGTTATTCAGGATCCTGGTGATCTCCAAATCCGGGCAAACCAGAATGTGTGGGTCACAGAGCGCACTTCGGATGATTGGTGAGTTGTCCCATGTATCTGTGGCTGTGGTGTTAACACGACTTGAATAGGTGGACGGGTGAATTCGAAGGAAAGACTGGTTTATTCCCCGCCAGCTATGTAAAGATCTTGTAGGCCACCCTTGGTATCATGTTGTATTTCTCTGCACTTGGCGGTTAATTCCTCTCCGTTTGTTTCACTGCCCGTCGGACAAATTACTATCCGATGTCTGGCTTCCTGAACTCTGAGAACAGGGCCGAAAAGGCGAAGGAGAAGGCTTCAGTCACCGCGGTCAAGGCCAATTCCCAATTCCCAAGTCAAGTTATGTCCCCGAGCGGATGCGCGTAGAGGCTCAAATTGTGGACACGGACTGGGATGCAGATAAGCGAAGCTAAATGGCTAGCGTGCGACTCGCATCTGGATCTCCATAACTTGCACTTGAATCCACTCGAGAATGCAGTCTATTCGCACTGTTGGTAAGTTGGTACATCGTATGTTATACAGTCCAGCAAAAGTCCCAGGTAAATCAGATCGGCCCCAAACAGGTTGGGCACGTAAACACCAGTTCCTCGCCCGTTTCATCCAGTACAAGAATCGGCAAATGCGGTTCAATTATCGCTGCAGGCAGATCAACGCAATCCGCCCAAGTGTCTGGAACGGCTGCACCCAACATGGCTGCATACACCATCCGCCGCGCGTAGGTAACGTCGCGGCAGTTGCCAGCAAGCCCTAGATTTGGAAGCGCAGCCCCTCGGACGATAGGCTGGGCCGCGAGTCGCAGGAGATCGGGGGGCAGAAGAGCAGCATGTTTGGAGGATTTTGAAGGAAAACGTCGGAGGTTCATTAGTATCGGGAGAGCTGGTCAGATGCATGAAGGGGTGGGTCGACCGGGTCCAGTATCCGCGCTCTAATAGGCAGCAGGAGTGGTGAAAATTGCGACAGTTTGGGCGCGGACACATGTGCATGACATGTATCAGTTCTGATTCGTTCACGTTGTACGGCCTTCCACAGATGCAGCCCATGGAGGACCTGGAAGTATCCGAGACATAGTTGGATATCTCACACTGCTTCGAGGAAGTTTCCAGGAAGTATCGCGTGAAGAATTGGTCAGAAGGGATGGGATGCTGGTGCGGGTCGTCCTCGCGGAATTTCACAACGGATGCGAGTTCTGGGTTATCATTCAACAATCGGAAGACAAGGAGCACAAAAGATGCACTTACCATTGAAGGTGAAGGGCGAGACCAACTCGGTATGATCAGAAAAGATCCTTTCGTATTTCGAGCAATGGGACGCTTGGCTGAGCTACGCGTCAATCCCACCTTCTGCGCCACTACGCAAACGACTCACAAGCCCGATATCCTATACGACACCTCTGTTGGCGAATAGAACCATCTGATTTGAATCCAGTATTCGGTGCTCTGTGAACACGTCAACGGACATGCGCGAGACGGTGGGATGCGCGTGCACCTTTTCCTTTTCCTGGAGACCTCGAGACTTGGTCGCGAGAATTTGCTTTCCACGGATGTCGGTGATCTTAACGACCCAGTACTTGTGGATTGGAAGCTGCGCCCCGACTTTTGTCCTGTCCGGCAACACCGTAGCACTGGGAAAACCGTTGAGTGTGAGGGCAACTTGGAGCGTCGTGAGTCCATACGTGTCTCCTAAGCGGAAGACCACTTCCTGGCCATGATCGTCGGTTACTTCGAGATAGATTTGTTCAAACAAACTTGAACTCGAACGGTTTGAGTTCAATTACCGATGAAAGAGCCATAGGGCCGCATTTTCGCCCATTGAGGCTGGGTGGGGGCAGCCGGATTACCTCCTGTACGTTCCTTGGTCTTCTTTTGTCGTTTCGTTTGATTCCGTGCAGAGGGCATGGACGCGAAGAACAAGAACGCGGATGTTGAAAATCTATGATCGCCGCTGGATCGGCTAGTTAATTATGGCGCACTGCCACTGATTCCGAGATTCGATAAGGTCAACGCCAAAACCCTTGCCAAGACCTCGACTCGACCACTCGAGGTTCTTCCTAAGTTACAGGTGTATTACTATTCGATGCTAATATTATAAGTACATTGAAGTGGCTCTATTGGTCTCTAACATAACATTACCGCTTTTCGACATCCACATCTTTTGGCTTTTCCTTCAAGGCGTAGTTTTCGTCCACTACCGTGGACATCGGCACCTCCGCCATTAGGAAGCTCAGGAGCAATCCCAGACCCGAAACTCCAATCATAACCTGCCAAATGACACCCATGCTCTCAGAAAACGCGGCCTGGACCTGCTTTCGGAGAGGCTCCTCCAGCTGCTTGATGGCTGGGATTGCGGCATACGCAATCTCAAATCCCGGCGGGAACTGGGCGACAAAGTCGGCCGGGAGTTTCTTCTTCAGCATGTTCTGAACAGGAGGCGTGAGTACAAGTCGCAGTGAGTAAGGATTACGGCGACAGACCTGCAAGATCGTGCTCGAGATCGTGATCCCCCATGTCTGGAAGAAGGCACGCGTGAACGAAAACAGAGCGAGTGCAGATGCAGCGCGATTGGGAGGCAAGGGTGCCAACACCGGAAAGACAGGGGCGGCAAACTGTGCAGAAAAGCATGAAAATTCTGCGACGGGAGAGAGGAAACCGACTTGCCAGTAGTCCCATTGCCACCGCGAGAACTAACTGGTATCCGACCCACTTGCCGACGGAAGCGTCCTCCCGGAGAGTGCTGAAGAGTCCGAAACCGACGATGGCCAGGACCCATCCAGTCCAATTGACCTCGCGGTACCGCTTCAATATAGTCACGAGTACACCAGCAACAAACGCGAATGGAGCTGTGAGGAGGGCTCCGGGGAGGAAGTCCACCGCAGAGCGGATGGGGGATGCACCGAAACAGGCCTGGAAGAACACAGGCAGGTAGTAGATCATTGCTGGAGGCGAAAATGAGTTCCGAGGCAATAGAAAATTGCAGAGGAGACGCACAGATACTAGCGATTCCATGCATAGCCGTCGTAAGGAGGCTGCAAGATCAGTTAGTTGGCCGGGCAGGTTGTTGACGGGGAGAAGTACGTACCCACTAAGGGACGTGCGATTGCCAATCACGTCCAAAGGAATCGTTGGCCGGCTGGGAACCTTTGCCTCGTAGATCGCAAAGACTACCAATAAGGCGAACCCGATGATGAGGGGAGCAAGCACTTCGGCGGATGCCCATGAGTACCGTATTCCTCCCCAGGTCATCCCGATAATTGCCAGGCCAGAACCCACGATCACGATAGCATTACCGCTGAGTTAGGGATGAGTACTCAGCTGCTAAAAACAGACAGTAAAGCTCACATCCAGTCCACGGTGGCCAACTTGCTTCGGACGGATCCCTCTGGATGGCGGACATCGAGGAAGAACCACACAAGTACAAACGCGATTGCGGTGAGAGGCAGATTGAGGTCTGGGAGAAGTTAGCGTGGAAACCATGCAAATAGTGATTTGGGCGCACAAAACAGCCACCTCCAAGCGCTATGACCGCTATTCGACAGGGCCCCACCAATCGGGGGTCCGATGGACTGGTTATGACCTCTCAGTCAAAGTAAAAGTGGAGATCATGATGTTATCTCACAGATGCGAAGGACCAGACGAGGCCAAGCAACCCTGTGAGAAGTGAGCACGGCAAAAGAGGAGGAAAAAGCCTCAGTTACCTTGATACAAGCCTCGTTCGTTCAGAGGAACCAAGTCGGCTGTTAGGATTTCGGAGAGATTTATGATTCCGCCGCCGCCAATGCCTACACTCGGTCAGTTTTTTTCAAAGAGAGCGAAGGGGATTGAGTAACCTTGAATGGCTCGAGCAGCAATCATCATCGGCTTGAACCAAGTCAGCTAAAACGGCAAATAGTTTATTGTTTTGAACCGACCATATTTTGTGCCGCGCCAGCCAGCGCGCTTCCAACAGCGAAAAAGGCAATGCAGAGAAGCATGACTGGTCTCCTGTGACACAGATGAGAAACGATTCTGTCTGAAGGGAGTCAGGATTTCTTACCTTCCCAACGCGTCGGCGAGACTACCACTCAGAGGTATGAAAGCGGTGCTGCTTAGCGCGTACGCAGAGCCCACCTAGGTACGAGGTTTAATATTGTAGCGTCTGTCTACGAGAGACCAGAGCTTACCCATGTGAAGTCCCCTTTGGTGTCGTTTAAAGAGCTTGCGATGGTAGGCAGGGCCGTGCCTACTGCCGTGAGGTCCAGCGCAGACAGGAAAGTTGCGACCATAATCGCCACAAAACTGAGGTAGAAGGCTCGACTCTTGCCCGGGGCCTTTGGTGGTGCATCATGGGTGAGTGATGGTACATCCTGGGTTAATGTTTGCGCGTCGACATCGTCCAGGGAGCGCGTTCGGGGGGTTTGAATTGGACCGGACATTTTCCAGAGGACGGAGAGAACACAGTGGATTGAGGAAACATCCCTGGCTTTAAGAACTAGGTTGGCTGCGTTTTCCGTCTTTCCGTGCAGCTGCGCGACGCTACCGACGGAAAAGCGGAAGCGCGGAAAAGGCTCGGCGGGAGGGCGCCGCGTCAGCAAATTTAAACCCTTGTGGATACTGTCAGACGCGTCGAGGCGGCTTACTGTGGCTGACTACGAGGATTGCGGAAGAGCGGAAAGTGTCCAGAACGGTTGGCCACAAGCTGTGCTAACGTTACGTGAATCTCAACCGCGGTCACGCGTCTCTTCCGCGAACCACCATCGGTGGCGTCAAACTTTAAGTTTCTGCGCGCCAGTTTAATGGCTCCAGCCACCTCCAAGAAGCGAAAATCCGAAGGAGCCCTTCCGTCCAAACGTCCTGCGAAGCAGCCTAGGCGTACGATCGACTCCTTCTTCTCCCCGCAGGTCCTTGCCCCGGCGAGCTCCACCAACGACAACGACCGAAAGCTGGTGTCTCTTAATGCAGAACAAAACGCCATCCTGCGACAGGTCGTTGACGAGGGGAAGAACGTATTCTTCACCGGCAGTGCGGGCACCGGCAAATCGCTGTTGCTCCGGGCAATAATTAACGCGTTAAAGCGCAAGTACTCCAAGACGCCCGATGCAGGTGCGCTCCTAACGCTTTCGAGAAGCCGCTCACTGACTGCGAGCCCAGTTAGCGTCACGGCGAGCACTGGAATGGCGGCTTCGAATATCGGAGGTGTGATTCATTGGACTCGAGTATCGCCTTCTTGTCTCTCAACTCGAGTCGCCAGGTCTCACATTGCACGCTTGGGGAGCAGTATCTCCGACCCCGACAGAGTTTGAGCTGCAAATTAGCTGTATCAAGAAATGTCGACCGGCTCTTCCAACGGTGGCAGAAGACGCAGGTGCTCATTATCGACGAAGGTGTGTTTCCGAGAACCACGATTCCCAACACAGTCTCAAGCTTTCCCTAGTCTCTATGGTAGACGGTCCTCTGTTCACCCGAATTTGCAAAATTGCCGAATATCTGAAGAAGAGCGACAGCGTGTTTGGTGGCATTCAGGTCTGTACTTGAAACTTTCTTGAAGCAGAATCAGTCGTTCGAACCTTTGGTTACAGCTCATAATCACAGGCGACTTCTTCCAACTGCCCCCCGTCTCCAAGAACGGGACACCAATCTTTGCCTTTGAATGCGAGGAATGGAAGCGGTGCATCCACCACACATTGACCCTTTCGCAAGTCTTCCGTCAAAAGGATGACGGTACGCTTCGAGTCGCAAGAATTCGCTATCCGACTAAGCTCCTTCCCTAGAATTCGTCGGTTTACTGAATCAACTCCGTCTCGGTACCATCACCCCAGCCGGCGACCGCCGACCTTCAAGGGATTATCTCGTCCCCTTCCTCCTGATCCCGCCGGCATCCTCCCCACAGAGCTCTTCCCTCTGCGCCGGGAGGTGGACCACGCAAACTCTACTCGTCTTGCCGCGCTCACCTCCGAAGAGCATAAGTTTGCTTCTCGGGACTCCGGATCCGCGCCCCAAGATAGACGGACAAAGCTCCTCGACAACATGATGGCAGCCAGGGAATCTCTCGCTCAAGGTCTGGAGCCCAGGTTATGCTACTCAAGAACCTGGATGAGCGGTTAGTCAATGGCTCCGTTGGCAAGGTGCTCGGCTTCTGGCGCCAGGCCGACGTGCAGGGTGCTGGGAATGTTTCCAAGAGCGGACCGGGTCCGATACGCAATGTTCGGCTCCAGGAAGACGGGAAGACTCCAGCGCTCCGGACGTCGAGTACCGATGACAAGGAAAACGTGCCGGTGTCAGCGAGTTCCAGCAGCAAAGTCAAGTTGGAGGCAACCAAGGGCAAGGGCAAAGAGAAGCCGCTAGTCTACCGCCGCCTTGAAGGACGAGGAGCGTTATCCTTTGGTGGAGTTCTCGGCGCTGGATGGGTCGTATACGGAAGTCGTGCTCCTAATTCGCGACGAGTTCCGAGTTGAGGACTTCGCTTGGAGCGATTCTCGCTCGCCGGATGCAGGTTCCCCTTATTCTTGCGTGGGCGATCTCCATACACAAAAGTCAAGGTCGCGCCTCCCTCTTTCTTTCGCTCTCCCTCTGTTTAGTAACTTGACTTACAGGCCAGACCATCCACCGCGTCAAGATTGACCTGGGCAAGGTCTTTGAGAAAGGTGGGGACTCCTTCTGGTTCTTTCAGTATCAGGCTGACCCAGCATAGGGCAATCATATGTCGCTCTTTCTCGTGCAGCCTCCATCGCCGGGTTGCAGGTTTTGAGGTTCGATGCCAATAAGGTGTGTCCACTTCACCCTGTCGAATTTCGCGTTTCTCATTCGAGACAGGTCAAGGCGCACCCGAAGGTCGTCAAGTGGAATGCGACGCTTCAGACCCAGTCCTGTGGCTATTAATGTGGCCTCCACCTCTGCGTCAAGTTCCACATCAACGTTGCCCGCTAGGCGCGGTTGCAAAGCCTTAAATTCGCATATCTATTGATCTTATGGACATTTTATTAGAGATATTCACGCCGATGTTAATGTATGTTTTAGTCTTTTAGACAATATGTAGTCCATAGTTTGGATTGTAATAGGCTGAGAGGAGGTGGGGAAATACACGAGTTCCAAGCATAAAATACATGATAGGACCGATCCTAGTCCTTGTCCTCTAGGAACGCGTCCAGTTCCGCATCCAGATCTGCAGCTGTCTTGATCGGACGTTCATTCCGACCACGTCGTTCACCGCCCCTCGCCCCGTTCGTCTGCCACCATCCTTCCCTCCGTGGTCTCTCCGGACCCCGTTACTCCTGCCACCACCATTTCTACGAGGCTCGCGCTCCGCGCTCAGGTTCAGACTCTCTACCCCACCGCACATCCCGACCCTCCCTACCCCATTCCAGTCTGTCATCCGTACGGGTGTCCTCCAGGATGTCGGCGTACATCGTCCCTCCAATGCTGTCAGCGTACATAGGTACCTCGATTTCTAGCCCGGCGCGGCAGTGGCGCTGTAAGTCGCGCCTCGAGTGTATCCGGCCGGGCGCGCATGACAGATGTGCGTTCGAGGAGCGTTCGGCCATCGGTAGGACATATAGTCGGAGCGCATCTTGGATATGGGTGAAGATAGAACGTCGGGTTCCGGCTCTGGCTCAGGCTCGTCGTCTGCTCGGATAAACGCGTCGAGCTCCGCATCGAGTGCCGCCTTCTCCTGTTCATCATCCTGCCCGGGGCTTCCTCGTCGCCGACGCTTGGGAGCGGGTGCAGGCGCGTTCCCCTCCTCGAATTTTTCTTTCCCCGCCGTCCATCCATGTTTCCTGTAGAACTGGCTGTCCTTCTTCGCCCCACGCTTCTTCACATCATCTATCCTTTGCCCAGCGCATGCGGATTGTGCCTTTGAGGCCGTCGCCTTTACCGAGACTCTTGTTGATGCGGTCCTCCGGTGGCCAAATGGCGACGGGAATGGGCTTTGCTGTTATATACCCCTCTGCGTCGGGCTCCTCCGATATGTGCTTTTGCAAGGACCGATATGCGGCGCGCGCGTCGGCTTTTGAGGTGAACACAAAGACGCAGCGTTCGTCGTCGACCTGACGCGCTTGGTAAATTTGCTTCGAGGAGGGAGAGAAGAGTGGGTTACCCATTCAAGGCCAAGCGGATGGGAGTCAAAGTGTGTCGCATAGGCGAATAATCCAGCGGTGGGGAGACTTGATATGGGTGTTCCATGCAGTAATAATGCGTTCCCTCGGTTGGTCGTATCTGTTGTCGTTATAAGACGCAGTCCCACGCTTAGAATACATGGTTCATGGTAAATACCTTCATCCATATCAACGTCTTCCTCGTCCATGGCATCCTCTTCCCCGTGTTTGCGCTTACCGGTAGAAAAAAAGCACAAACATTCGTAGATCAGGCTTTGTCGCCGCATCCCCCAGGACATGCTGCCAGCGCACCTTGCCGACCCTCGTAGCCACCGATTCTGACAAGAGGTAGACTTTGCTGGTGCCTATGCGGTTGGCGAGAGAAGCTTGCTCTGCCGCAGTTGGCAGTTGCTCCTCATAGGCGGTGTCGTCGTAGGAAAGGTCGGGAAACGCGTCGGGAGCGCTGTCGTTGAGTGCTTCCATGGGATGGGCGAATGGGCGGGAAGGGAGGATGGTGGACAGAGTTGAGAGAGAGCCGTGATGGGCGCCTAATTTCTCACGTGCGTCTATTCACTTTCTCCGCAAACTGTCATGAGCGCCGAAGAAGAGACTCAGGTCGTCGGTGAACAAGAACAAGATTCACAGAAAGAAAAACGTTAGCCCGTCGCAATTCAACGCTTCATTCGCTGACGCCCTGTTGCAGCATGGGACACAGACGATATTGACCAGTGAGTTTTTTTTTCGGTTTCGCTGTTGCTTTGATGCTGAAATCACTGGCAGTGTAAGATGACGCCGCACTGGTGTTGCCACTATCTAACCTCCAGCAGTGGAAAGTGGACCCTTTTGTGCGAGAAGACTACAAGGCGGCAAAAGCCATTCCTCGAAGAGTCCTCTTTCGCAACCCTATTCCCGAAATACCGCGAAAAATATCTGCGAGAAGTATGGAGTGCGGTAACGCAGGCTTTGGACGCCCAAGTACGTTTGCGCTAGGTCCTCCGCCTCTCACCCATCTCACCTTGACAGTATCTTGCTTGCACGCTCGACTTGGTTAGCGGTTCAATGTCCGTCCGAACAACCCGTAAAACATACGATCCATATATCATCCTTAAAGGACGCGACCTCTTGAAACTCCTTGCGCGAGGTGTCCCCGTCACCCAGGCCGTTAAAATCCTCGACGATTCAGTCGCCTGCGACATTATCAAAATCGGGACATTGGTGCGGAATAAAGAACGGTTCGTGAAGCGGAGACAGAGAATAATTGGGCCGGACGGGAGTACCCTCAAGGTAACCTTCTTGCTCACCCTTTCGTAATTCGCATTAATATTTTCCAGGCCATCGAGCTTTTAACCCAGTGCTATGTCCTAGTTCAAGGAAACACTGTCAGCGTCATGGGACCGTATAAATTCCTCAAAGAGGTTCGGCGCATAGTTCTTGATTGCATGAAGAATATACATCCCATATACCGCATCAAAGTGTGTTCCACCATTACCTTTAATCCGGCGCAAATAACATTCCAATAGGAACTCATGATTCGACGAGAACTAGCCAAGGACCCGAAGCTAGCCACGGAATCATGGGATCGATTCCTCCCTACGTTCCGCAAACGCCATCTGAAAACATCCGAGAAGACGGCGAAGAAGAATGAGAAACTCGAGACCAAGAACGAAGCTCGCACTGCCGCTGGGCTGCCTGCTGCCGGACCCTCAAAACCAGCCAAGAAGGTGTACACACCCTTCCCACCGTCACAACTGCCTCGCAAGGTATGCTCGTTTTCTTTTGACTCGTACCGTCCCCTGACACCGTTTAGATCGACTTGCAACTCGAATCCGGCGAGTACTTCCTCAAAACGCACGAAAAGGAAGCCCGAGAGGCGGAGCGTCGCAAACAAAAGGTGATTGTATTTCGTTCCAGACGTCAGCCGCCGCTAAGCAAGTGTCTCAGCAATCCGAAACGACAGCCAAACGACGCGCAGAACGGGCAGAGGCATTCGTCGCGCCTGCGGAACAAGCCGCGCCGACCATCGAACAAAAGCGGCATCGGAAGCGCAGTGCTGTGGATGCCGATGTTGATGATGAAACTCGAGGAGATGGAGAGGATGCACCGAAGAGGAAAAAGAAAAAGGAAAAGCAAGGTTGAGTGCCAGTTAAGCAGAATTTTGTCTCGTATTTTGTATTCCATTGTGCCTGAATGCGATGGCGAAACAAACGATCAGGTTCCGCGAAACAGGATCATTTCGCCTAAATGGGAGATACCGCTTGAAACGAAGTCAATTCACTTTAGACGCTTCCAAGAGCGCCCACGAAGGCCCACGACCACCCCTTCACGTCAACCATCATGAGCGGTGTCGGGTCCCCGGTCAAGAATGTCGTCGTTTTCCAAACCCCAGCGTCCCTGCCGCCCACTGGCGCCGCTGGAAAAGATGTTCGCTATAACAGCGGCCCGCGGCCCGCGTCTGATGGTCTTTACGACCCCTATGCCCCACACATCCCTCTCTTGCCAAACCGCACCAGCGCGCGCGCACGACCAGGGTTCGCCTCGACCCGCAAAGGCCAGCTCGAGTATCTTTCTTTGTCCGGCGCGACGTACGAAGATTTCGACCCACGCCACCTCTACGTCGATGGAAAGCAGAGTCTCACTCCCAGTCCGGCCGAAACGGAATTCCTCAAGACGCCTTTGTCTGCGCTTTTTCCTGGAGGTTTACCACAACCCCCGCGGCAGCATCCATTTGCGACCGGTTACGAGGCCCCCGAATGGATACCCATTGCGGTCCATGTCGTATTGTGCCTCCTAGCATATCCAGTGTTACTCGTTTTTGTCATAGTTGCTGGTCATAAAACTCTCTTTTGGAGTCGGCTCATAGTTGGGGTGGGCTGCGGTGCCGTCGGTGTTGCGTTGGGCTTGAGTATCGCTCGCCTCGCTCAGAGGTTTTTGGAAGCCGCCAGTGGGTCCTTTTTAACCTCGCTGGATTCAAAATTCACCTGTTTCATGTAGCTTGGGCGACCCTCATCCATCAATCTCGACTTCCCGACAACCCAGGGATCAGAATGCGAGATTTTGCCTCCGGGTCACAGTATCCAACCAGCATTTTGGCTGCTTTACGTCTTCTCTGGAACCGTACGTTTTATCGAGGCACTTCTCGGGGTGCACGGAGGCATTATGAGTATGTTCTTTCGAATTTCCCTATTTCCCTACATCCAGTCGACATGTGCTTCACAGTTCTCGTCCCTGGTCTTTGGTCGTTCTCTTCTTCCTCCTCCTCGTGCTCATATCCGGAACACTTCCATTCATTCTTGGTCGAGTGGTGGAAATCAGTGCTTAATTGAGGTAATTTGGTTCCTGGCATATGCACTGAATACGGTCTCACATCAACGGGGCTAGCACCAATATGAAACATACACCGAAGTCGCCGTCGCCGCGGACTCTAGTGACGCTGACATTGAACGAGCTACCGTCCTTGATCCTGCCTTCAATGCAAGTCCCCCTCTCGTCCATTTCACGAGCGCTGCCTAATCTGCTCGCAGGATTTCACATTGACCTGGACATTGTCTCCTTTCTCCAGCCACGGGGCTTTACCGCCCGCCGTTTCGCTTCAGTGGGAGCAAGACACTGTGTATTTCTCTGAGACGACTCGCTCTCAGCTTCTTCCTGGTGGAAGTGGCTTCGGGACGTTCGAAGCTAACGTGACCGCTGCGTCGCTTGATACGAATCCTTCTCAATCGACGGCGACTCCATCTGGACAAACCCTCGACAGCGGCATGATTTTGAGGTCAGTATTAACTTGAAGGTCCTGGTGCCCTTGGGGATTAAATGAGCGCCCAGATATCCTAGATGGGGTATCAGAATCCACTGCTCCAAGTTCAGCGACCCCAACACAATGTGCGTCTGAATCCCGATGGCAAAAACGGATATTCACCCTTGTTCAGCATACCGCGCTCGGAGGCGTCTTTTACTTATGTTTTCACTCCTCGGGATATGCTGAAAAACTTATTCTCGTCGTTTCAAATGGATTTCCCCACCGTTCTGGACACTCCCTTTAACACGACGGATGCGATGCGGATAAACGACACATTCCCGACCGGTTTGAACGCGGACGAAATAGCATTGGCATGTATGTCGATGAATCTCTACCATTTCTAGTAGCTGATACGAGTCCGACGTTCAGCCCTGTTCAGTGATAACGGCGTAGCTCACAGCTTCAAGAGCGTGCCCATTTCGATGGGTATGTTGAACTTGGGGAATCCGGCCATTTTCTCAATAATGTCCAGGTGAGGATGGCAATGGTTTCATCTCCATAGAAACTTTGCTGGTCCGCCTGAACACGACGAACACGCCCAATGGAACTTTCTTGACCCACAGCGATATCCCTGTACCGGATGTCACCGGTCAGTAATTCTTCATAGAGTGAAAAGTTCTTAACTCATCCAATGATCGTTAGGACAAAACACATTCATCGGGCTCGACGCCGCCGTTTGCCTGGAATTGTACGAGCCGTGGGTTGTTGAGACTTACAATAACAGTATCGGTGTACCGACCACGATGCGCATTGTGAGCAAAGGCAACACTATCCTCAATGCAAATGCGACGGTGTTCGAGGAGAGAAACGTGGGACTTCCCGTTGACGGATCCCACCGTAAACAGACACCTGAACTCCTCCAAACTACTTACGGTTTACGATGTCGCGCATGGGAATTCGGCGAATCAGCTTCTCAAGGTCGGTCGGCCCATGTCCTTCTGACCTTGCTCTCATCTCTCCCCAAGGACAATGGTCGGGATTCCTTCTACGTACCATCGCCCACATTGGTGCGTCCGCTGTGTTCTTATCGAATCAAGTACTGACCGTAATCTAGGTGTCCTTTACGGGCGGCGAAGGTCCTCACGGATACCTGGAACTCTCGCCAACCTACTTTGCTCAGGAGCGCGCTCTGGCGGACGCATCAAATGTGCTCAGTTATTTCGCAGGCTCAGGCCAGACTGTCGCCCGGTCTTTTGCCGACAGCGTCCTCTCCGAGACCCACATCAACACCTTCCAAGCCGTAGTCGTCCTCGTCATTGTCCTTGTCCTCGGTCTTTTGGCCGGCTTGTTTGTGCCGAAGCTGCCCATGTCTGTGCCCCGCCGCGGATTCGAGCTGTACTCGTGGATGGCCTCATTTTATAGCCACGAGCTTGTCCTTGCCGAGATCGATCATACGGAGGCTCTGTCCAAGCGGATGGAATTGGCCAGTCTACAAAAGTATTTGGGCGACTTGAGGTTTCGTTACAACTTCTAGGGACTTGGACTTCCAACGGACTGGGCCTTTATTATTTATTCTATTACCTGGAACTCATCATATGTAGCCGTCCTACCAGTAACTTACCACGGACGCATTAGATGCTATTATTTAGATAGTCTTTGCGAATTGTAGTCGATTAGCGAGCCCTGCAAGTGAGTATTATTTGGATCATCGAATCTGGACAACAAAGCCCTGCTATCTGGAATAGGGATGGAAGTTATGCTGGCCGCGCGTATTCGAGCGAGCCGGGCCAGCCCCACCGGCATTCATCATCATGCGACCAAAATTGGGGTTCATCGCACCCGCCATGCCTGGACGCATTCCCTGCCATGCCCATCGCGCCCATTCCAGTCCCAGTGCCACCAATCGGGCCCATCCCCATCCGCATCCCACCCATGCCCATGTTACCCATTGGGTTCATGCCCGTCATACCGTTCATACCGCCCATCATGTTCATGCCGCCCATTCCTGCCATGGGATTGAATGCGTTCATGCCCATACCCATCCCCATCATCGCCATCGGGTTCATACCCATCCCCATCATCGGCATTCCTGCGCCCATTCCACCAGCGCCCATTCCAGAGCCCATCCCAGTGCCCATCCCGGCATTACCCATTCCGCCGTTGCCCATTCCGCCGCCCATTCCGCCGTTCATCCCGCCGCCCATGGTGTTGCCCATCATGGGGACCGGCCCCATCTGACGCTGGTACATCATCGACAGCTGCTGGGGGTTGTTCCCAAAAGGCATGCTACTTTGCGGCGGTGTCCGAGAGTCTCGGTCGTTGAACGCTGCGTCGCGGCCTCCATTCGCCATCCGACCTTGGTCACGCTGACTGCGTGGTTGGGCCATCTTGACTTCAATCTACACAGAGAATGGATGCCATGAGTGAACGTCGAAGGCTCAGGGAATCCGATTCGTACCTCCTTGTCGTCAATGGTCAGGCCCAGTTTACCGACGAGTTGGTCGGCGTTGGTAGCGTCCTCGAATGTGACAAAGCCGAAGCCTTTCGACCGTAAGGAGTCGCGGTCAACCATCACCGTCGCATCCACAACTTTGCCATCTAGAGAGTAACCTCGGTCAATCGTAGGGTCACCGAGATAAATTATCGAAACTCACATGAGCTGAAAAACTCCTTCATCGACTCGGAGGTCGTCGTGGGAGACAAACCACCCACGAAGTAACGGGTATTTCGCAGATGCTCTTCCCGAGGAATCGCCCGCTTGGGATCAATCTGTTCCACGATGACGGGGTGTGTATTTGAGAACAGGTCAAGTAGCTTACCGCCTTGCCGTCCAAGAAGTGCTCACGGCCCAGGACAGTCGCTACTGATGCCGGATCCTCAAAGGTCATGAAAGCGAATCCCCGGGAGGTTCCTGAGGGGTCACGCATAATCGTACACGCATCGACCTTGGGCTGTGTGAGGGAAAGCCCCAAAGTCCGGCGTTGTAGAAAATACCTTGCCAAATTCGGAGAAGTAGTTCCTTAGACCTTCTGTGCGAGGAGAATGACGGAAAGAGCGTTATGATTAGCTACATAAAACAATAGGTGGATGTAAAACGAATACCATCTGTTGTGTCCCAGTTAAGTCCGCCAATAAACATTTTGCTATGTGGACGGTAGGTGAATGTGGACCATAGGTGACCGTAGGTGAAGAGCAAAGACGAGCGGCAGGCAAGAAGTAACAAAAGAGGGTGACCAAATCAAAGATGATAACGAGTATTAGTATCCGGCAGAGGTAGACGCAGGAGACGGAGAAAGACCGCGAATAGCGAGGTAACGTAACGGGTATAGCTCCAGCATACGTGGTGTAGATAGCTAGCAGGCATATGCCACGAAGGATCTATTAGCGGTGGGTGAAAGAGCGAACTTACCCAGCGTCGTGCATTTCAGAAGGCTTCTTCCCGAATACGGTATCCTCCGAAGAAGATATACTGTATGTTTGGGTGGAGTGCGTAGGGATGGCCGAGGTCGACTGGGTGCGAGGTGGGAGCTCTAAGCGCTGTTGCCGCTCTTGACTTGGTGTTTGCTGGTACGCCGAAAATTGCTGGGCAATTTGTGCAGAGTAAGACAGAGACGCCGCATTTTGGTGCTGGGAAGACGAAGCAGAGGGCGGGGCAGACGCTGGTTTGGCGGGGAGGTTGTGGTGGGTCTCGTGCTTCACTGGAGTCGGCGCTGAGGGCTGGACATCCCGGTTTGGTGTCATCGGGAGCTGGTCGTCTCCAGGAGCAGCAGTCTCGGCGTCGTCGTCGCCGTAGATATCTGGGAATGAGGATGAGAGGAGATAGTCGAGTAGGAGAGGTCACTCGCCTCCGTACAGGTCGTCGACGGGCACCTTTGACATGGTACGAGGGCGAGTTGGCAGTGTTGACAGCTGACTTGAATTCAAACTCCGCTGATCGAGTCTCCTGAGTCTCATCAAGTTTCAACGTTCTGCTCTTACTACTCTGCTCGACCTCTCTCCGACGTCTATCGTCTGCGCTCTCAGTCACTGCCAGCAACGGAATGTCCCAATATTTACCGAATTCAACGTAGATGTCCGTTCATCGAAGATTCCCACTGAGGTCTCAAACTGTCTCAAGCCAAGTTCCACCTGGAGGCGAGAAACCTTTGGATATCTCTGATTCTCTGGACATGCATCCTATCGCCAGAACCGTTGAGCAGGCAGGAACTGGGTAGTAGTAACACGACCGAAAATCGACGCGACCACGTGGTTCTGTTCTCCCAGTCGCGTCGCGGTCAACCCCAAAAGCAAAGCTACCAGAATTGAGTCGAAACCAAGGCCATCCGGTAGCATACGGGCGCTTCTCTTGCTCAAAGTGCGTCTTTTAACAGGCAGCTGATTCTTTTTTGAAGTATGCAGCAAAGCATCGCTGCATACATAGCAGACGTATCACAGAAATATCCAGGTCCGATAGGTCCGTGCGCTATGTGACACATGCCGACAAACGGTGTCCTGGTTCTTGCGCGCCGTCGGACTGCTGCAGTCACAGCACGACACAAATATGACCGGACTCGTTCTCGAAGCCGATCCACACTCTCATAGCCATGGTCCAGGTCAACGAGGCCCGGTCGTCGCCGAACCATGGCCGGAAACACCATCAGCCTCGCGGCCGCGACACACCACCGAAACTGGCCCTGCAGCGCATCAATGACTGTCAGCGGGCTACTTTCAAAGAAACAGTCCACCCCCGCGTGAATTTCATACCCTGAGTTTCTCATAGAATTTAATCTCCCGTCCCTTGGCGAACGGTGAACTATGCATCGCCTTCCTACTGTGCCCCCATGGGTCTGGTTTGCTCCGCGGTGGGTGTCTGACCTCCAGACAGACCGTTCTCGGTCAATTGATAAAATGTCGGACTAATCTAGCAGGATACTCTGATCAGCCTTCATTTTACGCTCCTTCGCTCCAGTGCTTGACACGCGTCCCCGGGGAGGTGGCGGAAGTTCCACACAAATTCCAAGTCATCAAAGTAGCGGGCCGCACAGAGCGGCTGCTCAGCGGAAGGGATTGGAAGGTCCGGTTCCGTCGTCGTGCTCGCCCATCTTACGGGTTTATCTGACACTGTGCGAAGAAATGGGATTGTCGGCAAAACCTCAGTTGAAGCCAAGCTCTTGTTTTACGATGTTTTTTTTTTTTGCCTGGTACTCCTCATTCCTACGAAATTCCGACGGCTCAACTTTCCAGGCTGTTTGCATCGTTTTGTGCGCTCGAATACCGGCCATGCGCAGCAGACGAGCAGCATCAGTACAATGTGACCCCTGCCGTGAACACTGAACATGGAGCGCTGAAATATGGGCGTCAAGTCGAAATGAATTAGAACAAGATGGGACCCATTGAAGCTGCTGATATCATGCTGCTTGTCAGTGCGGCGCCCAACCAATGACCACAACAAGACTTCGAAGATGCGCGCGTATGAAAGCAGCCCTGGAATTGCGCCTAATCGAGCTTCTCACGACCGCCTAGTAGACATAATGAAACGTCCAGCTATTATGGGAATGGCCCATTTTCGTCTTCCCCATGGGCCGCAGGCAAAATTCTCTATCTTTCGGGATGAAAAAGGCAGGAGGGACCCCATTTTCCGTTTTGCGGCATCGCGGGCGGTTTAACTCTGTTTAACTTGGCCTAACTTGAGTGCGGCGATCAAGTGATTCCACTTGTATGGCCGCCGTCTTTTAATTGTCGTCAACATGTATGGGGCAACGGGTACACCAAGCCGGGGGAGGCCGGGGGCGACCAAGCGGAGGCTAATCTGACCGGCTCTACCGAGCATTCCTCGAAATCAGTCGGTGATGCTCGAGATCCGTTAGCGCCGATCCCGCCAAGAGTCGAAGAAAAAGTAAGAAAGGGTCTGAGGAGAATAGAGAAAGCTGGACCACTGCGGGAACAAGATGAATTAATGTTAAAACGACAGCTTGCAGATTAAAATGGCGGGGAACGGCAGGGGCAGCGTTATGCCACACACCGTGCCTGGAAAGCAGGTCGGGGTATTCTCAGAGTGCCCGGAAAAATCCAGAACAACGCGAGGAACTGAGGTGCGGTCTCAGACACGCCCATAGCATGCTGCAGATATTTTACATATATGGGCCAAGCGGTCAATAAGAATACTGATGAGAGAACGTACTGCACCTCAATAGTGATCTTTCGAGTTGGTTGGTCCCACCAAGTGGTTTCTTTGATTAATAGGCTCTCATGCCACTGTGACTGGTGGCGTAGAATGTGAGTTAAGGCGGGCACAAGAGGTCTGGAAACGAAGGATCAGTCGCAGAGAAACGGAAGGTTCCACGATTCACACTTGTGCCAGGATAGACGGACCATTTGAAACCTCATCAAGGGCGATTTCGAGGACTGGTCATGGCCAACCAGTGGTAGAGAGGCTGGCAAGCAATATGGTGACCGAGAAAGTCCAATTCTGTTCGAGTCGGGCCGAATGGTGAGGAAATTTCGGGCCCGCTGCACACCAAAGTCGTCGGGTTCTTTCGAGGAGGGCGACGGGGAAGCGAGGGACGATTCAGGCAGGTTGAAGGCAGGTTGAGGGACCCACGCGGAGGCAATTCATATAAGAAAATGGACGATGGCGGTCGCGCGGACCGCTCGGCGCTGTGGGAACAAAGTTCTCCTCGTCTTCTCTGAGTTTGTCATCTTCTTCTTCGTATGGATGCAAGGTTTAACCAAACGCTCGGCCTGGAATTCTTTGGATCTCGATTTGACCGTCTCCAAACTTCTGTTGGTTCTTCAAGTTGATATCAACTGCGCAAAAAGCTTCAGGGAATCTTGAACGCCCCAAGCGAGGGTAGCAAGGACTGGCGGCGAGAGCAAGCAGAAGACGACGCGAGCACAAGACGGCGAGCAAGATAAGACCTTAATGGTTCTGAGCAAATGGTTGTACGCGGATCCGTCAAGAAGAATGGGGATAATTATCATATGGCACACAGGGCTGACAGCCTGGGCTGCGATTCGGATTTTTTAGTTCCCTCTTCTTCCCGTAACGAGCTGGTCCTGTTTTTCCTTCGCCCCCCAGTTTAACCCTGGCGCTGAACGCAGAGGACGGCCGTTACGGCACAAGAGGCCTATCTGACTGTCACTAGGACGTTCCCCGGCTCAGCGCGTCGCCTTCGTTGTCGAACGCCGCTTCCCTTTACCTCTCTCTCTCATCATGGCCACACCCTCGCCCGGCAACCGTCTCCGCCCAAAGACAGACATCGCCGACTTTTTCAGAGCAGGAAACAGCTCAAAGTCGCGTGGCTACCGACACCGATGAACCGCCCTCACCTACGCACCTTTCTGAGCCAGAGTCCCTTCTTAGGAAGCGGAGCAGCAGAATCCCAGTTTCTGGGCAGGCCACGGAAAAAGTCGACCGTTTCCGACGCGTCCAGTTCATCTGCAGGCCGCCTGTCCGACTCGGACGTTCGCCAGAGCAATGTATCATCGAGGAAAGCAGAACCCAGGTTAGTTTATCCGATCGTCCAGGAGTAAACCAGTCTCTCATCCATATTCTTATGCAGACCTGCTCTTCCACCGCTGGCTGACAGTTCTGAACGTCCGCTGCCTGCGACGCCCATAAACACCCATTCTCCATCCCTGGGCTCCAAAATTGCCGCCCGTTTCGCTCCTTCACGACAAAAGTTGCTTAATCTTTCCCCGCGGAAGCCACTTCCGCCTTCAACTAATGACCACACATCTGATGCACTCTCATCTCGCACTTCACCGTCTCGCGGAACCTCCGCAGACTCCTCGTCGGACCATCGGTCCACTACGCCGCGCCCTGTTCAGCCCACCATCACTGTATCTCTCCCTCCAGATAATCTCGAGGGTTATGAAGGCATGTTCACACTTCCGACAGCGACCAGGACCTCGGACGATGATCCACCATCAACACCTACCGCTGCTGCTCCGACCCCGCTACGCTTTCCCGCCTCGCAGGCGTCAGCACGCCACCCCGGCGCAGATACTACGGTCAAACGCCGGAGTTCCCGTTCGGTCACGGAGGAGAGATCATCGAGTCGATCGTCTCGCATGTCGCGGAAGCCCATCGGAGATACTTTTAAGCACACGGAAGTAGATTCCACCGATGCAGAGGATTCCGAGGCCATCATGTCAGATTCCCCCAGACCATCGCCGTCCATGGCAGGCGGGCCCACTCCAATTGCGGAGAAACGGAGGACGCTAGCTACGATGCCGTATAGCTACTCGTCACCCAAGTCGATCATGAAGCCCACCTCAGACCGGTCCCACCGACCGCCGGCCTTCCCCCCTCCCCCTCCACCCTCCGACCCACCCTCTTCCGCCCTTCCGGTGATACCTTCCTTCGACGTCCTCGCAAACCGAACGGTAGCCCTTCCATCGACTCGTCGGCTGCGCCACGACAACGTGCACACACTTTATCGGGTGTTTCCAGCCCCATCCTCCCTATTTCACCATCCTCTCCATTGTCCGCTCTTCCATCGAGGCGCATCACTAAATCCACTGTCGGAGGGACTACCCCCGTCGCACCCGGTAAAGTGGGGGATGAACCAACCGGCAAAGAAAACCTGGACCTTGAAAAGGCTTCAGCTGAGCAGTTGCGCCAGGCGCTCGCCTTGAGAAACCAACAATTCGACGAGCTCGCCAGCTATCTACTTAAAATCACTGAAGCTCACGTTGCCGAAAAGCACTGCTTTACTCAAGAAAGTCGCATCGCTCGAGCAAGACGCCACGCGCAAGGACAACGAGATCAAGGGTCTTACTTGGCTAGTCACGAACAACCCTCGACCAGGCAGCTCAGGATCGGTGATGCTGTCAAATATGGCGTCGAGGTCCACCCCCGCATTGGAGCTGGACCAAACGTCGAGCTTCAGCCCGTCCAACCCCGCCGAGGACTCCGGAGCTGAATCGCACCAGACACTAGTCAGGTGCAGAGGAGTCGGTATGGGGTTCGGGCACTTCTGGCGGCGAATCTTCGTCGTCGGGGCGAGTCAAAAAAGCGAAACGAAGCAGTAATCTGATGTCGAGCTTTTATCGCTCGTCAACTAAAACCGGACGACTGGACGCCCAGGCCGTTATTCCTACGGCCTTGCAATACCCATCCTAGTCCCAACACCAAAAGGTCATCAATTTCGTCTTTCGGTAGCTCTTCATCTTCCACGTCCTCCCTCTCGCTTGGTACCCTCACACCGGCAACGACTGTCATTTCCCTCCGTTCTATCCCCGAGACAACAGCGCCGTCGACAAGGTCACAGGATCCGGTCGTCGCAGCGGCTATTCTCGCGGCGGAGAACCAGCGAGCAAAAGAAGAGCGACGCGCAAGTCGCGCCTCTAACCGACTATCCGCTCCTTCCATGACCGCACCCTCGCCAGGCCGCTGCATATTCCGCCAATCACCTGAAGCGTATACGACCTCCGTCTATCGCCCAGGTGCTTGCCCAGTCCCCGAAAATGGAGCATGGACGGGACAAGCTGCGCTCCTATGGCACGAGCGGGTCCGCTTCAAGTTAACGGTAGGCCATTTTTCCCAACCCTTCAGTGCTGCGACTGAGCCGACGTTTCAGGACCAAACTAATTCGTGGTCTGACCTTTTCACCGTCAAACTCACGTTCATATCCACCGCATCCCCCTACAAACATTACACGCTCATTTCGTCCCACATTCGTCTGTGCGCCAGACCCTTATAATATCCTCGTATCGATATGTGCGGTTTTCACCTATTGTTATTAAGTTAATCGGACAGGTCACTCATGTATCGCACCAATGCATCGCATCTCTAGCTCACCTTACTCGTCACTTATTCCTCATTGTGTATCTACACTGTATTCATACGCACATTCTTACTTTGGAAACATTGACCATTCTGGACTTTGCAATCTCCCGAAATCCTCGTAGTAAGCAGCTACGACGAAGACCAAACGCGACAGCGGAACTCGCGTCCTGACGAACGACCAGTGATACAAATACGAATTATGACTGTGTACAGCTAGAAGATGCTACTGAGCACAGCTGCTCATCTGCGCCTCCCTGGCCGAATCCTGCGCTGGCGGTCGTTCTCTCTTCGGCCCTCCTTTCCTCACCAGCGCCATCCCCATCGTCGTCGACCGGCCGCTTCCGTTTGGGCCGCTCCTTGAGCTGCAGCACCTCGCCTTTCTCGCGCTTCTTTTCTGCGCGCTTGTCGAGGACACGGGCAAGCTCGACGTTTTTGAGGATAGTCGCGCTGCTCGGTGCGGGATTGAGAAAGCTCGACGCGAAGTTTGGCCGTGTGAATTGCGGCTTCGTGGGCTGGGCCGTTTGTGAACATCAGACAGTAGGAAAGCTGAACTGAGCGACGCACCAACTTGCTCTGTGAGCATACTCCACTTGAACTTGGGTAGATATTTCATCGTCCAGACGTCGTCACGCCAGCGTGTGCCCTTCTTAGCCGCCGATGGGTTGTGCGTTGAGCATCTCGGCGACGCTGCGTGCGACTTTTTTGTCTTTGAATTCGACCCAACCCTCAGTAAAGTGCGCCTTTTTGGTCGAGGTGTATTTCCGTCGGAGGTATGCCCGTTTGGCGTCTAATAAACGGTGTTGGAGAGGACGGTGAAAGAGGGAAAAAGGTACAAACCCTCTTGCTGGAGATAGACACGACCGACGTCGCCGTATGCGGTCATGAGATGGCGGACCTTTGTGGGACGCATGCCAGGGGGTATGCGGGATATGTAGATGACGCCTGCGCGGTCCTGGGCTGCTTGGAATATCGCAAGAGCTTCGCGGGTGAGGGGTTTGACAATTTTTTCTGCTGGGCCAGAGAAGCCTTCGGGGTCCATTCCATTCCGGCAGTTCGTCTGGAAGTTCGTCTGGTAGCTCATCTGGAGAAACCTTTTCCTCCTGCTCCTCCTCGACAAGTTTTGACCCGCTAGCGACATTGTCCATGGTAGAGAGCAGCATCAAAGCGGGGTCGCAGGCCGGTGTTACGGCAACAGGCGGAGTTCGAATTCGGATTGAAACTCCGTCCATCACTCTCAAGGCTTTCTACATCGCGCACCAGCACAAGGCATCGTTGAGCTCACTGCAGCCAGCGTCTGTGCCTTCGTGACTCGCGATCTCAGAGGTCCGTGCCTTCACTATGCTCGACCTCTCAATCCGACTGGCTCTGATGCCGTCTCTTGCTTGCCTTCATTCGTCTCTCACTCTAGTAAATGTCCTGGAACGCATCTTACCCTCCGCCCCCCCGCCGCTCTCGTTCTCGCTCCCCCACCCGCGGCTCCTATCCGCCCCGCGCAGACCCTCCATATCCACCCGACCAATACCGCTCTGAGTGGGAGGCCTACGATCGTGACCGGGCTTGGGCATCCTACGAGCGCGAGCGCGTCGCATACGACTACCGTAGAGGACGCAGTCGCAGTCCTCCACCTGAGCGTGCGTGTCTCGAGCTTCTCTGTTGTCCTCCCATCTCATCCCAAAAAAAACTAGTCAATCGTAAACGTCAGCGCTCCGGCTCGCCGTACGACCGCGACCGGTACGACCCGCGCCCGCGGTACAACGACGACTACTGGTTTGACCTCCCTTACCACCTGGTACCCTTGATGCCCAACTGACGCTGCTCTCGTAGATGGCCATGGTCGATATGGTGGTGGTGGTTACGGCTCGCCCCCGCGCCGTGGGACACTCGTCATCCTTCCCGTCTTCGCGTGGTCGCCCACCGCCGCCGGATCCACACACGTTCGAATATCCTGCGTCAGCTGAAGCAGTATGCAGAGTGGTTCCGCTACTTTTTCGCCCAGGCGGCTCTGGAAGAAGACAACGCCGACAAAGTCGCAGAGCAGGCCGCCGGAGACGGCTCCAAGCCTCGAAACGGCATCAAAACCAAGTGGGAAAAGTACAAAAAAGACTTTGCTGCTGCACAGGTTCGTCGTCTCCCGTTTTCGCATTTCAAAGTACACTTCTACGTACTACCTTCAACGATGATGATCCGATTCTGAATACTCGTTGTATTGTAGCTGCAGACGATGTTTGAACACCACAGAAAATCTCCATGGTTCAGTGAAAAGTATGACCCTGCGCCAGAGTTCGAGAGTCTGCGCAAGCGCGTACGCAAGGAGGGCTGGAACGGCCGCCTCAACACATTCCTACTCGATCTCGAGGCGGGCAAATTTGACCCCGACTTGAATGAGCCCGAGCCTGAGTCGCCTGTCAAGGAGAACTGGCAGCGCAACGAATGGGAGCGGAGAGAGCGCTGGCCCCGGCACCCTCGGCCTGACAGTGTTGCGAACCCCAATGCCAACGCCGCTCCCATTTCGGAAGATCCCAAGGTCAACGCGGATGATGACGAGATGCAGTTCAATATGAATGTCGAGGAGGATCCGACGGAGGCAGATACCCAGCGGGCGGACATGAACGGCAAGGGCGGTAGCCCCAACAAACGACCTTCTGATCGTGGAGACGAGGTATCGGTCATGCCTGAAGGTAATCAGGTCATGATACGGACTATCCCGCCTGACATTGGACGCGTGAAGCTTGAGGATGTTGGTCGTTCTAACTTCTCATCTTCTTTCACCGCTGATCGTTCCTCTAGGCATGCTCCAAAGTCCCCGGGTTCGTCTATATCGCCCTCGGTGACCCGCTTCAAAAGCGCAACTACTACCGTGCGGGGTGGTTGCGCTTTCGCGACGACGCTGACATGGGTGCCGTACTCTCAGAGCTGTCCGAGAAGAAGGTATCTTCATCACCTGTAAACCTATGAACCTCTATCAATGTTCATGTCCACAGATCGAGGGTTTTAAGCTGCACATCACGCACAACGTCAAGGCGTTCACCAACCGCATCCGATACGCGCCCGAGGTGTCGAGCCGTCCGGACCGCATGGAAAAGGATTTAGCCAATGCGAAGGCGCTGGCGGCCAAGCTCGAGGAAGAGGCGGCGGAGTTGCGGCGGTTGAAAGTCGACCGGACGGGAACGGCGTCCAGCAGAGGGGGTGACGGCGAGGGTACGGTGGAGGGAGAGGATGTGTCGATGCCGGGGCCCCAAGGGGAAGAGGACGAATCGGAGCCGCGGGAGCGGGGATCGGAAGCGGTGGAACGGAGGATTGAGAAGGTGTTGGCTGATATGCGCCAGCAGGGGCTGGTCGATGTGAACGACGACAAAGCGTACGAAGTCAAGAAGGTGTGTTCCTGTTCATTCAACTTTTGGGGTGTCAAACTCAGTGGATTGTGACAGACTACGGTCTCGCTCGATCTGTACCTAGCATATTTGCGCGCGGCGTTCCACACCTGCTACTACTGCTCGATTATAACAGACCATCTCGAGGAGCTGCAGCGTAAGTGTCTGAGGCATGAGCGGAAGCCGCTGTCGAAGCTGCAGTTGGAGGAGATCAAGGCGGCAGACGCAGCGGAGAAGGAGAAGAAAGAGGAGAAGGAGGGCAAGGACGACGAGGAAGCGCCCGTGGACGAGAAGGAGAAGGAAAAAGAGGTCAACAAGACGCCAGGGAAAGATCGTGGGGATAGGGATTGGAGGCGTACTGGTATGTGCTTTTCCTTTGACCTGGATGTGGCTGATGTAGCCCTTTCGAAGACGAACGCTGGGTGGAGTGGCTCGATTCTAAAATTGCGCTCCTAATTAACCGTGAAGCGGTTGACCCGCGCGAATACGGCGGTAAAGGCTACGATGAGTGCGGGACGATCTTATCTACTCTAGTGTCACAAGCTGAACTTCATGCAGGGAACTAACCAAGGCGGTGGAGCCGTTCTTGAAGCAGGAAGACGAGGGCAAGTTCCGCTGCAAGACATGTCAAAAGCTCTTCAAAGCGACGTCTTTTGTGGAGAAGCATATCGCTAACAAACACCCTGAGCTTGTCAAGTCGCTTGACGAGGTGATTAAATATCTGTCATGATGTTTTGCGGAAATCTTGCTGACGCCCATTCGTTTGCAAGATACCTTACTTCAACAACTTTGCTCTTGATCCGCACCGCATCCAGCCGTTCGCCCACCCACCAACAACGGTAGGGAATGGCCAGGCGCCCCCCCCGCAGGCCTATGGGATCCAAACGCCGGCGAATCATGGTGGTGATAACTACGGACGAGGGGGCGGTGGAGGTTCATATTCGGGGTCGTCAAATTACCCGCCCTCACACGGTGGTGGTGGTGGTGGTGGTGGGTCGTGGGACCACGGGGGTTACCCGCCGTATGGGGGCGGGCATTCTTCGGGGCGGCGTGATGACGGGCCGAATGGGCGTCGGTTGAGCGAGCGGCTTGGAGGTTTCGCTGAAGGGGCGGGGCTGCCGGCCAAGCCCACGCCGTCCGCACTGGATTCGGCGCTGGTGAGTGGGAATGGGGGCGCACGTCGGGGTGGTGGTGGCGGGCGTGGGGGAGGCCCATTACCACCCCCACCGCCGGACGCGAAGGAGGATCCGCGAGCTGCCGCAGGGAAGCGGGTGAGCTACCATGATATGGATTTAGTTGCGGAGGTTTGTGCATTCCTTGCTGCTGAAAGACGTCTTTGCTCATTCGCTTTCGTAGGGGGATGTTGAATTAACTTACTAGTGTGTGTGAGACTCTTGACCCCTCCACCGCGTGCATACATGTAAGATGTAGTGTAGTTGAAAAAGACTGATATTTAGCGTTGGTGATGAGCGAGGCATCGTAGCGTTTAGGCGCGTTTTGACGCTGTTGCAGTTCTTTAACTTTGTCGTCGTCCTGGGTTTAATTCATGCCTCAAATCTCATTCCGGTTCTTGTGCTACTGAGCCTTGAGGTCCAAAATTGGTCTGCTTCTAACCGTGAGAATTCCTCCTTGTCAACCACAACCTCTGTCCGGCGGCATCTCCACTGACTACCGGATGGAAATGTCACCAGTGCGTGGAGGTTCTGTGAGTGTACAACTGGACTTTTCGAGGGAGACGAAAGCGCCTGGCTGGCGGTCTGAACAGCACAACCACTGGCGACACACCTACTCTGCCACTCTGGACGAGGTTTTCAAAAAATGAACGCTGCAACCGATCAATAATACTTGCGGCAGCGCCTATATGAGTAGCATGAGAGTCGCTTGCAATCCGCCGCCATGTTACCACCAAATTCAGCCCAACCTGGCCAATTGCATCCAGTCCTTCCCCCTCCTCCGCTCGCTCGCTACCCTCTTACGGTCTTCGACAACTCGTTTGAACGCTCGACGTTCGTTACGGGTTGGCTAGTGCAGGGCGAAATTAACGTGGACGCCTTGGCTAAAGCACTGCGGCGTGTGACCGAAAAATGGCGCGTACTAGCCGGAAGACTTGAAGCTATCCCGAATGTGAGCTTGCCTTTCGTTGTTGAGTGTACTCCAAGTTTCCTGACGCGCTGGTCAGACGAGGAAACTGGCAAATTTGCGTTCCTCTGGGTCCTCTACCTGAGGATTACCCCACCTATCGGCTAACTGCGTCCATCTCCGATGTGCCGCTTGTCGACCTACATAACCTTGCCCCTCGAAACGAGCTCGGACTCGCTCCCGCCGTCGCTCTTCCTCCACCCGTCGAGTCCTCGGCAGAACTCGGACTGGGCGGTCAGGAAAGTCCCTCTTACCGCCTGGCATGTTACACACTTTCCCGGAGAGCCGTCGTACTCGTGCATTGGTTTTGGTCGATCACACGGGGCGTTCGATGGTATTGGCGCAGCCTCAGTGGTTAACGCCCTGGTCGCGGAAATGCGGGGTCAGAAGTGGGACGTGCCTCCGCCCCCGCCGGAAGGATATTCCCCCAATCCCATCGAACGAATGTTGCTTCGGAAGGTCGCCGAACAACCGGCGGAGTATCCCTCACCTGGCTATTCTGCTCTCGGGGTCAAAGGCTCGCTTTGGTTAATGGGTTGGCACCTCCGTGAACGCTACTGGCGCGGGTCTATCCACCGAATATTTTGCATACCAAAGGACTGCATCTCGTTACTCGTCGAGGGCGTCAAGGCCGACGTTCAACGGAATGTCCTGCACGATGCCGATGTTACCACTGGGGACGTGCTTGTTGCGTGGCTTGTCAAGGTACGCGGCTGTCTGCGGTTCATATTGACTTGTACCGACCCAAACCCACAAGGTCATCTACGCACAAGGCAGCCCCGCCACAAACAATCATGCATTGTTCCAACTTTGCGTCGTTCCGCGATCTGGCGTCCACAGAGGCTGGCGGTGAATCCTTGGCACACTATCCGCACAATGCTTTCCTGCCGCTTCCCTACCCCACCTTAACGGTCAAGGAGGTCAACTCCCTGACCCTGCCGCAGCTAACCTGGAAGCTATGCCAGGCGCGACACGAGTTGAACCTGGCACCATGTCATCTCCGCGCACCAGTTCATGACCGACAACGCAATCACCATGCCCGTTCATCCCAACGCGGACGAAACGCTGGTGATCTCTAATGTATCCGCCTCGCGTATACTGGAAGCGGATTGGAGTGCTATCGGCTCACAGCGTACGCTGTGTGGCTATCGATTCTCCGCCACCCCCACTAGTCTGGTCCTCGGCAACACGGCCTATATTTCTGGTCGTTTAGATTCCAACACGATCCTGGACGTCAATCTTAACAAGGCGCGTATGTATAATCTCACCAAGGCGGTCGAGGAACTCAAGATACGAGTTTTTAACAAGACCTGATACGATACCCATTTTATAGCTCTAGTACATACTTACGAACTTGCTGTATCAATAACCAACGCTTATACCCTACACCACAATTGTAACACTTAGTACATTAGAGTGCTAAATGTCCCAGTCTTCCTCCATTATCACACGGAGCGATATCGGTTTCTGGTCGTCGTCAGGCTCGTCGTCGGCCCATGCGAGGTCCTCATCACCAGGCTGCACCCCATGAAGCTGTATTTCTCGAGGTTTAGCAGCCTCGGGGACAGTCTCGATATCGACCTCCTCCTCCTCTTCTTTCATTTTGCGCCGTATCATGTCCGCTTCGTCTTCCTAAACAAATCATCAGGGATAGAAGACTGGAAGATAACGAACGGCAGTACGATGTCGAACTCATCCTCGCGCTCTCGTACTCGACGTTCTCGTCGAGCTCCTCGAACCCGCCGGCAAACGCGCCCCACCGCTCTGGGTGGGGGCAGTGCCATATCAGGATGTTTCCCTGGTTCGTCGTGGATGCGATGGATGATTTGGACGGATGCCACTGATTGATTGGTACGTATGAATGAGCACGACGGATCGCATATATTCAAGAAGAGAAAGAGGAAAAACGAACATGGAGGTGCAGAAGCGGCTCCCGCCCACCATCCAGCGCGTTCGCGAACTGACCCTCATTTGAGATGTCCCAGATGTAGATTTTGTGGGTCGCGGTGTCCGCCGCGCCTGTCGATAGTTGGTCGATTAGCTATACTAGCTGTTTTGCATCCCGGCGGACGGCGCGCACCTCCTGCAAGCCACTCGCCATCAGGGACTATACGACATTGCGTGCCAGGCCGTTTTGTTGATGGGGTCGTTGAAGCGGTGGGTGGGCTCGAGTTCATGACTCAATGTACTCGTCGTCTGCACCTGGGGGCGGGTACGTCGGGACCTGTGAATTGTCGTAGTGTGCGATCTGCGGAATTGGATACGAGCTGCCTGCCTGGTCAGTTCGGAGTAAAGCTCACGAGGTACCTCCGTCTTGTAACTCGAGCCTTGCGCGCCGCTCCTGTTATCTTATGTCGCGCGACCATCTGTGCGGGGACGCGTTAATACGCGCCTGCTTTCTACTGAGGTATGGATGGATGCACGTACCGTCTTGGTGTGCGTGTTGAAGACGAGGATATATCCGGCGCTGGTGCCGATGAAAGATATGTTTCCCTGAGGGGTCGAAGCGCGCGACGGTAATCGCAGACCTGGGGAGATGCAACGTCTAGTGCGAGACATAGTGAGAGCATACAGTTGAACACACCGTGTACGGTTAGACGTGCCCGCCCCCTCTTCGTCGCTCTCTTCCTGCACCTCGCACAACTCGACGCGCGCGCGGTGTGTTTTCCGCTGGTCGACGAGGTAGGCCTCACCTGTGCTCATCAGTGTCAGGATGATGCGGCTGCAGCAGGGGATTCACGAAAAATGGGCGTCAACACCAGGTGTGGGGACGACGGGCGCTGCCACGATACCTATTGCGTGGGTGGAAAGACGCCGAGACGACGGGCGCGTCAAAGCGCAGCGTTGTGCAGCGCTGGGCGGGGACGCATGTGCTTGCTAGGTCCCAGACGACGACGTTCCAGTCCTTTCGACGCGGTTAAGAGGTAGCGCGAATGCCGCGACCAGCTAGCATCCATAATACGCGATCAGATCCATGCACGGGAGCCTGGCGCAATGAACGCGTGCGTACTCGATGCTGGAGACTGCTTTTACGTGGCCGTCGAGGATGCGGACGGCTGCGCGGGTGTCGAGATCCCAGATGGCTGCGGTGCCGTCGACGCGCGCGGTGGCGACATAACGGCCGGTGGGGTCAAAGCGGGCGAACGAGGCGAGGGCGAAGAGGGAGGTCTGCACCGTCGTTGGGTGGGTGATGTTGAATGGACCTGGCTCGGTTCAAGTGCGCTGTAGGTCTTTGGGTCGCGGTGAACTCACTTATAAGCGACTCGTTCATGGCTGTTTGGGACTAGTATTTATCACCCTCCCTCTTCGCTCTCACCATCATGGTATCCAAACTTGTGAAGCTATTTGGCCCATACTCGTATTAACTGGCTGCTGGGGTCGTGTGCAATTAGCAGCTCGTCCCCAAAATCGACGCGCTTGGGTCGGATATGAGCATTTCCTCGCATTTCAATCGATCCGTTTGGGCACGAAATAATCTCGGGGCGCAGGATACCAACGTGAGCAGCACAGGTTCACTTTCATATATGACCGCCAGTGACCGCCGTTGAGGCGTGGCCTCACTCGATCTCACGAAGTACGCCATGGCCGACATCACTTCCAGCTCACACAAACCGCATGCGCGTTGTGAAGGAGCTAGATATTGTGGACGAACATACCAATCTCGCACACGGTGAGAGTGGGAAGATTTGGGCCGCGTACGCGCCCGCACCCGACGCGTCGGAGCTGGGCTTAGAGCGCGGAGGCGCGGTTCTTCTACGTTTTCCCCGCAACGACACCACGTCTTCTCGGTGGCGAAGGCAGTGAGTGAGTCCCTCTGCTAGACGCGCTACAGGATGGGGGTGCAGAGCTAGGAGTAGATAGATATGGTACTGGATTAGCTTTGGTTGTGTCATGTTTGCATTGGAAATTGGCATTTGAATTGAACCCTGGCACGGCTGGCGCGCCCATGGCAGAGGATCCTCCACTCCCCAACGGCGACGCGGAATGGCCCGCAGACACGGAGCAGTCCACGTTCACCTTTGTCCGCCGCCAGGACTCGTTTGGCCAGCCCTCAACTCCACCGACACCGATAGACCACCGCGACGACTCTGACATGGACCCAGAGGACAGACAAGACACCCCCACAAATCTCTCCCTTCGTCAGCATCCCCGGTTCACTCGCGCGTTCTCTCTCCCTCAGCTCGGTCGTCTCCAGAACCCACATCGAAGCGGAGGTCCGCTCCACAATAATGGTCAGTCCGACCCAGGGACCCCCAGCACCAACCAATTCTACGAGTTGTCGCTCGAGCTCGCAGACATGGTTCAGATGGCCATACAGACCCTGCTGCAGATCTCTCCGCCGCAGATACTCGAGCCCACACGCGAGCAATTCTCCGCGTGCGCACTCTCGGTCCCTACCCCCTCCATGTCCGCCATGTTTACCGCCATGCGCAACCTCAACTACTTCTCCGCGAACATGTCCGCGTTCTGGCAGGAGCCGCCAGATGAAATGCTCGGGCCGTCAGGGCTCATTGCACACACCGACTTTGATCTGGGCGAGCTGCTCCAGAGTGTCGGCGACGTCATGAGCGGCGCCGCCGCACAGGCGGGCGTCGATCTGGTCTTGTACCATGGTGATCTCAGCTTGAAGTACGCATGGGTTAGCGGCTCGGAGAGCGGTCTCACTGTCGCGTTGTCTCATGTGGGTGTCTCTCCGCGTTAATTCCGTTCCAAGACCTCAACTGGTGCAGGTCCTGCGTCAAATCATGTCCGTCGCACGTGCGGGCGATGCCATTGAAGTTGGGCTCTTCATAGGCTTTTCACCGGTGCCCGGGCAGGAGATTACGATTTCCGACGACCTCGTAACTGCGGACGCGCTTACTTCCTCCCCTGTCACAGAAGATGGTCCAATTCGATGTGCCATTCAAATCGCACACAAATTTTCCGCGTCCAACCCATACACCACCGACCCAGAGTCCAGAGAGGAGCCGCATTTTTCGAGCCTTATTCTTCGGCGCTTGCTGCACCAGATCGGCGGGACTCTGAAGCACAATGTCGCATCTACGAGCGGTGTGCGCTCCTGCGAACTGTCACTGACCCTCGACCGCGCGCCGCCCATGAGCATGAGCCCAGCTGGCACGCCCGGAACAGAGCCGACGCTCGAGGAGTTGGTAGCCTTTGCCGAGACGCTCAAGGGCGCCAAGGTTGCGCTGTATGCGTCGTCCAAGGGCTCGTTCGCGCAGCACGTAACCCGCTATCTTGCAGACTGGGGCATGGATGTCAGTCACATGCCAGTCGACGGGGACGCCGACGAGGACGCGCTCTCAAGCTCGCCGAGTCCGACAACGCCTTCTGTTGGCGGAGAAGCGACGCTGGGTCCGCAACGACTCTCGTTTGTATTCATCGACGACAACGTTACAGTACTAAAGGAACGGCTGAATGCTCTCCGCATCGAGCAACCATACCAGCTCACATTAAATCCCAAACGACCACCACTCCCGCATCATTCGCGCCGCTCCACCACACAGGTTCCCCGCATGAGCATGATGTCTCCCATGCCCACGTCCCCCTCATCCGTCGTCATTGTCCATTTTACGAGTCTCGCGAACTTCAAGGTCGTCAAGGACGCACTGCAGTCGGTACTCACCTCGTATGTGGGCACTTCTGCGCCTATGCCAGAGGTCATGATTGTACCCAAACCCGCTGGTCCACAGCGAGTGCTCACGCAGTTGCACATGGCCGTTACGCGCCCGCCCGTGGACCCCTTCTTCTCTCCCATCGCCACGTCGCCCGCCACGCCTGCCCCCTCATTTTTAGGGTACACTGGCCATCCGTCGAACCGTTCCCCGAGCAACCGGCCGCCGAGCGCGCGGAGCAACTCTGACCGCTCCAACAGGGGTGCAAAGGAGCTGCTCGAGCGCTCGAACACAGGGCTCCCGCCCCCACCCTCACCACTTGGCATGTCGAACAGCACCGAGTACTTCTCGGAAGACGCGGTGCAGCTCGGGTCGACGCCATCTTCAGGTCTGCTCATATCCAGCACGCCGGGCCAGCCAGCAGGCATCTTCTTCAGCCCGCGCTCGAAGACGCCGAAAAAGTCGGCGTTTGGACCACCGATGGAAAGGGATCGGGGACAACTGGTGCTGCCGCCGTCGAGTCGGAGGGCGTCAATCTCGCGCGTGCCGTCGGATAACCCGACATTTTCTTCTTTGCATGAGGTGGCAGAGGAGACGGTGGAGTCGGTGGAGTCTCCGCCGGTTCCGCCGACACTGTCGGTCGAGATACCGACGCCGGCGGCGGAGGATTCCGTTGTACCCTGCGATAACGAGCGATCCAGTGCCGCTGCCGGGGTTGGTGATGAGGAGCGACAGTATGGATGGTGCGGGACAGCCGAGCTCGGCGTCGTCGTCATCGCCGCAGATGACGAGTCCTACGACTTTTCGGCGCGCGATGCGACGGCGGACGGCAACGCCCGATATCAAGGTGCTGGAGAAAGCCAAGGCGCCGGACATTGCTATTGTACCCCCGATTAGTGTTCTGATCGTCGAAGGCAAGTCCAAGTCCATTTCTGTTATGAATTTCCTCATTTACTGACAGCGGCTTGTAGACAATGTCGTCAATCAAATGCAGCTGGCTGGGTTTATGCGGAAGAAGAAACTCAAGTTCCAGGTTGCGAACAACGGGCTCGAGGCAGTGGAGAAGTGGAAGACGGGCAACTTCGATCTTATACTGGTATGCGCCCTTGTTCGCGTGTGCATTTTCTTTTTCTAACTAGAGACATTCTCGAAGATGGATATTCAAATGCCTGTCATGGATGGGATCGACGCGACCAAGGAGATTCGTCGGCTGGAGAAGCTTAACGCGGCCGAGGGTACCCGCCCGCTAGCCCGACTATCCACAAGCACTCGGCGCCTCCCCGTACATCTCGAGCGGCGCATCACCGTACCGCTCCTCTGTGATCATCGTCGCGCAGACAGCCTCGTCGCTGAACAGCGACAGGGTCAAGGCGCTCGCGGCGGGGTGCAACGACTTTTTAACCAAGCCGGTGAACCACCACTGGCTGAATAACAAGGTCACAGAGTGGGGGTCGATCAAGGCGTTGCAGATGTGGGCGGATATGCCGCCGTTGGCGGGTCAGCAACAGCAGAATGGGCCGGCCCATAATGCGGATGTGATCGCGGAGCGACTGCATGTACCTGAGCCGCATGGGAAAAAGGCGGTCAAGGTGGAGGCGGAGCCAGAGGCAGGAGGCACGAAGATCACGGTGGAGCCACCAGAGGCAGGCACGTCGACACCGGTGCTCATCTCTACCCCGGCGGCGGAGATGAGCCCTGGGTTGGCGTCGCCTGTTTCGTTTTGGGAGACGTTAGGGATCCCGGAGCCAACCAAGCTGGACGATGTGTTACCGCTGCAAAATACTAACAACCACTACCCCGACTCACCACCTCCGACGGAAGGTGAGTCGCGGCTTTCTTTTCTCTAATTTTCTTGCCCTAACTTGATTTTCGCAGAGACGAAACCGTCTGAACCCGCGCCTGAGGCGCCCGCGGACGTCCCGCGTATGTGGCTATTTTCTTGTCGTGAAAATGACCCTGACGACGACCTCTTGTGTTGCAGCCGATGCAGCGCCGCCGTCGGATATCCTTCCCGGTCGGTGACGGTACTGGGCGATCCTCGGAGTGATGCTGGGGTGGGTGGCGGCGCTACCCGTTTTGTACCCCGTTTCGTCAAGGATCGCCGTGTCTCTGCGTCAGTATATTTCTACATAGCTCTATATGACACTCGGCACATACACGTTCCCTTTGTCCATCGTATATTTTTTTCTGTTCATGCAGGGTTGGGCTACACGTTTTCGACCGATTGAGGTTTATTGGGCTATTCAGGGCGAACAAGTGCTACCGAGGTGATTAGCTTTCGAATTCTGGGCGATGCCGAGCGGAGGGCGGCGTCTTTCAGACCAAGTTTGGAGCGTTCCTTCTTTCGTTCCCCGCCATGTCGTCCCCTTCGGCAGCCCAACCCATGTCCATTGGACGTCTTCTCAATGGTCCTCCGCCCTCGTACCCTCAGCCCACACGGCCGTACGACTATGAGAGGCATCAGCAACATTCGCAGCAGCCGCAGAATGTCCGCTATTCAGAAAGGACGCCGAACTGGTCTGGGTCACCACAACTTGAACATCGCGTTCACACTCCCTCTTCGTCGGTGGGTGGATACTCCTTGGGAAGGGCTGAGTGGCCGGAAGAGCCGTCGCCACCGAGAGCAGGGCCCTCGTCGTATTCCGATTATTGGAGTGTACCAGCGCCTCCGCGCGTCAATTCCCATCCCGAGCCTGTCGCACTTCCCAGCTATACCCACAGTCCACCACGCGCGATGGTATCGAGCCCCATGCATACGGAGGAATGGGCGACGACCGTGTCGCTGCCACCCATCCGCAGTCCGCCCGCCCTTCATCCGACAGGCGCCTACGCAAGACGCCGTGAGTGGACTGGTACCTCGCCCAGACTTTAACTGATCTCATTCACAGATGCACCTCTACCCCCCCTCCCGCAGCGCAGTCATTACCGGGAGGAACCGTCTTTCGAGAGAAATAAATACGGTACGCTTCGTTCGATCATACTTCTTTGTGTGGCGACTTAACTATTATTATAGCATTCCAGGGGTCGGCACGGGCGTCTGTTCGCCTCGTAAGCTCTGCGACCAAAGAAACATACAGCCCTCCGACATCCGACTACTCGCGGGACACAGAAGCAAGTGACCGCGGGTCGAGTGTGCACTCTCAAGAGCAGGTACGTGAAAAGTCCCACATGTTTCCCGCGTTCAGGATCGAACACGTACCCAGCGTAAACGCGGTGTTAGTAGCGTCGAAGACGCAGAGGAGCCTCCGAGATCGAAAGGAAGCTCAGTGCTAAGCCCAGAGACAAGCCTGCATCGGGTTCGTGCAATACTTGCTCTTTAGCTTAACCTTCCTCGATCTGATGATCTTGATTAGGCACCAATAAACGCAGTGGTTATACGCATAAGAAACGCAGCGAAGCTGCCCAAACGGCCGCCTTGAGCGGTAATGCGCGTTCGATCGTGTTTCCAGAATATCTGACCAACCCCCGTTTGCGTCCCTAGATCGTATTCCGAATAATGTTTACACGTTGGCTCCAAGACCGGGTACGGATCGAGAGGATGGTAAGTGTATTCTGATTTCTGACACACGTCCTATCCTAGAATGCTGATTCCGGCTCGCTGCCACAGGGCGATACGAAGTTGTGCGAGCCAGAATAACCGAGGCAACGAATCTCGCCAGAGAGCCACAAACCTCGCGATGCATGTCCAGCCGCTACAAAAACGACAACTTTCCCAAATGTGTTTCCTGCACTCGCCGCTGGCAGGGTGATACATGCCGCTTCCAAAACATTCGGTCCTTCTTCCGAGACAGTCGCGGACGTATGGCCGGGATGACGTTTACCGAAAGGGCAGGAGGATTCGACGCAGACCGTCATGGAGTACCCACTCAAATGGAACACCCATCTTGAAAAGGCTCACATCGATGAGACCAAAGTAGGTTTTCCACGTTGTAGATGGCTAGCACTCTAACACCGCGCCAAGAAAATCTGCGCCAATGCGTTACTGCCCACCCTCCGCGAAGAGCTGGAGCATATCAAGCGGGAGGAGGTCATATACCGACCCAGAGAGAATGAGGTCCGCGCCACATGTGGTAAACATATCTTTGAAACTTTGTCTTTTTCTATGCTGATGGAATCATGCAGATACCTGCCTTACTTCGATCTTCTGCTGCTCCTGGATGTGTCGCATCTGCGGACGCGAAGCATGCTCCGACTGCTTCGAGCAAATCAAAGGCCTGACAATCGAACTCCCGGAGGGCGCCCCGAAGATCGAAGTGGAGGCGCAGCGCGCACGCGTCGAAAAACAGTTGCACAACAACGCTGGTTTCCTCCAGTGCTTGAAACGGGAGGATCATGGCGCAAAGCATTTTCGCCCATGACGCGGTTCGCTCGCGCCGACCTCGAGACGACGATCTCCGACATGGAGAAGCTTTTACTCAAGGAGGGGCCGGCTGTCGATGGCGCGGCTGTTGCTGGACCGTCCGGTTCATACCATGGTTCGACATCGAACCGAAGCAGCTCCCAGACGCCGCCAGGAGACGCCGCGCCCTCTCCGCTCTCTGAGGATTCCGAGACGATGTTGGTCGGCCCCGCCTGACTTCTCCCCTGTCGCGTCCAGCTCCGCCCTCCCTGAGATACCGTCGCACGATATTCTGCGCTTCAAGTACTCGGAACTCACCGAATGAGATCTTCCGTCCCTCTCTGGGCCAAGGGTCCAGCCACTCCTCGTCACGGGCGTCGGGGAGAAGCTCAAGATCAAATGGACGCCCGAGTATTTCATGGAGGAGTATGGCTCGCAGGACTGCTTGATTATCGAGTGCCAGACGGAGGCCAATAGGCGTGTTACGGTGGCGGACTTTTTCAGTTCCTTCGGGCGCTATACCGGTCGGGATGAAAGCTGGAAGCTCAAGGTCGATTTCTACTGTTCGCTCCATCGTAGGGATCAGTTGCTGATGCTTTGTGGGTATAGGATTGGCCCCCATCGAGCGATTTCAAGACCGACTTCCCCGAACTCTACGCGGACTTCAGCCAGGCAGTTCCCATCCCGAACTATGTTCGCAGGGACGGGGCTCTCAACTTTGCGTCGCACTTCCCGACCAACACCATCGGTCCTGATTTAGGTCGGTTCTTTCGCTGTCTATCATCTATCTATTTTTCTTTGCTAAAGCCCCCGCGTTGTTGCAGGCCCGAAGATGTACAACGCCAACGCGAACCTGGAGGACGTCGACACCAAGGGCTCGACGCGCTTGCACATGGACATGGCGGACGCGCTTAACCTCATGGCGTACGCTGCGCCTAGACCGGACGGGCAGGAGGGGTGCGCGGCGTGGGATTTGTTCCGGGCGGAGGACAGCGGGACGCTGAGGAGGTTTTTGCACTCGGAGTATGCGATTGCGGGGTTGGACCCGATCCATAGCCAGCAGGTGTATTTGAACGATGAGAAGCGGCGGCAGCTGTGGGAGCAGCACGGGGTGAAGAGCTTTAGGGTGTATCAGAAAGCTGGGGAGGCGGTGTTTATACCGGCGGGCTGCGCACATCAGGTGCGTTTGTTTCTTGTTCGCGTTTCGGTTTGCTGATACACTTGATTTTGTTTGTTAGGTCCGCAATCTGAGCGACTGCATCAAGGTGGCGATTGATTTTGTGTCGCCGGAGAATATTGAGCGGTGCGAGAAGCTGACGAAGGAGTTCCGGGAGGTGAACCAGCTCAAGGCGTGGAAGGAGGACGTACTGCAGCTGCGCACCATGATGTGGTTTGCGTGGCTCTCGTGCTGCCAGCAGGAGGAGAAGAGGGCGGCGGCGGCTGCCAGCGTTTGAGAATTTTCTCCCCTTCCTTGGTCTGCTGCTGCTTTTTTTTGGTTTTCCGCCCAAGTGGATTGATTGAATCGCGATCGTACATGTTGTATTTTCTAGCTTGTACAGACATGTAACACCACCTACAAAACTCAAGTGTTGAATTGTAAATCTGTTTTCTCATTTTTTTCGCCGATTTGCCGCGATCCATGCAGCTGTTTGGCTGCGCGTTTGGATCTACACAGCACGCCACGGTGCTAAGCCGCTAATTAACGCTCACTTCCACTCAACAACAACTTGCACCACCCGCTCACCGCCGCACGCACACGACACACGACACACGATGGCGCTGAACTGGACGATGCTAGGCCCGAACAAGGCGCCCGTGCCCCTGCCCGATGAGATGACGATCAGCGTCATCGAGAGCGGCGCGGAGGTTATACTGCGGATCCCTGACGCCCCGCCGGCCCAGGGTGCGGCTGCGGGGGGCTCGGGCGGGTCGAGGACGCTTAAGGGGACGGGGAGGGTTACTGTTACGGATCAGAGGGTGCGTCGTGCGTTTCGTGCATTGACATTGAGGAGGGTAAGTGCAGGCAGGGTGCTGATGCGCTGGTGCAGTTCATATTTACGAGCTCGAGTGATCCTGCGTTTGAGTCGCTTTCTGGTGCGTCCCTCCTCCCTCCCCATCCTCCCGATCGATGCTATACTAACGAATCCTCGCATTACAACACCCCAGTCCTCCTCCCCTCCATCCTCTCCACGAAATTCGAACAGCCCACATTCGGGGCGAACTACCTCACCTTCGAGATCCGGCCCGCACCGGAGGGGGGGCTGACGGGGGGGACGACGGCGGAGGTGCGGTTTAGGGAGGGGGCGATGTTTTCGTTTGTGGCGACGTTGGAGAAGACGCGGGAGAGGGCGATTTATATGCGGAGGCAGGAGGCGGAGGATGGGGAGGGGCCGCGTGCGTGCTTTCCCGTTCCTCTGAATTATTACTTGAGGATATGCGTGCTGATGATGTGTTTGGTGTGCGTTTGCTTACAGCGGTGTACACGACGCCGGCGGAGGGCAGCTCGACGTCCTCGGCGGGGGTCAATACCGTCCCGGTGGACAATCCGCCGGGGTATGAGGTGTGAACGGGTGGTGTATTTCTAGGAAATCGGATCCAGCGCGGTTAGGGATGGACTAGGTAGTCAAGAGCAGCAGTGTATATTTAAATGTAGACAATTCGGAGTGGAATTTCGCAGTTTGCAACTCTTTCTCTCGCGAGCGCTCTCGTCGTTCGCGGTAAGTACCCTGGCGAGCACTTGAGCGTTCCGTGTGCGAGTTGCGGAGTTTTGCGCCAGATTGAGATTGATACATCGCCCGAGTCCAGACCGACGCCAGACGCTTGGCGATGATTGGCTGGCTGGCGGCCTTGCGCCACGCGACGGCGTTTAGAGGTGTCCTAGGGTCCTTGTTGTTGACGCGTCTGGTCAGAGGGAGAGAGTGTTGAACTTGTTGTCGGTAAACTCGGCGAGGATTATCAGGAATTGGTGCATCTCGAGTCGGGCTCCTCGGCCATCTGTAGAGATATTCGTGCTGGTGGTCGTGTTATCGGGGGCGGCAGTGGGCGGCGACGTTTCAACGTGGTTCGGGTCGCCTTTTGACGTGTCGGACGCGACGGGGTTCTTGTAGTCTTCTGTCTGGAGATAGTTGAATGCAGATCATGACGGTGGAGTGAGTAGTTCGCCGCCGAGTCGAAGGCTTTGTCTTGGCTTGTAAGTGCAGTAAAGGGGTACATAGAGACGAGACGCCGGTGAATGCCAGCCAGGACGGACTCCGTCTTGCCTAAATAAAAAAACGCTGATAGGCAACCGTGACAGTCGGTGTCGTCCCGAGTCCAGACCTCGCCATTCCATCCAATGGGCGCGAATGTTGTTGTTGGGTCGGCGATCAGTTTTGTTTGGATTGGATCATTTTGCGGAGGAATTCGCCAATCGCGGTGTGCGGTGGTTGCTGTGTTCTCCACAGACATGGCTCTGGGTTTGAGTGCCTCACCGAGACTGCCGAAGCGGAGACGCGAGTACTTGTGGTTAGGGAGACGCAACGCCCTTTTTTGTGGGGATCACATCTTCTGCGGAGGTTGTTGACACACAGATATTGGGTCGAGGATGGTATGGAACAAAGGAATATTCGTTGTGGCAGCAATACTGGCCACCAATCATACACGCAGTTATACTGGAACAGCAGCGGGGAGGGTATCTGTGACAGGAATATTGCCATAGGGACTGCGAATAGATCAGTGTACCGGTGTGGCCGATTTCATCAACCCAGTGTTGTGGATCGGTGTCGATACAAAACCCATCCAGCCATCATTGACCCTTCACCCCCTTCGTTCCCCTTCCCTCCTCTTCCTCTTTCTCCGCCGTGCCCTCGTAAGTTCCTCCCCGTCCCCCCTCCTCCTCCCCCCGCTCATGGCCCCCCAGGCGTTCTTTGGCTGCCCGGTTGCACCTCTGGTCCATCGCTTGCGATAATACTTCACACGTTCCTTAAAAAGCAGGCACTTCCTCTGGTAGCTCTTTATTAACAAAATGCGTTACTCCTCTTCCCTCCTCGCCGCCGCTCTGGCTTCTCCCCTTATCGTCTCTGCTGCACCCGTTCGCTCCCGCGCAGCATCCGCAGCCGATGCTCTCGTTTTCCGTCAGTCTCTCCGTCCACTCTCTCCCAATTCATATCCTCATTCTTCACAGAGTTCGCCAACGTCCTGGAACAACTCGAGACCAGCTTTTACCAGCAAGGAATTGCCAAATTCCAGGACTCGGACTTCCAAGCTGCCGGCTTCTCCTCCAGTCTCATCGCCACCCAGACCCTGACGACCATCCAGCAAGACGAAGCTACACATACGACCTTCCTCCAGCAGGCACTGAAAGACAACGGCGCAGACCCCCTTGATCTGCAACTTTGACTTCAGCAAGGCCCTCACCGATGTCCCGACAATGGCCGCGACCGCCCGCGCTGTCGAGTATGTCGGTGTTGCTGCCTACCTCGGTGCAGCAACCCTCCTTGATGACCCCGTTTTCCTCGATGCCGCCGGCTCCATCCTCACCGTTGAGGCCCGCCACCAGACCCTCCTGAACATCCTCGCTGGCGCTTCATCAATCCCCCAAGCGTTCGATATCCCCCTCACTCCCCAGGAGGTCCTCTCCATCGCGGGTGGCTTCATCACCGGCGACTGCAACACTGGTGTCACCCGTGAGTCTCGCCCTTGTCCTGAATTTCCAATACTGACACAGACTCGGTCCCCAGCCACCAACCCCCTCACTGTCACCAACACCGGCGCGCCCAAGCCCGGTGACCTCGTCACCGTCTCTGCGACCAACATCACCGGCACCGACGGCCTTTTCTGCAACATGATGGTCGGTGGAGCCCCGTTCTCCATCAACCTTCCCCTCGCGCAGTGCGTTGTGCCCCAGGGCATCAACGGTGTTGTTGCCCTCTGGATCACCAGCGACGACCAGCCCCTCGCCAACAACGTCGTTGACCGCGCCACCTCGCAGCAGATCGCCGGCCCCGCGCTCCTCTTCGTCGACACCCAGCCCGAGATGCTCGGCGCCATGGTCCGTGGCTCTGGCACGAGCGGCGGCGCTGGGTCCAGCACCGAGACGACCACCATCTCGCCCGACGAGGCGTCGTCCATCATTGCTGGCGCCGCGGCGACCGCCACCAGCGGCTCGTCGTCCGACTCTGGGTCTTCGAACGGCGCTGCTGCTGCCCCCGCTGCGCCCGCATCGACGCCCCTGCCGACCAACTTTACCGGCGAGTCGCCCGACAAGAAGGTGACCGTCAACGGAATCAAGATGGTGCCCAACCCCAACCTGAACGGCGCCGCCGCTGCCAGCGGGAGCGCCTCGTCCGACGGTTCGAGCGCGAGCTCGACGGACTCTGCCGCGCCCACGAGCAGCTCCAACTGAGCGTGTTGCATGACAGACGGACGGACGACGACGTTGCGTTGCTTTCTTTCACGCTACCCGCTATGTTAGGTTGGTTGGTTGGTGGTTACCCCGGGGTCTCGGTCTCTTTTTTTTGCCACACAATGTGTACGGACAGTGAACGGACAGACAGACAGATGCAGCACGATTTTACTCGATACCACAAGCCAAGGCGGCTCCCTTTTTCATGAACCCTCCCTATTTTGAGCGCTAGATGCAGTTCATCATACCTCCCCCCCCTCATCCCCAACGCATTTCTGTTTCCGTCAAACGATAAAGTCGGCTTTTACTTACCACCTCTAATTTGCCTTTGCCTGCTTTTTTTTGATACGTATGTACCTCTCATTTATTTGTGAAGTATACATAGTACCAACAAGAGCGAGAGCTACACAACGCGATTTTCTTTTTACATCTCTTTTTTCTGGGAAGGGGCTGGATACGTAGATAGGTATCCTCGGTTACACACACACTCGCATGTATTGTCACCGACTTGCGAGCGATTGAATCGAGCATTTTGGCCCTCGATAACGATGGATAGCGTTGAGCAGCGCAAGCGCCGGGCGTCGACGGGGGTAAGGGAAGCGCGGTGTTGCGTTTAGCGGGATGTTTGGATGATTGCGAGTATGTATGTTACCGATGCGATGCATGCGACATTGACTGACTGACTGATCAAATAGAGGGGTAAATGTCATATGAATTGTTTGTGTTACAGCAGGACGCGAGCGACGGCGACGACGACGACGGTTCGAGGCCGAGGCCCGCCATCTTTGTTGATGAATGCCTGCCATTGGGTCGGTCGGTGGCAGCGGTTGGTTACGCGTTGCTGATTCGTTGTCGTTGCTGGTCCGGAGCGGGAACGGAGCGGGCAAGCCATAAATACACTCTACACATACAGTTGTTTCCGATTGCGAGATATTAATAAGTTTGCGGTGGATATCGATATGATAGAAAGGAAACAGTAACACGCTCGCGACTCAGTCCTCGTCGCTGTCCTCGCTCGAAGAGTACTCGTCGTCGCTAAACCCCGCGAGCATCGACATAGGGCGTATACCCGGCGGCGCCGCGGCGGCCGAGTCGGGCCCCGCCTGCGGGAGCGCCGCCGCGAGAAAGTCCTCCTCCTCCTCGTCCTCCTGCTCCTGCAGCTGCTCCATCTCCGCCTCCATCTCCGCCTCGAGCGTCAGCTCGAACGCGTCCATGTCGATCTCCTGCGGCAGCGCGTCCGCGTCGGGTGGAGGAGGCGGGGCCGAGGCTGGGATCGCCGCGGCGACCTCGTCCCAGTCGTCTTCTTCGTCCTCGTCCGAGTCGTCTGCGACTGCGATGGGTGACGGCGCGGCGGGCTTGTTGTTGCTGGTGCTGGTGCTGGCTTGGCCCGGTGCGGAGGGCGGGACCCAGCCGCCGGAGGAGCCGGGGAGGGAGAACACGACGGGGGCGGGCGCAGGAGCGGGCGGGGGCGGCGCCGGCGCGGGGGGCTGTTTCGTGCGCTTCGTAGGTCGTCCGAATTCGAGGTGCTCCTCGTCGGCGGGCACCGATATTGGTGGTTGTGGCGCCGCCGCCGCGGCCGCCGCCTTTGTATTCTTCTTGCGCGGGATGGGTTTCGTCGGCCGGGGCGCGGCGGGTTCGGGGCGCTGCTTCGGTGCGGGTGCGGCCTTTGCGGGTTTGGGCGCGGGGGTGGGGACTGGGACTGGTGGGAGCGGCGGCGGGAGTACGGGCACGGGCTCGAGTTCGCCGTCTTCTTCCTCCTCCGACTCTTCGGGCACGGCGAAGAAGTGACTGGGCAGCTCGTCGTCGATGTCGCCGTCGGCGTCGACCTCTTGCGATAAGCGCGTCTCTTCCGAATCGGTGTCGAGCTTCGGGGGGGTGGAGGCGGAGGACGCGGGTAAAGCTTATTTATTCGGAGGGTTAATTAATACAGCCCTCGGTGGAAATAGACGCGCGGGACGACTTACAAGCCTGGCCTTTATGGCCATACGTGAGGATGATGGAGGACTCCAACTTCTCCAATTTGTAGGACTAGCAAAGCGGAACGTGAGCTGCCAACAAAACAGGATAACGAGTAGAGAACGTTCCGCGCACCCCGGTCTCTTCGTCATAAATTAAGATGCAATCCACCTCCCTCACAGGGTTTTCTATCCCTGTGTATACATGGGTCTCGCCTGGCTAAAGAGGTCTTGTCAGACCATGTGTGGCGCGCAGGTAGGGACCAACCTGCGAACTAGGATGCTCCACGATCACAGTCGACGACGCCGCATCCTTCGCGCGATTAATCTGAATACTCCCAGGTTTCGTGGTCTCCAACGACGGGGGCCTGAAATTATCTGGGACACACACATGAGACCCGGGTCCCGGTGGAAATTCAGAGGAGCGAGACGCAAGACGAACAGCGAAACGAATAAAAGTCCTTCTCGGGTGGGCCCGTGCGCTTCACCTGCGGCGGGGGCCCGCCTTTGCGCGCTTTCAGGGCCTTGTTGAGGGAGGGGCCGATTTGGACTTCGTGGGTGCCCTTTGGGATCCAGGATTGGGCCATGGTGGATGGGTGGAGGAAGACAAGAACCAGCGATCGACAGACCGTAAACTTGGTAGCCCCTTTTGGGAATCGACTTCTTGCCTTCGACCATTGACCCTCGGTGGAGCGAACACAATGGAGAACTGGCGTTCTGGGGACTTTGCGAAACAACAAGAGTCCCTGCATGAAGATGGGCCCAAACCCCCAAATATCACTTGGACCTGTTTCCCTTAGATCCTGGCATCCTGGCACAAATGGCTCGAGGGAAACTGTCTGAACTCCCTGTCTCTCCAGCGAACTAATATCCGAAATCCGCTCCAACGAAATGACCTTGCAACGCTTCGACCGAACCAGTGCGACCACCTTTCTTCCGCGATCAAATTCGTACCATGTCCGACCGGAAAATCGAGTCGTCGGCGCGACTGACGCTTCTTCTTCTGAATGCCCGTGTATGTACCAGCTGGAAATCTTTGTCGCTCTCGTTAACTCTTGCGCCACACTGCGTACAAAAAATATCCAACTTGGCATCGACGAAGAATTACACGGCCCATTTGACGCGGTGCGGCAGCCGGAGGATCCGCCCTTTACCGGTTCCTCAAGCTCTCAAGTCTCCACAGCCTCGCGGTAAGATATTTACCCCGGTCAGTAACTTGATCAAGGTCGTATTCGGTGCGTCAGTTTCATATACACCCGTTTTCGGTTGATTTCCCACCAGAACATGCATGCGCGCGACGAATGAATTGCGCTGATGAACGAACTTTCGGCGGACTACGCAGGGTCGAGGTCGGCGTTGTTGGCAGTTGCTGCCATTCCATGCATCTCATTTCAACCAGTGCATGGCTTGGGAGCGGAATTTTGAATCCAGTGATGGTGCGTATAACACCAGCAATTCACATATCACATTCACTAGGTTCCGTGGAATGCCATTCGGTGCCAAGTCTCGAGCCTTTTCCTTCCAGTCGTCTTCCGTTACCTGGACGCGGCAACGAGTCCCGGAGGCACTGTACAAAAAAGTCCATCCTCGGTGAATTGACTCTTCTATTCCCATCGGGGACCTCTCTCTCAGTTGTGGGAGATTGCGGTCAGGAAAAAGCCTCTTGTTGCTATAGCTAGGTGGGCTTTTTCAACAGATTCAATGGGAAGCATACGCTCCAACTAATTCGCACTCTCTTTGCTCGGAGAAGCGGATGTCGTCGCCGGCCAGATGATCTGCCCTCCCTCCCGTCCTGACGCTCCCGCTTCTTTAGTGGGGGCAAAATAACCAAGGCGATTGAGGCGTGGTTGAATTTCGGGCATCTCGGACATGTTGAAAACGCTCGCTGCCTCGGGCCATCTGTGAGCTCATGCAAACCTCGGCACGCAATCACCCCGAAAGGTCGTACCGTCGTCCTTGTCTCAGCGGAACTTGAACCGACCTGATTCAACAGATCAAGGCAGGATCGCTGAATTCGATCAGTATGTACATCTTCTATCCAGTAACCCGTCCTCTGATCTTCACGGAAAGATATAAGCGTGCCAAGCTACTGGTCAATCCTACATACAAGTTCTGCGCACTGTACCCTGAGGACCAGGGCCGGACGAATATCAAATGCTCAGAAAAATTGGCTAGAGAAAGTAGATCCAGTGCACTGGTGACTCCTCGATAATCGTCTCATTCCCTGCCTATACAATCGAATTCGTCCCTTGTTAATCATTCGGCGGGACGCTCATGACGTTGACGGGGAACGCGGCGCGGCGGGATCGTCCGTCTGATCCCGAGATTACCAACTTTCAACTAGCTTACCAAGTTGAACCTCGCGCTTACCAAGTTAACCATGTTCATGAAGTATTTAGCGACCCGCTAAGGAGAATCTCTTCATGTCCGGCTCATACGCTTGGATAGACGCCATAAAGAGCATTCACTATGGCCCCAACTGCGTCTCAACTGTGCTGCCCGAGCTCATCCAAGCTCTGCACGTGAAAAGGGGGCTTATCGTTACGGGGAACAGCTTGTACACCAAGGTCAGTGTGTTCCTTGACCGGAGAGTCGGTTTTCAATTCACTCGTCCTGCAGACCGACGTGGTCAGCAAGGTCAAGGAGATTCTCCAGGCGCAAGACGCGTATGCCGGAGTGTTTACAGAATTCGGGGAGCACACACCGGTAGCCGGGATAAATACATGCGTCAAGGTTTATTTGGTGCGTGATGCCTGCTTCCATCTCGTCCTGGTGTGGCCGTTGCTAATCTTCAGTTAGGACACTGGCGCCGATTTTATCATCGCGCTAGGTGGCGGGTCGCCGATCGATGGCGCGAAGGCAGTCAGGTATCGGATAAGTGAGCAAACTGGAGAGGCGCCGCCTGTGCAGATCGCCATTCCGACGACGCTGAGCGCTGCTGAATTTTCGGTGCGGGTCCATATATTATTATGTGTTTTGGGCAATTGGGACCGGCGACCTAGATCGGCGCTGGCTACACGGACGAGAACGGGAATAAAGTAGCGGTATCAAACCCACTACTTGCACCCGCAGCCATAATCCTCGATGCAGAGCTGACGCTTCCGACCCCCAGTCGCCTATGGTTGGTTTCTTTCTTCAAGTTCCCACGGTTGAAATTTGTTGAACCTGGTTTAGGCTATCCACCGGCATTCGCGCCGTCGACCACGCAGTTGGTATGTATTTTACGTGAGATATCGCGAGTGTTTCTCAAGGAAGGGGTTTCTAGAGAATATGTATAGGCCAGGGGTTTCGCATCCGGTCAAGATTCTATGTTATGCCGCACTCGCCGACCTCTTCAAGTACTTGCCCGTCTGCAAAGAGGACCCCAATGACATCGAGGCGCGTCAGAGGCTGCTGAACGCTGCCTGGATGAGCGTTTGGCCCACTAAAGCCGGGAAATATAGGTTCGTCCCCTTCAATCGTATTCACTCCCCGTCACGATGCACCGCGACTAAAATCCTTGCAAACAGTTCCCAAGGTATGATGTCGCACGCGCTTGGACACAGACTTGGTGCGAAGTATGCCATTCCCCACGGTATCACCTCTGTGCGTACTAGTTTTTCCGGCCACAAAGAACTCAACCTCGAAAATCGTAGTGCCTCACCCTCTCGCCGGTTGTGGCGATCCAATCCCGAATTGCCTCGAAGGAAGACCAAGAATACCTAGCCAACAGTCTTTTCTACCTCCGCGAGGCAAGCACAGGCTCGATCGAGGGGGACATCCTCAAACTGTCCAAGCTCATTGATGGGCAAGAGTTTCCTGATTTTCTCAACAAGATACAAGCTAATTGAAGCGTATGCAGACTCGTTGTCCAGCTGGAACTCAAGAGCACACTGAGCGAATACAAGGTTCCGCGAGAAGATTTCTCTGCACTTGCCGAAGGAAATGGGGACCTGGTTGAATTGCTCAAGGGAATTTATTGAAGAGGCCAAAGAAAGGAACGAGGGTCTGGTGAAGTCACCGAAGCTCGATCTTGAATGAACGACGCCTTCGATTTATCTATCAAGGGGTTCAAACTGCATGAATATTTTTGTCGTGCGTTAGTCGCGCGTTCAAGCTGAACGCGCCTGTTACGTAACACGTGCCCAGGTCTCACCGAAAGTCTCAAGTTCTGAACCCCGACCATTGGTGGCACGAAATGGACGGGGCCAAAGGCAGCGACGAAACTGGCCCGTCCATATTCGCCCAGCTCCGCAATTTCAATCTCACAGTTCCTTCGCTCGGCTCCTTGTTCAGCTCCACCGCTTCATCTCCCTCCTCTTCCTCTCAAAACCTCGTCTTGGAGCCCTACAACCCCTTGGATCCGCCCAGACCACCCGCTCCCATGAGTAGGAAGGGTGGCAGCACGGAGGAAGTTCTGACCCCAACTCCTTCCCGCCCTCCATCCCCTCGTCGTTTCCCTGGTGTCAAGAACATCTTTACCAACCTCGCCTCTCGTGGCTCGCGCAACCCACCGCCTCCCGTTCGGATATCCGTTGTTCAGACGCAGGTATCAATCGAGGCCGACCGAGACGACGAGACTCCCCGCTACGAACCGCTGACTTCGCCCCTCGGCTCACAATTCATCGCATCGTCCGAGTATGCCCATCAGCTGGGGCGCTCGGGGTCATCTTCCAGCTCCGGATACCAGCCGATGTCCGCCTCCGACTCGTACACATCTTCCGAGCTCAACGATACCCCACCCCTCACCCCCGAGTCTCTCCTGGCTGATATTTCCCTGCTGTCCCCTGCTTCCAACAATGCTGAACTGGGATATGCGTACCACTACGACTATAACGAAGGAGATGGACACGAAGATGGATATACGATGTACATGCAGCCCGACGAGGAGTACGCCTCCATGCGCCGGCACTCGATGGAGATCAAGGAGGGAAAGAAACCTGAACGTCCGATTGTATGTCGCGTGGGATCCCGCAACACTCACATTAAAGCTGTGGCTTCAACCTCCAGGACTTTGACGCGCTCCTCGCGGATATCTCTAACGACGCCGACAGCCCTGACGCGGCCCTGCTTACCTCGGGCGACCCGGACGCGGACGGAAGCGCCCTTGCTGAAGATGACAAGGATGAGTGGTATGGGCTGGAATACACGCTGGAGTTGAGTACTCGCGAGCGTCGTGCGTCTGAGACGCATTCATTTTCCGGAGGGGAGCATTCCAAGGTAGGTATCTGCGCCACTATTACTCTGTGAGGACCCCTAAATCGCGTCATCAGAGTCGCGAATCGTGGGCCGCGATACACCAAGGCACTGTCCATCCCTTCTTCGAGGACGAGGAGTACTATCAGTGGAAGAACTGGCACCGCTACCTCGACCGTCAGGACGAGAAACGCAAACACCGCAGGGGCCGTGAATTCAAGATGCACGCCAAGGAAGCCGCGTGGTTCTATGCGGATGAGATGCACACCAGGGATGTGATGTCGTGGCAGCAGGTATGGCGCTCTTGGCCTGCTTTTCTCGGCGCTTGACGAAGTTGCAGGAGGTGCACGGATACGCGAGCAAGGATGTGTATGAGCGCCTTGCGATCCTAGAAAGTCACAGACCCGTACGTCGAACATCGTATCTTCCGCCACATTCGTGTTCATCCATGACAGGACCCGTATTACCCGCCTGTAAACCACGACCTGGCGTGGCACCTCAAGCGCTCGCGTTCCGTCGCGTCCATCCGCGAGCTCCGCCCTCTACCGGAACCAGCTCCCCCGGTCCCTAAGCAATTCCTCAGCCGCAACATTTAGAACCCGCACGACAAGTGGACTGCATAGAATGTACAAAGAATCCCGGCGAGCATAGAGAAACAACGAACGAATGATAGATGGCATGTTTTTATTTTATTTTCCTTTATTCTTCGACAAACGGCGAAGTCATGCTTCTTCGCAAACGACTCGCGTTCTTTCGTAGCTTTTCTTGTAACTCAATGTTTGTAACTGCAATACGGAATGAAATTGTACGCAAATTGTACGCGCCTTTTAGCGAGCGGATCAAACAGGCGCACCAAGTTCCCACAATTCCTTTTGGTTCCTTTTCTCAACCATCACCGCAGGGACGCCGTCGGTTTGGCTCGATTGAGGGGACAACACCGTCTGGCAGGCTACAAATGAGTCGAGGCCTATATTGACCCGCGCAACACCCTGCCGGCGCTGACTGGAGTACTTCTTCCAACACGATTCCCTCAAAATTTGGACTCATTCACCGCCGCCAACGAACTATAACTAGCTTCGAACAAGCCCAAGCGCTGCGGCATCTGTCAGATGGACCCACCATTTGCCCACCATGGACCCACCAATGCTCCTCGAGTCTGCGGCGAACATATGCCAGTGGCGGCGATTCTATTAAGTTGTTAACATCGTGTACATCGCCATTCCTCCCTTCTACATCCTGAAAAATGGAGCCAATTGTCACCAAATTCACGAAGCTGCTCAGTACGTCCGAGCTATCCGGTTCATAATTCACCTCATGATACGGATAGATCTCAAAAGTCCCTTGGTGTCGGCGCCAATGACCTGGGCAACTACACCCAGTCTTGCTGCCGCTGTTTCAAAGGCGGGCGGGCTAGGAATGATTGCTGGTGGTAGCTGTTCCGGTTACCTCTTTTAATCCAAGGGCTCAATCGTTCCAGGACCCCATTCTCCCATCCAGATGAAAGAGCAGCTGCGCGCTGTCCGGGCGAGCCTGGATATTCCCGACGGCGTCCCCGTCCCGGTTGGCGTTGGCTTGATTGGCTGGATACTAGACAAAACAGAGATTACTGAGGATCCGCGTATTCCAGCCGTTCTTGAGGAGATGCCCACCGCCATCTGGTTCGCGTTTGGTGCAGAGGTTGGAAAGTATGTTGCACAAGTGCGCGCATATGACTCGAACCGCCCCCACAAGACTTGCATCTTTGTGATGGTTCATTCCGTGGAGGAGGCGCTTCGTGCTGCAAACGTATGGAAGGTCGACGTGATCGTAGTTCAAGGTGATTCCTCTTTATTCAAACCGTTTGCAAGTCGTCTCACCTGATGTGTAGGGATTGAGGCTGGCGGACACGGCCATTCCAAGGCCCCACCACTCTTGACATTTCTGCAAGCGGTAAAAAATAGCCTTCCGCCCGGAGGCCCATGTATTTTGGCAGCGGGAGGAATATCCAGCGGCGAACACATTGCTGGTCTTCTTACCATGGGAGCCGACGGTGTCGTCCTCGGCACACGATTTTTGTACACGCATGAGTGCATGTATTCCGAGGCGATGAAGAGCGTCTTGGTTAGTTGCGCCGCCGGGTCATGTTCGACTGTCCGCGGGAAAATGTTCGACGAGGTGTTTGTTTTGCCATTCAAAGTTGAATGGCCACAGGGCATCAACGGTCGTGGAATCGCTAACAAGATAGCAGACGACGTTGCCGAAGGCCTGAGCATCGAGGAGCGCATTCGACGCGTTGAAGAGGCGAAGGCAAAGGGAGAAACCGACCGCCTCGTCATATGGGCCGGCGAAGGCGTGGGCCTCGTAAAAGAGATCGAAAGTACAGCGGTACGTACATCCAGCAGATCCCACGGCCTTTCTGATATCTTGCAGGATGTTTTCCGCGAGTTGCACGAAAACGCGGTTGCGAGTTTGAAGAATAGTCGTCTCCTACTTCACGAGTGAACGACCGGAAGTACTGTTGGCGGTCCCACCGGCCTTCTGTTGACTTAGCTCCGATCTGCTCTGCCAGCTGCTCTGGTTCTGCGAACACAGATCCACCGCTAGCTACAGGCAAAGTTTCAACCAAGAAAATACCACCAAGTCTGACTCGTCGTTTGGGCTGAACATTGCCTCCCTCCGTTCACCAATTTGTTGATGGTTCTAAAATGTAATGGAATGTTGGAATCTGCGGTAAACTATCTCGGCGGTGGTGATTTATTTAGGACAAGGTACTTTCGAGTTCCCACAAACGCAGAGCAGTATCCTTCGCACATTGATCGGCGTCGATGAAAGGCCGTCCCAACAGCGCCTCAGCCTCGCTCGAGTCGGACGTGTAATGCTCGTAGACAAAATCTCCAGTAGAGTCACCGTTTTTGATGCGCTGCAGTTTCTCGGGCGAATCGGCGAAGGTTTTCACCAAGCTCGCGACATGGTGGGAGTTGAAGCTGTGGAACGCCATGGCGAGAAGACGCCGGTCGTAAGATACCGTTGACGCGGTTTGGACGGCGCGGACGTGCAAGGCAGCAACGTCCCGGACGTCGGTTCCGGTAAGAATTCCTGTCGCCGGGATTGGGTCCGTTGATTTTCCGTTGATGAGGGACCAGAAGTACTGGCTGGAGGTGTTCAAGTCGCTCATGCTCTTGACCGCTTGCCGCGGGGGTCCATAAACCATGGCTTGAGGGAAACGTCCGTAAGTCAAGGGCAAAGAAAAAAAAGTTCAAGTCCGACCTGGACAGATTGATGTAACCCGAAATTTGCGATCCTTGTGTTCCCAGATAGCGCGCTCTCCGAGTACTTTCGCGGCGCAGTACACGAAGACCGGGTTTTTGGATGCAACCGCTTCATCGAATGCTTCGAGCGAGTTTCAGCTAACGTGAAGTAGAAAGGTCTCATAAACGAACTGGCGGGGTTCCACTCCTTCCCAGCATATGTGTGTCCAACGGCGGGGAGGTCACTCCATTTGAGGACCGCGGCAAATGACGAGGTGATGACCATGTGCTCGACGGACGGTTCAGCTACCGCTGCGTCGATTATTGCCTTGGACATGTTGATGCCGGGTAGAAGCATGGCTTTCGCATTGTCTTCTGGTTGAAAGTTGTCTGGAAAGTGGTCAGAGCCATATCAGGGTGGTTTTAGAAACTACTGACAGTGGAACGCTCCGCCGCAATGTATGATATAGCTCACGTCTTTCACCGCACTGGTAAACGAACCAGGCACTGTACCGTCCTCAACGATTACCCCTAGGACACTTATGAGCGCGTTCTTTATCCGCTGAACTGTACACACATTGGACGCTTTCATAACCGGGATTGGCTTTCTTCCAGTCTGTGATTTTCTCAGTGGAGCGAGCGGGAGCGCGAACCGCGAATCCTGCGTCGACAAATTGGCGCGCGATTTCGGTTCCTACAAAGCCAGTAACACCACTGAGGGGAGACGTCAACTAGGGTCGTTGGAGGGATGAAGATGCGACGAACGTAACGAGAACCAATGCGTTAGACATGACGGAGAATGGTGCGATGTGGAAAATGTATGAACCCAGGGCCGTTTAAATAGGGTCCGGGTGGTCGCAACGGGGTCTCATCCATTCAGCGTTATGAGTGTCAAAAACTACCCAAATGATCGTTTCGTTGGTGCCGTTCTCCGGTAGAGCCAATGGGAAATTTCCCCGTGTCGTACTTCATCGACCTTGACGCGTGGTACAGAAGATGGAAGTGCGATGTTGTGGGTCCACTGTGGGGCCGACCAGGGTCACCAGAGGACGCCTGAGGTAGGATGTTGGCAGTCATCGATTCAGGGTTCAGAGAACCAGGGTCTAGAGAACAGTGACGCCCGCCATCCCAGACCTGAGGAATTGTTGCTGTTGTGGTTCAAGTTGGTTTACCGTGACGGATCTCGGCACAGATTTGACATTCGTGGGAACCTGAACTGAACTGTGACAGCTTAGGACAGCTTCCCAGCGACCTCCCTTGAGCAACCCGTCTCCCTGAGCGCTGTTCGGCCTTCTTTTATCCCGAATAGTCTGCGCAATGGCCGGTCGCGTAACAGGACCTGGTCTCGCCAGTGCGTGGAGCCTTGAAAGAAGCCTCTGGACGGCGTCTATCCGCAAGCTCGCTGGCTCCAACCAGTTCAAACGAGCCGACCGTCGTTCTCCGTCGTTAATTGGACTGGCATCTTACCCAACGTTCTTACGGGGTACCGATTCCGCCGTGCATTCAATTGACGCCTGTAGCTACATACGACTGTGCTCCACAGTGGGTCCGCTCCGTCGACTTCCGCGTCAAGTGTCCTGTCCTGGTTGGTTCGCCTGTTGTAACCTCCGCCTATCGCAACTAGATCTCCACGGATTCTCAACCGCCTGTCTCCTGGTCCGACACCGCGAATTTAAATGCCCTGAAAGCCACCGCGGACTGGGTTCCATTCAGATTTCCCGGTTGTCAATGGAAAACGTTATTTGACTTCGTGGCTATACTTAATAAATGCTATCCTACTTCCCCTTGACTTGTATCCAACCGAATGCCTGCTGACGTGGGCCTAACTTTAGGAGCTCTGCTCTTGGGCGTACTTATTGCCTCGACGTGAGCTTCCGCTTTTCGTCCTTGAACCAAATTTGATACTGCTCTAGGGCCTACGGTATCACGGTCGTCCAGACATATATCTATTTCGAAAGATTCCCAAAAGATGACCCGGTGAACAAGATAACGGTGAGGTCGTGTTTTCAATCCTGGAATTTTGCTGACGATCTTAACAAGGTCTGGCTGCTGTTGTACGAATTTCTTTTGCTTCTTAGAGAACGGCCTCCTCATCGTCAAAATCAGTCTCCTCGAAACGTTCCATGTGGCTATTAGTTGGCATATGATATACTACTACCTCATCATGAACTTCGGGAACCTGGGTACCTTCGCCCAGCTTCCCCTGTGGTATGTCTACTGCAAACTCTTGACCGTCACAGACCCATTGATTTGGTTGCACAGGTCTCTTTCCGTGCGTCGTTTGCCAGTGAGGTCCTCTGTAAGGAAATCCTGACATCCTTCCAGGCTATAGTGACCGTTACGGTAAAGACTCGATATCCAAAATTGTTCAGCGGCCTGAACTGATTTCATGTTCAAGCACGTCATCGAGTTCATCCGACAATGGTCAGTCTCAGTTTACGATAAAGGACCTGGCCATGTTCTTATCATGAATTGCTAGCTTCTATGCTCGCCGTGCTTACTTCTGTGAGTTCGCTGCAGATTCGGCCCCAGGGTGACCCAAGTTTCCGCAGTATCTGGCCGTTCTTTCGTCACCTCCGCGATCATTGTGTGTCCCTCCTTCTCAACCATGAATCATTTATTGATCTCCCTCCCCCCGTTCAGCTTATCTTGGGCGGGATAGGCGCAGGTAAAGCATTCGCGCTGAACGCTTGTGATAAATAACCCACAATCTGCATCTATGGTTTAGGGTTCGGAATCGGCAAGTGTTTAACAAAAACATCCAAACTTTGGTCTAATTGGTGATCCATGCAGTTGTTGGTGTTAAGCTGTAACCGTCCATTGGTCACGAACGTTTCAATTGTTAACCCATGCCTATCAGCGAGCACACAATCGTCGCGAATATCCATCCAGCGATATTTGTAGGTTCACCCCGTTCCTTTCTTGGTCCTCCGTAATGAATATTTTTTGTAGTCCCCCGGCGTGACGAGTATCGTTGGCCAAACCTCTGCCGATATGGTTATTACCGGTACCTCCATCTACTATCTCAAACAGGGCAAGCGAGGTCACTATGCACAGTGAGCAAAAGCTTCCTCGTCCATCGAGGGCCGTCCTCTAAAATGTTCGTTTTCAGAACCGAAACGGTATGCCTACAATCGCTTCAGATTTCATGATGACGACCCTAACTCATCGGCGATCTCAGCTTCTTGACAAGCTGCTCCTCTGGACTGGAAGCACCGGAATGTTGACAAGGTTCGGTTGTTACCTGTTGCTTCTTCTCAGCTCATACTAACCGTGTTACAGTGCAATAAGTCTTGCATTCCTGGGGGCGGTGTGCACTGTTTTAAAGGATCCCATTACGTTTTTGAGACCAAATTTCAGTTCATTGGTGCACCAGACGCACTCGTCTATCTCGCATTGGATCAGATTCTCACCCGAGGTTCGCCGAATCGTGGCATTATTGACTCAAACTTACCGCCTTACAGTTTACTATCTCCGACTGCCTTCCGAGCCAAACTAGGTACCGAGCCATTTCGATAATATAGCCTATAAGCATATTGCACAGTGTGATTTAACACCTCTGGAATGGAGCGGGGTGTCTCAGGATATCGTGAACCAAATTTGGCGGCGGAGTGATGCGTTGATCAAAACCTGTGCCCCGGTTGTCTCCGGTTGGTGGGTGGGAATTGACGTTTTCTTATCTCCGAGCATAGCCGACGCTCTTTCCTCGCGCATTCCTCCGCCAATTCTGGCTCGATTCGGGACTTTGGGGCCTCTACTTGCTCCTGCTATGCTGGGGAATGTACTCTGATGCCACCGTCCCCCGCAATCCCTCGAAATACTACGCTATACTGGGCAAGAACCACTCGACTTTGTTTTGGGTGACTCCGGGCCAAGACGTCGATGGTGGCTCACCCAACGCTCCACCGATCCTCGGGCTGGGTTTATATATCGAGTATGCATATCCAAATGGTGTGGAACTTATACTTGAACCTTTTCTCATTGCTTTAATATCTTCTTTGGCCTCCTTCCCCGAGTCACCCATTTTCGCTGTCTCAGATTCACGGACCTTGTTTGGTGAATCCCTGGATGCGGATGCCATCCTGCGTCTTCCAGTATGTGCCAATACTCACCATTGAGCCATATGTGCTCCAGTTTGAACAAACATCGCCCCTCTTTCTCGCAACGGAGTCGATTTTGTTGATCCGCCCAATTTCGCGGCTATGGCCGCCCAGAAGCGCATCTCATTGAGACGGTTCTGTGCCTCGGAGGTATGGCCAAAGTGCATAGAATAATGTTTTAGAACCCCCCTGAGTGAGTGTGAGTGCACTGGGACCCAGAGGACGTCCGTGAAATGGTAATTTGGCGGGGTGGCTCGAAAGGCCGTTTATGACCATTTTGGGGTAGCACCGAAAATAAATTCGGTGGGGACCAGCAACAAGGCCTAAAAATGCGGGAAAATATATTAATCTACTCCTACGATGCCTGGCTCCATTATAGGGTAGGTATCCAAGCAGTTACTGCATGGCAGGGGGAGGCCAGAGCGCAAAAGCTTTAAGGTGGCTCGATAGCCGGTTGCTGATAGTATGTCAATACTCTGTTGGCGACGTCTGTGAATTCTCCATCTGCCGTACAGCCCACTGACCGATTATCAGGTTGAATTTCCGCACCGTCCTCCGTGGTCGCGGGAAGGAAGATGGCGATTCAAGCCTGAGCGGCGCCAGGCTGCCCATGTCGCTGATGAACCAAAGCTCCGCCGGGCAGCGTTCTGTCGCAGATGTGAGCCGCATGCGGTTTTCGTCTCGTCTCTTTTTGACGCTGCATCTCAGAATCAGAAACCGTCGACGGTCGTGCATGTCGTAACTCATACCCAGTCCGACGTCAGGTTTGCGAATGCGGGGGACAAGGTTCGTGTATTTGCCGTTGATCTGCGCTACCGGTTTGAAAAGCGGCATATAGGCAACACTCGACCAAGCCTATTGAACTTGTGAACTCTCAAGTTTTCAACCAGAGTTCAACCGTGTGAACTTTCAAGTTCAACCAAAAGTTGAACCGTGCACGTACCCAAGTCCATAGATTTTGTAAAGATGGGTTACGGCCACGATTTTCCGTAGCAGGACATCGAGTAGCAAATTCAGTTTCACGGTGAATCGTTTGGGACCGGGCGTTAATGCTGCGGTGCGTACTTGCAAGAATAGCATCACACAAACACCTCCACAATGTCTGCGTTCGCGAACGGCCCTTCGTTGCAGCCTGGCACTTCCTCCCGTCCGGAACGCACACTTAGGCTCTTTCTCCCACTGGCGTGACCACCAGGTTTGGTTGCCAATCTGGAAACGGGTTTCTGTGTCAAAGAGCCGTGTGATCTAGGTAGAGTGACATTATCTCCGTAGAGCTCCTTAGAGCCGTCGCTCCCCCGTAGAGCCGCTTAGAGATTGCCTCGCTACTGAGGCATCCGTTCTCTGTAGAGCCCCCCAGTATCTACCTTGCTCTCCCTGGACACTCTGACATACTTCATTTTGTTTTCATATCCCGTGCTTTTTAACGGCGGCGTGGATTCCATATAAACAGTCGACATGGCACGTCTTGGATTCCGTCTTTCTTCCCGCCCCCACTTCAAAGATTTGCTCAATCTCAGCCTCAAGCACCCTCAAGACTCAAGAACATTGGACTCAAGAACACACTGCACAAGCTTCCCTCCTCAAGTCTACTCGGGGATTGGCATCTCACGAATGCTCAAGATTTTGGTCCTTCAAGTCACAAGTCAACTTCAAAATTCCGATCTTGGCTCCTCCCGCTTTCCCTTTAGGCTTGGGCTTATGTAGCTCGTCGTACTGCACTGTGTAGAATTCAAATACATTTTTCTCGCCATTATTTCGTGATCCGACGCATTGCATCTGAATTTGAATGGATCAGTCCTGCCGGCAAACTGCCAGTGATCTTTTGTTGCGGCCGCGTAGGTGCTCTACGCGACCTCTACGCGGACTCTACGCCGCTCTAAGGAGTCTTGGCTTCTCTACGGAACTCCTCTGAAAGAGGGGGGGGGTGGATCTGGCTCTATGGCCCTACCTAGCTCTCCTGAGCACTACCTAGCGACTGGTCGATTCCCAGATGCAGGAGAGTTGCGGCTACATGCTTCGCCCTCGTTATCGCCCGGACTGGGTACCGTCTTGGCAAGGGAAAGACATGAGTTCTGTGGGGTGTGAGGATGGGCTAAGACTCCAAGTGCGATATCCTCTTTGGTTTCACATGAACCCAGCTGATTTTTTTTTCCCACCCATTATAGACGCGATCCGCATGGAGGATGGTGTCAACGTGTGCTTGAAAGTTGAAACTTGTCCAGAAAGAAACCGACGATTTCGAACATGAACTTACCAGCTTTTTTTCGTCGCCTGCCCTTGCCAGCGATCCTCGCAACCATTGCGTTCCTTTACTCGCCACTCTTCTTATCCCTGATGACCCAAATCAGCTCATCATGGTGATGCCCCTTCTCTTACCATACTCAAAACCTCGCTTTGATACGTTTGGCGAGGCGTTGGACTTTTTCGGTCAGATCTTCGAGGTTCTTAAAGTTTCTGGTCATTCTCTTGTATCTATCTCATACGTTCAATCTAGGGCATAAAGTTTATGCATGACCACAACGTTGCGCATCGGTTTGTGTTCAGTCGTTCTTTCCTCGTGTCTCTGTTCATATCCCTGCCATAGGGATTGCACAGGCCAAAACATACTGATGGAGGCCGCACAAATCTGTCCCAAGGGCTTCCATCCTGTGACTCCCTCGCACAACCGCAACCGATCAGGCAGAGCACAGTTCTATTACACCACTCAAAAGCCTCCAAAATATTTCTGGATTGACTTTGGGATCTCTCGTCGGTACAATGCACGGTCGGACGCCCTCATGGAGCCTATCCAGTCCGGGGGTGACAAAACTGTGCCTGAATTCCGACCCATGGCGGACGGGGAGTTCCCCATCGGCCATGATCCATTTCCCACCGATATTTACTATCTGGAGAATATGATTTTGCGCGAGTTTATCAATGTACGTTGTGCAACTTTGCATTAAAGGCTCAGCTCAACTTTTGTATCAGGGTGGTCCACTCTTCACAAAATTATATGGGTTCGACTTTATGGAGCCCCTTGTCCTAGATATGGTGGTTGAGGACCCAGCAAAGCGGCCAACCATCGACGAGGTTCTTGACACGATTTAAAGTCATTCGCAGCCAGGTCGGAATTTGGAAGTTGCGATCGCGTGTTGTAAAGGCTGGAGGGTTTCCTTCACTAAGTCGGCCGCTTAAGCATTGGTATTGCAGAATTGGGTATATTCTACGTCATGTACCTGCTATTCCTTCGCCTGCAAAATAGATGTTCCTATTTTTTCTTCCTTGGTAACTTCTACCCTTAGCTGGAAAGAATGTGCGCTCCAAGTTTACAAATAGTACACTGCAGCTGGACTTGACCTTTTTCCGCCCTGACGGAGCCAGTCATACGAGTCCAACACCGCCGACAGGCTTTACGCGCCCGTCTGACCCAGACGGCCATCGACTTCTGGCTGAAGAGATACTTAACATCAATCCACAATCGAGGGTTTCGGGCCGGTTTCAAATCCGTCCGGAAAATCGGGGGCGTCAGGTGTTGGCGCTACCCACTTTTGGTTGGGTCCGGTCGTGCGTTCGGATCCTAGAGGATTCGCTCAGCCCTCCAGTTTAAATAGAAATGATGAAATAACGCACATCTAATGCAATGACAGGAATTTATTCATATGCGCCTTCAACGTGTGGGCTGCGTTCTGAGCGCTAGGTACCGGCGCTGCACAGTGATCAGGCGTAAACACCACATCGGCATACTCGTATCCCGGCTGGAGGAGTATCAGGCGCGCGGCAGAGATAGCGTCACGAATGGAGAGGAACGAGACTGTCGCGGTTCTGCAGACGGAAGAGTCAGTCAGGCCCTCGTCGGATGAATAAGATAAGATGAAAAGATTACTCACGCGGGCGACTCGAAGCCCACCTTCTCCACCGGTCCATACTGCTCGAATGCGCGCTGTACGGCGTCAACAGACCGGTCAGGAGTATTAAATACCCGCAGACACCTCGACGCGCCGCGCGCGACGCTGGCTGTTATATGCGGCGCCAGCGACGTCAGGTGCGGTTTGTCTTCTTTCATTTGCACGAAGAGGCGCTGGCCCGCAAGTGTGATTCCGTGATACACCGCATAGCGTGAGAACGCAATGGCGTCTTCGTGCGCGAGAAAGTCCACGAACTATGAACTGCGTCAGTTGATATGAATGGTAGTTATGAAGAGGAACATACTGCGACCTGTCGCTCGGGAACGAACACAAGCTTCTCAAGTGCGCCACCACGAATGTGGTCGCAGAGTTGGCCGACAGAGGTTTCTGAGGGAATATTGCTGATAATGACCTGGCGCACCCGATTTCGGATGGCAGCAGCGCGCAGAGCCCCCGCGGTATAGCACCGGTCGTCGGCAAACCCTGCCTTGACCCCCTCCTTATGCAGTCCCTCGATTGCCTGTTACGATGAATTGAGGACAACAGATATACATGCCAAGGTGGGCCACATACCTTCCTGGCATGCGCCTCGGTGAAAAAGTCGATAAACGCGGTCCGGTCGCGGTTCGTGAACAGCACACGGTCGACGCGTCCGTAGAGGGCCATGCGCGCCTCAATCGCCTCGTTTGTGCCTCCGAGGCGCTGGACTTCGTGTAGATATATCGCACGCGTGCCTGGACGGCGATCATGGTCCACCCGGCCATGCCCCCAGGTAAACTTGAGCCGCGAACCACGCAGTATGACCTCGTTGTCCGTCATCTCGCGAAAAAAGGCCTTCGCTTTCTCGGTCTCGTAGAAGGTGAGGGAGATGTAGCGCGTCTCGCCGAAGCCGCGGACTTTGACACGGGAGATGGGTCCAAAGAAGACGAGATTGAGGAGTTCAGAGACGGGGGTGTCGTGCGGGACCTGGTGCACATGAACTGTGGTGGGCAAAACAGTGCGGATGGCGGTGGTCGGTTTGAGAGTGCGATGAACCCAGTTGACCGCAGTGTTTAGCCGTGCTTCGTGTTTCTTGTCTTCCAAGGCATTGTCGCTGAATGTGCGAGGACTGGACGAGATTGTCCGGCGCAAAGGGCGAAGTAGGAGTAGAGAACGGCGCGCCAAGTTCATAAAGAGGTACGAGGACACAAGGCGCGAGCCAGCTCTACCACCTGCAAGGCTTTACAAGGCAACTTGAACGCGGGTTGAGAGCCAGGGTGACAAGATGTGACACGCCCATTTGAATAGTAATTTATCCTCTTCCTCCACCTTGTCCTCGTACGACGCGCCTTGTACGCTCCTTAGTTCTCTGACCGCTAGAGCCACCTATGTCGGACCACCCAGAACCGTCCTTCGCCGCCCCCCTCGACGCCATCAAATCTCTCCTCCCGGAGCGCCTCCAAAAACCTCGGGTGGGCATCGTCTGTGGCTCGGGACTCGGTGGCATCGTGGACTGCATTCGGGACACCGTAATTGTCCCCTACAGCAAGATCCCTGGGTTTGCAGAGAGCACTGGTAAGCGGCTCGTCGGACGGAGCCTACAGCGGCGCTAAATATATATCCTGGTTCCAGTGCCCGGCCACAAGAGCTCTCTCGCGTTTGGCTTCATGGGCTCTGGCGAGGGCGTGCCCGTGGTCGCTATGCTCGGCCGCGTAAGTCGTTTGACGCGATTGGCCCAGTAAATATTAATCGGCGGCAGTTTCATCCTTACGAGGGCCACCCTATGACCACCGTCGTGTATCCCATCCGCGTTATGGCAAAGCTCGGAATTACCGAGGTCATTAGTGAGTTTGCCCGACTACCTTGTGTCCCCCGCTCATCTCTGTGCAGTCACCAACGCCGCCGGCGGGCTTAATACTAAATTAGCCGTAGGGACCAGTAAGTTTCTACAACCACGCAACGCGCCGCAGTCTCTAACAAATCCCCTCAGTCGTCGCAATCCACGACCACCTTGCCCTCCCCAACATCTCAGGGATGAATCCCCTCCTCGGACCCCTCACCTCCCCCACTTATCAGCGCTTCATCCCCCTCTCCGACGCTTACTCTCCCGCCCTCCGCCGCCTTCTCTTCCTCGCCGCGCACGATCTAAAGCTCGAGCCGTCCGCGCTCGCAGAGGGGAACTTACGCGTGGGTGAGCGGCCCGACGTACGAGACCCCGGCGGAGGGTCGCTTCCTGCGCCTCGCCGGCGCAGACGTCGTGGGCATGAGCACCGTCCCCGAGGTCCTGGCAGCGCGGGAGGCGGGGCTGAACGTTATGGCGCTCAGCCTCGTCACGAATGCCGTGGTTATCCCAGAGGGCTATCGGAGTATCCGGGAAGAGGTGGAGGCGGAGGTAAGCTTTCTGTACTTCCTTTCTGCGGGCGACTCATTGGATGAAATTAGTTGGCTGGGAAACGCGTCGAGCTGCCCGTGGCCGATGTTGTGTCGCACGAGGAGGTGTTGGAGATTGGCAAAGCCAAGGGGGAAGTAATGATGAAGCTTGTAGAATGGGTCGTCGGAGCGATTCCCTCAAACATATAATTTTAGGATTTCTTCGGAACGGAGGGTTTACCTGTCAAGGAGAATCTTTCAGCGACTTCGACTTTCTCTATCGCCGGCCAGCTCATCCGCAGAGGGAAAAGGGCAAACCTCGACGTCGCAACAATATTCGATTCTGCTATATGAAATCGCGAACGAACAGAATTGTACAAGTTTAACGTGCTTTGGCTTCCGCACGCAAATGGTAGAGCCAGATGCGCGCGTACTAAGCCCGGGGCCCACGACAAGGGAGCACGAGGATGGAGACAGAGCTCTCACCCGCCCCCGGGAAAGGAAAAACTCACCTCGGGATCCGTCTGTTTTGGCTCTTGTGTCTGCAGTTCTTGCAGGTGCGTCTTGAGTTCTCGTTGAAGCGTCTTCACACCTTCTCCACCCGGCTGTCTTGATACTTGATCTCGAGGTCTTGCGGCCCTCGAATCTTGAGGTTGTCGGGGTTTTAAGCTGCTTCCCGCCGAGGTCTTGACGGGTCTTGGGGTCTGCAGGCTTGGAGACTTCAGAGGTTGAGGAGCTCGTGTTGAGGTCTAGCGTCTTGACAGTGTCCCACTGAGGTCTTGCAGTCCTGGATGCTGACTGGAAGTCTTGAACGAATCTCCGAGTCTTGAATCTTCTCAGAACTTGAGAACTTGCGTCTGTTTGAGAACTTGACGACAGACTTGACGGTGTCCCACCCAGGTCTTGGGAGGGTCTCAATACTGAGGACTTGACCGAGTCGGTCGCTCCCAGGACTTGCGAACTTGATGCGGTTGACGGTGTCCAAACGAGGTCATCAGCGAGGCTTGGTGGACTTGACGACGACTCAGGCCCAAGGCGTTGACTTGGGGCTTGAGCTGTGAGCGATTTGAAGCCTTGAGGGGCTTGCTGATGCGGTGTCGTCGAGGCTTGACGGCTTGAGCGAGCTTGAGGCTTTGGGGTCCGAACTCGAGCCACTTGAGCGTGGGGAGCTTGAAAATGTCGAAGACGGTCTTGAGATCTTGAGAATTGAGACTTGGCGACTCGGGGTATCCCACCAAGGTCTTGAGCGGCTTCGGCGAGCTTGAGAAAGTCTTGAGGTTCACGTCCTTGCCACTAGGCGAGACCCCGGATGGCGAGCTCGAGAGACCTTGACAACGACGAGCTCAAGAGACGACTTGACCGGACGACGACAATGACGCACGTGGATCCAGATAGCGATAACAACAGTAATTCGAGACAGCGGGGAGAATGGGAACATGGCGAGCGAGTTGAAACTTTGAACGACTTGACGGCGTTCCACCGCGGTCTTGAATGTCTCGAAGAGCTTGAGGGTCTTGAGAGTTCAAGTCCTGGCAATCCACACTAGGTGGACGTCGGACGGCGAGTTCAAGAGACGAAGAGGTCGACTCGACGATGACTTGAGGAGGACAACGGCGCGACTGAAGACCATGGAAAGAAGTCGAAGAGAATGGGAAGTGGGAAGCGAGGACGGTAGCACTTTGAGCCAGCTGGAGCACGGCAACGGTGGGGAAGTTGACAGACCAGACATACTGGCAGATTATCCAGAGTAGCATTGGAAGATATTCGAGGCGAAGACTTGAAGACTCGAGGTTTGGAGTTGAGACCTGGAGTTGAGGGAAATGAGTGACGAGAAAGGGAGATGATGGGAGATGATGGGAGTAGAGAAGAAAGGGTGTGTTTGGCGCTCCAAAACAAAGTGGCTGACCTTTAACTCGCCGAATATACTTCCGCACTTGCCGAACTTCAAAAGCTGTGCTCTGCTAGAGTCTCTGTCAAAACTACGCCCTTTTCTTGGATTCAGACGATTCGGGAAATACGCTGTTGCAAGAGTTCCAGGCCAGAGACGGCGACCTAGACGCGTAGTGGTTCCGCGTAAAGCCGTCATGTGATCGCGAATTGATGCTATCGGCGTTATCCCCGAAAGAACTATCCATTAGTATCCAACGGGACTTGTCGTCTCAAACCATGTCGTTTTCAAAAGATGGGAAGCCTCTCGCCCTCAGCGCTACCCTGCGGGATCTTGCACTCCTGCGCGTCTCCGGTCTGGACGTCGCGTCTCTCCTTCCCCCGGCCTCGACGACGCAAACACCATCCTCCGACGCAGTTTCGGAGGCGACAGTTGCGCGGTCTTACGAGTTCGTGCAGCATGCCCGCACGGCGATCAAGATATACAACCACGGAGACACAGAGAAGGTTGGCGGCGATGTCGATGCCATCCGTTCGAGGGTCGAGGAGCTGTCGAAGGGGCTACAACAATAGGTCGGGCGACAACCCATCTCTTCATTCTCATTATTTTATTGATGCACAACTAGACACAGCTAGACACCCACCGACAACGTACTTGCTTTATTGATTCGACATTTCCTTTGTATATAGCCTGACAATCGAGGGAGGATTTGGCATCTCACCATACTGGCTGTCAAGCTCCTACCGCATCTCGCTGTGACCCTGGATCGCAGATACACGCGCGTAAAATTGAACGGCGTTCTGTTCTAACACGACCCGTCGCCGACCCAGCCACCATCTGTGATATATCTCAGGATGTGTTGACGTGGATCAAGTTGCGAACTCAGTTATCCAACGGTTATATAGAGCAGTACTTGTCTCTTGCGCGAATCCCCCGGCTATGGAGCTCGTTCGACTCGCTCAATCCGTCCAGAGCACTCGGCTGGCCGCAGGTTGGTGGCTCTTTGCCTCTCTTACCCTCCGTAACGGGTACTAAACCGGCCGCTCCAAAAGTAGGCTCCGCGACAGTCTTGTTATATGACCACCGTGGGTCAATTCTTCCCTAGTCGTAGGAGCTCCCCTCATACTAGCTGTCCCGCCATAGTCATCACCTTCGATCAAGAGGTCAGTCTGCGTATCTCAGCGGCTCCCTTTATATCTCACCCCGTTCAGATCGATGTTGTCTGGGTAAAGCTGGCCTCGCTTCATTTATCAGTCGTTTGGCTTATAACGTAGAGGAGGGACTGGTCTTTCCTCAAATGTGTCTTCTTATTCGTGAGAGCGTTCAATTATTTTTGCCCTGTTTCCAAATTTACACGTCCCGTCGTAGCACCGATATCTAGGCAAGTGATTTCTACCCTGCAGTCCAATTTCTTTTGTTGAACTTGGTACAGGACTCTTGTGTGTCATGTACGTGATTTTCTGGGTGGGTATCTCGCGCGCCTAACAATTTCTCCTTCTGTTGGTATCGATAGAATTGAGCTCTTTGGTAAGGATAATACCATACGTTCTTCTGCATTCCGCGAACATGAACTTCCTCCAGCCATCTTGAGTCCCAATGTCACCGATTCAGTAAGCGGCACTCTCTGGATGTTGGAAGTACGCGATGTTGAATTTCTGTAGATGTAGGTTCATTTCCGCTGCGCGCCATCATGATGTGTTTCACTCATTCTCCGTTAGATGTAAGCGACAAACTACTTCCTTAACTCGCTTCACACTTATGAGGACGTCGCTTCAGGCACCTTCTGGTTCCAATGGGAGATGTGGGGATATACTGTGGTCGTCCTAACCTCTGAACGTGCGTGCTGTCATGTCGTTCTCCATCGTGGTTGTCAACATCCGTTCATCATGGCCAGTGGTACTCCTTTTGTGGATATTCTTCCTGTACAACAAGAACACAAACGTTCTGGCGTTTCTTGGGATTCTATTCTTCGGCCAGACTGTATCAGTAATTGTGATCCTCGCGAGGTCGTTTGCGCATCTGTCAAGTGTGTATTCTTGCAGCTGGCAGAATCCTTTCAACTGATGATTTGCGCCAGTCACTGCCCACTTCGACGGCGCACCTGCTGGATTCTGCTCCCTCCACAACCAACCCGACTTCTTTTCATTCTATTGGTTACCAGTGCTCCTGTACAATTCCGTGGGTCCATCTGTTCAACCTCGCGTTGCCCATACCCACCAATCACTTTTAGGCCATCCTGGCGTTGTTCATCATCAAAAGCACCGACGCTTTCCGTGCGGCTTACATCCCACGAGTACACGGTATATATCGGCGAAGCCTGATCAATTTCCTCGCGTCAGTGTTCTGCTTCACAAATACAACCAAAACTAATTCGGGTCGGGCGTAGGATCTTCACCGTGTACCTCGTTTGCTGCATCCTCTGGATAGCGGGTGATGTGCGTCATTATTTCTCCTGCTTCACCTTGAACTCATTTCGATTTATTTCCCTGGTTCAGTTTGCGCTGGGGCAGATCCCCGTCGGCTTCGCCCTGGCGTTCTCCATCACCAACTCGACGCGTCTGCTCATCAACATCCGGCACGCTTATTATACGCGGGAGGACGTTGATTTGAACCGTTCCACGACGCCGGCGATTTATGCGAATCAGGCGCCGCGGGAGGAGTGGTTGTTTGAGTTGAGGGAGTTGAGGTTGAAATGAGATGAAACGAGATCTGGTGTGTAGTTTGACAAAATGTATCTATTTGATTCACGAAGGATCGGTATTTTCATTTCTTCGCCGGCCACAAACGAGACCCGGGACATTTCTTTGGAGGGAGGTTGAGTCGTTCAGCAAAAGGTGGGGCGATTTGCTATTTGTTGAGGGCCGGTCAATATTCCATCGCGTCTTCGTCTTCTTTCTGCATCTCCTCTAATGCACCAATTCAGTCCGCGACACTTACTATCGAGTACTTGCATGAGGTTGAGTTTTTGTCGAGTTGTTGCTGAGAACACAGCGATCCGATGACGTCACGCGACGATCTCTTGTTCTGATTCCGCCTGCGGGAGACCGTTCTGCCCGAATTGCCCCCGGGATGTGAAGCAAGCGAGCGGCTGCGAGCTTGCTAATCTCCTTCCACCATGTTCTCGGGCTCGTATGGATCGACAGGCTCTCTCAAAAGCGTCCATTATGGCGCTGGCTGTGTCTCAACCGCGTTGCCCAAGCTCATCCAGGTCTTGGGCGTGAAACGGGGGCTTATCGTTACTGGGAATAGCTTATACCACAAGGTCGAGCGCATTACTTGACCCGAGAGCCTATTCTGATTCTCCATCCCGCAGACGGACGTGGTCAGGAAGGTCGAGGAGATTCTCAAGGCGCAAGACGCGTATGCGGGAGTGTTCACCGACTTCGGGCAGCACACGCCCATAGCGGGGATAAATGCCTGCGTCAAGGCTTATAAAGTAAGAAACGGACCTTCAAGCTCCAGGGCAAAGACTCTGTAGCATTGACTCCGCAGGACACTGGCTCTGACTTTATCGTTTCGCTGGGTGGCGGTTCGCCCATCGATGGCGCCAAGGCCGTACGCTTCATAATCAGCGAAGAGACTGGGGAAGTGCCCCCTCCGCAAATTGCTATTCCGACAACTCTGAGCGCGGCCGAGTATTCGGTGCGCTGTTTCAAAGCTGACTCCGAGAATATCATCAACTCGAAAGCTTAGATTGGTGCTGGCTACACGGATGAGAATGGGAAGAAAGTCGCGTGTTCCCACCAGATGCTCGCGCCGGCGGGCGTCATTCTCGACGCTGAGCTGACGCTTCCGACGCCCAGTCGCCTATGGTCCGTATCTAGTGTTTACTCCTGGTCAATTATTTGAAATGACTGCAGGCTCTCCACTGGAATTCGCGCCGTCGACCACGCAGTTGGTGAATATTTCGCAAAACGGTCGCGAGTATTTCTCAACGGGTTTCCAGAAAATATGTATAGGCCAGGAGTTTCGCATCCAGCAAAGATGCTATGCTATGCTGCACTCGCCGACTTCTTCAAGTATCTGCCCATCTCCAAAGCCGACCCCAGTGACGTCGAGGCGCGGCAGAGGCTGCTTGTTGCGGCCTGGATGAGCCTTTGGCCCACCCAGCGTGATACATATACGTAGGCGTCCTCCGTGCGTTTAATCTGCCCACATCCCCTTAAAATTGGTGATAACAGTGCTCTCGGTATGTCGCATGCTCTCGGACATCGACTCGGCGCGGCATACGGCATTCCTCACGGTATTACCTCTGTGCGTGTTCTTTTTCCGACGGAAAGGAAGATACCGACTTAGAATATCCAGTGCCTCACTCTGGCCCCGGTTGTTGTGATTCAATCACGCATCGCGTCCAAGGAGCATAAAGAATACCTCGCCAATACTTTGTTCTATCTCCGCGAGCCAAGCACTGGCTCGGTCGAGGGGGACATTCTCCGACTCTCGGCTCTCATTGACGGGTATGTATTCAATGCAAGGGCTCTTAAAACATACACTAAATTATACAACGCAGATTGGTTGTCCAATTGGGGGTGAAGAGCAGCCTCAGTGAATACAAAGTACCGCGCGAGGATTTCGCTGCCCTCTCTCAAGGAAATGAGGACTTGGTGGAGTTGCTGAATGGAATTTATTGAATGGAGACGAGTAACTATACACGGAGAATGTAATATACGGACCGCATTGTATTGTTTCTGGCGCGTCCCGGTCGCGTCGCGACTTGCCAAATGATTTCGGCCTCTTTCGGCCTCCGGTGGCATCAATCGCCCCACTCGCGTTCTCTTCGCCTCCGCCATGCCGCAAGGAGCGCATTTGACTGGCAGCCCGCATTTGGCTGGCACCCCGCTGGATCCTTCTTCCTCAGCAGCTTCCACCTCGTCTCTTATGGACATCGATGGCGTCGTCGGCGAAGCGACTCTAATAGACGTCGAGCGCGGCCGGGACCAAGCTCCGGATTCGATTTCCGACCGAGGTGGGCCACCCGCAGTGCATGCCTGCCCACTGCTCACTTCCGTCTCATCGCCGCCCACATAGGTTCATTCCAAAAGATGCGGGGAGCCAAGTACACGAAACGAATCAAGTATTATGTGCCGGGGATTGCTTGGATCCCCAACTACTCGCTTGGCTTGTGAGTTTATGTGCCTGGTACATAGCCGATCTACTCGCGCTGACTCTGCGCAAGCCTTGGGGGCGACGCGCTCGCTGGACTGACCGTGGCCTCGATACTCATTCCGCAGTCAGTCAGCTATGCGACGTCTTTGGCGCAGATGAGTCCGCTCACAGGACTGGTGCGTAACTAGTCTGAAAGAAATTCAGCGCTTGCTCTCATATCCCAGCGTGCTAGTTCTCTGCTTCAATTCCGGGCATGATTTACGCGTTCTTGGGGACGTGCCGCCAGCTGAACGTCGCGCCCGAGGCCGCGCTCAGTCTCCTAGTCGGCCAGGCCGTTGGGGAAATCCTCCTTGACCACCCCGACCCGCATTCCGAAGCAGGAGATGCAGTCAAGATCGCGATATCTACCATAATCACCGTGCAGGTAATTCTTGTTGCCACGCATTCAACCCCTTATCATATGTTTGTTCAACTTTTATTTTTCAAGGTTGGATTTTTTGCGTTCCTGCTCGGGTTCTTCCGCCTAGGGTTCATCGACGTCGTCCTCAGCCGCGCGCTGCTCCGTGGCTTCATGAACGCCCTTGGGGTCGTTATATTGACTGAACAGTTGGTGCGCGAGGATTACCCTCCAATATAGTCAACTCGCCCTAACGTCTCGTCAAAAAAAGGTCCCAATGTTTGGCTTAACGTCCCTCATGCATCAGCTGCATCCGCAATCAACCTGGGATAAAGTAGTCTTTCTGTTGGAGCATGTAGTCCCGAGCGCCAACCTCACGACGACTGTCGTCAGCTTTTCAGCGCTCGCTGTCCTCATCGGACTGCGCTTGATCAAAGGCGTATTCCAAAAGTATTGGTGGATCTACCGACTGCCCGAGGTGTTGATCGTAGTGATCCTTTCAACTTGTGAGTCTCCCTTTTTTGCCTACACCGCTCCCACAATGTTGACTTTCGTGCAGTTTTATCCGACGAGTTCAACTGGGATCAAGATGGTGTTGAAATTTTGGGCGCCGTCCCAATAACGTCGATGAAGTCGTTTGTGCAGATTCCTCTGCAAGCAGCGAATCTCAAGTACCTCCGACGCACCACATCCACCGCCATGTTAGTCACTGCTAATTGGTTGTATTTTGACGGGTTGGGCTTAGTTTCGCCTTGCAGGTTGATTTGTGTCGTTGGTTTCCTCGATAGTATCGTCGCGGCGAAGCAAAATGCGTCCCGGTTCGGGTACTCGATTAGCCCCAACCGCGAGCTCGTCGCACTCGGTGCTTCGAATCTGGCAGGCTCTTTCATCCCGGGTTAGTGGTACCGCTCCCAAATCGTTCATAAGCCGAACTTGTATTTGACCCAGGTACTCTTCCGGCTTTCGGCTCCATCACGAGGTCGGTTCTACTTTGTATTTGTCAACCACATAGGTTGCCTGACGCGCTGAATGACCCAGGTCGAAAATTAACGGCGATGTCGGCGGGCGGACGCAAATGGCCTCGCTCATCTGTTCCGTCGTCATACTCCTCGCGACCTTCTTCCTCCTTCCGTGGTTGTATTACCTTCCGAAATGTGTCTTGTCCGCAATGTGGGTTTTCATCGACTCGTGAAAAGCAGTATAACTGTAACTCATCCTCGTCAGCATTTGTCTGGTGGTATTTACCTTGATACGTGACGGGCCACACGATGTGGCGTATTATTGGAAGTTCGTGTTTTGTTTACTGCCCTTGTCCTTTCCCCAACTTACCGATCACCAAAGAATGAGCGCATGGGTCGACCTCAGCCTCATGTTCCTCACCTTCTTCTGCGCAATCGTGTGGAACCTCGAGGTCGGCGTCATGCTCAGCCTGATTGTGTCCCTGCTTCTCGTCGTCCATCGCTCGTCAAAAGCTCGAATGTCCATCCTGGTGTGTTTCGTTTTTCAAAGCCTGCGAAGCGTGGAATTAAATCAACCAATCGCCTTATAGGGACGAATTCCCGGGACGGAGAGGTGGAAGTCCATTAATGAAAATCCCGAGGCAGAGGAAGACGTCTCTGGAGCGTTAATTGTGCGGATTCGCGAGAATCTCGACTTCGGTTCGATTTTTAACCTCTCTGTTCTTCTTTCGCCGCTCATCCAACTGAAATCAAACAGCGAATACGGCACAGCTCAAAGGTTTGTTGGGCTGCCTTCGATCAATCTGAACCAACCTCATGTTCTTTGAACAATAGAGCGTTTACGGAGGTTGGAGTTGTACGGCCTCGGGAAGAGTCACCCTTCGGAAGAGCCGCGTAGGCAGCAAGCGACGGCGCTGGTCTTCCACATGGCGGACGTGGAGACGTGCGATGCTTCGTATGTTCATTTCCCCGGTTTGTTTGGTTTGATTGAGACTCTGACCACCGATCCAGGGCCGTGGAAATGTTTTACGAGCTATGTGAGGAATACAAGGTTCGTTATCTGTTCAGTTGCTCGCCATGTGGTTCAATTTTGAATCTTGAACAGAGTCGACATGTCCGGCTGTTCGTGACCCACCTGCGTCCGCGCCCGCTGGCAATGTTCTCGAAGGCGGGAATATTTGACTTGCTAGGGGACGAAGCGTTCCAGCTCAACGTCGCGGACGCCATGACCCGAGTCGAAGGCGGGCGGTAGAACATACTCGGAAGGAAGGATGGATGGACTAACTAGACGTATCATAGTTTTAGCACCTAATATATGCGGCTGGGATTTGGATCACCAGTCAAGTAGATTTTTCCATTGCAAAGGCGCGCACGGGGGATCCGTCGCTCCCGTCGATTTTCAGAGGGATAAGATGCACGACATAGTCGACAGAGCCATGCAGCGCATCTAGGTTGGTGAGGTTCTCCGCGATTACACCGCCAGCGCCCAGAATGACCTCGTGGGCGCCGAAACTACCCTCAGAGCCAGAGTCGTCGACGTGCGTTTCGTCTGGACTCAGGGTATCGACACCAACCACGCGGATGCCAGTTGCGATGATCTGTTCTGCTGCGGTGCGCTCGAGAAACGGATGGTCGAGATATGTGTTTTGGCACCAGTACTGCGACCACCCCGTTTGGAGGACGAGTATGACGCCGGCGGCCATCCGGGATGCGTATGGCGCGAGGTCGCCCTGCCAGGTTATTGGTTCGCGGGGTGATTTAGTGGTGAGGTCGACGAGGAGGAGGGGGCCGATGAAGGTGTCTAAGGGGATTTGCTCGATTGAGTTGCCCGCGGCGAAGAAGTGGGACGGGGCGTCGACGTGGGTGCCCGTGTGCGAGCCCATGGACAAGGAGCGAACGGAGTAGCCGTCTTTTTCGACGGAGGCGGCGCAGGAAGAGCTGAAGACGGGGTCGTTGGGGTAGACTTGCATGTCTGGCCTCAGGCTATGGGAAAGGTCCACGACGGGCATGATGAAGGGTTCCAGGTGAAGGTTGAAAACAAGGACCGATGATGAGCTCTATGATGCCATCAAATGTTCGCTTCCAGGCTTTTCAACCATGGCATTCAAATGTTTCAACCGCCGACAATGTCCAGCGACTTCAGGCTGAGTGTGCTTCCAGCACCAGGAAGCAAATCTGACTCCAGTTGATTCGCTCCAGTTGTGGGAGTCAAGCACGGCTACCATCCTTTTCGCGAACTTTTCGCAACAGTTTCGAACGCCGACACTTTCAGTTCTTTTCCAGCGTGTGCCCTGCCTGAATCCCGAGTCCAGCACTCACCTTCCACCCGTCTGTCCATCTAACTTCCCTTCCGATCACGCTGCACTACTTGGCTAAAGGCCCCCACGTTCTGCCCTAGTGCTCGTGAAGTTCGGATTGAAGAGGCCCGCGTGTTGTGAATGTGCACTGCAAGCTGGCGTACCTGTAAAAAGAGGTACATGACAAGCCTCCTTGTAATCGACGACTCTCTGGTCCATTCGATGCTCATGCGTAGTTGTGAGCGAAGACCGTGCGGCGTGCTCTGCGGGCTGCTTCCTCACTGTCCTGGCACGATGGATCGAGTCCGCCAGATGAGATTCCCTGGTAGTTGAAGCTCGCTTGGGCGATCGACGTCGCTGCAGTAGCGACTGGCTTCATGCTCGAGCCGTCGTCCCGGGCGACCTCAAAATCGACAACATCTCAGTCTGCAAAACAGGGTATCACCCCACTCTGGCAAAAGGCAATTGGGTTGGAATAGCACGGCGGAGGGCGAAGTGCTCTCACTGGGCCTAGTCCCATGGTGCATCACTCTGAAATCGGGTTCTGTTGAGCGAGGGGAGGATGGGATGCGGCGGTCTCTGAAATTTCCCGGAGCTCGTACCCTCCTGTATCGCAGAGCAGCCGGCTCGGCGTCCTTCGCCCGCCAGATCCTGACAGACACTGCGTAGCGTGGCGCCGGAGAGAAAAACCGGAAGAGGAAAGAACGCGGGAGCTCAAATAGAGGACTAGACAAAGCTTGGGACGAAGGCTGCCTCCACAGTATTTTTTTCCCTTTGGTTTAAACAGTACTTATCGCCACTAATGGGCATGATACTTATGCCCTTCAATTACCATTCTTTGGGGCCGAATTCAAAAGCGCGTCGTGAAAACGTGACCGCGAGTGTCCAAGCAGTTGGGGGTTGATGCCATCACTGCCAAATGATATTTCGTCTTCGCTTTACCAGCCTCCCTTGAGCCTGCCGCCTTCAACTCCATTTCTCCCTTTTTGATCCATGTCTGACGCTGCGATTCCCCTCGATTCGCAATCTGTTGCCGAAACTGTCCTTGAAAAGGCCAGAAAGCGATTCCTCCTTCACAATCCCATCGAAGCGACAGACGCCCTTTGGAGAGCGTATTCAAACAACCGGCTTGCCGCATGGACGATCCGTAAATGCCACAAGAAAGCTGAGAAGGCCGGATACGAATCCCCCGACTCGGACGACGGCGAGAACATGAGTTTGGCGATGAACCGCAACGACACGATTTACGTGCTGAGATCTATACGGCGTACGATGCGGCAGCTGGAGGAGGAGATGGGCCTCCCCGACACCCTTTTGCAGAAAAGCGTTGCGGTCCTGCTTTGCAATGCTGGCTTTGAGGAGGCGGATAATGTGAGTATGGACTCTTCACAGGAAACTGCTCGTGTCGTCGTCCCTAAGCGTTTAATGCAGCCCCGAACGGTATCCACCATCTCCAGAATATACTCCCCGTCCCGCCCGGCGTACGTTGACGTCCATCTGCTGTACCACTGCCGCATGCGCTACGATCATCTCGAATGGCACTTTAGCATTGGCTACAAGATCCACAGGCGTCCGCAAGGCCGCGGGCCCGCGAAGGAGATGCCTGCCGATCTCGATGTAAAGGCCCTCGAGGGCGAGCTCGGCGGCGGTCTGGGTAACATGCACGTCAACAAGGGCTGGCGGTCGATCGCCTGGGCGACTTGGGACGATATGGGCGGGCGCAATATCGGGCAACGCAGAGTGGAGCAGCGCGGATTTGACCTGTACGATGAGGGGATCGTGGACTTGCATGAAGCGCTTCTGGGGCCGCTGCCAGAGCCCAGCGGCGACGGCGGATCAGAACTAGCTCGCCGACGGGCTTCGGTGGATGTTGTGCGCGTTTTGCTTGCTGCGGTTGGGATCGACTATGAGATGGCGTGTGAAGACGACGAGGACGATGCGCCGCCTGGATGGGACCAGAGTCGGAGCAAGCAGGGCCATATTGAATGGATGCTGTCTGGTTTGTCGGATCATTGGATGGCTCGGGAGGTACGCAAGGCTTGCGGCTTTCAGCTCGCCCGGGACCCTGTGGAAGAGGCCGCGGGAGAGAAAGAGAGGGAGGAGGAAAGAACGCGGAAGCTCGATCACTATGATGAAGAGGACGAAGGGTGCCGTCCGCAGTAGAACAGTGCTCATCTTGATGCTCACCACTTTTTTTGGAATAAACGCGTGCCCACGTGACCGCGTATACAGATGATGTCATAGTGATAACCGTACCGCGTCTTTCCTCCTCCTACGTCTTCGCCGCCACGGTACGAGGGTTAGACCAGCCCAAAACTTCACATTTAAAGCTCGAAACGACACGGGAGTCGGCCCAAGATATGACCAGTAACCTGCCACCCATCGTTCAGGCTTTCTCTGGAGCTATTGGAAGCGCCTCGGCCAACACATTAACCTACCCGTTGGACCTTGTAACCACTCGTCTCCAGCTCGATCCCCCAGACAAAGCGCGGCGCTCCTCCGGCCATCGTGGCGCAATCCGCATTCTACACCGCATAATCAGAAAAAGAGGCTTTCAGGACCTGTACGCTGGCCTAGGGACTGATACCGGTGCAACCTTACTGTCCAAGTGCGAGCCTTCCTATCCTGCATTGTTCCATATTGACCTCCCTCAACTTGAAGCTTCTTTTACTTCTATTTCTACGCCTTCCTCCGCTATCTGCTCACCCGGCGCCAACTTTCGTTGAATGCAAAGCCTCCGAGTCACCTAGTGCGTCCGCACAAGCCGACCCTACTCGAAGAGGTTCTCCTCGGTTTCGTGGCGGGCGTCGCTTCGCGCGCAGTGTCTACGCCTCTGAACATCATTACGCTAAAGCTGCAAACCGAGGGGGAGGATGAGGGGGATGAAGAAATGGTGACGAATGAACCTGCGGTTTCTGGAGTCGGTGGAGTCGTACAGAAAATTTACAAGGAGCGGGGGATATTGGGGTTCTGGCGTGGTATGTTCTCGTTCGTTCGGAGATTCAATTGGAAAGTGAACTTCGTTTAGGCTTCAAAACAACGACCCTGTTGTCCTTAAATCCCGCCCTGACCTTAGCGTTCTTCCAAGTCTTCCGTCGCCTTCTTGCGCGCGTCTCTGCTACCGCCGGCGCCGATCCAAAGCCCAGCCAGGCCTTTATTCTGGCCGCCGTGTCGAACTCCATCGCGGCTGCGCTACTCTACCCCCTCATGCTCGCGAAGACGCGCCTCCAGGCCTCGGCTGCGACTTCTATGGGCGAGGTGCTGCGCGACGCGTACACTGGACGTGGGAGGAGCACAAACGCAAAGAGTCTGCCTGGGCCTGGGACGGAGTCAAGGAATCCTGGGATTGCGGGGCTTTATCAGGGCCTGGAGATGCAAATCGTCAAAGGGTTTTTGAGCCAGGGGGTAACTTTCTTGGTCAAAGGACGGTATGTGTATCTTGACCAAGCAGCAAGCTGTTATTGCCCGAAATTGCGAAGCTGATGCCGTTTCGTCTCCAGGGTGGAACAGATGATTGTTGCGATGTATTCTCGAAGGCGGACTGCATGAAGAACCAGACCAAGTAGTACTGGAATGAAAGAATTATTCACGAATTGCGCGGTGGTGCTATATTTACGACAGGGTCCTTTCAAGCTCCCACAACCGCAGAGCAGTCTCCTTTGCGCATGCATCCGCGCCAATAAAAGGCCGCCCCAGTAGCGCCTCAGCCTCGCTCGAGTCGGACGTGTAGTGCTCGTAGAAAAAATCTCCAACGGAGTCACCGTTTTTGATGCGCTGCAGTTTCTCAGGCGAATTGGCAAAGCTCTTCACCAAGCTCGCAGTATGCTGGCAGTTGAAGGTGTGGAACGCCATGGCGAGGAGGCGCCGGTCGTGGGATGTCGTTGACGCGGTGTGGACGGCGCGGACGTGCAAGGCAGCGACGTCCCGGACGTCTGTTTCGCTGAGGCTTCCTGTCGTTGGGATTGGGTCCGGAGGCGTGCCGTTGATGAGCGACCAGAAGGCCTGGCTGGAGGTGTTTAAGTCGTTCATGCTCTTGATCGCTGGCCGTGGAGGTCCGTAGATCATGGCTGAGAAACAACGTTATGCGCAAGTTTGGGCAAAAAATTGCTCCTTTACGGCTGACCTGGACAGATCGATGTAACACGGAATTTGCGATCCTTGTGTTCCCAGATAGCGCGCTCTGCGAGGACTTTTGATGCACAGTACACGAAGACGGGGTTCGTGGGTGCCACCGCTTCGTCGAATGCTTCGAGCGAGTTTCAGCTAACGTGAAGTAGAAAGGTCTCATAAACGAACTGGCGGGGTTCCACTCCTTCCCAGCATATGTGTGTCCAACGGCGGGGAGGTCACTCCATTTGAGGACCGCGGCGAATGACGAGGTGATGACCATGTGCTCGACGGACGGTTCCGCTATCGCTGCGTCGACGAGATTGAGTGCGGGCAGGAGCATGCCTTCAGCATCGTCTTTTGGTTGAAAGTTGTCTGAAGAAGCAGCGGTTAGAGTCATATCAGTGTGGTTTTAGAAATTACAGTAATAAGCTCTGGACGAGGAATATCACCGACGTGATGAGCACAAGGTCTCTGTTCATGTCCTTCCGTTAGAATGAGTAGAGGTTACTTACCACCCGCACTTGCAGCGTGCGCTATATAGTGGGCCTGGCTCAACTCGACGCGGCGGCCGATCACTCGACTCGACGTCGCCGACGGAGGAGTTGGGGGAAAAGGGATAGGAAACTGAACCTCCGTGCTTCAGTGGTAACCATTGGATAATCGGTGTGGGGCGAGTAGTATTTTCAGGTCAAGTTGGGGAGGGAGAAGTTCGGTGCGTTGTGCTCCCCGGGGTATTTTGTTAAAACCCGCGTGGTATTGGGGCTAGGAACCAATAGATATCGGACGATTGTAGTGGTAAAGGAGAAGATACAGCGCATTATTTAATCGCTCGTGATGCCGCACAACAGGTCGGCATCTCGGCTGTCTCGGAGTTGACCCGGTCACTCCATGAATTCTAACACCCCCCCTTGACCGGCGTCAAGTACGAGTGGATGATAAAGAAAAGTTGGATGGGAGATGGGAAGCAGAATGTGCCGAGCTCCTCGTCTGGATGAGGAAAGACATCAGGGAAAACCCAAGTTCCCATTGCAGGCGTAACCGCACTGTGGCCCTGAGACTCTTGCGGAACTTGGGAGGCAAAGCGAGTACTCCTCAGTACCCACAGTACCATAAGCCCACGCTACTGAGTGCGACCTCAGCGCACCAATGTCCCGGAGCCATTACATTCGCTGGTTGAAAATGTGGTTCAAAATTGATCAATGAGTCGAGTCGTTTTCCTGCGTTGGAAAATCAGTGATCATCGGAGTGATTATCGGACTGAGTGAATGGAATGTGCTCATCGTGAATTAGGATGCGCTGAAGGTGGAAAAGACGAGCTCGAAGGCGAATACATATGCTCAAAGGCAGAGTTAGACTCGAAGGTCGTGTTGGGTTCACAGTGTAATGCTCGAAGGCAAATATTGTATGGTTCAGCTTGCATGGTCGCAGGGCGACACCAATTGGAGCGATGTAGCAAGTATAAAACATAGATCTGTCGAATCCTTTGATCAGTGGGTATCATTCGGAAGTGAACTGAACGTAGCTGAGAGTCAAAGCTTTCGGTGACGCTCAGAGGCGAGAAGTTACTCTCGACGACTGGAAGCTTGCGCGCAAAGGCAGCAAACGCTCGAAGGCGGGAAGGTTGCGCACGAAGGCAGCACACGCTCGAAGGCGGAAGGGTTGCGCACGAAGGCAGCACACGCACAAAGGCGGAAGGGTTGCGCACGAAGGCAGCACACGCACAAAGGCGGAATGATAGGGTTACGCTCGGAGGCAGATTCACGCTCGAAGGCGGGAGGTTTGCGCAAGTGGAATTATTGGATGTAAACTCAGCTTCGTGGATAAGATTAACGGTAGTTGATATACTGCTGGCCAAGATATGTCGGGATTGACGTCGTGGACACCGTGGTTTGAGTCAGAGTTCAAAGCGGGGCTGGCAGTGGTTTGACAGCGGTGACGTGGTCAGATACAGAGAGATTTGAATGGTAGAAGAAGGCTTAGCGTGGCTTCGACATTGGAGGAGAACTTTTATCACAAATTCCAAAACTACGCTCGAGAATCCCAAACGAAGAGGTTCGCAGTAAGAGCACCACAATATTGAAGGTTGTATTGACGCCAAAGGGTTGACAGAACTTCTGTTAGCACGTTCCCAGATGCTGTTGACCAAGACTCTGTGGATGTCGACCCAAACAATCTGGGGATGTCCCACGACAATGAAGCATCCGGCGAGTCAGGTGGAATTGTTTTGCGGCAAAAAAAGGAGTTGCAGGCGTCGCAGGTAAGGTCCTTGAGGAACAGAAGCCTGTAGTGACCGCTGGAAGTTAACTCAATCCGCCGTCCGAGTGAAAACTTGATGCGGAAGGTTGGAGGCCAGGCCGCCAGAGTCAGCATTGAGTCGCTGCACTCCAACATCGAATTGAAGCCCAATATTCCTCGCCGCGAGGCTAGTGGTTGCCAGTATCGGCCTGAATTCGATTACCGAGCAGAAAAGAGCCAGCTAGACGATGAGCCACGCAGTATCCGGCGATCTGAGCAGGCGGTCATCAAGTAATTCCCTCCCTTGACCGATGTTCCGAGATCGATGAGGACCATGGAGCACAATATCGGACCTATACTTCGGAAGTTGGGATTGACATGGACTTTTGCGTGGACGCCAGAGCTTTGAATATTGCACGGTGTGCCGCCCCGATTTCTTCATTTATTGCGTCATATCACGGTCTTTTGGCCGGGTGGATCAGTTTTGTTGGTGTATAGTGCCATAGGTTTCAGTATGAAGGACGGGGGTTGAATCTCCGATGGATTGTCGACCAGCTTTTCGAGGGAGGAAAGATAGGAGCTTGAAAGCGTCGAGCTCCGGATCGTAAACAGATTGGTTTCTTGAGTGCAGTTAGAGCGCGGGGCCCATAACCTGTTAAAACCCGCGTGGTATTGGGGCTAGGAACCAATAGATATCGGACGATTGTAGTGGTAAAGGAGAAGATACAGCGCATTATTTAATCGCTCGTGATGCCGCACAACAGGTCGGCATCTCGGCTGTCTCGGAGTTGACCCGGTCACTCCATGAATTCTAACATATTTCGTGAGCGCGGACATGACAGCAGTTTTCACAGAGTTGATAGAATCATGGTTGTAGAGAGGACTCGATAGCAGCAGCGAAGAAAGGACAGTTCGTGGTGGTTTTGGTCAAGTTCAAGCCATCAATATGTTACATAATCGCACGAACCTTGTCACCCGCCCTCCAAAACGCGCCCTCATGGATCCCGACGCGCTTCCGTGAAAATCTGAGAGCCAGGGTCGATGCGATTGATATGCTCCACATCCCTCCGACGGCAACTCTGCCTCGACCTGCGCTGGGGTAGTCGGCCAAGATATAATTCCTCGCGTCCAGCATGGCCCTCCATTACCCGCGACGATATGGTGCCTGAGGAAACGCCGCATCTGGTGCCCAGAGAAGGCAGAGTTCCTTGGAAACTTCGGAATGCGTTGCCTGAGGAAGCACCGACTGGAGAGAGAGGAGGATGGGGACTTGAAAGGGACCCAACGAGCGACCCTGAACCTGAACCTGTTTTAGCCCCAGAGCCTCCGAATCGGCCAATTGGTCCCCGACATACTGTCTGCATACGCAATGCTCCCTATGCGGCGCCGTTGGTCGACGTCCTCGACATCGTACAGTTTGGGCCTATATACCACATACGGGACTCGATGCAAGATGACCGAGTCATCTCTCTCACGTTCTTTGAAGCTGCCACCGCTCTCGCGTTCTATCGGGACGCCAAAGCAAACGAGGTCGAAATCTATGGCCGCAGCCTCAGGTTTTCGTGGGGACGAGGACCCACGCCGATTCCAAGTACTCCAGATGCACCGCGAAGCCGTGCTATAACGATCACTGACCAAGGTCAGCTGGGTACAGAAAAAGCCCTGATCCATCGTCTCGAGGCCTATGGTCCAGTCGACAGTGTCACTCTTATGAGAGAGGAGGGCCGAGATCGTGCTTTTGTGAACTTCTTGAGCGTTTACGACAGCATTCGGGTATGTATGGATATTGCGCTATTTCTCCCTTCCAATACAAATCTGAATCAAACTACCCAGGCGGCACGAGCTCTCAGCTACGCTGGCGCTGATGTCGAGTTTGTGCCGGATCGTTGCTGTGTCGCCGGGAATGCCAAGGCGCTCGCTCTCGATCGTGGTTCCCGAAGTGTTATGTTGCGGAATATACCACCAGACACCACCCTATCGGAAATATGCGACCAGGTTCGAGGGGGCGCCATCTATAGAATAGGTCTTTCACCCGAGAGTGGCATTGCAGTGCGTCCACCTACGCAGCAATGAACTGACTGACTGACTATTGCCCAGTTCATACATTTTGTAGAACACTCCTCTGCAATGTCCTTTCACCGATATGCACTGTACAAAGGCGTCATGATCAGGCATCAGCGTATCAACCCCGTATTCATGGGGCAGTCCAAGCCCATCCCTCGTTTTATCTTTGACCATCTCGACCGAGGTGCAACACGCTGTGTGGGGATCGAGGGCATCCTCAATGAAGACATGCTCCGCGCTGATTGCGTACACTACGGAAACATTGAGCGCATCACCTTCACCAAAACACAGTGCGTCGGTTCGTTCTTTCAGGTTTATCTATTTATATCAAACCTCGGACAGGTCAATCGTGGCTTTCGCCGCCATCCCGCATGCGATTACGACGTTGAGGCTACTGCCCACAAAATTAGCCTATCGAGGACTCGAAATAACGTTTGTCGAGGACCCATGCGCGACAGCATACAAAAAGGACTTGGAGAAGGCGACGGCTCTGCATGCTGAAATATCATCCATGTTACTTCCAACACAAACACAGCGGAAAAACCCTCGAATCCAAGCGTAGTGTAATTCTAGACGCGGTCATACCTCCGGAATAATTTTGATTCTTCGATCTGTATTGACGCTTGTTGGGCACCGGCCTTTGATATCTCCCGTGACCAGAAATTTCTCTTCGTCCGAAAAATCTTTGAAAAGTCCTGCACGACCCAGGCACTCCCCTCCCTCTCTTCTCGCCCCTCTGGTTCTCTAAAAAATGCTCGTTCTATACGAGACCGCAATGGGCTACTGCCTGTTCAAAGTCGGCGACACCGCAAAGCTCGAGAGCGACGAGCTGTGGAAAGAGTTTGAGAGCCCGGAAAAGGCCAGCAAACTGTATGCCCTGTCGGATGCGTGCACCCGGGCTTGGAACTGACTTTTTTATCTTTCCAGGCTAAAACTCAAGGGAATACATCGTTTCCATTCCACCGCAACGGCAGTAGAGGATATCACTGCCCTGCAGAAGGGAAAGTTGGGCAAGGGGCTGAAGGACTTCCTGACAGAGGAAATCGTCGACAAGGGCAAGAGCAAGGAGGAGCTGCTCGTTATTGACCCGCACCTGTGTAAGTCTGGTGTATTTGTTCTTCCATTCGAGTTGCTCATGACCTGTGCGCATTTCAGCACATTCCATTGCCAAAAAACTGAGCATCAACGTGAGCGCTCTGGAGGGAAAAAATGAGGACCTGTGGCGCGGGATACGGTCTCAGCTAACGGCACTATTGAACGGCGTGGACCCCAAGGATTTGGCCACCATGAGCTTGGGTCTCAGCCATTCGCTTTCGCGGTCAGTAGCTCTGTCGCGGCTCGTGTGTTTGCCTTAACTTAACGCCTCTCTTTCGTTCCAGATTCAAGCTGAAATTTTCACCGGACAAGGTCGATACCATGGTTGTACAAGCAATCGCTCTCCTCGACGACCTCGACAAGGAGGTCAACATCTATTCCATGAGGCTCAAGGTGGGCTTCGTATGCATGTGGACAGAGCCTTGGACTTAGTTTTGCCCAGGAATGGTACGGATGGCATTTCCCGGAAATGGCCAAAATTATTGTCGACAACATTGCGTATGCAAAGGTCATCCGGTTAATGGGTATGTCCTCTCATGCGTCTCCCCCCTCCTTCCTTCTCAATCCGCTCCCAGGTTTCCGCACAAACGCATCATCAACGTCCTTTGCCGCCGTCCTTCCTGAGGACCTCGAGGAGGTTATTAAAGCCGCCGCTGAAATTTCCATGGGCACCGAAATATCTGACTCCGATATCGCCCATATCTACTCCCTGTGCGACCAGGTCATCTCGATCTCCACATACCGCACGCAGCTGGCAGAATATCTGCGCAATCGCATGAACGCAATTGCGCCGAATCTGACCGCGCTCGTCGGTGAACTCGTCGGCGCACGGCTGATCAGCCACGCCGGCAGCTTGCTTAGCTTGGCCAAGCACCCCGCGAGTACCGTACAAATCCTCGGCGCAGAAAAAGCTCTGTTCCGAGCCCTTAAAACGAAACATGACACACCGAAATACGGACTAATTTACCATGTACGTATCACCCCCCTCCCCCGTTCCTCACTGAGCTCACTCCTGCCCAGGCTTCTCTCATTGGCCAAGCCCCGCCCAAATTAAAGGGTAAAGTGAGTATCCGACGCACGCAATAAATGTATCGGAGCTGATTTATTGGCACAGATGGCTCGTATGGTCGCCACCAAAGCAGCCCTCTCCATCCGTGTTGATGCGCTCACGGACTCGGACGGCAAGTCGGAGCCCATGGCCCCCTCAATAGGCATCGACAACCGGGCCAAGCTTGAGTCACGGCTGCGCGCCCTTGAGCACCAAGGGGATCTCTCCGGTGTGCGCCGGTTCGCTGACAACGGCAAGAAGCAGGCCAAGTTCGAGATGGGCGGCGAGACGGCGACGTACAACACGCAGGCGGATGCGGTGGATCTGATCTCGACACAGCGGGAGGATCCGATGGCGATCGCGGTGAAGGCGGTTCTGGATGTGAAGGAAGAGAAGAGGCGGGCGAAGGAGGAGCGGCGGGCGAAGAAGCGGGCGGAGAAGGGCAAGTCGGAGGAGGCTGCGGACGTGTCAATGGATGTCGACGGCGCCGCTGACGAGGATGAGGACAAGAAGGCGAAGAAGGACAAGAAACGCAAGCGGAGGGAGAGCGAGGCTGCTAACGGGGATGCGCCGAAGGTCTGTATCCCTTTGTTTTCCCCATCTTCACCCCGAACTGATAGTCGTTGCAGGAGGATGAGACGGAGGAGGAACGGAAGGCAAGGAAGAAGGCAAAGAAGGCCGAGAAAGCGGCGGCAGAGGCAAATGGGGACGCCAACGGGGACTCGGATTCACCGAAGAAAAAGAAGAAGAGAAAGTCGGAGGTCTAATCTTGCCCTGGTTTCTTTTGCTCTATCTACACTCGTATATATTTTTCGTCAAGGAATGCGCGCGCTCAACGAACCAGGCTACAGGTGGCGGGGAAACAACGTTCCGTTCCCGGAAATTCCTGGTTTCAAGAAGCCCGGCGTGTCTGGGGATGTCGAGCATTCTTATAGGGACTTCTGCAGTAACATCCTCCTTCTTCGCAAGATTTCCAAACGCGACATGTAAATTATGCAGTTCTGGCATTTACATATCTACTCCGCAGTTGAACTGGACCTGCAACGCCGGATATTTTGGTCGTACAAGTTGCTACGGCCGTTCAGGTGGCGCAAGTGTTGTCTGCGGAACACGAGAACGACAAGATCGGCTGCGACGTCTCCAAGTTCTGGTAGTACGCGAGTTCATCATCAGGGAATCTCATATCACACGCAAAACACGGAACGCACCGTGCACGACCCGTCCTGGTTCGGATTCGGGAACTGGAAGGTGCTGCTCTCACACGCCGTGCCGGTGTACACAGAAACGCAGTGCTCGGCCCCAGCGTCAACCTATCGTCGCATGCACATACTTGGTTAACACGACCCTCAATTTGACGGCTCACGCACGATGAACGAGTTCTTCCCGGTGAAGGAGTGGCAGGAACCGTCGCACACAACGACCGTCTCCGTACCCCCGCAGTTGAAGTTGGTGAACGCGGCGATGTTGGCGGCCAGAGCCGGGGCGGCGGCGGTAGCGAGGAGCGTGATGAAGAGCTTCATACTTAGGTGTCGGGTTGAATTGGAGAATGATACTTGGACAAGATGGAGGGCTTTTAACTTGAAGGCCAGCCGGCTTTAGGTTCAGCGTGGTCGCCAGCGTCATACTCACCGTTTAGCCGTCCGTCCGGGAGCAAAGGCGTCAGCCAGCATTTGTGGTCTCGCAGCAATTGGCGGATAAATTATTGAATTCGCAATTCGCAATGCGACTAGCTGGCACATGTGTTGTCTACCGAGCACACGAACGACAGAGTTGCCTGGGACGCTTCGATGGCCTGTGTCAATACGCCAGTCGTTAGGGGGCATCGACGGGATGGGGACACGCGACGCGACGCACCGTGCATTGTCCGTCCTGGTTGGGGTTCGGGAACTGGATGGTGCTGCTCGCGCAGGTCGAGCCGCTATAAACAGTGACGCAGTGTTCGGCACCAGCGTCAACCTATCGGAGTTTGGTCATTTATCACTCCTCTACAGTCGTGAGTTGTCCTCACCTTGAAGGCGCGCATGTTGCTGAACGCGTGGCAGGTACCGTCGCACGAGAAAACCTGCGAGGTGCCGCTGCACCCGATGACGGTGAACGCGGTGATGTTGGCCAGAGCCGGGACAACAGCAGCAGCGAGGGGGATGAGGAACTTCATATTTTGGATGCGAGTTTTTCTTGTGCCCGCGGCATTATATACCTGAGCGCCAGGCCGAAGAGAGGGATGGGGAAGACGGGCGCTGATTGGGTCCTCTCCCGCTCTCGCTAAGTATCATACTGTCCCGTTGAATGGTTGAACTCTCAATGCGCAGTCGAGGAGCATATCATGTGGTGTGGGCGGGACAGGCCGCGGTATGAAACCGGGTACTTGAATCGTCGGGATGGCCAGGACTTGGCCAGGACGAGGTACCCCCGCGGTCTTGCTTGGCCGGCGGAACACTCTTGAGGATCCGTTCACCTTTCCAGCGGCAGAATGCGGCTTCAGGAACGCAGAGCAACGGAGAGTTTGGTCAATCACTTAGCAGGAACATAGTACTTAGTACTCAGCAGGAACATGGAGGCAATCCGAGTTGAGCCGAGACACGTCGCACGTGCCAGTTTGATCAGCAAAAAACAGGACGCGACAAAAGTGTTGAACGACGCGACAAAAACGCAATAATGAATGTACAATGCCATATTTCATGTTCGAACATAGAGGTACAAAATGTGTGTGTAGAGAAACAATGATGATGAGGAGGAGCGAGATGTGGTGTTGGTCTAGTGTGCGATGCATCTACGAGCGTTCGCCGCGCAGACGACGCGCGAGAGCGAGATCCTTGGGCTGGATGGTGACGCGCTTGGCGTGGATGGCGGCAAGATTGGTGTCCTGCGGCGCGTGCGTTAGTGAGTGGCATGGCGAAGAGAGGGAGGAAGACGCACCTCGAAGAGCGAGACGAGGTATGCCTCAGCAGCCTCCTGGAGCGCCATGACGGCCGACGATTGGAAACGAAGGTCGGTCTACGAACGAGAATCAGCGCGATGAAGGTGAGGAGCGAACAGCAGACGCACCTTGAAATCCTGAGCGATTTCACGGACGAGGCGTTGGAAGGGAAGCTTGCGGATGAGGAGCTCGGTCGACTTCTGGTACCGACGGATTTCACGGAGAGCGACGGTTCCAGGCCGGAAACGATGGGGCCTTGGGGTAACGGTGAGCAAGGAGAATGAAGGAAGGGAAGGAAGGAGGATTCGCACTTTTTGACGCCACCTGCTGCGGCGGCAGTCTTCTTTGCGGACGACTTTGCGGCGAGCTGCTTGCGAGGGGCTTTGCCACCGGTGCTCTTGCGGGCTGAGATGGAGTGAGCAAAGAGATGAGGACGAGAGGGAGAGCGCGCTGACCGGTTTGCTTGGTGCGGGCCATTTGTGTGTGTCTTGAGTGGCGAAAAAGGAGGTTGTGGTGGTGGTTCGCGGTTAAGAGAGGAACGCGTCGATCAACAAACTTTATACCCGGCCTCCACGTGATCGAGTTTAGGCGGTCAACAAGCCCTTGCCAAACACCGTCAGTTCCAAAACAAACTCCTGTTCCTCCTTTGGTTCTTACCTATTTCCTCCATATCTCAACTGCAGTACCCAAAATTGAATCCACCAACTTGACTCGGTGAAAATATTGTTGACCCTCCACCCGTGGTCGCCATGAATTGGCAGCCTTGCCAGGCCTTACATCTAACTGACTGTGTTGCCGCCACTACGCACAGATCATGCCGCCTGGTTGAACCGCACTCTCACTTTCGCTCCAGGACAATCTGGCCGTTTTATTGCCTCTCAATCTCAGCGCCGCAACTTTCACATCCACAATTCATGGAATGCAACATCTATACGCAGAACCTGAACAACAGGACTTTTGTCATTCTCGTTCCCAAAAGACACCGATGCGACTGTCGCGCCTCCTAGCTTCAGCAGCTACTGTCGGCTTAATGTCCCATCCATACACGACTCGCTAAATTTCGATGCACGTACCCAACTATCCAAGCAGAGTCGACTACCCTGGCTCTTTCCGACGCTCCGTGAACAGGAATCAGAACCCTTGAGCGTTGAGCCTCCGTCGACATCTTGCGAAGACCTGGAGTACGAAAAACTATAGGATCCTGGCCATTACCTCGTACTTGAATGAACGTGCCCGGCAGGGTCTAGCACTACGCATTCAATGTGCAGACCCCAGTCTACTCCCGGTGAGTAGTAAGCTCTTCTTCGACTTGAACTGCCGAACGTTCACTGCTATGGCTAAGAAACGAGGCACTCGAAATCGCCATTTGCGTCGGTGTGGATTTAATGCAAACGTTTCTCATCCTATGAGCGCAGAAGTAGTGCGATCTCCCAGAGGAGCTGTCAGCAGGATGGCTAATTTACTTACACACTGTCTCGAATAAAATGAGCGGAGAGGGAGATAAGATGCGCTCAAGATTGTGACCAAGGCTGGCGCCAAACAAAACCCTTCCTCCCACCTTCGCTCACCGACCCAGGATGGCCTCTAAAGCTGCCGTCGCCGCGGTCGTCAGTCAACCCGCTACCCCACGTAACTGTGCCGCTAAAAATCTGCCCCACCAGGACTTTACGCGCATATACACAACCCTCGGCCTCGGAAAAGGTCGGTCGCATCTCGGATTCATTCACGGGTGTCGGGATCCGCCAGTGCTAAACGAACGGCCATGTGCGCTCTACAGAAACCATCGCCTCCCTGCAGGCATTCCGAAAACGCCACGCCGAGGCGCAACGGCTGCAGAAGCAATACGCCAGCGAGCCCACCACCGTCGACATCGCGCACTACCGCTCTGTGCTGCGCAACCAGAGCATCGTCGATGAGGCGGAGAAGCTGCTCAACGGCTTCAAGCCCGTCACGTACGATGTTGATGCCCACGTGAAGGCGATAGAGGCGTTTGAGGCCAAGGCGGTGGGTTCCCTCCCGTCCTGTTGAAGAGACGGGAACTGACTCTGGTTTGGCGGTGTAGGTCGCATCGGCGCAGGCGATGGAGGAGAAAATTGAGATTGAGATTAAAGAGCTCCAGGCGACGCTCGCCAACATCGAGGAAGCTCGTCCGTTCGAGGACCTGACCGTACGCGCTTCCTTGTTATGTTTTCCCTCGGGCATGATGCTCATCTATTGTCTCAGAGCTACGACGTCGGCGACGCACACCCACGTCTCGTCCAGGTCATGGAGACGATGATGAAGAAGGGCAAGTTCACGGTTCCCGGTACGTTGTCGGTTTGTCCCAGCTTCCATGTTTCGTTGCTGACGGTCATCCCAGGTTACTCCGAGAAGTTCGGCGACCTCAACGTCCTCTAATTATCGCAATGTTGTCGCCTAGAAATAACAAGCGTTGTAATGGACTCCAGCGTTTCGCGAGAGCTAACGAAAATTACGATCTTGAGGACTGCCCCGTTTCCGACCGAAAACAATAAATACGCGCGACGACACAGAAATTACAGCTCCTCGCGACTCCCATTCGCATTCGCATCCAACGGATAGCACAGTGCGGGCGACGTCCCCGTAAGCTGGTACTCGCACTTCTCCAACTCCATGACCGAGTGGATCGCGTTCTCAATGCCACACTTGAGCACGAGCTACAAGAAAACGATGTTAAGAATGCAAGAAAGTAAAGATGAAGAAAAGACGCACTATAACACTCCGCTCAGGTCCGTTCCAGCACCTGGTGCCACCATTGTAGACCTGCTTCTCGTAGTAGGCCTGGCTCGCCTGGCTGGACATCGGGCGAAGGATTCCAGGATGAGAATTTACTGCAAAAAACAGCTTCAGTCAGCGATACACAAGGAAGAAAAAGATGTGAACGAACCCGAGGTTGAACGTCGTGCCGCCCTTGTTAGGGTTTCTGCTTCGCGTCTTCGAACATGCAGACCTCGTAGGTGTATCTGCAGCCAAAGGCGATCAGCATAGGCGGACACGATAAAGTAACGCGGCACGCACTCTCCAGTATCGAGCGCCAAGCACGTCCCGTCGAGTTTCTTCCACTCGCCATCGGCGCCGAAGCCGTGAATGTCGAAGATCTCCTCCAGGTCCTCCTCGGCGGCCTTCTTCTCGTTCTTGACCTTGTTGAGCTGCCGTTTCAGCTGCGGTGAAGGCTTGGCGGGCTTTAGACGAGTCTGGCCGGGCAGAAGGGTTAGTATACATTATTAGAAGAGGGATAGGACGCGCTAACCTGACGAGACTTCGGTATCGGAACCAGAGATTCCGAAGATAGTCCAGCCAGGAGATGATGGTTTCCCGCATTTCCTCGTATTGAGGGATGAACGATTCAGGGAGGTAGGATCGCACATTGAAAACTTGGGCAGGTCAGAACCGAGGAGAGGAAGAGAAGAACGCGGCACTTACCAGAACTGGGCGGCGGGGTGCGCACATGGTCGTCGTGCGACAGGAGCAACGACACATAATCCGTGTTGAGCAGCTCGTCGAGGCCGGTTTCGAGCTCCTCGGCAGTCCAATCATCCTCATCCACCGTCTCCTCGACCTTCTTGTCCTCCTCGCTCTCCTCGATACCGGCCTCATCGTCAGAAACAGACAAGTCTGCGGCGACCTGCGCAGTCCGCCTCCACGCCGATGTGAGGCAGCTTCGCGAGGTACTCCCACCCGCGCACGGCCTCGAGGACAGCCATGTCCTGGTAGTTGGGGTTATATCCCGTGCGCAGGGCGTCTAGAATTTCGCCAAGCTGCTTTTTCCCGTTCGAGTTGCTTCTTGTGCTCGCGCTGCAGGGCCTTGAGGGCGGAGGCGTGGGACAGTAATGTTATGTAGAGGGCTATTTAATTCTAGGTGAGATAGGGGTAGCAATAAGAACAGGTTTTGGCGCACGAGATTGCTGTTTGTGCTCCAGAGCGGCGGCAGACATTGACTCAGGTACGGTCGGCAATATCTGCCAAGCGTGGTTATGAAGAGGTTGCGAATTGGGATGTTGGGCGAACCTCGCAGCCGGGCAACCTCCTTTTCGCGGACGGCAATTTCCTGAGTGGTGGACTCTACCAAACCCTCTAGTCGTTTCTTCTCTTTATGTGCAAACGCTATATAGGTGGATCGAATTTTGGCGCCCTGACACGTTATAAGAAACGGCGGCACAGCGTCGACGAGAAATAGACGTACAGTCTTCTGAGTCTTCCGCTCCGCATCTCTCTTTCTTCTATATTCATCTCCGATCTCTTTGCACGCGTTCTTGCACACGCCAGGTCGCTCGTCGGAACCGTCAGCAACATAGCGGCTCTGCGCGCAGGGTCAGCGGTTCCGAGGTTTACGAGGCTATGGCAGATGTGCATACCGCAGAGACCATCATTCACCCTTGAGCTCGGGATGGTCGCGCCAATGTGACCGACATTTTGGCAGTAGAATGTGCTGTTCGGACAAGCGCTAGTGCCTTGAAGGTATTCTTGAGTCAAAAGGTCTGCGAGTCAGATGGCGATGAGTCGAACCTGGCTCGTCGCTGCCGTCGGGACAGTCACAGGCGTCGTCGTTGACAAAGTCCCAGGGAATTTCTTTGGACCCGTCCAAGCACTTCCAGAGACCAGATTTCGGCGCAGAATATTTTGAGAGCAGGGCGGGGGCGACACCAAGGGTTTTGTCGAGGGCAAGGGCGGGGAGAGGTAGTGCCAATAGCCAGAGCAACATGGCTTGAGCGGACACGTCCGAGGTGAGTGTAGGCGGGCAGTAACGTAAGATTGAGACGGGGTCACGTGTCGCCCCCTATAAGAGTCGAACTTTGTTGACCTTGAAACCGCTTCAACTCAGACCACCACCACCACCTCAAGACACAAATGGCCCGCACCAAGCAAACCGCTCGCAAAGTCAGTCTCCTCCTTCCTCCTCACCTCCCTCCCTTACTCACACATCCTGCAGTCCACCGGAGGCAAGGCTCCTCGCAAACAAGTTCGTCGTCGTCGTCGGCTGCGAGCCACACCATAACCGACTCCCTTCCTTTAGCTCGCAGCCAAGAGCGCCGCCCGCAAAACGTCCCAACAGGCAGCTGGTGGAGTTAAAAAGTCCGCGAGTCCTTTCCTTTCTCCATTCTCCTTGCTCACCGTTACCCCAAGGCCCCATCGCTTCCGGCCTGGAACCGTCGCCCTCCGTGAAATCAGACGCTACCAGAAGTCGACTGAGCTCCTCATCCGCAAGCTCCCCTTCCAACGCCTCGTCCGTGAAATTGCCCAGGATTTCAAGGTGCGTCCACTGTCCACTCTTCAGCTCCATCGCTAATTCATTCGTTCGCAGACCGACCTTCGTTTCCAATCATCGGCCGTCATGGCGCTGCAGGAGGCTGCCGAGGCATACCTCGTCTCGCTCTTCGAGGTGCGTTCCCTTCTTCCTTCGCGATGCCACTCACTAACGCACGCGTCGCAGGACACCAATCTTGCCGCCATCCACGCTAAGCGTGTCACCATCCAGCCCAAGGATCTCGCTCTCGCGCGTCGTCTCCGCGGCGAGCGCTCGTAAACCATACATTACTACCCTACTCGTCTGGCATTTTCCATCATCATCACCCTCTGTATGCATTACACGTCCACGCAGTAACATTATATCTTTGTAACGTTCCATATGTACATGTCCCTTGACCTATGCATTTTATTCCCGTCCACCTCGAAAACCAACACAGTCAACAAACTCTATTCCCTCTTGGGACACGCGACGACGCGTTTAACTTTTAGTGCACGTGAGCTCGCATCAGACGCGCCTCGACTTGACTCTCATTTTCTCTGTGCTTGAAGCTGACCATGGCCCATCCTTCAAGGAAACACCGACCTTGCGAGCCGGAGTCCGAGTCCCAGGATTCTATAACTTTGCACCTACGACCAACACGCGTCGAGTCTGCCTCTATTTCACTCTCTTTCGACGCCGACGTTCTCCCTCGCCGTCTTGAACTGCGTCTGCACCCCCAAGTTGTCGGCCACTCGATCCTCCATGCAAAAAGCTCGTACGCCCTGTGCATGGCGCTCTCCGATGCTATGTTATGTACTCCTACAGTGTTCGACCGCCTAGCGCCGCCTGTGCCAACAAAGATTGAATATTCCCTTGAAGGCTGGTTATCGCTGCATCTGGCTGGCTTCATGCACCGCGACATCAACCTGGAGAACGTCTTGCTCGTGGAGGAGTTGACTTCAAATTCCTCTGCGATTTCAGATGTCGATTGGCCGTCTCTGCTAACCCTCGCGGCACTCAACCTTCCAGACCATGAAACTGAGCCTCTCACCCCGATCTTTGGCGAAATCCAAGCCCTCGTCTCAAGACGACCAGTACCCCGCAATCGGACCACAGTGCTGACCGGAGGTGAGATGGCAGAGTGGAGGACACACTTTGACCGTGATGAGCGCAACTCCCGGCATAAATCCGTTAGTTGTTGGCTTTTCCCTGCCAGGGTGCGTCGGGGCTGAATCTATTACAGTCGTCCCCCGAGTTCATGTCAATTCCCCTGCACGACGCCATGGAGGACGACGATGGATCTTACATCCAGTCTCCGGTGGACGACATTCAGTCCTTTTTTTGGATTACAGTCTGGGCCGTTCTGTTCAACGTTAGGAGGCAGGTGCGGTCTCCGGCGGAACTCAAATGGCAAAGCCGGCTGGAACATGGCCATTTGGCTGAGAAAGCCCATTTCACCGCCTGGCTAGGCTGGGCGTTCACATTCAAGGAACACAGTGATATTTCATGCCAACTCCTTCCGCTTCACCAAGAATGGTGGCGCCTACAGAGTGGCCTTGAAGTGGAGTGGACAAAAGCAAGATCTTGCATCTTCGAAGTTTCCGATGACCTGCAACCGCAATGCTATCTCCATTCTTTTCATCTCTTTGCTCTTCGCGGAGTCAAGGAATATTTAACACTTGCAGAGAAATACCGCACGACGCTTCAGGGATATGGCGAATTTTCGACGTAGCTTTACATCATGGTACATGTTGTAAATCGCAATTGAATGGAACTTTGGAGGAGGCAGTATTACTTTACTTCGATCCATCAGTCTTCGACTTCCGATCACGATATCTCTCTTTCCCAACGGCGAACGCTCATGCTCATGTCGTCGAAAATTCTACTGTGCTTGATCGATTCGGACTATGCAGTCCTGCAGTACCTTGTTTGTCTCGAACAAAACGCCAACCTTTCGAGACTGAGCTCGAGTCCCAAGGGTTCTATGATCTTACCGACCTGCGTGGAATCTTCACTCTCTTTCGACACCGACGTTCTCCCTTGCCGTCTTGAGCCTGCGTCTGCACCCCCAAGTTGTCGGCCACTCGATACTTCCATGCAAAAAGCTCGTACGCCTTGTGCATGGCGCTCTTCGATGCTATGTTATGTATGTCTCCGATCCTATGTTCGACCGCCGCCTAGCGCCCGGACCAACAAAGATTGAATATTTCCTTGAAGGCTGGTTATCGCTGCATCTGACTGGCTTTATGCACGGCGACATCGACCCAGACAATGTTCTGCTCGTAAAGGAGTCGACTTCTACGATTTCAAATGCCGATTGGCCGTCTCTGCTAACCCTCGCGGCACTCAACCTTCCAGACCATGAAACTGAGCCTCTCACCCCGATCGTTGGCGAAATCCAAGCCCTCGTCTCAAGGCTGCCAGTACCCCGCAATCTGACTGCAGTGCTCACCGGAGGTGAGATGGCAGAGTGGAGGACACACTTTGACCGTGACGAGAAATCCGTGAGTCGTCGGTCCTTTCCTGTCAGGGTGCGTTGGGGCTGAATCTAATATAGCCTTCCCCCGAGTGGATGTCGCTTCTCCTTCACCGTGCTATTCAAGACGGCGATACATCTTACATCCAGTCTCCTGTGGACGATATTCAGTCCTTTTTCTGGACTGCGGTGTGGGCTGTTTTGTTCAACGTCAGGAACCAGGAGCGATCGCCGGAAGAAATCAAGTGGCAACGCAGCCTAGAAGATGCCGAGTTGTCCAAGAAGACGAACTTCGTCGACTGGTTGGGCGAAACATTCAAATTCAAGGATTATAGTCCTGTTTCGGTCCAACTCCTTCCGCTTCTCCGCGAATGGTGGGAGTTGCAGAAGTCGTTGTCGAAGGACTGGTCGAAAGCAAGGTCTTCCATCGAGGACCTTTCCGACGATTTACAGCGGCAGTGCTACCTCCACTCATTCCATCTCTTTGCCCTTCGCGGAGTCAAAGAATATTTGGCGCTTGCAGAGAAGTACCGTCCGATCCTTCAGGCCTATGGTGAATTTGCGACGTAGCATTATACATGTATCCAGATACATACAGTCAATTTTGTCTTCCGTTTTCGCCGATACCTTGTAAAGTTTGCGAATACAGATGATGCAGGGGAATTCAGCTCAGCCGAGCAAAGCTGCACGATGTACCTAGTTCTGAGTGTCGTACAATTTCCTTTCGAACATACATCCACTTTACTTTACTTTACCTTTACCTTACTTTGCCGCCTCCTCCATCTCCTTCCTCCACCTCTGCTGTATCTCGATCGACTCCCTAAATATCTTATACTTGGCCTCGAGCAACTTCTTCTCCTTCGGCGACGCGCCAGGCGAGACGAGCGTCCCAGGCGGCGTCATCTCGACCATAATCCGCCACAGCGCCTCCCCCTGCTCCTTCTCCCCAAGCGCCGCCCCCGCCCCCTGCGCCCGCTCCGCCGCAAACCGCCCCAACACCGCCGCCCCACGCACCACCGCGCCCGCATGCTCCCCCTTGCGCGGCACCACAACCCCCACCCCGCACACGTCCGCAAACAGCTGCATCAGCACCCCGTTCGTCGCCTGCCCCCCGCTCATGTAGATCTGCGTCACGTCGTGCCCCGACACATTCAGCGTGTCGACAATGTGCCGCGTCTGCAGCGCGATCGACTCGAGCGCCAGGTAGTATTTGCGCGCGAGGTCGGGGAGGGTGGCGTCGAGCGTGAGCCCGACGAGGGAGCCGCGCATGCGGGGGTCGGCGATGGGGGAGCGGTTGCCTGGGTTTTGTGTTAGGTAGCTGTTTGGGATTTGGGCCGAGAAAGGCAGGTACCGTGGAAGTCGGGGTACATATGTACGTCCTTCATCAGCTCGGTGAAGCTGGCGACCTTCTCCTCGTCGCGCAGCTTCTCCAGGAGATCATGCAGCACTGTGGCGAAAAACATCAGCGCCGTCGGATGCTGGCCAAAATTCACGCTCACCGACGAAGATGCTTTTACCCTCCGCCTTGCCTTGCTCCTGGAGTAGCGGGTACGCCGGGTGGTTGGTGAGGATAAAATCGATCAACTGTGGGTCGAAGGAATCAACGAGGGAGTTGAAGGTATTTGAAAGATAACGACGGACCTGACCCGTCGAAGACTGCCCGCCTTCGTTCATCCACCAGCCGCGGAAGAGCGCGTCCTGAAATCAAGTCAGGATCGCGACACGCCTTTCGATGCGAGACAAGTACCTTATACGGCCCCCAAACGCCGTTAACAAAGACGCCTTCCGGGCTCTGGAGAGCGTTGTAAATTACAACGCAAAAGACTTGAATAAGGGAAGGAAACATACCTGCACCAGATGGCAGGTGCTGGTACCCGCGACGGCGGCAAGGCGGTGCCGCGATTCCTCGAGTGAGGGGACGGTATCAGAGAGCTTCCCATCCTCTGTGTACCGCGCCGCGACCGTCCCGAGCCAACCCGCGTATCTACGACGTGTCAAAAGCCGGAGACTGTGAGCTCGACGCATACTCACGCGTCAATAACACCGCTCCCCACGGGCGTCCCCACCACCAACCCCAGCTCCTCTGCGGCCTTCTTACACAACCCCTTGCCCACCGGCAGCCCCGCGGTCAGCACCTCACCCTTGGCCGCACCAAGCTGCGTGTACTTGCCCCCATCGACGATATCCCCGAGCCCGATCTTCTGGAAGAAATCGTCCTTCCAGCCGACCTCGGGGACGAAGGAGCACTTGCAGGTAACTGAGCAGCAGGAGCGCGTAGAGCAGGCGGTGGCGCGGTAGGTGAGAAAGTCGGGGAGGTCGAAGAATTGGCAGCGAGAGAAAAGGTCGGGGGGCATGTGGGTTTTGAGCCAGAGGATTTTGGGGATCTCCATTTCGAGCTGGCGGGCGTGTCAGCATTCATGCACTCACCCACCGCGAGACCAGGACGACTGACGCTCATGGTTCCGCCGACATAATCGAGCACGACCGATCCACTGCTATTAATCAGATCTGCCTCCTTCTCGGCGCGATGGTCTGCCCAGAGGATAACATTGCGGTCGCCGTGGGTGCCCAGCTCCGCACCGCGGGTCACCCGCACGGGGCGGCCCTCGAAATCGGATACGGCAAGCGAGCATGTCGCGTCGAAGCCCAGACCCTTGACGGCGGCGGGGGGCACCTGAGACTCAGCGAGACAGGTGCGAACGGCAGAGGCGATGGCAGCCCAGATATTGTCTGTGGATTGCTCAAAGATACGATGATCGGAGGGATCGCGATGGGTGAGGGTCTCGACGGTGGAAGAGGCGGCGACGCGCCCAGTGCTGGACTCGAGGAGGGAGGCACGCGCGGAGCCAGTACCAACGTCTATACCCAGGTAGTAGCTTTCGGCAGACATCGTGGACGCGAGAGAAGAAACTGAGAGTGAGATAGGAGTCTCATGATCTGGAAGCACTTCAAAATTCTCTCGTTATGTCGTCCTGAAGGATGTATTTATGAACAGCGAAAGCTTCACTCCGGGAATGCATATCGGTAGGATTCATGTCGCTGGATAACCGCTGAGAACTCAATCGCAGGCCTCATCACACCAGTCAGAATTATTAGAGCCTTGGCGCGAAAGCATGGATTTTATGTGCGTGCAGTGGGATACATGAAGAGCATAAACAATAGACGACGTTTAATCGGATGCTGCTGTTGCTCGTGCTGGCAGTGGGGGTTAGCGACAAGTAGAGGAGGGCATAGATTAAGAGACGCACTGTATACCAGCTGGGCCGAGTGGTGTACTATGCGTTTGATTTGGCCGTCCTTCTCGAGGTGGCGGATAGCGACGCGAGCCAAGCTGCCGTTGATTTTGAGGCGCTCGATGAGGATGCTCTGGGAGATGAAGCGGAAGGTGGGGACCTCCTTGATGATGCGGTCGAAGGTGACCTTGTCGAGGGTGACGGCGTGCTGCGCCTTGTCCTTGACTTTTCCCTTGGACCACTTCTTCTTCTTTGCGGCCTTGCCGCCACTCGACGTGGTGGGTTTCGTTGCTTTGGCCTGAAGAAAAAATAGTCAGAAAACGACATCCGGCGGACGAGGCCGCCCATCCAGCCCAGTTCCACCGCCATTGCAGGCTGCTCCTCAATGAACGTTCATCGAGACGGCGGGGTGGGTAGGGATGGACTGGCGGCAGCAAGGGGCAGTATCTACCATGGGGGAGGCCGAGTTGTGTCGTGAAGAGAAAGCTGCTCCTTCGATCACTATCCACCTAATACCGTCACGCTGTGACACGGTAACTCCACTCGACCTCGACCGTAATCTACTGTACTATTTCGACCAAGTATTCGGGGGGTGTGACCAGTGACCCAAAGTATTCGATTTGCAAGTATTCAGATTGCCTTATAAGGTAATGATCCGGCGGAGCCGGAGCGAAATTTTGCCTATTTGGGACGCAAAAGCTCAAAAACATCGATTCAAAACCTCGGTGACCTGTGACCCATGTAGCAAGTATTCGTTTCAGCGAGGCCTGTGACCTGTGACTGAATACTTGGTCGAAATAGTACAGTATTCGACTTAACGTGCTTTTCGCTTCCGCGCGCAAGTGGTGGATAGGCCGTTTGCACGCGTACTGAGCCCGGGGCCCACGACAAGGGAGCACGAGGATGGAGACAAATCTCTCAATCCGCCCCCGGGAAAGGAAAAACTCACCTTGTAACTGGATCCACTACGTCCTGAGCCTCCCGCCACGGTTCTGGAACAGTTCACTTCTTGGAGTTAGCGGTTTTGACTCTTGCGCCGGCTCTGGAGGTCTAGGCGTTTTGGTCTTTCCTGACTTGCGACTGGGGCTTGAAGCAGCTTGAGGATCCTGATGACAAGCTGCTTCAGAACTTGACGGTGTTGCGTCAGATCTTGCATTGTATTGACGTCGTGCGGAGCTCTTGAGCGGGTCTTCAGGTCTTGACGACCTCGTGTCCGGAGGCGCCTTGAGAGTCTTGAAAACTTGACGGTCTCTCACCAAGGTCTTGAGCCCGGCGTTGAGTCTTGAGCGGCAAGGTCTTGAAGATATCTTGATCCCGAGTTGTCGAGGTGCTTCCGTCGACGTGCGTTGGAACTTGAGCAGTCCCGATTTGTCTTGAGGAGCCTTCGCCGCGGCCTCTTGACGCGTCTTTGTCTTGATCCGGGTCTCGCTGAGGGCACTTGTAGCACAACGAGTCTTGAACTTGAGCTCGTTGAGCCGACGTCGCCTCTCGGGTCTTGGTCCGCCTAGTCTTGGAAGGACTCCCCGCTGAAGCCTTGACAGGTCTTGACGCTTCAAGGCGTCTCCAGTGTCAGGTTTTACTGCTCGAAAGACTCGAGGGCTTGAACATCTTGTCGAGTCTTGACGGCCTTCACAGCCCCACTGTTCAATCTGACGCGCGTGTTGCTTGAGTCTTGCGAGCTGGTCTTCAAGATATCCAAAGCGTTGAGCGACTTCAGGCTTGATTCAGAGCGTTGAAGAGAAAGACTTGACGCTGTACCATGTCATTGTCATTGTCTTGAAGACTTGAGCGAGCTTCCAGATCGGAGTCGGTCCCCCACCGAGGTCTTGAGCGAGGCTTGGTGGACTTGAATGACTCAGGTCTTGAGCGATTTGAAGCCTTAAGAGGCTTGCTGAGGTTGATGTTTGAGACTTACGAGCTTGAGGCTTTCGGGTCCGGCGAACTTGAGCGGCTTGAGCGTTGAGGGAGCCTGAGATGAAGGGGTTGAAGGGGTCTCAAGATCTTGCCGACTTGAGGGTAGGGCGAGGTCTTGAGCGGCGAGCTGCAGGTTGAGGACGTCTTAAAGTTTCACGTCCTTGCGGCCCATGCTGGGCGACCTTGAGTCTTGGCGATTGGCAGCGGACGATGACGCACGGGGGATCCAGACGAATAACAAGGAGTCGGGACGGCGGATGGGGAGCAAACGATTTAAGGTCCGAGCGAATTGACGGTATCCCACCGAGGTCTTGAGCCACTCAGTGGGCTTGAGGACTTTAGGGAGGTCTTGGGGCTTCACGTGCGTGCAATCCAGCCTAGGCGAGACGGCGGATGGCGAGCTTGAGGACGACGAGCTTGAACAACGACGGCCGGCTCCAACGACGACGACGACAACGAGAGGAAGTCGAGATGGAAAGGGTAGTGGCAGGATGGAACATGTCGAGCATGAGCTGGACCGAGGAATTGACAGAACAGCCGACGTACCGGACTATCCACTGGCAGTATAGCATACTATTAGTGAGACACTTGGGGACTTGAGGCTTTGAGGCTCGAAGACTTGGGTGAGGCTTGGAGTTGGGAACGAGCGACGGGGAAGGGAGATGATGGGAGTAGAGAGGAAGGAGTGTTTGGCTCTTCAAAACAAAGTGGCTGACCTTTAAGCGCGGCGGGTCCCGAAATATACTTCCGCACTTGCCGACAACTCTGGAAACTGGTGCTTTGGACCAGATCTTGAAAAGCGTCAAACCACTTCGCCCAGTGCCTTCGTCCGCTGTTCTCGCTGGCGATTCGGCAAAGGAATAACATTGAAGGCCGCCTGCATTCTCGTTGTCAGGTTGCAGAGGTGAGCATTTCTCTAACTGCCTTCCTCTATATACACCGAAATTCTACCCGCCGCTGCAGACGCGCCGCGCGCCAATCCACCGCGACGCGTAGGAATGCGAGGGTGTCATATGATCGTGTAGAGATCACAAACTCAGGATCGTGCCAAACACCGGCAACACAAAATTGGACTTGTTACTCACTTTTCCTGCGATGCCTAAAGAGCATCGAAAGAGAGGCAAGAAAAAGAAAGCAGAGCCAGAATGGCAACCACCTGTACAAGAACCTGTCCGTGAACCTGAAACCCCTTCCTGGATCGTCTCCGCACCGAAACCCGACGACTCAGAAGATGTGAACCCGGAGGCGCCGTTTGGATACGTGGACGCCGATGTGAAGGCCTACTTTCGCACTGTCGATATCCAAATCCGTGATTGGCAAGCTCCCGCCGCCGACACGGGAGCCGACGAGGATTCTGATCCAAATGAAGGTGCGCGGAATATTGCTGTTCAAGTTTTAACGAAATTAGTTGACGCAGAATCAAAGAGAGGCGAATGTTCTTCGTCGCGGCTTTGACCGAAATGGGCGGAAAGGAAAAACAACTTGCAACCGACCCAGATTGTTCTCTTATTTTGGAGCGACTGACTTATTCCATGGACGATTTTGTCCGTCGCGTCTTCGTTGACAGTTTAACCGGGTCGTAAGTCGACTGTTCATATACGATTCTCCTTTTTCTCAACGCCTGTAGATACGATGTACTTGTGAAGCATCGCTTTGCCTCGCATGTCTGCCAAACTCTGTTTACTGTGGCCAGCCAGACGGTTTCACGGGAGGTTAGTGGTTTCACTACGAACGAAACTGGATGATACTAATAATATTCACACTAGAAACGAGGAATCCTGCCCGCGGTTCCCGAGTCCTCCGATAAAGGTGAATTGCGGACATTAACTCAGTTGGTAATGGATGTTTGCGAGGTGAGTTGTAGTCTTACTGCAACACGGCAAACTAATCGAGAGACCCAAGGAACTCTTTCCCGTGTTCTCTTCACTCGTCATGGACCCCTTCGCATCCCACGTTATCCGAGCACTCCTTCTCCTTCTATGCCCAAACCTGGCAACATCACAGGAAACCGCCCAGCATACGATGCGATCCAAGAAGAGTGCAGCATGGAAAGCAAAACAGGGTCCTTTGAAATCGGTATTCAAAGACGGCAACAGCGGCGGGGACTCGCGCGACAATGCTCCTCCAGAGGTCTTCACCGAGGCCGCTCGCAAATTTGTCGAGTCGATTCGTAGCGAACTAGGCGACAATGAAACCCGGGCTCTTGCTGCTGACAAGGTTGCGAGCCCGACCTTACAAGTCCACGATTTCTCTGACTTGCTCTTACCAGTTCACTCAACGACCGCCCTAGATGCTACTCGCTGTCGAGGCAGACCAGCAGATGACTGAAGAGCCCGATTCCCTGATGGATAGGGTTTTGGTCGGACTAATATCAGCCTCGCGTATGTGCCACTGCTTTTTGCTACGTTGCGCCGAAACTGATTCAGAACAGGTGAAGACCCCGACTCAGCGCCTCCCGTGTCGGATTATCTCAACACTCTCCTCCGGGATCCGACGTCTTCGCACCTTCTGGAAACCATCGTTTCCAGGTGCCCTGAGTCGGCTTTTTCGATACTGTGGGCAACGTATTTCACGGGCAACCTACCGCGAATCGCTTCTCATCCAGTCGCAAACTTTGTCCTGGCAAAGGCGGTCGAGCGATTAAGCGTCGCCCAGCTGAATGACGCGTGCACGGAACTTCACAACGCCTGGCCAAAGTTGATGCGTGAGGAATTATTATTCCATGGCTGAACTAAATGACTGACCTGCTTTCAAGAAACCTCAAGAACGGGCGTTCTTCGTGCTGCGATTGATCGTGCTGCGGCCCTTAAGGCCTCCGGCTCTGAGATAACCGAGGTAGCAATGTCGCCAGCATTTTCACTATGTTATTCACACATTTTTTAGGCTGTTTTAGCGGCGTTTCGCATAGAGAATGCGGAGGAGCGCACTCTCCTCGTTCCGTGTGTGTTGCGTCTTCAGACGCTTCAGGTTAGCTCGCCTCCTCTCGAATCATCGCCTTACTGACCTCTTGTTCTAGGAGTACAACGCAGCTAAATCCGACGAACCCAAGGTTCAGGGGGCCGTCCTTCTACAGTCTCTCCTCCGTCTTCCTGAACCCCATAATCAAGTTGTCTCTGAAAGGTACTTCATTCCTTTGCGGCATGCTGACTTCTCCACTGACGCGTGCCCCGTAGTCTAAATTCGCTTTCACCAGAGGAGATGCTCGCCGTCACCCACCACCCGATTAGTTCGCGAGTATTAGATGCTCTCCTCGATTCGCCGACCGTACCTACAAAAGTCAAACGCCAATTCGTTCTGTCGTTCATCGGCAGCTACCACCTCTTGGTCGATGATCGTATCGGCAGCAGGGTCGGAGACCGTTGTTGGGCGTTCTCTGACACCTACTTGAAGGTCAAGATCCATCCGTCTCTTTCGAGATCCCGAGTCCTAACTTGTACGGCTTTTCCAGGAGAAAATCGCCCGTTCCCTCATTCCACAAGAGTCCTTCCTGGCCGGTTCATTTTACGGGAAATTCTTTGCCCGGAATCTCAATCTCTACCTATTGCAGCGGCGCCCAGACGAGTGGCGAACACTGCAAACTGAGCGGACTCGGGCCGCGCAACCGCCGGCTCCAGCTACTCAACCAGCGGCCGATGCGACTCCTTTGAAAGAGCGCAAGAAGCGGAAACGCGAGGGTGCTGGGGACGAGATTGACGAGCTTTTTTCCACTGCGATGGGCAAAAAAGGTGAAGAAGGCCGCCCTGGAGCCGGAACCCAAGGGCTTGCCGTCGGGTGAGGCGGAGTCTCTGGATGCAGGTCTTTCCGATGTGTTGGGCGCCATTCGAGCCGCACCCGACGGGAAGGGCCACGGCAAACGGAAAGGCCGTTCGCTGTGAGCATTTTCTCTTAAAAGTATTATATTCCGATGTAATGACGAGGTCGGCTTGATTCGGCCGGACATCGCTTCCGCGTAAATTTGGATCCCTTCCTCGAGAACCTTTCGAACCCCACGGCTTGGCTCGCCTTTCAGACCTGGTGACTTGACGATGCGGGGCGCCGTTAAATAAGAAGAGGCCGGGGGTACCTTGCATTCCGTCCCAGCTGCATGTCTGAGATGTCTTTGAGGTCGATATTCATCCTTCTCGTCGCTGTGTCAGGCTGTCTTTCTGCCTCACTCGGGTTGGGTCAGCAACAGCAGGGGACTCTTCACCGTCGCAGCTACTTCTATGTCGGCCAGAAGTATACTACTGATGGAAACTTGACCATTGCCGCCGACCAGATGTACGTCGAGCACCTCACGCCGGCAAAGGTCACCCGCCCTCTCCCGCTGGTTATTATCCATGGTATGGGAATGACGGGAACGAACTTTCTGAACACGCCTGATGGGCGCCTCGGCTGGGCGGACTACTTCCTCAGCCAGGGTTACGAGGTAACCTGCGTTTCTTTATTCTTCGTTCCATTTTGATGGAACATAATTATTTCAGCTGTACATCGTCGACCAGCCGGCGAGAGCTCGATCCCCGTGGCAGCCGACGGTAGATGGCGAGCTCGTTCCCGCTGACGTCTTCACCGTGGAATCCCACTTTACTGCGGTGGAGCGGTTCAAACTATGGCCGCAAGCCGTACTGCACACTCAATGGCCTGGTATCGTCATTCCTGGATCTCAAAAATACATTCAGAATCCTTAACGGAAAAAAAAAACAGGCAGTGGAACCATGGGTGACCCCACCTTCGACAAGTTCTTCGCCTCGAACGTCCCGAGTTTGGTCTCGCAACCTGAAGAAGCGCAAAAGATCAATGACGCCGGCTCGCTCCTCATCGACCAAATTGGTGTATGCTTTCTTTACCGTTGTCTGTATATATCTGCATACTTACTCAGAATTCAACCCACAGTCCGTCATATTGGTGACGCACTCCCAATCCGGGCCCTTTGGCTGGGGTCTAGCCAGCGCGCGCCCGAAGCAGGTCAAGGCCGTCGTCGCCCTGGAACCATCTGGCCCGCCCTTCATCGCTGGTATCTTCCCGCCGTTCATTCCCGCACGCGTTTTCGGGGTGACGGACATACCTATCGCCTACGATCCGCCCATCTCTGCCGCCTCTGATCTCGTACCGGTCGTCGTCAAGTTCGTATACTTGCTAGACATCGTTTCCCTTGCCTTAACGGTGTGTTTGCCTCCACAGTCAGATACCAGGCGTCACCTGCTTCGAGCAAAAAGCTCCCGCGCGCAAACTCGTTAATCTGTTGCATATTCCCGTGTTGGCGGTGACCTCCGAGGCCAGCTACCACGCGCAGTACGACAACTGCACAGTGAACTATCTGCGCCAGGCGGGGGTAAGTGTCGAGCATGTCCACCTGGAGGATGTTGGGATCCATGGTGCGTCCTTTCTCTAGGTGTTACGGGTGAGCTCTTAGCGTCAGTACTCCAGGTAATGGGCATATGTTCTTCATGGAGAAGAATGGCATTCAGATCGCGGATGAAGTGATTCAGCCCTGGATTTCGAAGATAGGGGACGTGAGGTGTTGTGTGGGCCATATGCACGACAGAAACATTGAGGAACAAACAACAATCCTGTCGGATCTGAAAAATCACCTAGTCCCCTGTGTAGTATCTCGCTGTAGCCTATCTAGGCCATATGTTTGAAAACAACTGATAGATTCCTGACGAATCTAACAATCGTCTCTAAACCTCCTCGGCAGAAATCACATCATCTCAACGTCCCCATCTCCAGCATCCCTCGGTGCCCCGCGCACCACCGAGTTGACCAGCTCCCGCCTGATCTCGGGCCCAATCTGGGCGTGCGGCGTCGCACGCACGACGTCAAGCAGCGCGTCTTTTTGGTCGGGCGTGAGGTCCGAGGCGTATCTAATCATCCGCAAATTTAAGAAGATAGTAGGAGGTAGCTCGAAGAAAACACCCACCGCTGCGCGAACACCAGGAGACTTTGATGCCACAGCACCGGCAGCGCGTCAGAGTCTGCGCGGGTGCGCGCCTTGTAGGTGTTTGAGAGCCGGATGAAGTGGAAGACGAGCGCGTCGACGACTTTATACGGAAGCTCGAATTTTTTGTCGATGAGGACGCGGATGAAGAGGGAGTTGGGGCCTGTGCGCGGATTAAATTAATGGAAGGGTGGCTGAAGGATGCGGAAGAGGCTTACCGGAGTAGTCCATCTCGGCAATGCGGATGAGGGCGGCAGACGCATGGAGGACGGGGATTTTCGTGCGCGCGAGGACGGACGCGACGATGGCTGCTTCTTTCAAGGAGCATCCTTGCTGTAGTTCGCATCAGCTCGCGTCAAGCGACTGATGATGAAATCTGAAGGGCTTACATCCAACATTGGGAAGATAATCCCTTTGAAGAACGCGCCAGGCTTATACATCGCTCTCCGCATGGCATCGTAATAGTGCACACTCAGCTTTTTGTTCTGCTGGATGTCTTCCCGTATCGCGTCTAGCAGTACAACAGCTCAAGAAGAGCTGCGCTTGGGGCGGCTTCATACTCGAGATGAATATGCGGGTGGCAGCGAGGCAGGCGTGAGGGGGACCAGTTTTCAGGCCGGGTGAGGGCGAGGAGGCGTGCCCAGGCAGGGAGGGAGGGGATGACTTTGAATATTTTGGGGAGCTGGCCAGAGGTGTATTTGTGGAGGAACATGCCGAGTCTGTGTTTCTTCAGTGAGGAAAAGCAAGACGATATGCTCAGGAATGCATACTTGGCATAGGCCTCTACAACTTTAGGGTCAAGGCCTAGAGCTGGGTCTGGTTTGTCCTTGTCTGAGGAGGGACTTAGAACACAGATTTTTTCAGCGGATGGCTGAACCTACCTTGCTGCACCTTTTTTTATTGTAGCGAAATTTTCTGTTTCATCCGCTCTCTAGTTTTGCAAAGATAATATCTGCGAGGGTTCTCCGTTCGCCAGCGTTGTGGGGATGCAGCGCGTCGAGGGTTTCCAAGTCACCCTCGTCGATTTCCTAAACACACTGTTAAATGAGGATTACATCTACTGCAGCGTTCGGCTCACAAATATCTCCTCCACCTCCTCATCTTCCACATCGCCGAATTCCGAGTCGTCATCGTCGTCGTCGTCCTCGTTTCCGCCGCGGTCTTGTTAAAGCTGAAGGCCGTCCCGAATCCTCCTCGTCGTCGTCCGCCATTTCGAGCTCATCTTGCTGGTCCCGGGCAAGCTCAAAGATGCGCTTGGATGTCTTGGGGTCCTAAGATGACCTACCCCCGGTGTAAGGGTCCTGCTGCGGAGTCTCCCTGAAAAAAAAGAATTCACCTCGGCATCGTCTGCAGTATTTTTAGAGTGTTTTTTCCTCTTGCCGGGCTGAGAAACCCGTCCGTATTTCGCCTCGACCTCGTCGCCGCCGAGCTGGACGAGGAGCGGATCGTGGCGGGACTTGGCCGACGTCTTGCGGGCAGCAGGGCATGTGTCAGGACCGAGAATTAGTTCCGTTGTTGATGAAGCGAAAGAAAGTGACGGCTTGAATAGACCTTGACCAGAACACCCACGTCCAATCCCTTCCCAGCCTCCCAGCCTCCCACTCGACCTCACACTCGCTTTCTTCTCCCTCCACCACCACAATAATGGCTGCAGTCCCGATCCGAGTATGTTCTCACATAAAATATACTTCGCTTAATTTTTTACCTTCGTTCCCAGATCAAGACGCTGGACAAGGAGGGAAACGAAATCACCAGCGTCGGCTTCAACCGCTTCGGTTTCGAATCGGAGGTCTCCCTAGATGTCCTGCGATCCCTCTATCTGCGCGCCCACTACGCCAGCAATAATATCGGCGGAACTCAAACTCCCTCGCCCAGCTCCCAGCATCTCGAGTTTGACAGTGACGAGTACAAGTCAAAGTCCATCTTCCACGCCGACACGAAATCCATCTCATACACTACCCTCTCGCGCTTCCCTCCCGTCAAACTTCTCCCTGCCCATCTCCGCAAACGCATTCTCGTTACAGGCGGCGCGGGCTTCGTCGGTTCCCATCTCGTCGACCGTCTCATGCTCCTCGGCCACGAAGTCACCTGTCGTAGACAACTTCTTCACCGGTTCAAAGACCTACCGTCAGCCACTGGATCGGCCACCCCAACTTTGAGATGGTCCGCCACGACGTCGTCGAGCCCTTCATGATTGAATGCGACCGTGAGCGCGCCTTGAAAATCATTCATTAACGCCTCGTGATTATTTTTCTTTTTTCTGTCTGCAAGAAATCTACCACCTCGCCTGCCCTGCGTCGCCCCCGCACTACCAGTTCAACGCCGTCAAGACGCTCAAGACGTCTTTCATGGGCACCCTCAACATGCTCGGGCTGGCCAAGCGCACCAAGGCTCGCTTCCTCATCAGCAGCACATCCGGTACGATGTCCTCGACACCACAACCATTTCCTGTCTGACCACATCTCCACGTCAGAGGTCTACGGCGACCCCGAGGTGCACCCGCAGACGGAAGACTAGTAGGTGATACCATCGTGACCGGGATCCGAACCAATGTATTTCTAGCTGGGGCCACGTCAACCCGATCGGTCCCCGCGCGTGCTACGACGAAGGAAAGCGTGTGGCCGAGACCTTGACCTACGGTTTCCAGCGACAAGATGGCGTTGAGGTTCGTGTCGCGCGGATCTTCAACACCTACGGTCCCCGCAGTACGTATCTTCTTATCTAAATTACCACTGCCACCCATTCAAAAATCCCAGTGAATCCCTTGGACGGCCGCGTCGTCTCCAACTTCATCGTCCAGGCCCTCAAGGGCGAGGACATGACCGTCTACGGCGACGGCAAGCAGACGCGCTCCTTCCAGTACATCCACGATCTCGTCGACGGCCTGATCGTGCTCATGAACTCGGACGAGACGCGCCCCGTCAACATCGGCAACGGCGACGAGTTCACGATCGGCGAGTTTGCGGAGCTCGTGCGCGAGATTGTCGAGAAGGTGCAGGACGAGGACTGGCGTGAAGCGCACGCGGAGCGTCAAGATCATCTATGAGCCCATCCCCACGGACGACCCCCAGAGGCGCCGCCCCGACACCACCCGCGCGAAGGAAGCCCTCCAGTGGCAGCCGCGGTGGACCGTGCGCATGGGGCTCGAGGAGATGGTCCGATACTACAAGGCCAAAATGGAGGAGGGTAGTCTCTGAGTTGGTTGGATTCGATACATAGAATGCTAGTAGTTACGAAAAACCGTTGTTGTTATTGTACTTTTGGGAGAAACAGTTAATATATAATGCAATGGGTGTACGTGCGTTGTGCGTCCAGTATCAAGTGAGTCCTGGATGTTTTCTCTAGATATATACAGATGCGGGCTATTTACAGTGCAGTGCGAAAGATTCAGACAGTCAGCCGGACGAGGATAATGATAGTGGGAATGGATAGTAAGTAGCGACGAGGCGCGGCCGCAGCTCACAAAAACAGCTTGTACAGCGTAGGCTGCGAACCGGTGACAACCTTTGCCATCGAGCCCTTGATGACCAGTTTTTCGACTGACACGGGCGTGAACGTCCCCCGTCGCAGACGGTTATCCTCAGGCGACATCGGCTCAGACTGCGGCAGCGGGAGATGCCTGTCCTTGCGCCCCGTCGGCGCGGAGAAGAACCGCCCCCCGGCGTACGACACCCCCTCCGTCTGCGTCTCGAACCAGTCGTCCCGCGGGCGCTCGGAGTACCGTCGCACCGGTTTGCCTGTGGGCCCGAGGGGGAGATACGCGAGCGCCTGCCCCTTGCGGTACGCCGCGAGCCCCTCCGTCTGCGACTGGACGATGTCGTCCGGGAGGCAGCAGAAGGAGAGCGAGGAGCGCGGGTCGCGCGCGTGCAGGCCGGGCGTGTTGGTGAGCGTTTCGAGCATGGCGAGCGCTTCGCGCATGCGGTCCTCGGTGGGGAGGGAGGGGACGGCGGGGTCGGAGCGCACGCGCGGGAGGCGGGAGACGAACTTGACGTAGACTTGATTGACGATGGAGGCCGTGCCCGGAGGGACGCTGAGGTAGCCGCCGCCGCCTGGGCGTCAAAGGTGCTGTTAGCGAGGTTGTTGCCAGGCGAAAATGGGGAGCGAACCCTTCACGGTATATAGAACTGCCTTGAGCTCATGCGCCATCCGCTCAGCGTACTTCCGCGGACAAGCCTCGTTCGAATCACCGTGAATGATAAGTATTGGTTGTGTGATGTGGGGATATGCTTCTGTCGGTAAAGGTGTTCGCTAAGCAGAAAATCAGTCAGCCATGCTAGGCCATGCTGCACGAACACGGGGGCGGAAGAAAAACTCACATTCATGACCAGATTCGCTTGCTCTAATACGCGCTGTCGTCTTCGAGGGTTCATGTTCTTCTGCCAATATGCGATGAGCTGGGCGGAGCGGTTCAGCGCGTGCGAATTGGAGCGAGAAAGAAGAACACTCACATCATCGCGGAGGTCCAGCGGGGTATCCTAATCCCCAAAACATATAAGCCCCACTGAATTCAATGCTAAACGATGGAGCAGACGCACCGAGCCGAATGTGAATGTCACCGCCTCCATCGCGACGTGTTCGTACGACTCCAAGTCCTCCGCAAAACACCACGTCTGCACGAGCTCGTCGTACGCGGTGTATATCCACTTGAGTCTGCAATTAATTGAGTCGCGTCAGCGCGGAGTGCCGTAACGATGGATTAATGGGATAAACGCACTCTGTGGGCGCGGGGACGTTACACAGCGCCAGACTCAGGCACATCTCCGGAAACCTGGCAGGCGGAATAAAGGGTCGGTGATGAGTGGAGGAGTGGAAGTACGTATACGTACAGGGCGGCGAACCGAAGCGCGCAGTTTATTGATATGCTCTCCATGGCCAGGATATGGAAGGGCGCTAGTCGCAGAGCCTAGTTGAGAATTAGCTGCGGGTTGACCAAAGAAAAAAAAAAACGCCACGACGACGCACCTGGTGGCAGAACGCCAAGTCCGCCGCGTCAACCCAGCTATCGTGTTTCCCGCTATGGCGGGCCTCGCTCTTCCCCGCCACGCGCATATCGAATGCAATGAGGTTGAACTCCCCATCCAGCCGCGGGTCATTGAACTGGGCATACAGCCAGGACGAATCAAGAAACGTCGGGTGCAGAATGCAGACGGTCGGTTTTTCTGGATCAAAGCCGCCGACGTTGCCAAAGAAGGAGTTGGTGATATAGTGGATGGAGGCAAAGTCGTCTCCGCCGTGGAGGTCGACAAAGGGCATCGCGGCGACGAGCAGGAGCTAGCAAGAAGGACTGGGGAGGAGGTGGATGGAGTAGAGAGGAGGCATGGACAGACCCGGCGAAAATTGCCATCTATTCAACGACCCTGACGGTCAAAATTGCAACAGGCCCCGATCAAGTCGTTAACCGAGAGATCAATAATAAAGTGGCGCCGCAGACCGTTGGTGGCCGGACGTGCCGGACGGCGAGTATCTGCTCTCTCCGTCGAAAAATAGCGCGTTATGCAGTTCTGGTCGCACATACGACCCGGTCGGAGGGGTAGCACATACCAGGAAATATGTTGGTCCTTAAAATCTTCCCGCTTGATACAAGGGCCGCATGGCGATTGAAAAGAAGGGCTTGGTGCCGGCGGTCCGGCGGCAACCCAATCTGGTTGGAAGCTCGCACATGATGAATGAGACATTCATAATTAAGACACTTTCCAGAACAAGAGTTAGACGTGAGCTAAGACCCCCTGAGGCGCCGCAAATCACCTCGATAATTAGTGCGTCTGGACGGTTCATTGGTTTACGATTCCCTCCAACACCTGAATCACGCGTTGTTGGCGCTGCTCCCGCGATTGCATTGAGAAGACGGTAAGAAAATAGCTTGGTTGATGTCCCCCCGCTGCTTACCTCCCTATCAGCCTTTACAGCTGTGCTATACATCGTCGGTACTCGGAGTTGAGCGAGCGCGGTCTGCTGGGATGTCACCAGCCCGTCCCACGCCGGTAAAACACGTTCAGCGTCGAACCGCTTGAGCTCGCGCTCGTAGGCCTGCGTGAGCATCTGATTGCGGTCGGTCACTCAAAGTAGCAGCAGCATAGCATGGATCGACGTACTTGACCCTCGTGCCTGCTTAAACCCGCTCCGATCAAGGTGGCTCTACAGTGGGTCCAGCTGAGCAGAACGAGCACAAAGCAAGAGAATACGGACTTGATTTTAGCCTTTTTGACCTTGTCCTCGTACTTTTCGCGAATAGCGGCGCGCTCTGCCCACAATTCGCGCTCGAGTTTGTCCTGATCATGCTTGAGCTACGGACTTGATTAATTCGATGGAGTAGGATGGAACACAGGGGGACGCGCCTTTGTGATAGTTGACACGACCGCGGGGTCGTCGGACAGCTGGGCGAGCCGGGGGAGGGCTTGCTGAAACGTTAGGGACCGGACATCCTCGGTAATCGGGGGCGGGGCCGGGGCCGGTGTCGACGGGGTGGTAGACTGTGGCGGGTGCTCTTGGTGCTGAAGCGCGTTTGAGGACGAGGGTCGGGGTGGACTCGGGGAAGCCGCGTTGAGCTGAGACAGCAAGGCCGCGACAGACGCGGACGAGGCCGGTGTTTGACTGCTCCCGCTGCCGGGGTGTGGTGAGGGCTGCTCCGGAGGGGTATTCACGAGATTCTGCCATGCCTGGGACGCGCGGAGACTGTCGAGGAGAGCTTTGACGTCTGCGGGATCCTGGCGGACTCGTGAACAAGAAAGTTATGGGATGGACATCGAGGTTACATTCATCGCGTACAAGTCGAGAGGAGAGTTATAACGGCCACGTGATGTGACCAGATTTACCCGACGCGTCAATTTAACGCCGCTGGCCTGCCCTTTTGCGAAGTTCCTTCCCACGTACCTCCTGTCCCCACGACATCAGATATGCGAAGATTCGCACTCAGCGACCGAGTATCGAATGCGCAAATGGGGCACACAGTTCACTACAGTTCAGTTGCGTCCTCGGCCTTCGGTCTCATTGACTCCTGTCAGGAAGTCCTGATTTTCTGAGATCGTCGGTCCGTCTTGACCAAAAGAGAGCAGAATCATGTCCATCCATGTGTTGGCAGCGGCGAGTGGGTTTCTCAGGAGGTCGACTGAACTGAACAATATTGTGAGGGTCTCGATCTAGCGGGCCTAGCGACCGATGACAGCTTCGCCGATCCGCGGCTCAACAGGAGTGAACGCGTTCACGTATACCCATGTTTTTCTCTGCAGCTTCGAGGAGGGAATAGGATTGCATTTGGGCAGCGTCGTTGCAGCGGCTTCAACGTTGAGAGCGTTCTGTTTTTTTTTATCCAAGGTTTCTCAGGTCCAGCTGTCAATATGGGCGATCGTATATATTTGCAAAAAACATCCCTAAATTGGTTCTAGGCTCGTTCCCATTGGTCAGGGGCCCTGGTTGTGCCTGCCAACCAGGAAAAAATGTGCGGGAGGGAGGAGGATATACGCTGATCCGTAGCGGGGTGAAGAGAGTCGGAAATGAAGGAAATGGCCTCGTTTACAGGGTCAGGTAACAGGGATGAAACGGCATTCGGGAATACCCAGGAGAACAAAATCACGCCTCATGTCAGTGATCTGTGACCGTCACACGTAACCTCACCGCCGCTTTGCTCTCTTCCTCATCCCTCAGGGCAGCACACAGCTCGTCCTTTCGCCATATCCGCCCTAATTTCCTCCCCTCCATCCCCATCATGCCCGCCCCGCAAGACGACCCCGGCAGCTCGTCCCACATGATGAAGACAACAAAGCGGGGGCGGCCTTTTCTCAAGGTGCGCTCCAGCCACACCACTCGTCCTTTTCCTCGTCCTTAACCGCTTAATCTAGGACACCCTCGACCTATACGCAACCCTAATAGTCTCCCTACAGCTCGCACCCCACAAGCAGTTCTTCAAGACTTTCCCAAACTCCTTCTCTACGTGCGTCGACTCGGTGCCACTTGACTCTTTCCTTCCCCGCTCACTCTCCTCCCTTTACAGCGATGAGGCAGCACAGAATCTCGCATCGCTTGAAATTTTCCCAGTCTAATCGGGGGCCGGATCCCAGGGAACCCTCGCGCGTCGTCACCACCACCACTACCACCACCTTCTCCATGACCCGTGATATGGCAAAGGCCATGAGCCAGCACTTCATGGATGCCCGTCTCATCGAGAACGCAACAGACCCCTCCTCCAACCTCTTCAAGGACCGGGGTGTCTACGTTCTCACACCAAAGGGCCTCCATGTCCTCGAGCGGTTCATCTCCAAGAACGGCATCAACTCTGACCACCTCCAGAGCGTCTTCGTCTCCCAGCCCATCTGCATAAAGCTCCTCCACCTCGAGCGTCGGTCGTCGGATGACGAGATCATTGTCACCCAGTCCGTCATTACGGCCCTCTTCCGTCGCTTCGTCGGTCGCACACCCAACTACCCGCCGACGGCGAATGCGCCCCAAGACCCCTTTGCCCGCTACAACGAGCGCTCCAAGGGTGTGTCGCTCATGGACGTTACCGACCGTGCCCAGCCCCTCCAGGGCAAGTCCCAGCAACACCACAAGAATTGCTTCGCTGCCGTCACCGCCCTCGAGTGGCTATGCGACTTTACCTCGGTCGTTGGCAGGGAGGAGGCCGCCGAGATGGCTGCCCAGTTTGTCCGCTTTGGCCTCATCACCCTCGTCAGCGACAAGCGGAAGAACAACGACTCGGCCATCATCTTCACCGTTCGTGGCTCCGCCCCCGGCGGCAACTCGCCCGTCAGCGTACGTTGACCTGGTTATTCCTGCTCTTCTCATGTGTCTGACTTGTCTTGCAGCAACACGGCGAGTTCCGCTGCACGGCAAAGGCCATTTACAAGATCACCGAGGAGGGTCGGCGTGTCGCTCACTGGGACGGTGTGCGGAGTCACATCCACGATTCGCCCAACACCTCCTCCGCCAATCTCACCACCGCGCGCTCGTCTGTCGATGAGCCCGAGCACGGCAACAAGAAGCCGACCGACGCCAAGATCCACCGGCGCATCTCGATTGCGGAGAAGCTCAACTACGAGGCGGCGCACAAGGGCGGCAAGGAGAGCAACACCGATCGTCTCAAGTACATTCTTGACGACCCGGCACTGCGCTCCCTCTTCCGCGAGTTCCTCAAGGGCAACTTTTGCGAGGAGAACTTGTCGTTCTGGCTCGAGGTGGAGGACTTTAAGCGCAAGTTCAACATCACCTCCAGCGCCATTGCCGTCAATCCCCCAGCTGGCGGCAAATCTTCGCGAGGAGGCGGGACGCCTGGGCAGGCGGCCATGGAGAAGCACCACGAGTCGTTGATCAACACGGCGTTCTTCATCTACAACAAGTACCTGGCGCCGTCGAGCCAGTGCGAGTTGAACATTGACCACGGGCTACGGAACGAGTTGTCCAAGTACCTGGAGGATGTGGTGACGAGCATGACAGGGAAGGTCTTCCAAGGGCAGGTGGACCCGGAGCAGGCGAACGCGTTCAACGCGACGCAGCTGCAGACGATGATTCGGTTGTACGAGCGTATTCAGACGCACGTCTTCCGTCTGATGGCTACGGACTCTGTCCCCAAGGTGCGTCGTATCCCTCTTTTTCAAACCACGACTTGAGCTCATCGCCGCCGTTATAGTTCATCAAGACCCCGAAATTCCTCGCTGTCCGGAACTGGGTGGAGGACTTTGACCCGAATGAAGACAACATCCGCATGCTGCCTACGTCGCCACCGGGTCTGTCAGAAGAGACGGGCGGCGCGTATATCACGATATCGCAGCAAGCCAGCGAGCGTGAACAGCACCGGCTGCTCCCGACCAACACCCTATCATAGGTCGTCGGTCGTCGTCCCTCTCGCATGGGTTTCGCATTTCGGCTCGTCGCACATTTTCGTTACTTATGCGCATTTTTCTTTTTTATCCTCCTCCGTACATTTTTTTCCTTTTCTCTCTTATATTTCTTTGCTCCGATTCATTCACTTCACCTTACGCCAGGCTCGTCCCTTCCTTACCTACCCAGAGGGTTCTTCCCTTCCGCAATAATCTCTTCTGCTGCATCACCCTTCTCGGTATTCATTCTTTCATGCCGATTTATAGCACTATTACTCCCACCTCCTTGACCCCCCCCTTCACTTACTCCGCCCACAAACAACCCTCCGCTGAAAGCCAGACTTGTAATATAACACCCACAACGACACTACCTTACGCTATGCTACCACCGGGGTCGGCTCCCAACTAATTAGAATGTCCTAAAATACTCTTTATTGTATATGGGTCCTGCGAATGCGAATGAACTATGAATCTATGCCTCAGACGTCTGGAAGTTTCGTTGTGCTGTTCGGAGGGCATTGAGACGAGAACGGGAATTGATTGCCCTGAAAATCGGTGTGGGCGTGGGAACACTCGGATGCTCGGTAATTTGAACGCGTTGAGCACCGACTGACTGCTTACTGGTACGTGTCACTCGAGCGAGCGCTATCTGCAACCATGTCTTGGATGAGCGGACTTAACTGGGCAGGAGCCCGAGCGCTATGTCGCTCCTGCGGATGGTGGGTTTCACGATAGTGAAAACAAACTGTTATCTTCGGCGTTTGCTCACAGACTCGGCTTTGGATGTAGAGCCCAAAGTCAAGGACCCCCATATCCCTGACCGGATGGTCTCTGCAAAGTCGGCGAACCAGCCCTTCCTTATGTGCGCTTAGCTCCCCGGAGGCCGTTTGTGAGATAAGACATGATTTATTAATGTGAACGTTGTTGGCGGCAGGCACAAGGAATACCGCGAGCGCCAAGAGGCGCTGCACCTCGAGTGGGTGGAGAAGAAGAAGATTCGGGACGCGAAGATCGCTAAGGGGGAGCCCGTGGGGCCGCTCGCGCCGGACCCGACGCAGCCCACGGAGGTCGGCCTCCTGGGGCTGCTCAAGTTCTTCCTCTACCTCACGATATTCCTCGCCCTCGCGGGCAAGTTCGTCACGGGGAGCTATACGTGGGAGTACGAGACGCGGTGGGTGCAGCTCAAGACGCTTTGGCCGGTTCGTGTTCATGCATTCATTCGGTGTGGTGGAAAATTAAACATTGTGCGGACGCGCAGACGGACCAACGGCTTTTCTCGGAGAAGGTGCTGGCGGATTATACTGGTGAATATGGGCGCCCGACTTATCTTGCGGTGCGGCAGCCACTTGTGTAGGCCAAGTTGCATTTAAACTGAACCTTGCGATGGTCGCAGATCGACGGTGATGTGTACGACGTTAGCAAGGGCAAGTCGTACCAGCCTGGGGGCTCGTATCATTTCATGTTGGTGTCGTTTCTTCAACGCCGAGTTCATTGCCTTGCTAAGCGCAGAAATTCCATCACAGGACGGGCAGAGATGCGGCACGCGCGTTCGGGACGGGGTGTTTCCAGACGCACAGGACACATGATCTGCGTGGGCTTTCCGACCAGGAGTACGAGGTGCGTGCCGGCGCGCTGGGCGCAGCGACTCTGAAGTTTGCTGATTAGAATGGTCGGCAGGGCGTACAACATTGGAAAAAGTTCTTTGCGAACCATAAAGACTACCCGCAGGTGGGCAAGGTCTCGCACCCGCCCATTGACCCCGCGAGCCCCGTACCTGGAGCACTGCGACGCCAAGAAGCAGGCGAAGATCGACGAGGCCAACGAGGCTAAGCGGGCAGCAGCAGCAGCAGCCCGAGCGCAGAACAAGAAGTCGGAGGATGAGTTGTAGCACCGATTTATTGCGTCTCTAATTTATGTACATTTTCCAAAAGTCCCATGAGAGTCCCGTCCCGTGAACGAAAAGAATGAAAGTAAGGTAAAATCAGGTCCAAGGCTTTTTTGAGTTGGCGAATCGTCGCGAGAAGAAGGAAGAGCATATGTGCGAAAGTCAGACTTGAGCGCGCGCTCGGGCTCGGATGAAGTTCTTGAGTAAAGGGAAATCCGCCATCGACATGTTCATCATAGAGCTAAAGGGTGCGTCGTGGTCGCTGAATTTGCCAATGATAATATTGCCTGGAATGTTCGCCTGTGAGAAATGTTGTTTCGAGGGTGGTGAGATGACAGTACCTCGCCAAGCATACTTTTCGTTGAACTCCGTGCTCTGGATATCGCGGATGCTTTTGTTGATTGGGAAGGGCATTCCGTCTCGCGAGACGACGGGGTAGTAGACGATGTACGGGTGCGCAAACTTCTTGGACATTCCGTCCAATGCGTCGACAATCTACAAGCGAGGGGTAGGTGAGCGGGAATCGCCCGGAGAAGGGAACAGCGACTGACGAAGTATTTCCAGGGTTTACCGAGCCCGGTGGCCTCGGCAATCTGAGGAGTATAATGTTAGGCAGATAAGATTTCGGCGGCGGTCGTACTCACAAAATCCATGTGAGCCTCTGGGTGGGGCATGCGGGGACCAGCGAGGAGACCGTATTGTGTCGGACTAGTTGTGTTGTGGGTTGAGTGGGAAATCAAAGCCAAGCGTTGTCCCATACCTCGTCATGAGCTGAACGACAGACGGTGGGCGGCCTAAGAGAGATACTCGAGTGAGTATACGATGAGGGCAGGTCAGACCGAGGAACGTACCATCGGTAGGGAAGAGGATGGCTTGGAAGGGAATGAGTTGGTCCATTGGTGAGGAGTGAGGAAGGGAGCGAAATATAAACCAAATGAGAGAGGGGAGACCTCGAAGGAGTTCGAAATCCAGCTGCAGAACTCGAGCCTTTTATGCGGTAGCGGAATGAAAACGAGGTCGCAGTGCTTTCCCCGATTCAAGGTCCGCTGGCCCATAAATGGTCGCGAAACAATTGATTTTGAATAGCCAACATGAGGTGAACTCATTTAGAAGGTGCACCGGGGCGATAGACAATATAAATGCATGGGCAGAGTCAGAACGCTGATGGAAGGCAAGTCAGACGAGTCGAAGATCGGAATTTGGGGGTTCGACGATAATATGGGCGGGCGATTCTCCTGTTCGACTAGCTTTTAACGTTGTGATTTGGAGATCTCTTGCGGTAATGCTGGTTGTAGCAGGCAAGAATAAGGCAGATGAGTCCCAAGTCGCGCTATCGATCCAGTTCGAGCGTTGGACGCGCGTCGCGTCGTTAAGCCGAGGGTCCCAGGAGCTGCCCGTCGGTCGACATTATTTCCTCAGCTGATCCGCTATATGCCCGGGGACGCGCTGGACAAGACACTGCTTCTGTGTATCTGGTTCGGGTCAGGAAGTTGGTGGCCTCGATGAGACTCGCGTCGGTTGGTCAGCAGCCATCACTGAGCATGCGAACCTCTCACCAAGACGTTCCAATCCCCACGTTTAACTCTGAGGGTCTCCTCCGGCTCCACTCTGGATGATTTCAACGGACATTCACCATCGGCCAGCTTAACCGTTCACCATTCTCAACCCACCGGGAACCCCATAATCAACTTGGCGTCTATACCACCAAATTAGATGTATCGGGGCGACCATCGTGGCCTTCCTGTGTCCAATTAACTTCAGAACGCGTATGGCTATTCTCTGGCATGCCTTTTCGACTCATCTTCTGCTGCTCCGATTGCACTCGTGAAGCCTCTATTCGATCTTTTCTCGCGCACTAGGGATCGCAACCGCGGAATACGGAGCCCAGGCGAGCCCATGACTCATACCATTTCAATTCCCGCTGGTGCAATCGGTCTGTAGGTCCAACCTCGCGCGAAGCGGACCGCACTGGCGCTGAGCAATTCAATTTTTTGGTTTCTTGAACCCCAGAAGCAAGAAGAGTGCATATGGTCGCCGAGATCTTCGATCGCCGAGCGCTCGCTTGGAAGTCCGGCAAGCCCGTAGGCTGTTCTCTTTTCATCTAACTAGCTCACTCCAGAATTAGATTCCAAGAGAGTCTCTGGCATCCCTTAATCGACAGTGGTTCCACCTACTCCTCGAAGCCCTTTTCCAGCCTGCCCCGGTGTGAAAATTTTGACGGTGGAGCGGCTCAAGAAGGTGGTGTCTCGTTTGGATAAACCCCGCATGGTCGACGTTTTTGTTTGCCAACTTGCTCCCATTTCTGTCTCCGCCGACGACGTAATCCGGTGTCTTTGACAGAGAAAGAGCATTATCTATCTAATAACCCGCTATCTGGACATATCGTGAAGCTCAGCTCGCTCGGGCTAATTATCTGTGCGCAGTGGTAGATTCTGCCGGCTATGACGTACTCTCCTGGCACGGGGAACCTAATCGAGCAGAACGTGCTACTCTAAAATACTTCTTGTAGCTTCTGCTGGGCAGAGCATGCATCGTCATACACTGCGTTCTGGATTTTATCTTGATCCCAACCATAATCTCCCCTGGACGCACCTTAATTTCAAGTCTCCTGACCCTGTCCGACGCCTCGGCCAATGCAACTCTTCCTGAAGCACGCAACCGACGAGACGTTAAAGGGCCGGCGAATTAATGTATGTAAATTCTGCTTCGATCGATTCAAATTTTCCATCTTGTTTTCTTCCCAACTTCCCCTTGGTTTTCTGGACATTCGGCTTCATGTCTTGCGGGACAGGTCGACTGGATGTTCATGTCAGGAATCCCGCCGAATGCTCCCTCAATCGCACGTCGCACCAGCTACGGGGCGTCCAGAATGCACATGCACTTTCGGCCTTGAGGTGGACTCGCAATGCGCGGCTGTTTGTTGGGGTTGTTCGATTCTTCGGTCAAGACTGACTGGACTGGTCGCCTTCTTGACCTTGATCTAATCTACGAGCAGGCTAGGCCGCGGGGATCCGACTTTCATTCGACGAGAATGCCTCTGGCACAAAGGGGGCGGCAGGCTACCACCTCCATTACCGCGTTAACCGTACCGCCGAACTCAATCGTTTGCTGCCCTGGATTCTCATTGTATACGGTCAGGAAACAAGAGGGAGCGCTCGGTTTGAATCTTTTAATATAATTTGCCTTTCGATGGCTCAAGTCTTGAGGTAGATTTCGTTTCACTCGAGACGCTCACAGCGCAGATGCTATTCAGAGGCTGAGTAGTATTCTTTCCCTACATCGTCTGAGAGTATGCGACATCAATGCAGCGTCAAGTTTCCACGCAAAAGCTCGGCTTAATCATTCGATTTCCCCAGGACCTTTTAATTCCAAGTCGCGTTTGGGCCCTCAGTAGCCTGCCCCACCGACTCATCGTGTTGACCGCGCGCTATGGGTGAGGATTCTGTGGAATCAAGGTACGAGTACGAGTCGGAGTCAGACTTACTGGCCAAAGACTTGTAAAAAGAGATGGATGCGAACTCTACCGATAAATGAGGGCAGATACAGCAATACACATTTTTTTTCCCTCGACTTCAGAAAAATAAACTGTCACTGTGTCAGTGCGAAAGCAGTCGAAAGGGACGAAGTGCCGAAAGGCGCCGAGATTATTAGACGTCAACAACACCGCGCCTCCTCGACGCGTCGAAAACATGGATCGAGGCCTCGTAGTTGCCGCACAGCTCTCCTCGCTGTTCCCTTCCGCTCAGGCGACCTCGATTCCCATACAAACTAGTCGCCACACCTCCTCTCTTCCACCCGCCCCCGACGCCTCCGATCCTCCCCCAGAGCATGCCTCGTACGCCTCTGTGCTTCATACGCCAAACACCGGCACCATTCTTCTCCGTGTATTGCACGGCGGTCTTATTTTGGAGCTCGTTTCGCTCTCAACAGCCATTCCTCCCGTTCGCTTCGTCTTTCCAGCCCTAGTTCTACCCTCCCCAGCAGTATTCTTATGGGAAACCGAGTTGCACATTGTCGCAGTCACCAGCACGGGATCGCTCTACCGCCTGGTTTTACCGATAGATGGCGCCCTCGACCTTTGGCTGCACCAGACCGGCAACACCTGGACTCGCGAATATCACATCAAGAACTTTTCCGGGTCAATGCACGGCCTTGTTCACGTCCAAGGAACGCACTGTGTTGTGATCAGCCAGTCTGGTGGATCTATTTTGCGACTGGAAACAGAGTATCTGGGGTCGAATGGCAGTGATGGTGAGCATGCTCCATTGTTTCCTCGCAGTTCTAAGGATATTGTCTAGACGAGTGGAGCGAGACGCCTTTTCAGCACGCTTCCTTCCTGGCGTCTTTGACATCTTTCCTCCCCACTCTCACATCCTCCTCCTCCAGTGGCTCGGAAATAATATCCATCGCCACTCACCAGTGGCCAACCGATGTCGGTCATGTTTGGACTCTTTCTCGCGACCGGAATCTCCGAATCTGGAAAGCCAAAATCGGTTGTGTCGCGACCAAGATGCTCTCCTTGCTTCCGGGCAGAGAACCAACACCGGCGCCTGGAGGTTCTGTCGCGCCACACATTCTCCTCGACGCGGAACATCAGACGTTGTTACGTGTTTTCTCGACGCCCGCCAACGAGGACCATATCTATGTGCTTGCCTTCATTCCAACCCCCTCCTCCCCCACCTCGGGCGGAAGTTTCCAGCTTCTTGGAACGGTGTCCGATCAGTTTTATGAAATCGGAACTATCGAATGCTCAAAACACAGCGTCCATTGTCATCTCCAGGACTTCATGGTTATCGCTGATGTGTTGTACACCTTATGGGATCGCCAGGGCCAATCCATCGTCGAAAAAACCGTTCTTAACACTGCGGAATTCAACGAGGCTGATTTCCGTGCACTTCCGTGGCAAACCTCCTCTTACGCACCTGAGCCAGAGCTCACCCCCGCTTACCTCGAGGAACTACTCATTGCTCCCGGTTCACTAACCGACAAGTTTTTCGAGGCAATCATGCGACCCGGGATGTTTTCGGCGTTGACTCTTCGGACAGCGATCGAACAATATTCCGATACTTGTGCCTCGCTCCCTGGCCCACCACCCCCTCAGCTCACGACCACGTACACCACAGTCGGCGAAAACATAGCCGCAGTCGTTGGGTGCACAGTCAACCTCAACCGCGATCCCCACACCGGCGCTTTACAGCACGCCAACTATTGGAGTGCTTTGAAGCGAGATTGGGAGGGTTTCATCGCCCGATGCCGCGAACTGGAGCGCAGCGCTCGCTGGCCGCTGGTCCTCGGCGCCAAAGGCCAGGGCGACATCATCGTCGTCGAGCGAGAACGTGTTGGGTCGTTGGTGGCCGAAGACTTGCCTATTCGACTGCGCAGAAATCTCGAAGAGGACCGGCAGGTCGAGTCACCGCATAGCATCTTCGGGATTCTGTGGGGCCTGCAAAGCAAGCTCGGTGCACAGTTCATGCTGAGCTTGGAGAGTCGGCTGCTCGATATTATTCATCAGGAGAATGCGTTTTCCTTCTCCGACATCATCCAGGATCAGGTCGGGCGAGTCAAATTTGGTGAGAAGCTGGACGACGGTGCGCGGAGCTGGATTGCGGGGAGACTACAGAGCATACCCAACATCGATGCCGCGACTCGGACGGCTCTCGATGTCATCGGCGGCTTTGATTCTGACGTGAAGAGGGAGGAGGATGAAGTCGAGTTACTCCTTCCCCCTCCTACCTCGGACTGGTCGCGAGCCCTGACGGCAACGTACGTCACGGCCACAGTTAGTGCTAGATATGATCTGTGTCTCTCGCTGGCCACCCTCTTGTTCTTCTATTCCAGCCAGTTGGACAATTGGGACCCTGCCCTCCTGGCGGAAGTTTTTGCTGTCTTCCGAGGCATCGCAATACTGCGGTTTCTAACGAGGCGGCCTGCTGGTGATCCCAGCGGTTCCAAGCCAGCGACCGAGGACGCAGCAGACGATGTCATTTCGCGGTTGCGCAACATGCAAGTGTCCCGGAGCCTCCGTGGCACCCACTTCACCCCGACATATTCCCTCATACATCGCCTTCTTGTCCAACCAGCTGATACTATCGGCCTCCCCGGTGCTGCTCATCGCTTCCTCGATTCTACAGGCCTACTACAATCGATCTCGCCGGCAAATGCTACAAAATACGAGGTTATTTTCTGTGAGCGTCTCAGAGCCCTTGGCTACTACGAGAGCGCCAGCGAGATTATCTCGTGCCTTCCCCGAACTGCCGGTGTTACTTACGTTCACGCAAGACTGTGGTTGAACATTGGCCGTGCTGATGACGCCGCGTATCTAATGGAAAAGCTCGCCGGCGCATTCGGTAGGTCCTTGATAGTAGCCTGTCAAGTACTTGGCGATTTCAACAGTCCGTAGGTCCGGAAAATGCCCTCTCTGCCGAGGATCACGAAGCTTTGTCTTTCGTCCTTCCTGCCACTGATCCCTTCGACACGGCGTTCTTTTTCTACATGCACGCTTCGAAACTCTTCAAAATGGCATCCCTGGTTCAACACGAGGTATCGTTTACTCAGTTGGCGCTCTCTGTGGCTCCTCTGGACACGGACACCTCGTCACTTTGGAATACGATTATCAAAGGTTACACGGATCTGAGCTTATACGACGACGCGTATTCTTCTCTAATTGCTACCCCATACGAGAAACAGTAAGTGCTAGGTCCCTCGTTTGGTCTGCGATAATTACCTTGTCCCCATAGGAAGCGCGAATGCGTCGGTCAACTTGTTTATCGCATGTGTGAAGAGAACGCTGTCGAAAAGCTCGTGTCGTTCAACTTCCCTGGCTTCGCCGATGAAGTGGAGGAGGCCTTGGCGTTCAAGGCTCGAAATGTCGATCCCCGCATCCAGCCGAGTTATTCGCGCATTCTATATTCTTGGCACACATTCAAGGGAGACCACCGTAACGGTAATTACCGCCTTTAATCTACGCGAATGAACTCACACGCTGTTGAAGCTGCCCTCGTGATGTACCAGCGGGCTAGGAAGCTGCAAGACATCATTGCCTCTGATCTTTCGTTGACTCCGACCTTGGCTGGACAACAAAAAGAGGCGTACATGGTTGCGATGAATTCACTTTCTTTGGTCGATGCAAAAAACGCGTGGTTTCTTTTGCCCGTGCTGGTCGCTGATCATACCCGCGAGGTTGGTTGACCTTCTTCCGCTTACATTGAACCTCTCTCATTTCCGTACAGCAACCACACAAACGGCGAAGGCTCTCGAAGTATATCCCAGAATCGAGATTCACGCCAGGAACGCATGATTCGGAAGTCGTGTCCCTACCTGAGATACAATACGAGCATGCTCTTCTATCTGCACAAATTGATATTGTGCAGAGGGAGCCTGCGTTATCGTCGTTTGGCGGTACGTCGTCAAAGCTGATTTATTTTAGCTTCGTTCTTGATGACCCCTAGATCTTCCGCCTCAGTCTATAGTATTGCGGCTCGCCCAGTCAAATAGGTTCAGCCTCGCGATGGCCACGGCGAGCAGCCTGAAAGTGGACATGACCGACTTGTTTGCGCATTTGACCACCCAATGCTTGCGACTATCGCGCAATCCCGATGCGGTGATGTAAGCGTCTTACATTGCTTGTTAACACTGGAGTCTTATCCTGTCTGTAGACAAGAGGATAATTCTGACTGGCTCCTGACCGACAAGGTTTCATCGTGGCCTGGAAGTCCTGCTGACCGTGGCTGGAGATATCTACGACAATCGCTGGAAAGGCACGATGGGCTGGACACGGATTACAAATACACGAAAACATCTTTGGAAACGATTTTGAGTCTTCAGAGAACATCCCCGCCACCACCTTGGTTCATGGGTTTGGGGGCTCGTTTTGCTGCCTATACACAGGAGAATGCCCCCGAGGGTTAATAAGCTCCATTGGACTGCGGAAACCTTCGATATATTGGCCAAGAATGACCGCACGTCATTTAGGTCAAGACCGCACGAAAGGGTCTCTGGTGATCCATCCAACACGCGGGCGACCTTAGGATCTGGTATGTACACTCAGAGCACACCCTTCGACATACTTACGCTTCCATTTTCCTGCCGACTGGATGTTTTGACCTTAGTTGTGGCCCACTCTCCTCGACGACCCGTTTTCACTGTCACAGATACATGGACCTTGTTCGGGGGGTTCTTGATGTGAGGAGGACATCTAACGTGCTTTAGTGCGTGCTAATACTTCCCATCTATCCTTATGAGTGTCAATTTGGCCTCAGGTTACACCCTTTTCCTTGCAGCACACAGGTTTTTGTCGAGACACCAATATCACCCACTCTGCGCGACCGGAAGGACCATTGGTTAAATTTATCCACTCGTTGGAGGTAGGCCGGGTACATTTTCTCCCCTCGACGGTAGAATCATAATGTTCTCATAGGAACACCACCACGAATATCTCATTCGAGCAAACCTCCGCTACGAAAATTTTGATCAATGTATATCACACACCTTTTCGCTGATTCAAAAGGTACAGAACGGGGCTCCTTTCGATCGGGGCATTGCACTAATGATCTGTGCACAGGTTGACGCACGCTTGTCCCGGGATCCGGCCAAGCACGCCGCTTCCACATGGCTACCATATACCCTAATCGACCAGGTACTGGTTGCAGCCACTGCCCTCGACTCGCCACCTCTTGGACTCCCACAGCTACGATCTGAGATAGGGAATCGCTTGAACCGAATGCAAAAGCTCAGTAAATTTAGCAAGTAGCCACGTTGTGAATCCTCTCAAAATATTGTAAACATTTCTCGAGGAATGGAAGGCGTATGGTACAAACGTATATGTATACAGCTACAGTACAAGGGCCGTCTGCCCGCTTTGCCGACAAGACAGAGCGAAGGGGGGTATTATCACGACGCGACATATATAGTACAACTGATCCAACCAAAAAATACACCCAATATACACAGGAAAGTGGAGAAAACTCAAAAAAAAACAGGCCAAGGCTATGAACCAGGGACCGTGCCGGCCAGCATTTCCTGCAGTCTGCTCAGGGCGGAGCACATCCAAAAATTGGGTCCACTCTCCGTGCCGAAACCAATCGCCGCACCCCACACGGCCTCCTCGTCCACAGGCTGCGGATACTGCCCGTACCGCGTGGGGTCTGCGCCGTACGTTGCCTGCGGCGGCGGCAGGGGGTACGGCGGGTTGTAATTGCTCCCTGCCGCCCCCGGCATCCCCGGTATTGAATGCGGGTGCGACATTACTGTCGGCGAGTTCATACCGTTGTGGGGCCTGTCTGGTGACTGCGGGTTGTGCGCGTATATCGTATTCGGCGCGGGCACATTGGTGCGTATGGAGGAGAGGTTCTGGTGCATCCCGTCATACGGCAGGGCGTGCGCCATGTTCATCGGTGGGCTGACCGAGTTGGAGTTGGACGGTGAGCTCGCGGCGCCGCGCGCGCTGGGGGATTCCCCGAGCCGCCGAGGGTCATGCGAGTCGTGGTAGGGAAACGCGAGCTTGCGCACGACGCCAAGGATCTTGGCCTTTTCCTTCTCACGCGTCTCGGCGCTCTGTACTGGGAACTCGGCCGAGTACAGCGGCGCAAGGGACTGCAAAATGTCATAACCCTTGTCCGCGACGGCGTTGCCGCGCGACTGCTCGAGCGTCGAGATGGCTTTGCGGATGCTCGAGCGGAAGAGGTTTGCGCCGGGCTGGTCCGGGTTCGCAATGAGCTGGAACGAGAAGAACATGGCCGCTGAGAAGCAGTGAAACGGGCCCCAGTTCATGTGCCCGGGTACCGCGACCGCTGAAGTGGAGAGGAAGTCGGGTCGCGACTGCCCTGTCATCGTGATCAACTTGTCCGCCGCGTTGACGGCGATCTCGAGGCTCTGCGCTGACTTGGTGGGAACGTCGCCGCCATTTATTTTGGACGAGCTCGTGGCACTGGCGTATGGGCGATGCAGCGTGAACCGGATGTGGTAGTATGACTCGCGGATGATCACGCTTTGCACTCCCAGGCGCCGGGTGGATGGGTTCGAAGACGCTAGGTTACGTGCAAGCCGGTACTCATCGAGATCGAGCTCGGAAGGGAGGTTTTCCATCCATTGCGTTAGGGCTCGATCGTTTGCCTGAACGCTGTCGTAAGGAACAGGTCGGACAGAAACGGCATCTGAGGAAAAAGTTAGAACCCGAATTTGGAAAATACGCGGCAAGATGTCTCTTACCGTCCATAATATCTCCCAAGATAAAAGCGAGCCGAAAGAGTGCGATATTCGGCAGGTAAAGCCGGCCAGTCTTGTCCACGCTGGGGTCACAGTACGATGGTAGCTGCGTGTCAAAGTGATGCGAGGAAATTGTTATCGGGCGCCCAAACATGAAAGCCTGCCAGCTATGATTATATATGAGTTATTACCGAAGGGAGGGAGCAGAAGGTCTGCGGACCGTTCGAGAAGGACTATATGCCACCACGCCCACCTGCGGCGCTCAGCTACATCCCGGTGCATCCTCCATTTGCCGGGATCACGATGGAGACCCATCGCCGTCCCGATCGTGACAATCTCGCCTTTTGCATGCCAGATCTCCTCACTGTCCCGTTTCGAGGTAGTGAGATAATGACAGCGAATCAAGAGCAGCTCGATGAGGTCCAAGCTGTACGTTTTCGTGTCCGCCTGACGGCGGTGAAGTGCTGTAGTCGACACTTCGAAGTATTTGAGACCCAGTTCTTCATGCGTCTCGGGGTAGCCCTCGAGCAGTCTGTGCTGCGCGGGCAGATAGTACGTGGCGGAAGCCATGATTGCACATGCCGTGGCTAGGACGGTGCGGTCCGGGGAGGAGCCGTTTTTGTACCGCTCCCAGTTGTGCATGAAGCTGACCTGGTTGACGTGACGGTATATCCAGTTGCAGTATTCAAAGTAGTAGCTGATAAGACCGTCGATGATGTCGACCGAGGGGAGGATGGCGAGTAGGTCGCGGTCGTACTCGTGGCTCATGGTGGCCGCAAGGTCGTCGCTGTTGCGGTCCTGACTTGCCTGGCGGCTGTCGGAGTCTTCAGAACCACGCGAGTCGGCTTGCTGGTGCTCAAAGGTGAGGACGCGAATAAGGCATACAAGGAGAGAACAAAATACCATGAGATGAAGGGCCGCACTGGTAGGCCCTGCATACAGCCCGCCTTGAACCTGGCTCCCAAGCATACCGGGGGCCGTCTGCGGGTGAAGTTTGTCGGAAATGTCGGGGTCGACGGCCTCCTTCTTCGGGACGATGGGGGATGGCTCACTGCGGCGGGGGGCGGTATAAGAGCGCTGCGTGGGGAAGACATAGGCTTCAAGGAGAGAGATGGAGTGACGTAGCCGGGCGATCTCTTGGGCAGGATCGATACGCCTGAGTAGAATTCACAAAACGGTTCGAGGTGAATTCGACGCAGAAAAAAGTAGGCGACGCACTGATGATCATCTCCGCGGGCAGCATACTCGCCCCCGTCATGGCCTCGGGAATCCTGGTAGCACATTGCGGAGGTTCCTGTATCGTTTTGGTTGGCCGTTTCGCAGACACGACTGGCCAGTGCTTACCGCGCAGAACACACGACGAACACGGACGGTTTCTGGACGAGACAGCATGAGTGCTCAGAGAGACGACGCGAAGAAAAAAAAAGCGAAAGTTACCTGTCGCATTTGAGCTTGCTGTTTCTACACGGCGTGAGCCTCGGGACCTTATAAGGAGCAGGCAGGCACTTACCTACAGGGCTCGCAATTGATTGCTTTGCGTGCGCGCTTTGTGGGCCGGACGTCTCCATTATTGTCGGCAGTTGAGCCGGGTGAGGTTCGTTGTCGAACGGTTCCAGTGCTGGATGTTGTCCTTTTTGGAGGCGGAGGCCGAGGAGCTACTGGAGAAGTCGAGGATGTTGACGGCGAACTTTCCCCGGTCATTGTGCCGTTTATAGTTCAAGATGGAAAAAAAGAGAGGAGGCACGGAAGCGGGGGGCAGGGAGGCGCAGGCGTGCAGCGCGCGGCGCAGGTGTATTGCGCGTTATAAGATGAGGAGATTCAAAGTAGCAGGTAGTTCCACTAAGCTATAGCTGAGGGACACATGACCAGTAATCCCTTAAGGGCCTCATCTATCCGTGTGAACAACTATCTTGACCGAAAGTATACAGTCGGCCACTAGTGGCCCGAGTCTCTGGGGGCACCTTCACACCGATTCAGAAATTATGTCCCAGGCACACACTGTCAGTTAAAACATTTCCTTCTCAAGCTCATACTGCCACATTTATTCGATATCCCGCTCCCCCCGGTCTCTACGCGCCTACGGAACAACCACCATGAACACAAGGCTCAACCTTCGCAGCATTAATGCGGCCCAGCCACCTTGCGCGTTTAGGGGCGGGGAGCCAGGACGGCCTTAGATGCGCGCGCGAAGACGCCAGGCAAGAGCTTGCTTGACGGCACGGCGTAACATACCGGCCGTGGAAGGCGAAAGTATCTTGCGTCCAAGAACAGATCCCTCCGCAACCCCCACACAGAGAACAAGCTCGAAGCTCGTGTGGGGGTCACATCGCGAAATCAAATCGACCAACGTCGATTCGGGGACGGGTTGTATTTAGATGACCCCATCCCCAACTCAACACGCGCCCTGCGCGCAGAATAATCAGTATGTATGTAATATTACTGAAAATATTCGGATTAACCAACCCGTGAACAGCGCGGAAGCGCGAAGACGAAGAAGAGCACTATAGCATTGACGGTTAGCTTTGCGTGGACTCTTTGCAAGTCCAATAGTGCAGAGGCAGCTACATGCCGAATGGTGTTCTCGTCCGGTTGGCTGTCGGGGGTCCCGAACGGATTTTTGTCATTAATTCATAAGAAATGTCCAGGCAAACGACACGGTACCGGGAGTGACGATTGACGATGCACTCGCTGCTCGTCAACCCATAACCCGCATCGAGATCTCGCTCCCCGCCCGGCGGCAAGAGAATTAAGAGTGAATCGCGTGTCGCGGCTCGGTGCGAGAGAAAAAGGTTCCGCTTAGCGTCAACACCCACGAGCCGAGTGCATCCGTATGGTTCTTGAACCGAAGGGCTGCTAGTCGTACCTGTCCCGACAGTTGGGGACGAATGACGTCCCGCTTCCCTCCCGCGTCCCGTCCCAGACAGCGAGGTGGTGTTTGGTTTCAGAAACCACCGAGCCGAAAACTGGCAGTTTACATCACCCAAAAAAATAGAGTCGACGCTTTGGTCGAGTGTTCGTTCGGGCTTGACGCTGTCCCCGGCCTGCCAACCACTAAATCGGGTGGGGAAATCAGGAGTGATTAAATTGAGGTGTTGGTCTAAATCTCCCGTAAGTGCAAAGATCTTTTGTGAAGACGAGATACGTACATACGGAGGGAATTGTGGGTCCTCGAGAGAACGTGGGTTCATATCCGAAAGGGCAGGGAAACCAGGGAAAGTAAGTGAGGGGCATCTGCGGAGGAGGAATTAATGGGATGGGCAGGGAATTAATGGGATACGCGCGACCTACATACGATAGAAACCGACTGCAGCGGGTGGTCGTCGGAACTTGGTTGCAAGCCCGGAAGCGCGACCAGCACCATGGTACGAGAGCGTGTACTGCTGCAACGACCCGAGCAGAGATAAGTAGATAATAGACAGGTCAACGGTTTCCGATCCGATGCAGCGCGATCGGCACGGCAGCGAGCCAGTCAGCGTAAACAGCACACAGTAGCTCTTGATTGCAGCAAAGATACAGGTAGCCGTCGTGGTGATCTTCGTACGTTAGCGTCAGACAGTAGTCTGGAGAAGGAGTTTGAGCTTTGAGAAAAGAGTTGCATCGGAAACGTCTCGTTGACCGCTTCTTCGCGTCAGTAGATCCCGGGAGTCGAAGCGAGAGCATCCCTTGAGGCAGAACGCGTCTAAATGTCGCCTGGTCCAGCGAGAATGGCAGTCGTGGACGCGTAAGGAACTGAAGATCACTACCGAGCCACGTGAGGGAGACGCGGTTTCGAATTTTCGAGAACTTCTGTCAGATTTATTAACCCTCTCGCTTCCGGATTCCTTTGAGCTCAGCAAATTCTAATGGCGACAGAACTGAAGGACCAAGGAAACAAGGCCTTTGCCGCGAAAGACTATGACAAGGCCATCGATTTGTTCACTCAGGCGATCGCCATCGACCCGAAGAACCATGTCCTCTTTTCGAACCGCAGCGCTGCATACGCTGGTTGGTCTTCCATCGCAACCCATAGTGTCTTTCTTTACTTTAGAATCTAGGTAAAAAGCAGTGGGCGGACGCGCTAACGGATGCCGAGCAGGTAGGACACTCTTGCCTGCTTACAATGCAACAATATTGATTTATCGAGTCCAGTGCGTCGTAGTGAACCCGACGTGGTCCAAGGGATTCGCGCGCAAGGGTGCAGCACTGCACGGTGCCAGACGATACGACGATGCGGTTGCCGCGTATGAGGAGGGTCCTCAAGATCGAAGATAGCCCGGCACTGCGAAAAGGGCTGAAGGAGGTCCAGGATGCTAAGGGTGCGTGCCCAAAATATTCAATAGAACTCTCGTCTGAATTACCTTAGCTATGGAGAGTCAAGAGGACCTCACCTGGGTTCGCCAAAATGTTCGCCGACCCAAATCTCTTTGGCAAGCTTGCGGCCAACCAACGGACGCAAAAGCACCTGGCCGACCCATCCTTCGTTCAAAAGGCAGGTCAACCTCCCAGCGCTTATGCTACGCAGTATCCTAACTATTTTTGCGTGCAGCTAAACATGATCCAAAAGAACCCACAGCTAGCAGACTCGTAAATATAACCAATGTTTCTAGCATCTTCCATTCGGCTGACCACATATTTTCAGCGCAATGCAGGATCCTAGGATGATCGACGTCATCGGCGCGCTCATGGGTATAGATATGCAGGGCTTCAGCCGTCCAGAAGGTTCGGAAGAGATGCCACCAGGTGTCTCTACCTCTTCTTCGTCTTCGTCCCCGCCTCCTCCGGCCGCTTCATCCTCGAAGCCGCCGCCGAAACCTACACCCCCGCCGCCTGCTGAAGACGTTGAGATGGCCGACGCCGACGACGAGGATGCGCAGGCCAAGAAGGAGGCCGAGGCTGCCAAGAAGGCAGGCAGCGAGGCATACAAGAAGCGTGACTTTGCAGAGGCCGCAACGCAGTTCTCAAAGGCGTGGGATGTGTGGCCAAAGGACATCACATACTTGACGAACTTGGGAGGTATGCGCTCCATGGTTTATTCTATTTTTTTGCCCACACTGAGTTGGTTGTCTGTAGCGGTATACTTTGAGCAGGGCGACTACGACAAGGCCATCGAGACCTGTGAGAAGGCCGCCGAGGAGGGACGGTCCATGCGCGCAGACTACAAGCTCGTGGCAAAGGCCTACGGCCGCATCGGCTCTGCCTATCACAAGAAAGGCGACCTTGCCTCTGCGATCAAATACTTCCAGAAATCGCTTACCGAGCACCGCACACCCGACATCCTCAACAAGCTGCGCGATGTCGAGCGCACTAAGGTTGAGGAGGACAGGAAAGCGTACATCGACCCGGCAAAGAGTGCCACGGCCCGCGAGGAGGGCAACGTGCTTTTCAAGGCTGGTGACTTTGCCGGCGCGGTGAAGCTCTATACGGAAAGCATAAAGCGCGACCCGATCGACGCGCGGGGGTACAATAACCGTGCGGCGGCGTACATGAAGCTCGCAGCGTTCCCTGAGGGGCTCAAGGACGTCAACGAGGCGATCAAGACTGATCCTGCCTTCAGTAAGTGGGACGTTTATTCAGTATGCACGTTCCCTGACGGTGGTGCTCTTCCAGCCAAGGCATACATCCGCAAGTCGGCCATCCTCTATGCGATGCGGGACTACACGAAGGCGATCGAGGCTGCACAGGATGCGAAGGACCACGACCCAGAACACAAGCACACGCGAGAAATCGCAGAGCAGGAGATGAAGTGCAATCAGGCATTGTTCAGCCAGCGTGGGACCGAGTCGCAGGAGGAGACGCTCGAGCGGGCGATGCGGGATCCGGAGGTCGCGGTATGTCCTCATGTTGCTCTCAAACTTTCATTCATTAATATTCGCGAAGGGAATCATGAATGATCCTGTAATGCAGCAAATTCTTCAGCAGGCACAGGGCAACCCCGGTGCTCTCCAGGACCACATGAAGAACCCTGTGGTTCGAGCGAAGATCCAGAAGCTGATTAACGCCGGGGTCATCAGGACCGGTTGAGGGTTCAGAAGTATCTTTACCATGTTTTTGTATCATTTGCTATCACAATCTAACGGCTTCTTCATTCCCTCGCAACGAGATCTCTCCGATTCCTTTCTGGGTAACACCGAGATTGAACGCTTAGACCGCCCCAAATAAGACAATACAAATTATTTGTGCTACCATCTCCACTCAACGTCGGCAACTGCTCGCCCTCTAACACCTTGGGGCAAATATGAGGATAAGACATCTGTTTTTAGACAACAAACAATACCTTTGTACGGCTTATATACCTCGCCTGTAACTTTGAGTTGATCGACCTTTAACGCCGAAAATGTGTAGGACGAAACAGCGAAGCGGACTTGAAGAGCATGGGCGGGCTGTGATTTGCCACTTCTGCGGGCGGTTAGAAGGAGAAACTGCGGGGCAGCGGGGCAGCACTGACGACGTGAATGAACCACGTAGCGTCCAGGTGCTCGAAGGCGGCACGATAGGTATTTCCCAGCGCACAACCTGGATCTCGTGATCGGAAAACGCCGGCACCGAGGGAACGGAGAAGTCACCATTTTTCTTGCATCAAACGTCCAAGAGCCACTAGCGGACCCGGAGGTCACCACATCGCCTCTCCGTCCGACATTTCCGCCGCCGTCCCCACGGGTCGCCACACATTTCACGCCCCCGGCGCCCTCACCGAGATACATCTCGGCCACAAGGGACTCGAGTGCGTGGGATGGCATTCGCGACGTCAGCTTGAATTCAAAGTTGCCTGGTCGTCATTTGAGATGTCAATTACATCGCCGAGCAGACCGGACAAGGTGATGCGTACCGCCCGACTCGTTCAGCTCAACCGTCGGTTTGAGGAGGAACGGGATGGGAACGTTCTCCTTGGCCGACAGCGCTACCGGTGCAGCGACGGACATGAACCGCGCTGAGGTTGAGGAGGCACTCGGCGTGAATCGATATTCTGCCAAGGTGAAGTGCCCGTCCGGGGGTACAAACGACAGGGAGCTGTCCCGCTTCCAACGTTGTAATCTGGGGTGCAAAAATATGAGTGAATGGCCGTTGGAAGAGCGGAGTTTATGCATACCGGACGCACGGGTGGAACGCGCAGTCGGTGATGACATGGGGGTTTGTGAAAGTCAACAGGCAGTCCGGGGTCCCTTGAATAATATATTTGAGCGTTCCGGGGATGGTTGTACGGGAATAGCTACCTGAGAGTTTTGCGTTGGTTTCAATTTTGCCCCATACACTACTCGTGAGCGTTGTTCCATGCCTGCCAATGAGCCTGTAAGTTCGGAGATCACAAGCGGCGTTAGTTCTAACTTGTTTACTATAGGCCTTGAGTTCCTCGACCATGTCGAAATAAACTTCATTGCTATTGTATCTCAAGCCCGCCTTCCTCCATGGAATCGGTGAAGAGAAGGGTCCTCCAGCCGACCCGAGCCCGGACCCGGAGTTGATTGTAGAATTTATATTGGCACCAGCCACGCTGAGTAGTTTGGAGAGGAGAGACGGGTGAAGCACAATGTCCCGGAGGGTATTGGGCGAAGTCGTGAGTGGGTGGCCGCCAGAATCCAGGGTCTCTTCAAGCAGCTACACCCACGGTCATAGGATGAACGTGAAGCAACACGGACGGCTCACTTGATATACAACATCGAAATTGTCCTTTAACGTCGCGGCTGAGAGCGCGCCAAAGTATTCACGGAGGATATCGATAAAGGTCTGCAGAAAGGCGAAGCCGAACAGTGGGTCCACTACGGCTCTCAGTGCCTGCCGAAGGGAGTAGAGACGCTCCTACTTACCATCGCCGCTCACCGGACACAGAATTCGCATATCTCCACATTCGACGTGACAACACGCGCTCGGGTGACTCCCCAATATTGTATGGAGGAACATATATGACTGGATCTATGTCTCCTGGGCGGCGGGACTTGGGTATCGCATTATTGAAAGCATCAACGTGTAGCAGCGGGTACTGCCGGGGAGGTCGAGCGGAAACCAGACTGGATAATTGGACGTCTTGAGGCCGTCAAATGGATGCGTCTTCCACCGGTAACAGCACTGACCCGGTTGCGTCCAGGATAATGAGGCCGTCGATGGCCATGGCATCTGAAGAATGGCGAGGCAAGGAGCTGAGCCAGGATGTCTTACGTCACTGCCCGAACCGTGCCGCGGCTTGATTTGGAACCACCAACACAATAATCCGAATCCGACGCGTCGCTACTGTCTGAATGTCTCGTCCTCAATCCTATGATCCTGCTTCAGAGAATGAACAGCCTGTCGCACTTCCGTCTGCTCCGCAAATTTTCTGGGCCGAAGGCATCGTTCTGCAACCACCTTTGACGCGTCGCGGGACGGGACCTGGATTAATCGCCTTTCTACCCCCGGACAGCGCCTTGAATCTATCATCCAAGTCTGGAGACGATAAACCGTTGGATCCGGAGCCCGTCCAGGTTTGTGCCATCCATTCTCCAAGAGAATTCACAACTCATCGGATTGCAGAAATGGGCGGAAGAGGGTTTCGCTGTCGTTGGGGTACCCAACCTTGTCCGGTTCTCGATGTTGTTCTCTGATAATCTGCAGATCATAACGGGTCATGGCTCTGTCGACGCTAATCTGCAAGCCGCGGTCGATGCTTTGCTCAAACTCAAGGAGCTTGACATTCGCGACAAGTTCGCTATTGCAGGTAGTACAATCTCTGCCGTGCCCGTGTCTTGGCCTGATAAGCACAGTGTACGACACAAGCGTTCTGGCGGAGGTCATTGCTGCAATACCCAAGGAGCCTCGCATCACCTGTCTCGCTCTCTATGGCTACTCTTTGACCTCCCCTCCTTCTGTGCCTACCGTGGTCTTTGTCCCCTCCGGATCTGCGGATGTCGTGTCGCTTTCTAATCTGACTGTCTGCAAAGTCGACTCTCCTTCTCCCTCGTTTGTCCTCCCTCAAACCGGTCGAGTTTCACACTGCTGCCGCCTCCATCGCCCATAGCAAAGCGGCTGCCCATTTCAGGAAGCACGTTGGCGGGCCTTGTATGGCGACTCTGTCTGTTCATATACATCATTCTGTTAATTTCCTGTCCAGTATTCGACCTGGAAGCGATCTGGGAAGAGCACACTTACTTCGAATTTGAGGTCAGGAGCGTGGCGAAGACTATGGGGACCATGGTGGCGCAGCCCTACTGTTGTTCACGTTCCGACTTTAACGGGCGGCCTCGGGCGCAAGGAGCTCTCGGTGTTCTATCGGTCTGTCATTTCACCTCATCTAATACTTGTGTTGACGCGATTCAGTGACCACTTCATATTTAAGTAAGTATTCGAGTTCAAAGCTCCTCTTTCCGCTAGACAGTCCACAGTCAGTAACCCGAAAGACACATATATGCAGTCGATTTCGCGAACAGTGGGTCCCGACCGCGTTGTGGGTCCGTATCTACCTGTACATATTTAGAGGTTGGACACTAATAATCCCTTAGATGAATTCATTTTTCACGCCACGCACGACAAGCAAATCGACTGGCTTTTACCCGGTATTCCCCCGACAGGAAAGAAGATTGCCATCCCCATGGTCGGAGTGATCAACATCCGTGGGGACCGCCTATATCACGGTACGGAACGTATTCCAAAGCCTGGCAAGTACCATTTCATCGGAAATGCGCAGAGCATATCTGGTGGGACCAGGCAACGGCATTGATGCAGGTTGGCCTCATCCCGACTCATGTTGCGCTGGACGGCAAAACACTTCGTTTGCCCATTGCCGGCCTCGAGTCGGCGACGATGCTCATTGACGAGCGCGCCGTTGCTCCGAATGAGATGCTGGGCCCCACTTACGGATTCGTGAAGGATTCCTGAGAGTCGCCGACTACAGTACAGTGCTACTTTGTGTACTCGCGAAGTGGAACATTTGAAGGCTTGCTATTGCACTCTACTGCAGACAGACAGGCCAAGGCAGTTAAGTTCGTGTGCTATCACTGCATCGGTATGTCTTATTTTCGAGCTCCTTTCGCAAGGCACGATAGAGCGAGCACTGTCGTCGAAGTGCATATACCCGATTCGTATTATACAACTGTTCACATTGAATCTCCAAATCCCTACGTATAACATGCTTAATTGACCATATGCCTAAACCTACAAGCCCGTCGCCATCAGAACATGAGCAACGGGCGGATACTCGACGGAAAGTCCCCGTTCATGAAACATAATTTCTGTCCGTATGAATCTCGTGTCATGAATGAGGAAATCACCTTCAACATCATATTCTCCTCTCCAACCCGTAACCCGGCCTTCACGTCCAACCGTCCTTCCTTGAGATCTTTGAATCGTCGCGGGCGATACTCCGCGTGGCGTTTGGGCGACACAATGTCCAAGCCCTCCAACGGGCCAGGCGGAGATTCTTGAAATTTCCAGCGCGACGCCAGGAGGCGGAATAGCGCGACGTTGCTGAAGGATTCGCCGTGGCTCTCCAGTCGAAGATGCTGCAACAGTGGAACGAGGCCAGAATCGTCACTCCCGGGCCGCTGTGTAAGCGCGTCGAGGAATCGGTCGTCGATAAAATCGTGCTGCCTGTCCCCCTGGGACGACGAAATTCCCAGGGACGTGAGAGCGGGAACGACTCGCAGGCATTCAATGAATTGTGGGCCATTGAAAGGAAGGTGCGCCAGATGAAGACTTGCAAGATGCCCCCTCACCTCCTCGAGAAAGTCGATGAATGCTTCAACGAGGTTCTTCGACCAGGGGTGCGGTGCCATGTTCCAGTCGATTCTCAGGGAGTTGAGTCTGGGGAGGGAGAGTGCGCGCAGAAAGATCAGGAGATCTGCTTCTGGCCCGCCACGGTACATCTTGAGCTGCAAGTGCTCAAGGTTGGGGAGGGAGAGGCGTTCCAGCTCCCCGGAACGGAGCCAGCAGCCAGCATTCAGGCTGCATCGCCTAAGGTGTACGCTCTCCTTGAGGACGTAGAAACACTCATCCAGCGTCGGTACAGTGACGAGGAACAGGTCAACCTCTGTGAGCTGCGCCCAGTTGATACCCAGATGATGGAGGACGACTGGGTCAGGACCGAGCGTTTCGATGGTGAGGGTCCTTAAGCATGGGTGGCTGTTTGGCTCAGCCTCCCATATAGGAAGCAAGCTAGCGCCGGGCGCACATAGTGTGACATCACGCCAGCGGCCCACTGAGGGGAGGATGCTTCGGACGAGGTCGGCGCATGTGGCGTCGGGAACCGGGTAATGCAATTTGAACGACAGTGGGAGATTACGGGAACGATCTATCCATGTCTTCATTGTCGATATGAGGAACGCATTCCGCTTGGTCCCCAGTAATGGCTGGGAATCGACCGCAAACGAGCTCCACAGCTGGGGAGTTTGCAAGGCTAATTGTGTCCAAGCCCGACAAATGCGAAGGAGGGGGAGGGGCCCCGCATTGGGGTCGCCGATAGGGCAGTATGCGCCGCAGAATTGCAGGAAGACTTCAACTCGCAGTTCAACGGGGAAAGTTGCGAAGAGCGTGCCACCGTTCACAACGTTTAGTGCTGTCCCATTCCAGCGAGAACGAGAGGGGACCTGCGACATGAATAAAATAAGATAAAATAAATGGAGGAGTTGTGGCGAATTACCTTGTTCGTACCAGGCAAGCCGGAACTGCCATCGAGGGCCATGGGGTTATTGGTGGAAAGGTTGGGTGAAAATCGATGAGGGAGTGAAAGGTCGTGAGTCGTAAGTTTGTGGGCAGATTAAACGATGCTATAAGTAGAGAACCAGAACAAAAACGCCACTATCCAGGGAAGGATGGATAGCAAACGAGGTTGCAAGGGCGAAACAGTGTGTGGGTCCCAAGGACAAGGGGGACGAATCGGACCAGGCGGGGCCCATGTTCCATTTATGTGGTTCTTGCACAGCGACGTCATGCTGGATGCTTCGATCGACACAACCGTCTGCTCGGAGAGCGTAGTAACCTTGTGAAAGACAATGGAGATTGCCAAAGCTAACTACCGTGGACCTCGGACAAGGGCGTTGGAGAGGCAGTTGTCGCCCAGAACGCTGGAACGCGGCAGAACAAGAGAGGTCAATTTTCGCTGCTAGCCGCCCATGTCCTTCGGGACATCGACTCGGAGCATGTTGCATCGGCGTAGCATGAAACTTTGAAAGGGGCTTCATCGCAAGTTCACTGCGCGAACGGAGATAACGAGATGCAAATAGTCGGAGGCAAAGAGGATAGCATAGCGTTGTATGTAACACAATGAGACGCCGGCGTGGAAAACACGAGGCGGAGGTCCGCACCCGCTCGGCGTACAAGTAAAAATACCAGGGATTGCTTGCATTCTACTTACATTGTCGTCTGTTCGACTGCACACAGCATGCGGAGGAATGGAAGCACTAGTACTCTCGATTGTCTGCGAAATGAAACGGAGACTAAAATCAAAAGAACTCTCCAAAGTTGTACTCCTGCCCTGGCGCAGCACCCGCAGCAGCCAACTTTTGCGCTGCCTTCGTCTTGACCGCGGTATTGGCCACCTTCCGCTCCTTCTTTGGCGCTGCGGTGGGCTTCGTGGGCTTCTCCTTCGCGGCTGCGGGCGTCGAGGCCGGCGTGGGTTTGGGTTTGGCCTTGGGCGCCTGCGAGCCTGCTGAACGAGCCTGCTTGGCCGCTTTTGGGTCAGGTCCGAATGAGACCTTTTTGCGCGGCGGAGGTGCCTTCTCTGCGGCGCGTTTGCGTTTCTGTTTCCCAGAGAGCGCTATTGCCGGCTCTTCCGCCACTTCTTCCTCCTCCTGCTCCTCAGACGCTTCCTCGTCCTCATCGCCATCCATTTCCACGTCCTCATCGACCTCCCCACCGTCCTGCTCCTCCTCCGTCGTCAATTTCGGCGTCCTTTTCTCGGGACGCTGGAGCCCACGGCTCCTCTACCGCAGCCTTGCGCGTTTCAACAACGCCGCAAGTGAGTTTCACCAGCCCCTTTGACTTGCGCAGGTCTTTTCGCGTTTGAAGAGTCGCAAGAACTGCCTCATCCGAAGCCGAGAGCGGGGTCGCCGCTGCCGAGGCGTCGAGGGGGGGCGGAACAGTATACCGAGGAAATTTGCCAATGCTCCAGTCGCGCAGGACTATCCGGGCAGCGCCCGTAAGATCCAATTCGCCTTTCTAATACCATGGAACGTGTCAGATTAGATTTCTCCAAGGAATATGTCGGGCATGCCTTTTTACAAGCTGATGCGCCCGTGCAACAGATGACAGGAAAGCGTCGGTGTTCCCGGCCGAGAATGCAGGCAAGCTGTAGAGCAACATCAGGTCCTCCGTGTTAGAGCGGGCAACAATATGCTGAACTACAAGCCGAACGTCAGCTGTAGTCCTGGAATCACAAAGGCAGTAAACTCACCAGCTGAGATCGGATCCTTCAGCCTGTCTATACGACCCTTACTCCGCATAAGAATATCGCGAGCACGAATGGTCTCGACATTCTCTACACTTTCAGAGTCAGCGTCGGGTGCAACCGCGTCGGCCGCCCATGCAACCCCCGGGGTATCGATGAGACGTATTGTTTTCCCTTTGACCTCAAGAGTAACCTCTTGGGCGTACGTCGTCGTCGTCGGGCCTCGCGAAGACGTCGCGAGCGTATACAGTGGAAGAGCTGCCTTCCGTAAAAGCGAATTGACGAGGGAGCTCTTCCCAACCTGGCAATGCATCTTAGCGGTCGAACTGGAGAGATTTAACAAGCAGACACACGTTCGTGAACCCGACGACGGCGACGGAAAGCGGGGTGTCGCCCTCCTTTTGTTGCGCCCATTCACCCAGACGCTCTAAAACGGCGTCTGCACCGAGTGCGTTATTCGGCGACGGCTTGGCCTTCGCCTTGCCTTTGCCCTTCTCCTTGATAATAAGCTCGGGCCCAGCAGGTAAGAACGAGGATGCGGCGCGGAATGGGATCGTCGGGTGATGGGACCGCAGATATGTTGCCCAAGACGCGACAGATTCGCGAGGACATGTATCTTATATAGAGTTGAGGATTCGCGAATGAACAGACACCGCGTACGACGCACCGATTTTGTTGAGCACAAGGAGAACACGCTGACCAGCTTTCGCAGCAGCCAGCTCTTCCAAGTGCGCACTCCGGAACGGGAGCGGGTCGCGGGCATCGAGAACTTCGAGAATGACGTCCGCCTCGTCCAGGACTGCCTTCATATTCGGAAGGGCAGGGTTAATGAGCACGGGAACCTCCTCCTCAGGCTCCTCCTCCTGGACCTCCACAGGAACCTCTCTCGGCTTGAGTTTTGTGTTCAGTCGCTTTGCGCTCAGGCTGGCGATACCATCGAAGCCCTGGGCCAGTCCCAGGGCCTTGACCTCGGCGAATACTTCGTCGCCGGCGTCGTCGTTGTCAGAGTTAGCGTCGCTCATGTTTTCGTCCTCAGCATCGCCGTCCGCGGTCTTCTTGGTTTTCTTTTCATCCTTTCTCCGCTGTTTTTCCTCGGCCGCCTACAATACCCGTCAGGTTGAATCGCAGAACAACACAGGCGACGCACGATCCGACGCTGGTCCGCAATCTCAGCGAGGATTTGGTCTTTGTAGGGAAAGTTGTTGGGGATGCCGGGATCTTTCTTGTGTTCTACGTGCAATGCTCAGTGACACTGTTTTGCCCAGAGGGTTGCCCGCAACGCACTAGACTTCCATTGGGGGTTCTTCTTGGCTGCCTTGACCTTTTTCTTCCTGCTCTCCCGGACCTTGTGCAAGATCTTTTTCCGTTCGAGTGTGGACCCGCGGTTACTCGTCTCTATCCAAAACCTTGAGTGAAAGGTTCACAAAGAGTACATGCAGCATACTCTTTCGTATCCGAGGCATATTGGCGGCTCAGGCAAGTCTTGAAAAGTTGATCGAGTCGGGAAGAAGAAAAGTTGGGCGCTTAGTTGCAGACTTCCGAATCCCAAAATGGACTCGGCCGAATAAAAGTCTATCCTCGCTCGCTGCTCAAGGTATGGTATGGGCAACCAAATTGTATTGAACATGGAGGTACGTAAAACATCCAGCGCTACAAAAGTGTCCCGCAATTGACTTACCATCAGTCCATGGGCTTCGATAGGCGCCTGTAGGCGCTCGGTGTTGCGCATGCGCTGCCATATCGTGTTACCGGGACAGGTCAAACTCTGGTTTGCCGTGGAGCTGTCCATTTTCATGACTTTCAGGGCCGGCGTACGGACGTGAGTGAAGACTCTTGTACTTGCAAAACATAGGGAGACAGCGACGACGAGTACTAGGAAAACAGTTGCGACGAAAACTTGAAAAACTTGGGATCATTTGCTATCGAATAGGGTCCGGCTTCAAGGGATTTTGTAGAGAATAGAAAATTTGGAACTTGAGGCGCCATCGGAAAACTTTTCATCACTTGGGTACTTGACCTCTTCTTGCCCGTCCATTTTTTATTTATTTGCCCTCTTGTCCGCTTGCGACGACGACGGCGACGAGCAGCGTGATGTGCGATTTACCAACGGGCCTCGGCGGGTGATGCTGCCACCGGCGCCGCGACGGGCGCAGCATCGTAATCCCTACGGGGGCTGCTGCCCCTTGGGGGGCTTCGGGAGTAGCTCCTGCGGCGCCTGTCGGGGGAATACCTTCCGCCACGGGACGGGGGTGGGCTACGACGTTCACGCCAATCCCTGCTGTCCCGGCTGTCGCGTCCGTATGGGTCGCGGTCGCTGCCACGACGACCAGAGTCGCGATCACGGTCGCGATACGAGTCGCGGTCGCGGTACGAATCTCTGCCGCCGCCGCCTCCTCCTCCTCCTCTGCTGTCCGAGTACGAGTCGCGGGCACCGGAGCGACGATGACCCATGTATTCGCCGGGCGTCGGGGCATGGGGACGGTCCGTCACCGAGTAGTCGACGCGGATGCGGCGTCCGTTGAGGTCCTGGAGGGTAGAGTGATGAACAAAGGATATTTATCAGGGAAAAAAGATGAACATACGACGCCATTGAGCTCCTGGATGCAACGGGTAGCATCCTCGACGGTAGCCATTTTTATGAAACCAAACCCGCGGGATCGATCGGACTGCTTTTGTATCCGTGAGAACTGGTCAAGGACATTGTTTGCAGGGAGACCGACCCTTTGATCATACACGATGGTCACTTTTTCGACTCTACCGAAGCGGCTGAACTCTTCGTCGAGGTCGCGTTCCTGGGTGCGAATGCTGAGTCCAAAGACACCAAGCACGTTGGAAGGATTGGGCGCCTGCTGAGACTCGTAAGTATTGTTCGCAAAAAAGGGTTGTGTGGCTTTCAACGGACAATTGGAGCGTGAGTAGGACGACGAGCAGGGGGAGGGGAGCGGCGACGGTAGGGGCTACGGTAGCCGTCTCTGGGAGGAGGGCCACGAGGTGGGCTGCGGGAACGAGTGCGGCCACGGGTTGCTCCGTCAGCAGGGAGCGGGGGAGGGGCGTTGTACGCATCGTCAGCGTAGGGGTCGACGGGGGCTGCGTTCTCAGCGTACTAGGGCGAGAATGAGCAACAAAGAGAGGACGAGGGAGAAATCGGACTTGCCATGGTCGTGGTTGGAGTCGAGAGCTGTTTGACTGTGTGTGTTATGGGCACTGCGGAGTTTGAAATTGGACGTGGGATTTGGTCCTGGCAAGCTTTTGATCGTAAAGGTATTCAACCACTCTCAGCAAGACCAGGATGGTGAGCTCGCCGGCTCTGTCGTCGCGGCCTCGATTAATTGTCATGTAGGGTATCGACATCGCCCACCACCACGTCAAGAAGGGCAACAGGACCGCCCCCAAGAGCGAGGACCCATATCTCCTGCTCCTCGTCAAGGTAATATCTTTTTGGCCTCCAAATTTATTCATCCTCATTCCGCTTGGCCAGCTCTACCGGTTCCTGGCACGGCGCACAGATGCGAGCTTCAACAAAGTCATCCTCCGCCGTCTTTTCCTCTCCAAGATGAACCGCGCGCCCTTGTCGATTTCCCGAATTGTCAAGGAGACCTCCAACACCGTCGACCTCCCCACCAAAATCGTCGTCTCTGTTGGCACTGTCACTGACGACATCCGCCTCACGGAGGTCCCCAAGCTCACCATCGCTGCCCTCCGTTTCACCCGCGCCGCAAAAGAGCGCATCCTTAATGCCGGCGGAGAGGCACTGACGCTCGACCAGCTCGCTATGCGGGCACCCACTGGTGCCAACACCGTCTTGCTGCGCGGCAAGAAGACTGCCCGGGAGGCAAACAAGCACTTTGGCATGGGTGCCGTCTCGCCTTGCCATTTATTTTCGATCTCCGTTTTATTTACGTCTATCTTTTAGGACCCCACAAGAACAAGAAGCCCTACACCATCTCCAAGGGCCGCAAAGTACGTCGCCTCGATCTTCTGTCTCCCTTCTCCATTTCCTTATTCCATTCGATTAGTTCGAGCAAGGTCGTGGACGCAGAAAGTCCAAGGGTTTCAAGGTCTAAAGAGCCTTGCTCAAAACTCCTCCAGCATCGGTGGGGGCATGTCCGAGTTGGAGGCGGAGTGGTTCTTGCTATATGTGTTATGCCAGGCTACTTTACAATCTTTGTATGCACTTCCATCCCTTCATACATGCCCTGACGCAGTTCGTGTGCCGGTGCCCCCCCATTTCTTCTACCCTGCGATACGCCGTTGCGTCGACGACCTCTTCGCTGCGTCGCTCGCAGACACCCATTTCTTCGCCGGCTCTGCAGGCGTACCTGCTGTCCGCCCCTCTGATTTCGAATTGGCCCTTTGCCGCACTGCTAATTCGTGCTTCCGAGCTGCATCGCTTGCCTTCACCCAGCTCCCACTGTTCGGCGGCCGCTCGCTTGGTAGTCGCGTTATTTTTATCATCAGCGCGCCAGGTCCGATGTGTTCTGCTGTTTCCTCCTCCGCCTCCTTCTCCTTCTCCTTGCTCAGCTCGGGAGCCGCGTCTGAAACCGGTGTCGGTAAACTCGGGTGCTCGTCGTCTGATAATGGGTCGAGGAGGTGTTGGAAAGCCTCGCTCAACGCGTCGCCGTCGCCGTCATGGTTCGCGGCTTTGAGCGTCGCCGCCTGCTCCTGTTCCAGGTCGAGCCGCAGGCTCTGCATCGGGCTGTGGTGCGGCGCGCGTATTGGCACGTCCCTTCTTAGCCGCCGTTGCAGTCGTTCGCGTGCCAGTGCATGCTCGAACTCGTCCTTCGCCAGTGCCCGTATCGCAGCCGTCTCCGCGTGAAACTCGTCCATAAGGAAAGCCCGCTCCTGCTCCCTCTCCGCAACGTCCAGCCGTTGGATGCTCAGAAGTTTACGTTCGAGCCGATCCTTGGCCTCTTGTATCATGTCCTGAAATCCTATGTGAATTATCTCCTTCCGCTCCGCCTTCCACTCTTCATCCGGTTCGTCCTCGTCATAGTCGTCAACGGGAGAGACGGGGGAATACTCGCCCGTCGCGTCCGGCGCCGATATCGTGGCCATCGGAGGGCAGTGTGTCCACTGAGAATCGAAGCAGGACAATGTTCGGTCCAAGAGGCCCGCCTACCCGAGCCTTTAACTAGACGGCTTGCTGGGCGCCTCGTGTCCGCTGAGACGCGTCGGAAATTGATGAACCAATGTATATTATATCGAACGTGATCTGGTCTAAATCTACTTTTTTACTTTTGGGGTGGGACGAGTTGGTCAAAGGATGGAGGGAGCATAAACTGTTTCTCGTGAACGGGTGTAGTAACTGGCGAATTGAGCCCCGGCTTGTCCCCTTTGGCGGCCTGTTTAGCCTGCATGCGGCGGAAGAATTTCGTGCCTCCAGTGTAGAAGAACATCATGCTACCGCCAATGACGATGTGACTGGTTTGCGTTGAGTGAGTGAGAGAATAAGATATATTCAAAGACAGAAACACACCCGTAAAAGCCCAAACGGCCCCAGGTAGTGAACGAGCTCGTAGCGGTGAGCAGCATGAACGGAGACGCGGCATAGTTCAGCAGCAAGGTGGTCGTGATCGTGCCAACGACGTCGTATACGCGTTTCCCGATCGAAGGCGGAGCCCCAGGGGCTGGTAAAACGAGCGGCCGGATGTTGGCTCGCGCAAGACGTCCAATGGTGGTAATGAAACCCCCGGTCAAGAAGGCCATATAATATCCGCTGGCAATCCCATGCTGCAGTGGCTTGCGTCAACGCCGACGGCGCGGATTACATTGCCAGATATACGCACCCAAAACGCACTCGTGCCAAACGTGATCATGCTACTCGCAAAGCCCGGTTTCTTGCCCTTGGGGGTGACGCGTTTGTACACGCACTCTCGCAACCAGACGTTGGTTTTCATGTTCCACGCATCAAGCAGAACCTTGAAATTGGACGGGAACTCTATGACGAGAACGTCTACGTTGGCAGCGCCGTTCCAGAGCGTTTCTCCCGAGGGGCTCAAACCCGTGAAACCAAGCCCTGTGAGAATGCTGGCGCCCTTGACCAGAGTGTCAGAGCAGAGACGGCGCAAAGAAGAAGTAAAGCGCACCTCCGTGAGGGTCCATATGGCGTAATATTTCATACGCTCGATAGGGCCCACCAGCTGGTATACCGCGATCCTTACGAGTCGACGACTCAGAAACGAAAGAGGTCTCCGACATTTTGACTCACCGTTTCCACATACTCTGCTCCAAGAACCAAGGGGTAAGAGAGATGTTGAAGTTCCACGACGCGCCGAAGACGACGAAAATGCCAAGGTACGCGAGACCGAAAAGCATCTTGCGATATGCGACGCGCTTCCTACCGGCAGGGACGTTGCGGCCGTGTTTACCCTTGACGGGCAGATTTTTGAACATGGTTTCATTGATCAGATCCATGTAGTCGGAATAATCAAGATACGGCCCAACGAGGATGCCAGGGAAATAGAATCTGCGCGTCTGGTCAAAGCTGAAACTTGGAATCTAAAGACACGGACTGACGAGTAACCCAAGAATTCCAGCAGCGTTGGGAATTGAGTGACGCGCTTGGTCATTTGCCACTTGTCGAGATCCTGGACACGTCTGTGAGTGGAAAAGTCGCGTCAAAGTGACAGTCCGCGTACCGTAGCGGGTCGGCGACCGTCATAGACGTTCCACGCAAATGTCGTTAGTTTCATGGTGAGTACCATTTGAGGGCCTGTAACCTCGAGGGTTTCGTAGCTGAGTTGATAGACGGCCCGTATGATGTGGCTGGCGAGAGCATGAGCGCACGCCGAGTGTTTGACGTGGATACTCACTTGACCGTAAGATGGCCCATGACAAAACTACGGCCCCGTCAGCAATACCCTCCGGATGAAACGGACGCTCCGACTGACATGAAAACGATCCACGGCATATTTGAACCATGATAGTACCGGGTGAGATAGTATGTGCCCAGGATGCTTGCCAAAAGTTGAAAGAACGCCGTGTAAAGCTTCAGGACTGGGAAGAAGAACAGCAAGGTGATAGCGATGTTGAATAGGTGTTTGAGTGCAGGCTGGCTGGAGGGTATGCGAATGAAAAGACTCCCGAGCGGATACGCGATCAGCAAGCATGAAATGAGCTAGGGACATGTTCATTTGGGGAGCAACTATCCGGAGTGCTGAGACGCACCTTGATCTGGTCCACAGACGCGCCCACAAGGTCTGCGAGCGGCAGAAAGATCGCGTCCATGAGCGCTCGAAAGCAGGTGTAGAGGAAGAGGCTGGACGCCGCGGCTTTGCTGGCATGATGAAAAGTTTGCGGTTCGGCTCTTCGGCTCAGGACTTCGCTTCTCGCTCACTTCACCGTCCGTAAACGACGCGACTAGAAATATAATACGCGACTAGTATTGGATATGGAAAGTATCATATACATTCGTAAAGAGCTCAAACTTGGTGCACCGTTCCAGCCTGGACCGACGCCGGACCAGTTCCACCCGCCCCCGTCGTAATATGTTGCGCTTCGTAACCCCCAGTGCTCACAGAGTGAGGCCCATGCCCCAGCGATCCAGCGGGTGCAGATTCGGGCTGCGACGTCACGGGAGGGATCGAAGATTCGTTGCCAGGCGTGAAGAAGGGTGCGTCCGCAACAGAGGACTTCCACACGCCGGTGTGCTTGCGGCTGGCTGCGGTAATCGCCAAGACGAGGATGAAGATCGTGTAAATCATGACTAAATGAGGAGTTAAAACGCAGGACTTTGAGGTGCACGACGAGAAACTCACGGATAATCCAATTCAAGAAAGAGAATGCCTGGACGGCTTGTGCTTCTTGGCAGGCAGTTTTGACGGTCCCATCTAGATAATCGCCGCAGTTGGAGATGAAGATCTGCCCCTCTTGGGCGGCATCGGCAGCAGTGGCGAGCCATAAGACCCAGACGATGACTTGGTTCGCAGTTAGAAAGAGCTATACGAACGATTGGAATTTTAGACTCACAAAGCCACGACAGTTCAACAACGATCATGGAGGTGAAGACAGCGCCTGGGCGCATGAACTCCAGCGCAATCCTAGAGCGAAAAACGGTTAGCGAGAAAAAAGAAAGGAGTCAGAAAGAGGCATACATTACTGGGACCGTCAATAGCGTGATCAGGGCCGTGGCGATTGCGAGTGCTGCGAATTCAAAGTATCCCCCCAGGTACTTTTCGGTGGTGGCTGTCAGAGCAGCACTCAAGCCCAACACAATGACGGCAAAGGCCAGAACAACAGCTGCATCGAGGGTTAGAGGCCAAGTACGCGCGAAGACGGGACGGGGATACGTACACAACGCAACAAGGCGGATGAGAGGAACGACTGCCATGGTGGTGGGAGGTGGGAGAGAGGAGTGGCGGGAATGAAGAGCGTTGGCCTCGCTTTATAGCTGTTCCTGCCGAGACAGTCAGGAGGCGCTCGTAACGGCGGAGGTTCTTCAAGAATTAATTGTCAGTTGTCAAAGTGAAACCACGACAGCGACTCCTTGCTCGATAAACTGACTCTGCTTTTTTTTCATTCATACGCGTTTGGCAGAGCCCTTCTTTTTGCGCTAGCCCCTGATACCGCCAAGAAAGCTTGAGAGGCAAAAACTGACCCCCGTTGCGCAGAAAACCGGCCAATCGGTTGGCCCGCCAAGTTGTGGGCTTTGACGCGTACGATATCGATGTCGCAAGCTTGTCCTGATTAATTACGGACCAAGGGAGCGCGGAAAAACGTGAACCCTGGCATGCACAGCACGATCTAGCACGATGCAACCACTCTCTGAAAGCTGTCAGTGGCGCATCCGACCACTCGGACAGAAAAATGGCATTTGTGACTTGGCTCTGAGTCCGGGTCGAGCCTCGTTGCAAGTCGGTTGTGAGCAAAAGTGCAACAGTCATGTTCCAAGACCGAGAAATGGCTGTGATTTCTTGCAGCTAAGAGTTGAAGCGTCCTTGGTTGGGCCTCGCGACTTTGCAATTGGAGGACTGAGCAAAAGCTGAGCATTGAGCAAGTCGTCCAGGTTCAAGACGTTTGACATGTACAGCCACTAGGCACAACATCAGCCGGATCGACAGGCACACCCGCCGATGCCGTCGTTCTCCAAAATGGACCCCGCTGCTGCTACTGGAAAGCTGCTTAGCGTTGGATACCTCACGGCTGCGGGAATACTCCAAGAGTACTGAGCCCGAGTCCCGAGCGACGCGAGTCTGAACTTATTCGATTCGTCAATTTCTTTCGAAAGAGATGATTATCGTCTTCCACAATTTTGCCCGATTGAACCAGCTACTTATTAACCTTTTATCCGCATTCAAGGCCAATAACGCGCCGCCTGAACACCTTCGTGAAATGCAAATCCGTCCAGGGTATGACAGCAATGAACCAGGATAGCGATTTTGACAGTTTACAGTGTAAGAATAGCGGATGGTGCACCATAGACCATCCATGAGCGGATGATCCCGGCAAAACATTACGAAGACTGGCACTGCGCGCTCCAACTTCCAACTAGGCCAAAAAAAAGACGACGCGCATTAGGCCATGGGCGGGAAGTCATCGACAATGAATTCGCGCTTGGCATCGGGCGCGCTGTCTTCTCCCCAAATCGAACGAATGAACCAGTTGCCGAACGACGCGGGCTCGACGAGGTGGGCGTCACCAGTCTGTACGGAGAATTCCAGGTGGGGACGGCGGGCGGCGAGGCGGTGGGTGACGACATGGCAGATGAGAACGAAGAAGATGAGGGAGAGTATGATCATGGTGCGAGCCTTGCGCTGAATGGGGAGGTGGTCGAATGGCGCATACGAGCCGAGGCGTTCGCGGATAGAAGGTTTGGTGGGCGGTGCGAGGAAGGCAATGGAAAAATCGCGGGCGCTCGATGGTGAAGAGGGGGTGACTATTATCGCAGGTGGAGAATCCTTTTCTGTCCTGATTGGCAGAGTAAGGTCTGAGTTGGCGCAGCAAGTTAGTTGCGGTTGGCCGAGTATCAGCATGGAAGGCGTACCGAGAGGGGCGGGTATCAGGGTGTAGTCTATTCGGTGAGGGAATCGGTGCAGACGACTCGAGGGAGCTATTGTGGTGGTCAGTCTGCGAACGAGCAGATGAGCATTCGGACTTACAACGATGTGCGACCATAATTGATTTATTTGAACGAATTATGCGGTTTCTGGGTGTTCCTTCGTCACCAAGAAAGCGCAGAGAAAAAGAATGTGATTAAAAGAACGTGGACCAGGAGTGAATCGAGGTCGAGGGCGAGTCCAGGCAGTGTTGAGACCGCGCTGAGATGGTGGAGGGAGAAAGGACGGTTATTTGTGCGCAACGGTCAGATCGTCGCAATGATCCCGCTGACAAATCCCGAGTCTCCTTTCAGCTCAATGGACCGGGACGCCCTCCTGGCAGTCTGCATTCGACTCTCCTTTTGTACTCCTCGTCGCCTTGTTTTGATATTATATTCCTCATCCTCCTTGTCGTAGTTCGACTTGTGCTGAATTAATTGTTGCTCTTCGACTTCATAACGTCTTCCCTTTCCAACAGTGACAAACACATAATTTATTCAACCGCTGCCAAAATGAACGGTGTCCTGGTTCCCTCTCCAAGTTTTTCGACCACCTCTGCGCCAGTAAAATCGACCTCCCTATCCTCGAACTCACAAGCCTACGTCATCTCCATCGCCCCTCTGCCAACATTTTATGCGGCATCTGCCTCCGCACCCTCAAACGCAATCGACATATTCGACAAGAAAACGTTGCTAGGCGTCCAGACACTCCCTGGCCATGAAATTGGCACAACGTCGCTCCGCTCAATACAGTCGATCGCGGGCATCTCGCGCCCCTCTCTCATTTCCTCGGGATTGGATGGCAGCATCCAAGTTTGGGACGAGCGCGCCAATACGTGCAGCATAAAAAGTGAGGCGGGACGCGTCATTATGCTCAGCGGTCCTTTGACGACTTAAGAGCTGTGTTCCGTTTTTTAAAGTGTTCAATTCGGCGCAATCGAGGCCGCTTTTATGCTGTGATGTTTCGCAAGATGGGCTGACCGTTGCGGGCGGCACCCAACTGCAAGGGGAAGACGCCCACATCGTTTATTGGTCCGCGCGATTTGTGTTTACCTACTTCGAATTTGTTTTCGAATAATTCTTCATGCCAGGGACCCGAGACAGCCGGCGGCGCCTCTGCGGACCCATAGTTCCACGCACTCGGACGATGTGACCGTTCTCCGCTTTTCGCCCGACACCCCCAATATTCTCATGTCCGCGTCGACGGATGGACTGATCAGCACGTCAACGGCAAACGAGGACGATGAGGATGAAGCCGTCGTTCACGTCGGGGTCTGGAACACCAGTATCTCGCAAGCGGACTGGATCCATTCTTCCTCCGGCGCCCGAATATGGGCGTCGAGCGACATGGAGACGTTCAGCACTTGGTCTGACGAGGTTGGTTCAAGTTTTTACTTCAAGTACCGATCGTAGGACTAACTATTGTTGGAACACCAGCTCGACCTCCTACAGACCCAAGATATCCGTGCTCCATCGCTACACAACCACGCGGAGCACGAGTGGCTCACAGATTATTTAATATCCTGCCATTCGAGCGCGTCTGATTTTAAAGTCTTCGTTGGCTCCAATCAGTGGGTCTCCCGACGTCTTCCGTACCACAACTCATAAAACCTGCTTACAGGGGAGACATCGCACTTTTAAGGAACCCCAATCTGGCCGCTCCGGCTGCACCGTGGTCTCTGTGCAGCACATGGACAAATGGGCACACTGGTATCGTCCGCTCGCTTCTGTGGGACGATGAGGTTGATATTATATATATTTTAAACTCATCCAACATCTAACAATGCCGCAGAACGAGCTCCTGCTAACGGGGGGCGAAGACGGTAAAATCAACGCCTGGAAAATTCCTGCCTCGACGGAACAATCCGCGGACAGCGCGAATGGAGTTGGATCCTCCGTCGAGAAAACGGGAAAAGCGCGACATGGATTGGGAGGATGAGCATGTATGTTGTGCTCTCCAGACAATCTCAGGCGTCGCTGATTCATCTCCTCTCCAGGAAGGAAAACGGGCGAGGCGGATAATTTTTTGTCGATCACATGATATTTGCCTGTAGTAATGGAAAACCTCCAAACCGCGCCTCCAACATCGACGTCCATCCTTCAAAATTCTGGACCATGGTTTTTTTCTTTCTCAGACAATCGCAAGATCCCCTGGAACCTGTGTTGCAAGATCGGTACACGGCATGCAACCCTGAAATTCCTCTACAACTGACCAGGATGTCTCTCTTCTGGTGGGTGCTCAAGGATTTGCTTTTACCTCGCACGCACAATGCTTCTGACGGCCCACCTCAACGATACATCCCGTGCTACCACTTGAACGCGATCACACAGGCCGAGGTGCTGACCACTGGCCTCGTCGTTGACACCCCATTAGATCCTCAGATTCCTACGGAGTACTTGGATAACCCTTGTGGAGCAAAAGTTTCCCAGAGCTGGCGCCCGGTTCATAGACCTTCCGGTACGGATTCATCGCACAAAGTGTTCAGTAGCGCTGACTGACCCAATACAAGTTTGACTTGTGGATGCCCGACGATTTCAACGCTGATGTTCCATCGACCATGTTCACTACGCACCGCTATCGAGAGCCATACCGCTCGCCCACGCGTCCGGACATCGACCCACTCCGAAAGTCTTCGCACTCCGAACCACTCGTATACGCCTTTCCTTCGCTGCGGGAAGTACCTCGTTAGCGAACAGTGCCCTCAGGATGGGGACGGTTTCGTGACCGCTGAAAACCCTATCTTCAATATCCACGTCTCGATCTTTGACGACCTCACTCTCATCGGCATCACATATCTCAACGTCGCGTCCGACCTAGGAGGAATTCGGACGCTCCTGCACGCGTGGACGCGCCTCGTGTCCGGAGAGAGTATCAATTCGATTGAGGGCATGGATCGGGAGGCCGCCCTGCCCAGATTCTTCCAAGAACCGACCTACGGCATTCTCTACGACATGAGGACTGTACGAGGGTACTGGCACGAGGTCTTGCCAGCTCCACTAGAATCTCTCAAAGAAGCCTACGCGTCTCTCGAGCTCGCTTTGGGCCTCAACATTACGGCGAGAGCTCGACGATGGATGTTTCCACCCGAACGCCGACTCATTCGCGTGCCGAAGGCATTGTTGAACGATCTCCGAAGTGAAATACTCCATAATTTGAAGGTCAACGGGTCGACAGAATCAGTGGATCGCTCCGACGTCCTTTTGGCATGGTGGTTCAAGGCAAGGTCTGTCTTCTCCTTCCAGCGTTCGACGCTGACAGCGGCCTGCAGACGAGCTACGCTAATCGCCCGGTCACGGACACGACTCCCATTTCCCTGCACATCTCCGTGGATCTGCGCCCCAGTTTCTCCACCCCCGGCACGCCGTACATTAATCATGCTTCGTCGACGATCTTCATCGAGCCTCCGATCCCCGCCAACTCATTCAGGGCACTACCCCTGGGTGAGCTCGCGTTGCGCATACGCCGTGCCATCATCGAGTACCACGCAGACTCCTCCACGCTCGCGTTCGAGGTGTGGTGGCGCACTCGAGAATTCCCGCTCTACCGCTCGCTTCCAGGCTGCGAGGCCTCGCTTCAAACAGATTGGAGCCAGGCACGGCTGACCGGGTTGGACTTTTCTGGTGCGCGTGCAATGGGAGCAGAGAGTAAGGGTACGGGACGAGTGACGTTCGTTGTGGCGGAGAATCTGCAGGAGGAGCTGGGGACTGGCGAAATCTTGATGGAGGATGAAGATGCTGTGTGGATGAGCCAAGTGCAGACGGCCAAGCAGTGGGAGGAGTTTCGTCCCACTGAGGTTCGAGTGCGGGGTACCGGATTCGTATACCAATCGACCCTAACCAGACAACACAAACACTCAGAATAATCTCTCTCATACGTGTTCAAACGTATTAGCATCACTAATCCACCCCGTCTTTACGAAGGAAAACGGGCGAGGCTATTACTTAGTTCTTATCATTATTTGCCTATACAAAAGTCTCTGAACAGCGCGTCCAACACGTCTTCAACGTCTATCAGACCGGAGACTTTGCCCACAGCTTGGGCGGCGTAGCGTAATTCCTCTGCGCCTAGGACAATGTCATCTGCCGCTGTAGTGATAATTCAGCACCTTGGTCAAATTGAAAAAAAACGCGCATACATGTCTCAAGAAAAGCGTCGATAAATTGTACCGCAGATTCGAGATGCACGCGATGTCGGGCATGGGTGATGAGAGGAGTGTGGCTGGATGAGACATCGTCGCTCAATGCGTATCTGTGGTCAAAGGAATGTCAATAGGTGGGACAGCTCGCAAGAATTGAAGCCATACTTTTCCTGCAGCGCCTTCGCGAACCCAGCCAAGAACTCGTTAGTACCCTCACCTGTCTTCAAGCTGGCTACCCAACGCCTGGGTCCGAGTAGACGCGACTGATCCCGGCCTTCATACAAGTCGCTCTTGTTAAACAAGAAAAACGTGTCGTCCGTGAGGAGCCTCCGAACCGCCGCCGGATATTCCACCTCGTTACTTTCGGGAGCCATATCGCCACATGACACCACGCATAGTGCGACGTCTGCGGATTCGATGCTAATGTCCCTCCGCACATCAACATCCGACGAAGGGAGAATAGAATACCGGGTGCTTACGCGTTCATCGCGCGCTCCACGCCGATAGTCTCGACGGGGTCAGCGGTATTGCGGAGGCCTGCGGTGTCGGAGAGGATGACAGGGATTCCGCCGATGTCGAGGGAGAGCTCGAGGATGTCGCGTGTGGTTCCTGGAACTGGGGTGACGATGGCTGCTTCGCGCTGGGCTGGAAACAGTTTAGGTTTAATAATGTAACAGGATTCAAAGATGGCGGTCGGACCTAGGAAATTGAGCAGGCTGCTCTTGCCGGCGTTTGGAGGCCCAAATATTGTCAAACGAACTCCGGTCCGCATGATTTCACCGCGGCGACCATCTTGAAGATATGATCGGATGGTGTTTCTGAGCTTATTGGCACGGTCCCTAGCTAGATGATATTTGGGTATTTGGGCCAATTCTGAATGAACGCCGCGTACCATCTTCATAAACCCCCTCCTCGATATCTTCGCCTTCACCAAAATCGATAAGGGCTTCAATCTTGGCGAGACAGCCAATGATGTCTGTACGCAGCTGTTCAAACTGCGCTCGTGCGACTCCCTTTACATTTATTGCGTCAATCCCGATGATTTGTGCAGGAAAAAAAGAAAGCTCACCCACCCCGGCAGCCCGGAGAGCTATGCGCCGCTGGCCTTCCGTCTCGGCGTCGACGAGGTCCTTGAGTCCCTCGACTTGCGTCAAGTCCAATCTTCCGCCCTCGAAAGCGCGTCGCGTAAATTCACCGGGCTCGGCAGGCCGACAGTACGGCAAGCAAGACAGGGCGCCCAAGACTGAGAATATGATCGCGCGCCCAGAATGTATGTGCAGTTCTAGCACATCTTCAGTCGTGAAGGACTTGGGACCTACAAAGTCAATTATACATGCAGTGATACTCGGACGGCGTTTACCTTTGAAAAATACGGCCAACCCATCGTCCAGAATTTCTGCCGTGTCTGGGTGGACTACATGGCATCGTTCCATCTTCCATGGCTCGAGTGGGCGAGTCCTTTGTGCTTTGACGACTTGGGACCAGACCTGCAGGGTTCCTGGGCCTGAAACGCGTACAACGGCGACGCCAGCCTTTCCCGGAGGCGTTGAAAGCGCGTAGATTGTGGCCCGCTGGGCAGTAGAAAGCACGGGGTCGCGTGGACGGACGCGTTTTGGGGCCGAGTGTGTGTGGGCAGATCTGGTGGCGAGGCAGTGTTGATGGTGTCTGGCCGGGAGGCAGGAATTTCCTGATGGAAAAGCGCGGTGGACGGTGCTTGCCAGTGCCCGCTGCATCCAGAATCAGCGCAGCGACGATGGACAAAGGCGCTGCAGACGAGCAACAAAGTTAACAAAACTGGCGCTCGTCAGCCATCGAGCACGTGGGCTTTCTTCCCACCCCCTCGTTACTCTCTTCCTCTTCAGTCTTACCCATCACCCCGCCCACCACCACCCGCAATATGGGGCAAACAAGTCCGTCGTCCGCATCCTCGTCGTCGTCGCCCGTGGAGCTCACAATGGTCCACAGCATCCGCCGCGTTCATGGAGGACATGGAGAGACGCTCAAACTGTGTGCTCTCGTGCTCAATTCAAATCCCGTCTCTAACTCTCGCTAGTCACCCAACCGGAGCTCGAACGGCTGAAGAAACGCTTCATGAAGCTGGATGTGTAGGTCTCTCGCCTCCTTGGACAACGGACAACCCTCAACCCAGCTGTTAGTGACGGCTCCGGATCCATCGATCGTGAAGAGTTCCTCCAAATACCACAGATAGCCACAAACCCGCTCGCCTCTAGAATGATCGCAATCTTTGACGAGGAGTACGCGTCCTCTGCTCCTCAAGTCCAATCTCACTCTGACCGTCCTTAGCGGCGGAGGCACGGTCGACTTCCAGGAGTTTGTGGGCGGGCTGAGTGCTTTCAGTAGCAGAGGGGGGCGAGAAGAGAAGTTAAAGTGTGAGCTTATTATGCCTTGCCTCCGCGCCCCCGCTATTCCCACCCTGACGCCACACCTAGTCGCGTTCAAAGTGTACGACGTCGACCGAGACGGGTACATCTCGAACGGCGAACTGTTCCTGGTCTTGAAGATGATGGTGGGCAACAATCTCAAGGTACGTCAAGCTGCGGTCGCGCCGGCCTTGGATCTCACCGCGTGTCGTCGCAAACAGGACCAGCAGCTGCAACAAATTGTCGACAAGACAATCATGGAGGCAGATCAGGACGGCGACGGGAAACTAAATTTCGAGGAGTTTGCACAGATGGTGTCGAATACCGTGAATACCATTCTCTTTTTGTGGTCCCCATTCGCTGAAAAATCTTGCCAGGATATCGTTAAACAGATGACACTAGAAGACCTGTTTTAATGGACATTTGCTGCTCTCTCTCCGTTCCCGCTTTGTTCATACCCTCTCATCTCTAACACAGGTCGCGGGTACACACTTTTCTGGTCTCTTTCATTTTGATTACTCCGTATCCGCGACTGGTCTGTATCGAAAAGGAAACTATTAATGCGAATTTGTACACGAGTGACCTTGCCAATGCAAACGCCAAATCCCCTGGGCATGTGGTGGTGATTCGATTACTGGAAACAAAGTGTGCGTGATATACTCTAACAAGAATAAGGTTTTACAACAGAGAAAGTACACTAATGGGGTTATCTACGGTGGTGGCTTGAGTGCGGTATAAAAGGCGGGATACAGGTATGGGAGTGGAGTAAGAAAGACTGGATGTGGATACCTGGCAGCTGTGCTCGGGCGCCTATCCATGGCAGTTATTTACTGCAGGCTCGGCGCAATACAGCGAGCAAGTTCTGGGTCGATTATCGACGCAATCGTCTGGGCACAATCCTTCGTGCGGTAATTTATAAAGGATCAGAGAGGGGTGGTTGTTTGAATGAGGGACGATGTATGTCCAGAGAGATCATGATGGGTCGAACACGACGGCGAATGCAGACAGAACGGTGATGCTGTGTTCCTGTTTCACCTATCGGTCAAAGGAGGAGGTCGCCGATACCATGAGTGAATGGTGTGTATCGAGGGAAAGAGGGTTCTGCGTAGCGTTGTGGCGCTGAAAGTTGGAGTGGATCATGAATGGCGATTGCTGAGAGGGGAACGCGGACTGGGAGAATACAGAGGGCGGGGAGACACCGTAGCTCTGCGTAGCCTGTAACTGCGCGATGTAGAACGGATCTGTGGTCGTAAAGAGGGATTGTGTGGGCTCGGAGGGCTGAACTCTGCTGCGATCTGCCCATGGCGGAACTCTGCTGCTGCTGCTGCTTCGGCGACGCAGGGGAGGTGGGGATGAGCAGGTCTTCTACCATGCGCTCGTCCTCCTCCATCTCGTCGCGAAAGTGATCGCGAGGAGGGGGTGTTGGTGCATTGGATCGACCATCTGGCCCCAGCTAAAGCTGGCGGACGGAGTAGCGACCCGTGGGTGTGTTGCAGAGCTGGGGGATAATCATCCTGGCGCTGCTGCTGCTGCTGCTGCTGTGCGGCCGCAGAGGAAGCCATGGAGTGACAGAAGAGCGTCTGGGCGAGTTGTACCTGAAAGACAATTGGACGAGTTGTCTGCAGCGATGCGACACGCACTGACCTGCAAGGCTGCGAGGTCCATTGCTTCTTGTCCAACGTGGCTGGAGGATAGAGAGGCACAAAGGTCGTCCATCGAGAGACTCATAGTCGTCGCGCGACGCAGATAAAGACAAAGTGGGTCAATGTGGCGTGGTGTGGGTCCCAAGGGCAGAAGAGTGGGCGCGGAGGGTGTTCGTGGTACAGAGATTGCGAGTCCTTAACGGTCTATGAGGGAGAGAGGGACGCGGGGTTGTCGCGAGATGGACGCAGAAAGAGAAAAGCTAAACAGGTTAAAGCAGATCATACCGGACCGAGCAACCCTAACCGAGATTCCGCCAACACCCGATGCACACTAGGCCGTTCCGGGCGACTTCTCAGCGCAAGCCTGGCCAAGTTCTCTCTCTATCTCTATCATCCCGCCTTCCACGCTTCCATTACTACCCTTCCGCGCGACAGAACAAGAGGAAGACACCTCCATTCTCCAATATCTCCTCGGCAGAGACATAGCCGAGCGATATATACACATCTCTCCCGAAGAATCACGGAGGTCTGTGAACTGAGATAGACTGAGATCTTATTCAATGTGGTCAGACGACATGGTTGCGACCGAGCGGTGGGTCCAATCGCCGGGGCCAGCGATTTATAGAAAGAATACAGCCGCGGCCGATAGGGAGGTGTACACTGGTGTACATCTGTCTAATGACAATATGTCGCCTTGAACGTCGCCAAGCAGTGTTTTGACGGACGATAATTCGAGGACAAGATAGGAATGGTAACCCACGACGGATCACCGCAACGTGCATAAAAGCGCGCTGCTGTGATCCGCCAGAAGATGCACAGGAAGTGCATCCCAGTGCGCTGATCGCATTCCGGTGTGGGGTACCCAACCCCGCACGGCGCATGGTTCGATATCGTAGATCGTCCCATACGATATCGCGAACCTCCTGTTGGCCCATCATGTAGTCGTTCCTAATAAATCTCTGAAGATCGTCGCGTCAGCTGCTATGAACCGAGGGTATTCCTCCTGAGAAATAAATGAGAACTATGACGTGCACAGACAGGAGACTAATTCGAACCTGCAGCACCGACGGACAGACGACCGCAAGAACGGAACAAACGTTTCGGAGTTCCTGCTTTACTGGATAAGGTACTCTTGAGTGACCGCGAATTTTATTGGGTCTGCTGAAAACCCTACCGAGATGGTCGTCTGCTGACGGCTCACGCGTGTCGGGCGTTTTTACCGGAGCTACAATACTCAGCCAGCAGCGGGCGACACCATTTAATACAGTTCCCTTCCAGTAGGGAATGCGTTCCGGACACGCGTTTATGACAGCGGACAGCGCGCGGAGGGACGAGAGTTGCAACTCGACGGAGGTTTTTTCATATTCAAGCGGTGCAAGGGGATGAACGAGCTGGGCAATAACTACCTTAGAGAAATCCATGAGCTGCGAATCAGGGTATGGACAGGTAGTACCTTGAGGTATCGCGCGCAACCAACGCCGAGAATTTCGAGGATCGGAGGAAGCGACTCGATGGACTGCCAATAGCGCCGGGAGCCTATCACTAGCGTAGGGCCAAATGCTACCGATAATACCGTCCCCGAGGAGAGCGCAGAGTTGGTCGAAACGCTCCACCGACCCGGTGGAAGTCATGAGTTGGATTAATGTCAGTGATGTTGAGATCGCAGCGGGCAGGAGACGCGGGGTTTCCGGGCTTTGAAGTTGTGTGAGCGACCGACTGAGTGACTTGAACGCAAAGGCGGTCAGCCGACGCGATAATACCAAGCGGACGAGGCGCGCACATCGATCAAAAGAGAGTCAACGCCAGTACGCTTCAAAACGGTGCTGGGGACGCGTTCCAGCATTGCCGACGTGATTCTGACGCCAATGAGTTTGTATCGTGCTTCATAATCGTCCAGCAGCGCCATTAACGGAGGAATGACCAGGTGCCAAAGGTCTTGGTACGCCGTGCTCTATCTTCGATTAGGCGGCGCCAAGTTCCAGAAAACAAGTTTGGTGTTACCGGAGTATTGCGGACGCACCACAGCAGAACGTTTGACGCGCCGGGCGACTCCTTCCAATGTCTGGCTGTCGTAGAAATCTTGCGAGGCCATGGGTCCGCCGGCGGGCCGCGTGAGTTTACGGCCGGTCTCCAGGTTTATTGACGGGTGCGGATTGGACCGAAAGAGGGGCTTCAAGTTGTACTGCAAGATCTGCACGAGAAGGGGCAGTGGGGGCTCGGAGAAGGATTGCAATATATCTGGTGCGTGTTGAAGCAAATCAATCGGAGGATGTTGAAGATGGTCTTACCAAGAGCGACAGCTTCAGAGGCGGGGGTAACCCAAGCAGCATCACAGTCAAACACCGACGCAGTGGATATGATATCCGCTTGTTGTTTCAAAGAGAGCTCGCCGCGTTCTTGGACGACTCGCGTCTGCAATTCTTGCAATGTCCGCAGCGCATCCTCTTTCCAGCGGTCGAGTCGCGCGATAACATCGCGTTCCGGGATGTCGTTGTACCGGTTGAAGTCTGCCGGAACCCGCAGTCCAGCAAGTAAAGAGTCAAGAGACATTTCGCGTCCGGTTTACAGGCGCTTGGTTGAGGTTGGCAACGGCACTGATCGCAAAACTTTACACTGCCACTGTTTCCCGTTTGAGCCTTTCACCTCCTTAAGCCCAATATGTTAAAAAACGTGCTTGCTCCCCAGACCACTCAGATTTTGTATAGGAAAGGATGGAAACAAGCCCAGGTGTACATTCCGTTTGTCACATAGTCACCAGATGTGGCCATTGCTAAAAAAGCCTGAATACTCTCTTGATCATATATATGCCGTTCAGAGCAAATATTTTGAGAGTTACAAGAAAGTCATTCCAGAGCCAAACATATGTCACAATTCATCCAGCTCAAGATGGTGCCTGTACATTTGTTGCTCAAGGTGGTGTCTGTACCTCAACAAATGAAGTTTTCGATGTTCAGAAAAAAATTGAACAAAGCTCTCAGGCACGATCAACATAGTCCTTCATGCTCACCCTATCCTATCTGACAGAGACACCGTCTTAGAGTCAGGAGCTGTCGGAGGGTTTGTTAGTTTGTTTACTAGGCGTGGGAAAACCCGGAAAACCAAACAATGTACAATATTTGTATCCAACCAACTCTTTCTGAACTGAACCATCACTGTCCCAGTTTCAAGTCTTCCATCCCTCCCTCCTGCATTCCCTCAATCATAGGTAAGCCCTCTGTCTCATGCAAACCTACTTACCTTGGCCAATTTGAGCCACTTTGGCTCCTGTGCATCTATTCTTCCCAAATATTTCCTTGTTGGTTGGCAATTTAAACTGGTGTCCAGCCAGATTGCTTGTCCATCTGGCATGACATGGTTGAACAGTTGATCATTGTCTTTCGAGGACTTTCTCGACACGAGGATCTCAACTTTCACTTGTCTAAAATCAGCAAACATGATGGACAAACTGGATGGGCAATATATATACCAAGTCTGGTTGCAAACCTTTCACAGTTTGCTACCCCGTCATGGGATTTTGCACTGGACATGCAATTGTCTGTGTGCAACATTTCGAACTTGGATATCCACCGTTCGACGGAAGGATTTGCAGAAATGTCAAGCAACATTTTTGCTCATCATTCTCAGAGCAATGATTGTCTGTTCTACACATTTGGCCATGTTCTTTCTTCAATTTGCTTCAACGGTGTACAACCCCAATTCTGACTATTTTCTGTATTCTTTGCAGTCATTGCCTACCGTTTACACACATACTTTGAACCCTGCTTTGAACATGGGTACACCAGGTACTCCAGCGACCACCTGCTGTTGGCTGGGCACTCATTTCATTCTACCTTTCCATAGGCATACTTGCAGAAAACATGCCAAAGCGCTTTGTGCTGCATGACAAAAACCTTCTTGAACCATCTGGAGTAAGCTTTTCACTCTACCTCCAGTCTTGGGACTGATTTTTTCTCTTCCCTTCCCAGGATATGCAGAAGAAACCCAGCAACAACGGGTCGCCGCTGGTGGATTGTGCCGGTTTGGATCAAGTGCTTAGTAAGCTGCTTCTTTTCCGGCCAGGTCTTCGACCGTTAACGTTGATCCAGCATGTTCTCCGCGTCGTGATCTTGTCCACCGCGCGTCTATTCGAGACAACTTCGCCACCGTGGATGATCCTTACGAACGTCGCGGGAAAGAGGTTGCCAGGGGGAGGATCAGACGACGTTCCGCCGATAGCTTTCTTGCGCGAACCCAGTCAGAGCGCGTCCCCGGATTTCGCACCCCGCCCATTCGGAACGCCAATCCACCCAACGCGCGGCCCAATCTTCCCCTTCCCTCTCGTCAGTTCACCTTCACATCCCAGTCATCCACATCTGCACCACCGCCATCACACACAACCCTCGAACCTCCTTCTAAACGCTTGCGCATCTCTCCTGCCCCAGTCTGGCCCCGCACACGGCCCTCGTCGGTCGCTCGCGATGCCCAAGATCCCGCTGCCCGCACGCGTGCCGCGACCGGCGCGTCTGCACGCCAGCCCGAGCCGCGCTACACATACAGTTACGACTCGCTCATGCGTCAGCCCTCCAACACAGAGCGCACCTTGCGCCCGCCCCATAACGACTACAGCGCGTCTGCGAAGCAACCCGAGCTCGACGCTGTGCGCGGATTGAAGCTCGCAACCGTGGGTACGCTGGGTCGTAAGCTGGAGGTCGACGAGCCTGCGATTATGGGGACGCTACTCGAGCGAATGCATGAACATATGGAGGTCGACGCGGAGGGGGAAAGGACGTGGCCACTGTGGATAGAGCCGCGCCCAAACACAACACCGACGGTCTCGTACGCGACTATGCTCCAAGAAACGTTTGGCCCGGGGAGCATGCTGCGCGGGGAGGGCGCGAAGCCGCTTGATACGACGAACCACCGACGCAAGAGTGGTTCTGTAAAGTCGAAGAGCCACAGAGGGAGCGCTAGCGCAAGTGCGAGCAACAGCGGCGCTGATGTGGAGATGGATGTTGACACGGATGGGAGCACGAGTGCTGATCTGGAGGCGGAAAGGGTGGCGACGACAACGCGCGAGTGGATTGGGGAGATCCGGACGGTTGTGGAGGTGAAACGACAGTTGAAGCGGGAGGTCCGTTGAACGATCCCTTGCGCTAACCATCTGAACATTCTCAGGACCTGCGAACCTTCGAAGGCACCTTGAAGCAAATTGCGAACATGGACAAGTCAGAGGGACGTACACTCAAGGTGCGAGTTTCCTCCCTCATTCTTCCGAGCCCATGACTTACTTTACTTCCTCAGGGCCTGAAAGAATACTCGCAGCTGCTACACAGCTTGCGGCAACTCGTTCAGCTCGACCCCGAAGACATTCCCTTCCGCGACGAGTACAGGGTCCGCCGGTACGCACGGCATCTGCTGAAGGCCTTTGCTGCGACCTAGAGTGTCGAGGTCGCCAGATTTCTTGGTCTGGCGGCGGTTTCGCTGCCTGGAGAAGAGAAGAGAAGACAGCCAGACACATTCGGCTGCGGTACATATCGTGGGGGCCGTCGGGAAGATATCTTGATTCTTGATTACTTGAACGCACATAGCATTTTCACAGCAGCTGCACATAGACCGACCCTTATTCCCACCGCACATAGCATATTGTAACACGGAATCCCGGGCGTCTACGCCCGCGCCACATACCAGTTCAAACTGAGAATGGGACGACGTAAACTGTGGCCAGGGTGTGGTGCTTCGAGTCGTAGCAGAGCAGCGCTCTACCTACATTAATCGTTTAGAGGTTGTGGCACCACTGGTGAAGGTTCCGGACAAGAAGGATCGCAAGCGCTGCAGCTAGCGCCGAAGTACTGACTCAGACCCGATCTGCCTCGGCACTCTTGTCGGACGCGTCGTTGCGTCGGTGACTCAAAATTTCGCGTCGACTCACTTTCACACTCACGCCACTCTCATCTTTCATCTTCCTGCTCATCCTCAAGGAAAGTGTACACGGTCCATTGATTCACAGAAGATAGAAGAAGAGAGAAAATCCAAAGGGTACAAGTAATATACGTTCGGTTCGTTATTCAATTGAGCAGTCGTAAAGGTAATGTGGATGCGCAGACTGAGACACAGAGGTTGGTTCCAATATTCCGGGGTTTCGATATATTTGTTCCACGACAAGCATTTTAAAACGCAAGCAGGTATTGGTGAGAAGATCCAGCAGCGGCAGCGGGCAAGGGCAGCATGCAACGGTAGTGGCGGTGTGGTATGAGTGGTAATGTGATAATGGAGTTGCGGGAGGGAGGGCGGCGCTGACGACTGCCGAACCACGACTGGATATGACCGTCCAGCTCGCAGTTCAACGGGGTGGGGACGGAGGAAGGGACAAGGGTCGAAGAGATCGACCGCCGTTCGTTCGCTCGCTCGTTCCGTTCGTTCATCTAAACAACGGCAATGGCGGCAACGTTCGGACACATGCACAGCCCGCTACACCGCGGACCGCGTGGGCATGACGCGCCGCGCTTGTTACCGCGCGCAGGCGAACGAAACGGCCGGAGAGATATCGCGGACCAGACTGAGGACGACCCGCCACGCGCACAGGCGAGGCTCTACAGGGTCGGTCGGTCGGTCGGGGCGTCGGACGTGCGCTCGGGATGAGGATGAGGGATGGGGGCGTAATGTTCGAGTGTGGTGTGGTATGCGGGATGCGGATGATTGATACAGGTGGAAAATGGGTTGTTGGGTTGGTTGCGCTTGGCGATGAAATAAAAAAAGGAAAGCCCGGGAGCATGGAACGGGCGATGGCGCCGCAGACTACCGCCGGGAGCGACGAGTCGAGACCTCACGGACTCGGGCTCGCCATACGCCGGTCGCGCGCTGGCGTCCGCGTCCCATCCACCCGCTGCACCCGCCTCCGCTCCGGTGTCCGGTCTCCCATGGCGCGCTCGGGCGTCCGGTCCCCGGTTTCATCATCGTCCCCGTCCTCAACCCCATCCATATCAACATCCATCCCCTCCCCGCTCTCATCGTCCCCCTCGTCGCCGGTGTCATCCGCGCTGCTCAAACTCCGCGTATCGTCGCTATTCGACCCCGCGCTCGAGTGTGCGCCGGGCCGAATTGTCGGCTCGTCGTCCGTCGTCCACCCGCCGTCGGTCTCGGTCCCCTCCGTCTCCGTCTCGGTCTCTGTCTCAGTGTCATCGCCAGGCGGAGGCTGTCGCGGCCGAAAGCTTGGCGTTTTATTGCTTGACGGAGTGAATGATGAGGTCGAGGCGTGCGGCATAACGCCGTTAAGCGGGGGTGGAGTCGGTTTTGCGGGCGGGGGAACGGGGCCACCGTAAGCGTCGATGGCGCCCATCGCCTGCATGGGTGCAGCGACAGGTGCGGGTACGACTGGAACGGCGTCGGGTGCGCTCGAAAAGAGAATGAGTTGCTCGGCATAACGCTGCATCTCGTCGCGGGGGATGACGAGACGAAAGTCATTGAGCAACAGAAACTGGAGTTCGAGCTGGTTTAACTCGGCTTGAGGTAGCCCGCCAACCTGAAAAAGCATAAATTTTATTTTAGGGGGGAATTTAATGAAGTGGCGCACCTTTGCGTAACGCGAGTTCGTGTAAAATACATCACTAAAGAATTTACTGGCGACGGTGACTCCTGCAATGACGAGGCGGTGGATGTTGTACGAGTCGATAACGAATGTGCGACCGGTTGCCTCTGCGCTGAGCTTCGACATGCGGTCAAAGTAGACGAGGAGGGAGAGGAAGACCTCGTTGGTGGTGGGGCAGTACTTGAGGATACGGAGGAGGTATGCCTCGAGACTGATAGTGGGTACGTTGCGGGCGTGGAATGTGAGGACGGAGGAAGGTGTGGAGACCGCCGTGCGAGACGCGGTGGTGAGGGTGCGCCATATTGGGGCGTCTGTAGCGGTGACTGTGGCTAGTGTTGTGCGTGTGGGGGTAGTGGATGGGGGCGCGGAAGGAGTTACCGCGTCGAGCTTGTCGTTTGTGGCGGCTATCTGTGCGAGAAGAGATGCGAGAAGACGAAGGAGGTCTGGGGATGGGTAGGAGTGGACATCGAAGGGCGCCGGAGATGGCTGGGGCAGAACCGGGGGCGGAATTGGTGTTCCCGGGTCTGGCAGTTTTTTTGTGTGCTGCTGGGGCGGGTCCGGGGGTTGTTGTGCCCTGCGGTATGGTTGTGGAGGGGCCACTACTGCTGGCCGTGCTGGCGGAGGGGGTTTTCTGGGGGTCGAGCGCTGGGTGCGGTGTACGTCGTGTTGTGGCGGGCGGTGGACGTCGTGGGCGGGCGGGACGAGTGCGAGCATTCGGGGTGGAGGGAGTGAAAAGAGCGCGAGAAATAAACAAACAATGTCCCTTGGCCTCGGCTAACCATGTGCAATATGCCATGTGTCCCTCAAAAACCCGACTTGACATGTCCCCACCCTTGCCTCATCGCTCGCTCGTGTCTTCGTCGCCGTCGCTCGTGTCTTTGAGCTCGTTGCCCACCACCCCCCACGTTCATCGCGCGTCTATTTCATGCCTCCTGTCCAGCATATTGTGTCCTCATCTCAACTCCTCTCCGAAATGTGGTCTTGTGATTCCCTCTATCCTCGCAATCTCATCCAGACGTGCCTGCCTGCCGTCGACCTCGATGGCCAGCGCCCCCCCTCATATGCAATTTCCAATGACGAATCCCGTCCATCCTACCGGCAGTCAATGGCTGGCCTTAACTAACTCCCTGGGTCTTTGTGCTACCGTTGCATAGCGTTCGCCCAACTACGAACGTGCTTCCACGCATCACGGACGGGCATATTTAACATCTAGCGTCTACTACCCACCGGTTATACACTGGCAATCTCCGTCCCCGGGTCGTGGCGCTCTGATTACTTATTAGCTATCTACGTGCAAGAAATACATGTGCTTGTGTACGCTGCAGTACACGTCTCTTCTACCCTCGCGCTGAATGGCCCCAACAACACGCACCAAGAAAATATGTGCCAAGAAAAATCAACAGTGAGCGTTTATTCCGGCCAGTGCCTCAACACCTTCCTCGCCTTCGCGCACAGCTGATGTTCATCGCCAAACGGGATATCCTCCAGTTGCGAAACTTCCCACAAACATTGCCAGAGGCGTGGCCCATCCGTCTGTGAAAAAATGAACTATGAGCTATCATTGCACTAGCAGTAAGGAGAGCACGACACACCTTGACCTCTGCCGCATCCACCTCCTTGATCTCCCTCATCGTCCTCACGAGCGACTTCATGTCCTACAGCGGCCTCAGTCAGCCTCGGGTCGTTGACTGGAGGTAAATGAAATAAACACTCACTTCGCGCGTCATCTTCCGCTTCCCCTTGACGAGCACCTGCAGCTCCGCGATCCACATACACGCGCGGCTCGCCTGCACTTCCGCGTCTTCCTCGTCGACTGCACTGAAATTCCCATTTTCCGACCCAACCGGGGGCCCATCGACGTCCATCGGCACGACGTCCACCTCAACATCCACCTCCATCTCCGACACATTCACACTCGCAGCCCTGGTCCCCCCGCTCGCACTCGTCCCCACACTCGAGCCCCTGCCCCTCCCTGCACCCTTCGACCTCCCCCGCCCCCCTCGCTTCCCAGGCTTCGCTCCCTCGCCCCTCAACACGCTCCCCGGCCCGAACGTCTCCTCCAGCAACGCAATATAATCCTCCGTCGGCGCCGTGTTCCGCCGCGCTTCGTACACCGACCTCGTCGTCGTGTCTACCTCGACATCCATTCCCATCTCAGCGGCGCGCACCCGCCCCGCCCAGGCCACCGCGCTCTCCAGCCCCAGCCGCGGCTCCTCCCCGCCTTGCAACACACCCACATCCGCAGGCACATGCTCGTCCGCGTACAGGTGCTCCCTGGGCCCGCGGCGCCGTTCGGCGGTGTGCGCTGCGCGCGGGTGAGCGTGGGGTGTTTGGGCGCGGGATTCCAGGCGGGCGGAGCGGGGGACGAGCGCGTTGCGCTTGAATTTGCTTGGGGATTGTGGTGGAGAACTAGGCGGTTGCGGCGGCGCGTGGAACGCGAACTGGAATACGGGCGCGGGAGCTGGAATCTGCGTCGGCGTCGGCGTCTGGGGACGGGCGGCAATCTGTGTCTGCACGCGTTTTGACGCGCCCGACCTCTTCCGAGCCAACGGCATAGGCGCCGACACTGTCGGCGACGCGGTCGGCTCGCGCAGGAACGCGATTGGCGGGTAGGTCGTGTGCGCCTTCGCCTTCCCCCAAATTATTCGTGTCGGCATGAGCAACTCCCTGCAGTCGTCGAAATCTGAAGCCGCCGTTTCCCTTGTTCAACTTCACACGCTGTAGACGTCGACGCCGCAATCAGCCTGAGCTTCGGCGGGAGTGTCGGGAGCAATATGGGGTTCGGGATTGGCGGTGCCGGGAGTAGGATTTGTTGTGGAGTGACGGGGAGGGAGAGGACCGGGGCTGGCGGTGTGTGGCACTGGGAGAGGAGGATTTGCTGGAGCTTGAACGAGGACGATGAATGTTTGCGCTTCAACGTCGAGGCCGGCATGCTCGGCATATGCATGTTCACCAGTGCAAGTGGGGTTACTGTTCGTGGTGGGCCGTAGGTGTTGAGCTGCTTGCATAAACATGGGTAGATTGTAAATGGAAGGTATCTTGTTAATGCCATTATTTTTGAATCCTGAAGCAACAAGAAATGTACCTGAGTGGGGGAATCAATTCTTTTCGGACTGGGGCAGGCAAGGAATAGGTTCTGGTCATTTTCTATGGAGGTGAAAGCTCAGCGACCAGTGAAACGGGAAGAAATGAAACTTACCTGGGACACCATGCTGGAAGATATTTCTGGACCAAGAATACATATCAGATCAATTTCAATAAAAGATAGGGGTCAAGGGCAAAATTTGAACGAGAAAAAAAGAATGAAGCAAAGCAAAGCACAAAGGTATCAAAGCAAGCGAAAGAAGTTGAAGTTGACCAGGTCAAAGGATTAAGACCCAAGAATAATGACCATTGTTTGCATGATGACACATCATTGCAAGACAGTCAGGTTCAGGATCATCCTCCTCTAGAGCGAGATCTACCTCAGTTGGAGGGAAACACAGCTCATGGGAAGAATAACCGATGTCAGACTCCCATTAGAATGGGAGTCAGAACATGGAGTAGTACTCGCAAATGCTCAGGCTCAAATTCAAGGTCGGAGAAACGATGCCGAACCGGAGATCAGATGTATCATCAACATTTGATCTAAACAACACCCAACACTGCGGCGAGAAAACCTCGGAGCCAAAGAAAAGCACAGTAGAACTTGCTAGAACTAGGCACAGGAAAGCACAGTCGACACACTGGAATGCACAGTTGCACAGTTGATTCGCACTGGAATGCACAGGCCGCAGCAGAATGCGTAGTCGAGAAGCTGTAGGATAATGATCCGGTGTCCCAAAAAGGAAATCGTAGAATAGTATATAAGGGCGACCGAATTTTGCAATAAAACAAGTTCCCCCCCCCTTCAGAAGTTCTCTGCCAAAGACAAGATACTTGTCTTAAGCAACCTAAGTGTAGTGTTAGATTGTAGATACACACTCACTGACCTCCGTAACCAGATTAGAATTACCGTCAAGTCACCCCGAAGCCCGCAAAGTCAAGAATACGCCCGTCTGATTACGTCATCTGCCCCCGAACCATACATCGAAGCCACACAACACCAGCTGGACCCACACTTCTTACTTGGAATACACCGGTATACCCAGTAAGCATCTGTTTAGTCTTCGATTGCTCTCGAAGTACTCTCACGTAATTTTCTGACAGACTTCAAGCCCTTCAGGACCCAGATTCCCACAGTAGTTACTCATCTGACTCCTCCTACTTACTACACCTAAGTAGTCGGACTTCCACATACCTATAAATTCTATCAGTAGTCTACTCGGTGAATTTTACGAACCACTCGGAAGTACTTGGGCAACGTCAACCCAGTTTAAACTTTCCGTCTACAAAACTTTTTGTAGTTGACATAAGTGGAGCCCACCGCGAGGGGTAAAATCACCCAACTAGACTCAGGAATTTCGTATTGGAGCTCCCGAATAGGGGTATATGCACAGTACAACATTCGGATTCACACCTACTGTTGATTCCCATCGAACCCGGATCCACGTGCAACAAATTAGACAGCAGAAGCAACAAGAAGGCACTACCGCATCAGCTAGTGATACAGTTGAAGAACAAGACCACCAAGAATATAACTTTCCCACCACCCCGAATTTGGATCAAGAACCCATAACCGGACAACCTTCCACTCCTTCTACCAGTTGGAGCCACATAACAGACCTCCCAGGAACAGCGAGTCAGACCAACACCCAGCACCTGTTTCTCTCAGATACTGAATCCGACGACAGTTCAATTTCCAGCGAACTAAATTTACCGGTAACAAGAATGACAACCACCTTCAAGACAGCATTGGATATGCCAATCAGGAATTCACGGGAAGCTCCGAAGACCTTCAAAGGGAAGTACACTGAGGTCGACTACGTTCTTGAGGCATTACAATAAACTCCTGAAGAAGTGTAACGTTGTGGATCCCCAGGAGCAATGTGAGTTAATCATTGATTACTGCTCTAGTAAGGTAGCGGAGTATATCAAATCCGAAGAGCACTACATCACCCCAGACTGGACACTACTTCAGGAAGAAATCCGTACCTACTATGATGCAGAAAAGGTGGACCAGCGTTACTTACCTGCCGACCTCAAAACATTTGCAAAGCGAAAAGCACGAAAGGCTTGCCACACTATGGGGCAGTGGAAAACTTACTACCGGGAGTATATGGCTATCGCTGGAAATATGGGGAAGAATAAAATCCCTGACGACAAGATTGATGCTTACTTTTGGGTGGGTATTGAGCATCATCTGCAACAGGAACTCAAGACAGCCATCAACACAAAGCATCCGAATCGGGACAAGGCATACGCACCAACGATGGCTCAAGTCAAGGAAGCAGCAGAAGAATATTTCAAACGAGACCAATTCCCGGCAACTATGATGGATGCTCGAGAATTCGGGTTCTTCGGGTTGCATGTATCGGATAGTGACAACAGTGATTCATCTAGTTCATCAACGTCCACTTCCGATAATGATGACAGCGAGGAAGAACACACCAAGAAATGGAAGCGTAAGCTGAAGGCAAAACTGGCGAAAAAGAAAGAACGAACCGGAAAGAAGGTGCACAAGTCCAGCAGACACAAAGAAGAGGCAGAAGTAACCCGGGAGGATGATCGAATCTCCAAGGTAGACCCCAAAACTAACGATGTGGAGGAGATCATCGAGCGGTTGAATACCATGAATATCCGGGATCCACATTACGGAGCAGTTTACTACAAGGCAATTAGAATGGACCCATTAGCAAGCAAGTGCATAAGGGAACCATTAAAAACACCTGAACCGGAGCCGTCATTTATTCGGTCAATTCCGCCGCACCTGGACAACGGTCCCAGACAAACTTGGAATGTAGGAGGTTCTAAACCATTTTTGAATAGCAATCCAGCAACGTACCCAAACAACATAGGCATGGGAGATGGGCCTCGCACCTACTCATGCTTCGGGTGTGGAAACCCTGATCACCGAATTAATTCTTGCCCCGGTGTTCAATCACTGATGGAACGGAATATTATTCGTAGACATCCAGAAACCCAGAGATATGTAATGAGGGATGGGGCACCCATCCGACGCCAAGGGAACGAATCTTTGATCCAAGCGGCAAGCAGGAGTTTCCATGTATTGGGCGCGAGGACCAATTTTACAAGATGCCGGAACGCAATTGGAGAAACAGGTCATGGGGTATTACTGGAATACCAAGAAGCAGCAGGAGCACTCGGAGGAGGAGTGGGAACAGGAAGGTTCTGATAACGAGTCAGACGAGGAGGATGAGTTAATTAGTACCGAGGAAGAGGGCGAGGAAACTGACGGAGAGAATGAAGGCGAAGAAGAAGACTCAACGGAAGGTTCGTATACACAAGGAGATGATAACGACGAAGACGATACGGGATTCAAGACGTTTCAAGTCTGGACTGACCCACAGACTCCTGAAAAAGGCATGAATGCAGTATACGAGGCCGAACGAACCATACCTACCACACGCTCGGCAAGAAAAGCAGTATTTGACGGGGTACTCATGCCGCCATTGCGTCCCCGAAATGAGGCTAAGAATAGTGGGCGGGGCTTGAAAACTGCGGAAGAAACACAGGCGACAGCGAAGAAGGACGGTGCCAAAGTCCCGGACATTGGAAAAAGAATTAAGACTGCAACCGCAAAACCCAAGTCAGTTCAAGCCAAGGAAAACATGAAGGACATACCCGAGCAGCGCCCGTATGACGCTCGAAAAGTGCGGATTTCCCCGGATAGATTCAAGGACCTCCAAGACGTAGACGTAGACATGGGCCCATCCGGGGAAACTGCGCGTGAGTCTGCAACAAGGAATCCATCAGCTTTGCAGCACAAGACACAAAGGACAGCTGCAATGGACAATGCCACGACCCAGCGAATGGCGCGAATTGCTGCGGAAGAAGTCCAGCAAGCTTATGAGCGTTGCATGAACGCTGCGGTCACAACCACGGTGGGGGAGATGTGGAAAATTTCAAAGGAATTACGCACCTACGCCGGTCAACGAATCAAACCCAAGGCCCCCAAGGCGGTCCTAATGACAAGAGACAGACGTGCAATGGTGGCGCACGTTGCTGAGTATCCCTGGTCGGAAGAAGATGGTGTACTAATTAAAGTGGGGATGGAGATTGGAGGCAAGTCAGTCGTCGCCGTAATAGATACGGGGTCGCAGCTGGATGTGATTCGAGAAGCCGTAGCAGAACGAGTATTGCGACAGCCAATAGACTTGAGTCAGTCAATCCAAATGAACGACGCTAACGGGGGAGAAAGTACCTTGAAAGGACGAGTGGATGGCGTAAGTTTAGACTGCGGTGGAGTACGAACGCTAGCCAATCTATATGTCAGTAATAACAAGGTACCGTTCGACTTGCTGTTAGGCAGAAGGTGGCAGCGACGAAACCTCGTTGGGATTGACGAGCGCAAGAACGGAACCTACTTGATGTTCAAGGATCCGCATACCCACAAAAACCGGCACGAATTGAAAGTACATACCGAACGAGTTGCGGGGACCGAGGTTCGAAATTTCCGAAGCCTGCTAGTCACACACACCACCAGCTCAGGTGAGCAGGAGACGCGAGGAGAGGGGAGCATAATTGGGGGCGCAGCGCGAATCGACTGGATGGAAGACGGGGATGAGAGTGGGAAGGAAGAAGTAGAGATGTGTAATCCCATTGAATTGGGTTTGATGGCCGAACGGCCCATCCTAAAAAGGAAGTATGTCAGTGCGGCGTCTTCGAAAGAGCCACCGTCTCAAAACATCCTCTCCATTTTGCCTTCCACTCCACAGGTAGGGAACACATGGAATGCAATCGAGAAGAACGATGGGATCACGCAGGACATGTATAAAAGGGCGAGAGGTCAGGGCGGACATCCAACAGAATCCCCCCTGCCTTCAATACTTGCCTCCCTTACAACCTCAGTTTTACCCTCTGCTCAGAAATCCCTCTTCATGACTGATGATCCTCGCTATCATCCAGTATCTCTATCTTGTGGCCGTAGAGAATCGCCTCTACCTGCTCGCATACCTCCTTGCACCACCGACGTGGAACGGCATATTGCATATAATTTGAAGCATGTTCCCTCGGAATCTGCCACCACAACTGACTCTGCTATTGCTGCCGCTCGAATCTCGCTACCAGCTTACTCTATACTTACCGACGAACGATCCCGAATGGTCCAGGTAGGTGCTAGAAATTTGAACGAAGAATATTCAACTAATTCAGCGCAGCCCCAGTTCCTTAACCGCGATACATACGGCGATCTTCCCGCCGTGAACCGTCACAAGGAGGACCAATCGACTTATCAAATTATCTATAATGCTGCCGCCGATGTACGCGACCAGTTTGCCCGTGATGAAGAACTCGCTTGCCGCCCATTCGCGATCAGCGCACCGCAGAGCGAATTTCTAGGCACAGAGCGGGACCCGAATGGGCGCGAGAGCTTGAATTTTACCGCGCTCAATGCCTGCATTACTGGTTACGATACGGACAAGGAAACACCGTTCAGCATCGTAGGGCATCTGGAGGTCAAGATTTACCAAGCCCCAAGCAACGCAACTACACCTTGGGCAATGGAAGCACCTTACGTCTCACGACTAGGGTTACGCAGCGTATTGGATAATTACGAGGCATACGAGCGCCCCTGCTTTGCTTTCCCCGATACATCCACTAGCCTCCGCCCATGCCTTGACTACCTTCAGCCTACAAACGCCCACGACCACCCCTCGCTCCTGAAACCGGCCGGCGAGTCCACCCAGCAGCCCAACGTCCCACGCATTCAATACTGCACTCCCCCCGTGGAGGCCGACGTTCAGGAGGCTGGGAGGGCAATCCATAACAGCGCAATCGTTCATGCGCGTTGGCAACCCTCCGCTCATTATTGCTTGCATGAAATCCCTCCAGCAAGCAGTTTTAATCCACCGCACGGGCCGACTTGGGAGTTTATGGGCACAACCGATACCGGGGCACAGCGCTGGCGAGAATTTTTGCCAGACGGTGTCATTCCTCCGCAATTTCTGACTTGGACCATGCACCGCAACGATGACAATGTGCAGCCATTTCGCGATGGAATTCCGGAGGTTCCTAACGATAACAGCGATGGTGCGAACCACTCCACGAGGTACGAATTCCGGTTTGATAGATTCGGACATCTTGACGAATTTCATTACAGTCAGGAGCCCGTGTCTACTCCGGTGGAGGCTATCGTTGTTCAGATTCCAGATAAACAGGACAGATTTTCTCGACCGGTACCGAATTATATTGTCCCCACCCGCACGGAGACTGAGCTCGAGCGCATTCAGCGTGTCGCAGGCTGACTTGGTCCGCACCATCCGGCAGAATCAGCGAGCGCGACGAAGTAGGCCGTGGAACCATGCTCCTCCCCGCCCAATATTGCAAGCCAGTTACTCCGCACCAGACACCGACTGGTCAGATTCGGACGCAGGGTCAGGAGAATCGCCACCTACCTCTCTGCTCGGCGAGGAAATAATGGAGCTCTACGGCGAAGAACTGGCACGACACAATTCAGAATCGGAGGAGGCGGAGAGTGATTTTGACGGGGAAAGCAGTGAGGAACTTGCGTCGGATGAATATGATCCTGACGCCAGCCCACCACTGTCCCCATCCACTCGACCACTCGAAACCGATGACAGTTATTTCCCCCCGCAACCGATCCATCCGCTTGAGCGCACCCGGGGCCTTCGCATGTGTTCACGGCTGCCATGTGTTCCCCAACGATCTCCTTCCCCCGAGATGCCAGTGTACCGACGCGGTCCCTGAGATCCAGCACCTCAGCTCCGGTCGGCCCATAGCGCAGCGAACACGAGAGGATAATTTGCCCCACACCATCGCTGAGCGCCGAGGACGGCCCTTGTTTCCATTTCACCGCAGTCCACCCATGCACACAATAACCCTGTCCGAGTCGGAGGACGATGATTCATCAAGCAAGTCTTCAATTGAATCAGTATGCTCTTCAATGGCTGGCAGCGGCACCTACAGCCTACCTGAATTGTTGTACCCACCAACCCCGTCGACCCCTTCTCGTGTGCATGAGGAATCGCAAGAGACCCCTCTTCCCCGCGTCCTCAGTCTTACGCCGGTTGCTACACCGTCCTCGCTGATCAACCTTCCCCATACTACACCTATTCCGAGGTCGTCTCCTGTTCCGCAGAAGTCAACATTATGCACCATAGCTCAGGCCGCCCTAAGCGGGGCAGAGCGGGTGCTCAGCGGGTTAAAAATGACGCCCCGAACCCCGCCAACCACGATTGTTTTGCAGGAAATGGAAGAGAGGATCAAAGGATTGGAAAGAGCGCACCTTTCATCCCAAACACCATCCCTCTGTAACTCATCCGACAGATCACCAATCACGAGCGACAAGGAATCTGCTCAGTCCGCCACCAGTATTTGGGTTGAAGATATAGCCAAACGACTCACGGAGTCGCAGGTGTATCGTGTCGAGGTGGAAGTACCCACCATCGATACCGACCTTCTGTTGGGCTTTAGCAAAGGAATTACCATTCCTGCCGCAACGCGGGACACTTTTACCCGACCATTCCAGCAGTCAACAACAGCTATTCGAGCTCCCTACACTCCATGCCCATCCCCGATTATCCATCCCCACGGACGCGACTTGCATACCCTTGACGATGACATGCGCGCACGCACACAGTCTCCAGTAATTCCGCTCAGCAAGGAAGATATGGAATTGATTCAAGATATATTCAACTTGGATGACGTTGAAGACGAGGACTTGCGAGTTGCCGGTACGTGGATTAGTCGAGACCAGGGAGAATGGGCAGCTGAGATTGCGATAGAAGAAGCAGCGAGAGTCAGGGAAGCGGATCAGGGAGAGGAATTGCGGTCCGAACCCCGTTCCGAGTCCCGACGCGGGTTCCCACAGAATGACAACTTGACTCCCGCCGACACGTATGAGGATCTAACCCATGGGGTCCCCGTATCTCGACGGCCTAGGCGCAATGAAGACGGTGAAATCACCTATGATCGGGGACGATATGGGTGGCATGATTTCCAGAATGGAGATCCGCCGTGGTTGTACGATGAACGGCGACGTGACGAGGCGGTTGGATACGCACTGGAATTTCCAGACAGTGCCCTCATTCAGCTACACGTCAAATTCCGAACTAAATTGCGGCCTAACTTGCATCAACAGCGCCTTCTCCACACCGAGCACCGCTTGAAGCTCGAGATGGTGCATGCAAGAATGAAGCAGCGACCGCATTATGGATTGGCGCCGCTAGCCGAGCTTCCGGAAGACGTGTACCCAGATGCAGAGCAGGATGACTCTGCTTTCCTCGACGACACTACTCATTTCCCCAACTATTCGATTGGCCGTTCCCGAGATCATGGACACCACTATGCGAGTTCGGAGTCTACTACAAATTTACGGCCCGTCACGCGCTACGATCTTCAGCAAGAATTTGCCACGAGAAGCTCACAGCCAATTACAAGCCTCGAATTGGAACAAGAACACGCGGCGCGAACTCAGTTATCCCCCGTCGAACGAGTAATTCCCCATTATTACCAAGGAACCTATGACAAGCCGCGTCCCGCCAACTGCAACGGTTCGTTCCCGGATCACGACGACCAACCGACAAAACGACGAAAGATTCAGGTCCCGGCGTTGGGAAATCAAGTCGTATGTGCCGAAGCCATGAAATCTACGGTGTTGGCTTGGCAGGCTTATACTGCTGATCTCCGCGCCATTCGTGAACGCATATTCTTCACGATTCAACGGTTACAAGAGGTGGTGGAGGAGTATGAAGGACGCAAGGAATTCCGGGGGCTGTTCTTCCCTTTCGACGAAGCCTTCCCCATTTCGTCGATCCGCGAGATGTATGAGATGGAATGCGTGCGGAACCCAGATGGGAATTTTCGGCGCGCCTCATATCATCTCAACTGCATTACTTCACGATGCTGAAGCTAATTTTCTGCAGGCCTGCTCGATGTATTTTCGTGGCACCTGCGATTTCGAGTTGGCCTTTATCCTGGAGGAGCTGTTGAGCATTCAATTTCAGGACGATGCTGGGATCACTCAATTACTGCGCGGCGGGTTCTTGACCATTTCCCACGATTTCACTGGCTCTGCCTTCAACTCCAGCTACGGAACCTTGCAGGATCGCTTCACCGAGTTTGACGATCATTATGCAGAAGGAGAGCGGCTAGCCATCTGAAGAGGTAAGCGCCCCGCCCCAATCACAGCTTGACTTGACGTCAAATCAGTTCCGTCCCCATAATATGTCCAACCCCGATCCAAACCTTTACGACAAGATACACCACATGCTTCAGACTATACGAACACTTCTCGCCGATACTCATCTACCCCACGATCTCATTCAACGCTTTCCCGCGGACGCTATACGCACCGCATTTACGACTTTTACGACTTGGATATCGACTCCACCTCCACCCGGCTCGTCCTTCTCGAAATGGTTCCCCGCGGATACACTACCTGATGCCTGCTCATTAATACCATCCCAGAACAACAACTCAGCTGACTCGTCTCGACCTCATACCCCATGCGTTCATACTCTCCGCAACAAACTCACCGAAGCTCGGAGTTGGGAATCTGCAGATCCCGGTAAGCGGCGACACGAATGGATGGAACTTCTCGACTTAATTCACCTGCGCAGGTTGCAAGCTCATCGACTTCATCGTGTCATTCTGCGCACACGTACTCACCAATCAGAACTCTCGCTCAAATATGGACCTTGCGAGTACCCCGGTTCTGATGTGTCGAGTTGGGCGGCGGAATTATTAGGAACATTACATACTCGCCTTACCTCTTTGTTACACCATGTAGAACAGGATATCCAAGCTCTTGTTCAAATGGCTGAGGCGCGACGAATGAACCAACGCACTGGAGATCAACGTCAAGCACGTTCCCCGCGGAATCCCGTCTGCGCACTTACTCATTCAACACCCTCACGATCCACAGCATCGGAGAGAAACTTGATACCACAATGTGCACACCAAGAAATCGAACCAGATTGCCACACGTGGGAAGAAGAGGATGACGAATGGATATTCTATCCAACGATACAAGACGAAGACAAAATAAGTCAGCATTGCTTCACAGCCTACAAACGAGTTGATCGAAAGGTCAAACCGGTACCAACCACCTTCCCCACAGAACGGGATACTCGGCGCACCATCCCTGAAGACCCGGCTCACACACTGACCCCATTACCGACGATACCACCGAGCTTTGAACCCTCGGAACGCATAACTCAAGAACGAATGGAGAGTTTGAAAATCAACGAGGACAACTTTCTCTGGCCAGAAGAGGTGAAGTTATTTCAACATGTAATAAAGGTCAATGAAAAAGCACTCGCCTTTGTGGATGAAGAACGCGGAACATTGAAGGATTCATATTTCTCCCCCGTACCGAATGGCAACGGTTCCACACCGACCTTGGGAGTACCGTAACATTCCGATACCTCCAGGTTTGCTCGACAAGGTGATTGCGGTTCTGAAATTGAAAATGGAAACCGGGGTATATGAACCATGTCAATCCTCATACCGATCTCGTTGGTTCTGTGTACTCAAGAAAAATGGGAAGTTGAGGATAGTGCATGACCTTCAGCCTTTGAACAAAGTATCAATACGAGATGCAGGAATGCTGCCCATTGTGGATGATTTTGTGGAAGGATTTGCGGGCCGACAGTGTTATACGGTGTTCGACCTCTACTGGGGATTTGATGCCCGAACCATGGAAGCCGAAAGCAGAGATATGACAGCCTTCATGACCCCATTGGGATTATTGAGAATTACCGCAATGCCAACAGGATATACCAATTCACCTGCAGAGTTTCAACGATGTATGGTGTTCATTTTGCAGGATGAAATCCCACACACAGCCAATGCATTCATCGACGATGTACCCATCAAAGGACCTTCCAATGCATACCTGGACGTGAATGGAAATCCTGAGTGCATTCCTGCTAATCCAGGAATTAGACGATTCATTTGGGAACATGCAATGGACGTACACCGCATAATGCACAAAATGGAGTGTGCGGGGGCAACATTTTCAGGAACCAAGACCCAGATATGTCGACGGGAGGCCATTATAATAGGCCAGAAATGCTCACCAGAAGGAAGAATGCCCGACAGCAGCCGTGTTGAGAAAATACTGAACTGGCCAGATTTGGAGACACCACAGGAAGTTCGAAGATTTCTGGGGCTCTGTGGTACGGTTCGTATCTGGATCAAAAATTACTCCCAGTTAGTCCGACCATTGACAGAATTATACCGAAGAGGAGTAGACTTTGATTGGGACGAGAGACGCAAAACGGCCTTTGAAAACATCAAGCGGCTGGTCACTACAGCACCGGCCTTACGCCCTATTGATTATACCTCACCCAATGTTGTGATTCTCTCCGTGGATTCCAGTCATGAAGCCGCAGGAATGATTCTGTCTCAACTAGATGATGAAGGGAAACGGAGGCCAGCACGCTACGGATCGATCCCAATGTCAGACCGAGAAAGCCGCTATTCCCAGCCGAAGTTGGAACTGTTCGGACTTTATCGGGCCTTACGTCACTGGAGATTGTACATCATTGGTGTGCAAAATCTACGTGTGGAAGTAGACGCTCAATATATTACAGGTATGCTTAATTCCCCGGATCTTCAGCCCAACGCAGCTATTAATCGTTGGGTCCAAGGGATATTGATGTTCGACTTCGAACTTGTCCATGTTCCCGGAGTTCGGTTCCCAGGACCTGACGCATTGTCACGCCGACGACCAGCTAAAGATGAGGAAGTGGTTGAGGACGATGATAGTTGGTTAGATGACATTGCTTTACTCACCCTTATACCAGAACACCATGTCCCTGCGCCATCCTGGACTCAGCCGATGACACATGAATACCCCTCGAACCAACTTCCCTCCTGTCTCCTGACACGGGCTAGTACCGAGCGGCTGCTGCTGGACATCCATCATTTCTTGAAGACCCTGGAGACACCAGTTATAGGGGACTTGGCAGCGAAGAAGCGTTTTCTTACCCAAGCTACCAAATATTTCATCAACACCGACACCAACCTTATGTACAAACGAAACGGAGTTCACGCACCATTGCGAGTAATATTCAACCCCGAAAAACGCTTGGACATACTAACCCAAACTCACGAAGATTTGGGGCACCGAAAACTCGAAGCAACCTATGAAACCTTGCGAAGGCGGGTATACTGGCCACACTTGCGAGCGGACGTTCAACATCATGTCAGTTCCTGTCATCAGTGTCAAATTCGAAGCCTGAAAAGACGAGAAATTCCGCTCACTGTTTCTGTTCCATCCACGATCTTCAGCAAACTCTACATCGATGTCATGTTCATGCCGAAGGCCCAGGGATACAAATACATTGTCGCGGCAAGGGACGATCTTACAGGGGTAAGCGAGGCACAACCATTGAAAGTTTGCACTACACGCACCTTGTCAAATTTCTTCTGGAGGTATATATACTGCCGGTATGGAGTTCCACTACAGGTCACCACCGATAATGGAGCGGAAGTTTCGAAGGCCTTTGAACAATTAATGAACAAAATGGGAGTCCCGCAGATTCGGATCTCACCTTACAACAAACATGCGAATGGAGTAGTAGAGCGAGGGCACTTCACGCTGCGGGAGGCCCTGGTGAAAGCTTGTCGGGGGCAATTGAACAGATGGCCCGACTTGCTGACTGAAGTCGTTTTTGCAGATCGAGTAACGGTGAGTAAAGTAACAGGCTTCTCACCGTATCAACTCCTTCATGGTACCGACCCTATTCTTCCCTTTGACTTGACCGAAGCAACCTTCATGGTCGAAGGATTTCATGTTGGTATGTCCACAGCCGAGCTCTTGGCGTTACGAGCTCGTCAGCTCAAGAAACATGACCAGGATATCAAGAAAGCCGCACAAACTTTGAAGGCGGCTCGATTCAAGTCAAAGGAACAGTTTGAGAAGCGGTTCGTCAAAAAGCTGCAGAGGGAGAGTTACAAGGCAGGTGATTTGGTATTAATGAGGAACTCACGCACAGAGACCACTCTGGACCGGAAAACAAAGCCGCGATATCTGGGACCGTACGAAGTCGAGCGCAAAACCAGAGGAGGAGCGTATATTTTGAATGAGCTTGATGGTACCCCGTATCCACAGAATAATGTGGCAGCATTCCGACTGCTCCCATATATTTCCCGGGAACATTGGTTTATGAAGACGGGATGGCTAGGGAACGATGATGAGGATGAGGGGGAATCGGAGGAAGAACAGAGATAAGTCCAGGCCGCCCAAACACAGAAAGGCTAATAATAAATGCCGACACAGACCACGACAATTCTCTGGTGCTTCTCTTCCCTCAGTCATAACTCCCATGGGGCGTCGACAGTACACCTTGGTCCTCGAGGACCAGCATAAATTATACACTCAGGCTCGACAAAATCCTTTCGGGCTTGCTGCACAAGAATTTTATGGCCCCACCCTGGACCCTATAATCTCCCACTTTCGACGCCGCCTCGACGCTCATAGCTTGCGGCCAGTGGAGAGGCTGCCTACCCCAGCGCCCCAGTTACAACTTATCAGCAACCCGCTTCACCCTTCGATCCGCGATCTCAGTTTCAGGAATTTCATGCGACAAAATTCCGGCGAATCACCAATGTCAACCGCCATGGCACCCGCAAGCGGAAGTACACCTCAGATAATGGTGAATGTATCAACCACTTCCACTATCTCTCCGCAGGGTAATACCTTCGGGAAATTTAGCTTCGGTCAGGCAAAAATCATCTAATATTTTGTGTAGCCCCACCCATCGTGCCTAGTCACCACGCGGTTCCAAATCTTCTCGACGCAGTCTTGGGTGTCCCGGTCATATTTGCGGATACCATCATGACTGGCTTGCAGGTGGTATTACGATTTGCCATCCTGGGACCGAATATTCCAGGAATGATATACCAGCATCGCCTTGTCCAGTTGTCTAACGCCGACACTCATCGGGTACGGTTAATGCGGAACCACGGAAGCTCAAATGAGAAACCCGGTTGCGTGGTTATCGAAGGTCATTTCGAAACAAACGGCGAGACTCGAAGAGTAATCCTTCTTGCGGCTGGATACCTCCTTCATCATTCCTTCCAGGAGGAAGTCGCGCCGGAGTTGCGTTTTGTTGGCGACCAGGTGAACCATATACTGCACGATCGTATTACGACCCTGCAGGACCGTCCCATCAACTACGGAGTAGCCCCCGAAAACTACTTCATGGTGCCCAGTCCCGACATCACCCCAACCTCCTCCACTTCGTCCTCTACGCCTGGACCAGAGTCTGAGGATGGACAGGATTTCACTCGAAGCGAATAATGGCCGATTGTAGGTAATGCAAGGACACTTAATATGACGACTACCTAAGCTGACCGCACCCATAAGATAGGAATCGATCACACCATGCGGCGTTATCCAGAGGAGAGGAATACAAATTTGATCCCCGCTACGCACAAGCCTCTCTGTACTTTTAAACTCGTTACCCCAGAATCCCTCATGCCCTTGCCGTTTCGGCAGACCCAACCGTCTGGGAAGAAGAAGACAGGTAGCCGCCTGAATCTCCAAACCGACTGGTTCCAGAATACCACGCTCTTTGGACGCCACCATGACTCTTTAAAAGAGTCTTAAATCCCTTCGGCCACGCCCATTCCCCACTGCCTCATTTGCATTGACCCTTCATGCCGCCGTCAACAACCCACCTTACTATGAGGCGCGCACCGACCAAGCTTCAGCTAGAGCCTTACGGAGGGGTGCTTATCCCTGACGAATGCTCCAACCCGAAGGTCATGTTCTACCCGCGCTTCCGAGTGGTCGGACTCGAAAAACACGCCCGCATCGATGGCGGCCTGAAGACCTACAAGTGCACGGGCGCAGCTGAGCATCGAAGTGATGTTGTCCACCAACATGGGCGCCATACCTGATATCCCCGACCACGTTGTCGTCCGCGCCCATTGTTACCCCAGCATCGGCCAGAGCCCAGGCCCAATCCTGCTCGTCTTCCCTGCCATCTCCATCGCGCTCCCAGAAACCGCGCACCCCGATCCCAACATCGTGGGGCTGTCCGACACCAATTTTACGCAGCAGCCTCGCTTCATGGCATACGAGGTGCCTCCCAACTACGCTGGAGGACCCATCGAAGGATGGCTGGTCGAGGGAGTCGACCTGGGAATGCTTCGGGTGGAAATTGGTGCTATGCAGAGGATGCGAAATATCGCAGTTCATGTCTACATGGGCGGGTAAGTCAGATCCAGAACACCTTTTATATTCTGCTTCTTATCTGAAACGCAGACCGTATCATGCGCCAGCCGAGTATCTCAGCATGGACAATTAGCCCCGCAATCTCGCGATACAACAACCAAACATCTTCGCAATAAGGCAGCCTGACCAGGAACGAGTTGTTTTTGTTTTCATTTTTTTCTGTACCTTTAGCTACGAGCGACACGTCTTTAACGAATACCTGACCTGAAAAATGACCTGAATCCTGAGGAGAATGTGAAAAGAAGACCCTAGACTACGGATGCAACTGCCACGAGAAATGGAACTCATCAGAAACAAAGAGATAAAATAGGAATGGCAAACATAGGCACTCGGTCGTATAAGAGGACTTTCAGGAGACGTGGCAGACGAAGAATCAGAACCCCATGGCCAACCCAACTCATACTCTAGCTATGTTGCAAGGAAAGGGCGGAGAATGTATACCCGCTCTTCCGGTTTGCATTCGCAGTGTCCTCCCATTTGTCAAGGAAAGTATGTGGCCACAAGTGAAACCCTGGAAAGATCCTGACAATTGGCAAGCCCGTGAGCTCCAGTTAGAAGGGACAGACTGTGCCGCATATCCGTCAAACAATGTTGTCCCAGAGTTCAAAAGCGTCAATATCAGGGGAGGACAGATATCAATAGGGACCGAGCTGCACTGCAGCGGTGCCTACCATGGGAAATTATTTATGGTCGGAATAATGTGGGTAAACCCACGGCGCGATATCGCAATCATCCAGGGGTGGTCGAAGATTATGGTTGTACACATACATGTGCCATTCAACGCCATAAACTGGGTAGTACGAGGCCTTGTAAACCCCAGATAGGTGAGTTCGACCAGCACTTTTGAAAAGACCGAATTCATAGTCATCGAGTATACTGCAACTCGCAGGGGCAAACCAGAATCAGCCGGAGAAAATAATCGTAGCAGATGGCGACGACGAATCAGCCTGGAGGCTTTCAAGTGAGGTGGACTGGAGCATTTAACCCAAGCGGCCAGAACCCGCGAACCTGGAGATATGTGGTGCATAAAAGGGACGGCAATCAGTTATGTTCAAAATAGCAAACAGTTTTAAACTTCAACGGAGACGACGGCGAAGAAAAGGAAGACGTCAAATAGCCCCAGATATGTCGCCTCGGCTGCGGTGCCACTTGCTTGTTACCACCATGGCGTCCACGCAGCCCTTTCCCAAACTAGCCCCCATTCCGCCATTATACCGGGCAACTCGAGCAGATTCAGTGAGCTCACAAGTAGACGAAACCAAGGTACAAGAGCAAATCTGCGTGTTCAGCCCCGACAGTTGAAAATTGAACAAAAACTGACATAGTCTATGCAACAGGAGAACCTATTGGTCCCATCTACCGACCGTCTGGACCACGGAACCTCCTATGAGCCCATTGAAAAATACCTTCACGAGATCGAGGAGAACGAGAGATAGGAATATACTAGAATTCAACCGTCCACCCAACCCCACCGGAGAAGAGGATGGCGAAGAAGAAACCGCACCTAGAGATGGCGGGTACGTGCGATATGTCATCGGGTCCACGCAAGACCTCCGCGACGAGGTAACCAGAGAAGTTGGACGCGTCCGATCCCCCAGCCTCACTGAGGTCCGCACTCCGCCCATGTTCTTCCAGCACACACCATATCAGCTCCTTGACCCGCGGAAGCTCCTCGAGGCCTCTGTACCAACCCAGCAGGAGTACATCGGCCTTCGGGCACGGATGCCTTGCACACCCCGGGCGCTAGTAACTCTGAGTCCTCGAGAAGTTACCTCAGACAAGACCATCATCGAACCACCGCGCCGCCTTGTCCTGAAAGACTCGCAATGCGGTCCGTTCCGTCTGGGACACTCGTTATATGCGCACGGCTCGATCAGCGGTGTATGGGAGTTGGGAGATGAAAAGGGGCGTACGAACAAGAAGGTATACATCGAGTGGATTAACCGAGAAGAAAGACACTTGGCGATTGTCGAAATGGGCATCAAGGACTTGTACCAAAATAAGCGCCAGCGGGTGATGACTCTGCTCAGATCCTTCCGCACTCGCTTACACTAAAGCATTTGTTCATCATCCATTATATGTTCCGGTATTTTTCGTGTTTGTACTTACCATTGCCGCACTCAGAAAGAATTTGGATATGCATACTCGGGAAGCGACACACTCTGGTTAGAGGATATGCAACTACAGGAAAAAGAATAAGCATCAACCGAGGACGGTTGAAAGATGTTCCCCGCGGATGTCAGACTCCCATTAGAATGGGAGTCAGAACATGGAGTAGTACTCGCAAATGCTCAGGCTCAAATTCAAGGTCGGAGAAACGATGCCGAACCGGAGATCAGATGTATCATCAACATTTGATCTAAACAACACCCAACACTGCGGCGAGAAAACCTCGGAGCCAAAGAAAAGCACAGTAGAACTTGCTAGAACTAGGCACAGGAAAGCACAGTCGACACACTGGAATGCACAGTTGCACAGTTGATTCGCACTGGAATGCACAGGCCGCAGCAGAATGCGTAGTCGAGAAGCTGTAGGATAATGATCTGGTGTCCCAAAAAGGAAATCGTAGAATAGTATATAAGGGCGACCGAATTTTGCAATAAAACAAGTTCCCCCCCCCTTCAGAAGTTCTCTGCCAAAGACAAGATACTTGTCTTAAGCAACCTAAGTGTAGTGTTAGATTGTAGATACACACTCACTGACCTCCGTAACCAGATTAGAATTACCGTCAAGTCACCCCGAAGCCCGCAAAGTCAAGAATACGCCCGTCTGATTACGTCATCTGCCCCCGAACCATACATCGAAGCCACACAACACCAGCTGGACCCACACTTCTTACTTGGAATACACCGGTATACCCAGTAAGCATCTGTTTAGTCTTCGATTGCTCTCGAAGTACTCTCACGTAATTTTCTGACAGACTTCAAGCCCTTCAGGACCCAGATTCCCACAGTAGTTACTCATCTGACTCCTCCTACTTACTACACCTAAGTAGTCGGACTTCCACATACCTATAAATTCTATCAGTAGTCTACTCGGTGAATTTTACGAACCACTCGGAAGTACTTGGGCAACGTCAACCCAGTTTAAACTTTCCGTCTACAAAACTTTTTGTAGTTGACACCGAGCAGGATATGGCCAACATTTGGAAGTCAAGCAGCATCGGCAGCATCGAGTCAACATTGTCAAGAGTGTCGACAACGACTGGTGCTAGCCGCTGGCAAAAGAATGAAAGTGAAAGTTGAGATCCCTGCCGTGGAGAGCATCCACATGCCCCACTATCCCAGAGAGATCGGCGAAGGAAACACGAAAGTTGGGACAGGAAGAACAAAAAGAAGGGAAGAAAGATGAAATTGGAGTGCAGTAGCTGGGAGTAGCTCTGCCAGCAGTACCAAAGGATGGAGCTTACTTTGTACTGGCATTGCAGGCAAGAAGGAGGTCGTTGTGTCTGGCAAGGCCAGAGGTAGTGAGGGGAAACAAAAGACAAAGGAGCTTCTTGTTTACAAATATTATCAGATGTTTTTGTTGCAGAAGGTTCCCACGCTAGTACATCGGTAGGATCAAATGATTTTCGAGACCTTTGCAATGTTGTTCAACTCATATTGGATGCTCATTAACATAGCTTCAATAATCGGGTGGTCAGAGCGGCCAATTCTGAGTTCGATTCTGGACATATTTTTTTGGCCAGGATTGTTCAATCAACTCCCAATTAGGGCTGGAAAATGGTGTCGCATTTTCCACCAGTCGGTGCCGAATTTTCGCCCTGTTTTCAGCCTTGAGGGGATGGTCCGCACAGATAGGTCAATCAATCTGGCAACAGGCTACGGTTGCCATCTGTCTCAGGGGCTCGGCGGGGTTTAGCTGCGCAATGCAGATTTAGGTTGGTCCTAGTCTAAATCTGAATCTCACCAGTCACTTTACAGTTGAGAACCCGGGATACACTTACCTGCAGCAACGGTAGGTAGGTAGAATTACACGGTCAGTCCCACTCAGGAACGCCGGGGCCCAAGAAGCATCTGAATGTACAGGCACTAAGTGTACATTACGGTTCCTGGACTCCTCCATCACCCCTGATGAGCTCACGGTCACAATACAAAGACTTGCCGTGGTAGAATATCAGTTGTCCCACCGGTTTTGACCGGTTTTTCCATACGGTATATGTTGCCAAGCATTTGCCGAGGATGCCAGGACGAACCTACTGTCCATATAGGTTCAAATGGTGAATAGGTTCGACCAAGGTTGGTGCAGAGATGACTTGGCAAATGCAGCAACGCTGCCATGTAGGTCTGTACTTTTTCCTATTCCTACGAATGTCCAAGGCTCCGAAACGGCTGGGATGGACAAGACCTGGGTAGTCGGAACTCAGCAGTCAGGAGAGCCCCTCACCCTCAGGCTGTTGGCACAGTTCTCCTGCAAAGTGGGAGACTGGCAGTGACTGCAGACCTGTAAGCCCTAACATATTTCCGTAAAGAGGGCTCTAGGAGTTCAGGACACAAATAACTGAGAGAACTGTTAGCACTGGCCTTAGGTCGGCCCAGCCACAGTGTGAATCTCAGCTGGCATGTGCACTTTAGACTGGTTAAAACCTGGTTCCATATCCCACAAGCAGATCTGTTTGCATGACTGTATAATCCAGTGACAGCAGTTGGGTGTAATCAATGGGAGAAGGTATAATCAGGGTCTCCTCCACCTCCTCTTCCTCCTTGCATTGTTCTTTACACTAATCTAGTCTATTCTCCAGTTTCTTGTATCACCCAGCCGCCCATGGTGTAACCAATTGCTAGTCAGTGTAACGGACCTCTGATAGCCCTATCGCGGTTGGTACTGTTAAAAAACCCTTTTTACTACTACTTTCTTTTATCTTTTATGACTCTGCACAATGCATGCTGATACACACCTATGATATATATATATATATATATGTTGTGGGCCGTGTCGCGGAATAGATCACTTCGACACCTCCTTTGAACCACCACTGGTCTTTCTGCTAGTGTCTCTTAACACGCTAGCCAGAGTCCATAGATCATGGTTAGCTGTCTTGTCGTTAATAATAATCTATTCGTTCAACAGCAAAATACATCCCACAAAATTTCCCACAAAACACAAAGTCTTACTGCTCCAGAGTTCTGTTGCGTAGTAAGACTTTGGGTAGTTCACACAATGAATCACACCTTCTGGATCCATTTTTGGAGGCAGCAACACTACTGGCAGGGAACTCCTCGCTCGCCGAAGGATCACTCAAGTTACACCCAGCTACAAGTATTTGTAGTTGTGATCCCACAGTGAGGCCCTGTGCTGACAAGAAGCCACCTTCAGTCAAGGCTCCATAAAATCAGCCTTTGTTTTCGAAGCAGGTTGAAAGTCAATGACTCTTCTTATGCTTTGAGCTACCAGAATAAGAAGTAGAATCATATCAAGCCAATGGGATCACAACCAGAAATCGGAGAGGGGATAACAAGACCTTGAATGAGTAAATCTGCCCTTGGGTTATACAACTCTGGATTTTCCACCATTGTGTACGTTTTTGATGACGGAAATGTACATGCTACAGTCTCTGATTTATTTTGGCTTTACCTAGTCTTGCTGAACAAAAAATGCTCATTTATCTTTGCGAAACTGCCTCAGATGTCACATTGTGTGGCTGACCAATCAGAACTGAGCAAGCACAAAAACAGAGTGACAGCATGACCCAAACTACTTGGAAGTACAAGAGATACCAATGCTCAAGAGACCACTAAAAAAAATGGAAAATAAAAAATAAAATACAATTCATAAGTTGTCCAAATACAGCTGGGTTGTAGCTTAGTCATGGTTTGATGGCCTGCGTAGACCGGTTTATCTTTGACTTGACTAGGCAAGTTTAACTATGCCATGTCAATACTGTTCTCACGAAATTTAGGCCAAAGCTGCTGTGATTACCAACAAATTCATCTGCTTCAACAAATCTCTGAATTAGAGTTCAATGACCTTTTGGCATGCAATCGAGGGCACAAAAGAGGTGATACAATTTTCTGGCCATATCAGGCTTCAGGAGGTGAGTGCGCCTAAAAAGGAAACATGTGGCTGTGTAAAGTTTACTACCACCGTCACAACCAAACTTGCGCAAGCCGATGTCAGTTGCACCGATTTTCTGGAGGAAATAAATGGAAGTGCACATGTGCCGATAATGAAGAACTACCGTCAGAATCGGTGCGTGTTAGAGGGGGAAAATCCACCAAAGATTGCACGTCGATAGATCCGGGCCCGTCCACCACGTAAACCCCGGGCCGTAGCCAGCGGTGAAAGGAAGGACGAGTGTCAGTCCTAAGGAGAGTCACATAAAATCGTATCGCCTCCAGATATGCACACTGTGCCGAACTCAACCCATTACAATGACAAGATAATCTGAGGCAGGTTTCATTTTCTCATGTTCTGCCCAATTACGCCGCTGCCAGGGTAATGCAGAGCGGAATTTGGCCGCTGATACCCTCCGTCTATTAGCTCTGCCTCCGACGTGAAGGCGGCTTTCTGTCAAGCCTATGGCCACACGGTCAAAGCTCGGGCTTCTTTTGTCGAAAGCCGTGTATATAAATCCGCGCCTTCAACATGATCTAGCCCGTTTCCCTCCCATGGTCAACATAACCGCTCCCACCCTAGGCCTGGTTGCCCTGTGTAACACGACTGAACCATTCCCATTCTCCCCTGGCTTCAACATCTCCCTTGTCGCGTTCGCGGCTAAGACACTGCCTACTCACTCGTGGGAATTCGGCACGGCGTCCGAGGCATTACTCGAGCTCTTCAGCCCGCACCTATCTGTTTTCGGGCGGACCCCATTCCCCGTCCCAACGGTCCCGCAGGAATGTATTGAGTCGCTCGAGTATGCAGCCAGCAGAATTGTCCTTGGGACAGGCGCGAATGGGCTGTCTGACGGAGATGGTGCCGTTGGCGACCCTGCAAGCCTCGGTGTTAGTGCAGTGTTGCTAGGAAAAACCAACAGGACGTACATGGACGCAGTCGCGGAGGAAATCAATTATATCACCAATATTGCCCCCCGTTTCTCCAACGGCGCGATTTCCCAACGTGTCGATGTTCCCGAGTTGTGGTAAGCTATCACCCGGGCCTGTTTGAGTTACACCGCTGATTTATCTCAGGGCGGATTTCATGTACATGGCACCGTACGTTTTCAGCAGATCCTCAAAGGACTTTCGATTTAACGCACCTTAGACCGTTTCTTGCATACGCCGCCGCAGACGCCAAGAATCTCGGCCTTCTTCACGAGGTCTATATCCAATGCGGTTTGCAGCGCCAGATCCTGCAGCCCGGTGGTGGGCTCTGGGAACATATCATCGGTCCACAACACCAGGACACGGGGCTCTGGTCGACGGGCAATGCCTGGGCAGCAGCGGGTATGGTGCGAGTCCTAGCGACTATCATGAAGGCGCCGGTTGCGACGCTGGCGGGTTGGCGCAAGGACGCGATATCGAACCTCACGCTTTGGATCCAAGAGATCATTGATGAGGCAATGAGTCTCCCCACAGACGATGGGCTATTGCGCAACTACCTCGACGATACGTCGGGAGACGGGCACGGCTTCGGCGAAATCTCCGGCTCATCGATGCTGGCAGCAGTTGCATATCGGATGGTGATTCTGCGGCCGTTGGACTTTGGCCCAAAGTACATATTATTCGCGGACAAGATAAGAACGGCCATAGCGCTCCATGTTACCAGCACCGGGATTGTGTCACCTGCAGTCAACCCGTTAAACTGGAGTGACACGACACCATTTACAGCAGGGTCGCCGGAGGGGAACAACTTCGTGGTGTTGATGTATGCAGCCTGGCGAGATTGTGTTCTGTTGAAAGTTTGTACCAAGTAGTGTATAATTACAAGTGTTCCCCAGCATGACAAAGTCAAAAAGTCGTCGGTTACGCATACAATTAGATCGGCTCTGTTAAGAACATTGGAGGGTCTCTGGCCGTTGACGCGAGATAGTTGTTACTATTCTTGTTGTTGTCCCAGCGCAGCTTCTGCCGAAGGACGAGACAGCCAACGACAACGACGTCCTGCATGTTGACTGCCGCTTCCTGCAGTGCGATGTATGCAGGTCGAAGGATAGTTCTTCCGTCTTGTTGCGGAGAAGGTTGATACCACGCAATTTGTTCCTCGCCAGACCACAGCTGGGTAGGGATCAGTCGCTCTCGCAGACCGACTTCGTATAGGACAAAGGACAAACCGAGAGTAGACCGGATTCATTCATTTTCCATGCATACACTTTCCCGTTCTGTTCCATGGTCCCTGGACTTTGTGACGTCGTCTCGGTTTCATAACGTATATTGGTTCACTTACATGGGCGAGAACATGCCCTGCGGCTTAATCCAGGAGCGGATCTTGACGACCATCCGCCCCCGTAGCGTGACCGTAGCGGACTTTCGTGAAATGACTGCGAGTGGTGGCTCCGGCTCGTGTACATCGCTCCGGTTAATTTGGATCGAGGTGAGCTTGTCATCAGCGGAGACATGGTAGGCAACGTTTCTCGTGCCGCGCCAGAAGAGGGTGGTGTTTGTGAGAACATCGGAGGTAAAGTCGAGATATGCAGCGGCGATGGGCTCCGGGAGTGGGATTTTCGCAGGGACGGTCGAAGGACAAGTTGAACTGAAGACGCCTTTCCTCATTGGGGTCAGGTAATTATCCCGAACGCCCATCACCGTGCGCCGAGGGTGACCATGGCGGGGCGCGACTTCGAGTGGGTCCGAGGAAGATGAAGCAGACAGGTATGAGTCGGGAGAGGAGTAGGAAGAGTTCATGGCCGTTACGGAAAGGAACGCATTCGGGTTTGTGTGACCTCGAACCACCATACCTCGAACCACCATGTCCCCGAACTCTCCCGACGCGTTGTACCACGCAATCCCACAAGCACCTGTAGCAGCGAATCAGGTCCTTCACTCGGACTTTGACCTCGAAGAGTCGCAGCAAGACGCCGACCTTCCCTTGGATCCAGTGCCGTTATTGCACTTCCTTCGCCGGAACCAAATCCCTGCTTACCTTCGCATAGGGTCACCGTGTCGCCTCGAATACGATGGATTCACTTTGTGTTGGGTTGCGCCGTGCTCTTGCCTTGGAACGGTGAGCCCAAAGGTCTCGTTCTTGGCGCGTTCCAAGCATTAACGCGTACTGTGCAGTGATGATTACAGGTTAGATTCGTCGTTTTGGTCGCTCTGGTAGTGACAATCCTGTACAGCGATGCCATTCTTTCTGTCGCGTCTGGCCAACTCTCCACACCGGCTAGCATTTGGCTCCTACCTGTCCTGCGCGTTCACTGCATCCAATTTCATATTCCTTGCCCGCGCAACAATCACATCCAAGCAGGTCAGTCTCCGTCTTCTCCGAACAAGACAATGTCGAATCCCCTCTTTAGTCGTCTCCTTCGCGCCGCGCCCTCGTCACAACACTCAGTCTATCATTCCTCACATTTCTACTCACAATTAGCACCTTCACTCACCCGAGTCCTGGTGTCTTTTTCGCTTTCGTCCTCTTCAATGGTAGTGTTCAGGCTGCGCTGGGGGCGTACCTCCAAACTGCCGTCATCGTCATTGCTTCCCTCTTCGGCCCAACGGCAATCCAGGCCGTGATGTCTGGCCAAGCTGGCGTCGCCGTTGCGGTTAGCGGGGTTCAAGTCTTCAGCGCGGTAGCGTCCGTGTGGGGGCGGTCCCGAGAAACCGTTATGGCCGAACTCAGCAGTGGCGAACCAGCGGAGAGATCAGCATTCATATTCTTCAGCCTGTCCACCGTGTTCCTCATTGCCAGTGCTGCTGCACACGGCTGGCTGGTGACAATGCCGGCATACAAGGCGGTTGCTGGATCTTTGGAGCACCAGAAGGGTGCGGACGAGAGCGCTGATTCGGATGAGCTCCGTGGCCTCGTTTCTACGGGCAGAAATGAATCTTTAGATGAGCGGGGGCAGATCTGGCGCGTGGCGAAAGCCAACGGTAAGCACCTCTTTGTCGAGGATTTCTGTGGACTGAACCCGGCTAGTTACTTACGAGGTCGCGGTTTCCTTGGTCTTTCTGGTCACCTTGGTAAGCCTTTGAGCTCGTTGAGCGAGCACAATATCCAACTGGACTCCGGACAGGCTGTTTTCCCCGCCATTACAACCTCAATCTTGCCGACCAATCCCAATACGCACCCTCTATTGTTCAGCGCGGTCCACTTCCTTGTCTTCAATGTCGGGGACTTTGGAGGCAGGAACATCTGCTCGTTCCCAAAACTATTGGTATGGTCGGCACCACGGCTTCTGACGCTTTCTCTGGCCCGCACTCTGTTCATACCGTTATTCCTTTTGTGCAACCTCCAGCGCCCGTCGGAAGCAGGAACTCCCTCGTTGGCAGTTATCAACTCGGACTTCTTGTTCATGATGTTGCTGTTCTTCTTCGGCATGTCAAACGGCTATGTATCTAGTCTTTGCCTTATGGCCGCCCCATCCCTTGAGCATAACCCACGGCTCCAAGGACGGAAGGATGTTGATGTAGCGGCTACCGTGGCTAGCTTCTGCCTCGTCGGTGGACTAGCTCTCGGGAGCCTCTGTAGTTTTGCCGTGCGCGCAGCGGTCTGCCAGTGTAATCCATTCACGGAGAGTTAATCTAACCTATCTGTACTAATAATACCATTGCGAATATATATCCATCCCAAACTGCTCTGAACCTCGAGTAAATCCAAGATCAGAGAGCAATAAATTAGGAGCGTGCAACCGTACATTATATGTACACGAACCGGTACCCAGACTAAAATAATAGGTCGTAACAGTCGTAAGGGGTCGTAAATAAAGAAGGGAATCCATATCGTAACGCAGAAAACAGTCACAGGAAATGGGAAGGACGTGTCGGTCATAAGTGGAAGCACGGGAAAGACGAGAGGGTACATTCGCAGCCTCAACGTCTCCGTGTAAAGGGTCGTCAGCGGGTCGACAACATGGGCTGCCAGACACCGTAAGATATCTCCTCAAGGTGATGGAGTTCGACTATTCCGAGTGGAAGATGTCAGAAATGCAGAAATGCGGAGATGGAAGAGGTAAAGCTTACCTCGGCTGTACATGACGGGCACCATATTCATCTAGTGAAGAGTCGCAATTAATACGAGGACGGTGTAAAGTATAATAGTCTTACCTGCAGGTAATGCACGCAAGCGCGAGCAACGCGTCTTGACAGCGCCTGCATACTCACGCGCCCATCGCGGACGTCGAGCGGAACCTCGTAGGTCAAGGGTGCGTAGCCGGCCCAACGAACTCGGAGGTAGATCCGGCGGCGCCAGTCAGCGTGGAGGTCTTGAACGGTGTAGGCGTCGTTGCCCCGACAACCTCGTGCGCGTCGACTGGGCGTCACCGAGATTAATCCCAGCCAGCAACGCGCCCTTGCGCTTGAACTTGATGTGCATCGAGCTAGGAGCGCGATAGCCGCCGCCAGTCGACGACGGGTGGCAAAGCACTGTAAGACACAGTCGAGTGTCGGCGATGGCGTCTACTGGTGTTGCCGTAGCCGACCATAGGCGCCAACGCGCTTCTTGGGAGTTGCATATCGTCGGCGTAGTACGGTTCGCGGGGAAGATTCTCATAAGGCTGGGATATGTTAGTAGCGATTTAAGGTGACAGGAAAACACGGCTGACAAGGACCCGTTAAACGATGGCTTTGAGGTACAAGTCCTTGCTGACCGTACATGCCATAGGGCTGCTGGGCATACTGTTGAAGACTTAGCTAGGGACGAATACGGGGCGGAGGCACACACCTCTGAAGACTGGGGCATCATCTGGTCGGGGTACATTCCTGGCGCATAGTTTTCACCATAAGGATATCCTTGATCCCCATACGAAGAGTATCCTTGGTCCGGGTAAGAGTAGCCCTGCTCCGGGTAGGAGTAGCCCATGGGCGGCGCGTAGGGAAGCGATTGACGGCGAGACAAGGTTCGAGAAAAGTTCGCCATCGTAGAGGGGGCGTGAAGGGATTATTGAAGAACAGACCTGGGGACAGAGCCTCTTATAGTAAACGGAAGGGAACAATGAGGCCACTCACTGCTGGCTTGTATGTGCTTTCTCTCAGGGTTGCCTCGAGGACGCGGTTAGGACAATAGGTTCACAAGCCAAAGCGCAGTGTCGAGAAAACGCAACGAGGAGCGCCAAAACGGACTGCGAGAATAAATCCACTGAGCCGTTCGATAGTGTGTGGAAATCACGGATCCAGTTCCAAGTTCCAACCGTTCGACCTCGACGGACCAGGGAACGACGGATTGTGACTTGGATGCATCCACTGCGAAACTCGAATCAATGCCACGGCATTCGAAACACGAACGTGAGATCAGTGCGAGACAGTGCTGCTGGAAATGGTCGCAGGGTTAGTCTTTGTGCGAATCGGTAAAAGCACCGAAATGAAGAGCCGTCGTGAGGCCACCACGCTGTAGCCTTTGTCGCGGGATATGATCCAGGCTTCCGACCTGATTAGGACATTGGCCAAAGCGATGCTAACCGATGGAATTTGTTCAGCGGAACCAAAAGATTCGGCCGCGGCAGAAAACGAGGTACGCGAGCCACGTGATCGTGAAAAGGAATTCAAAGAGCCCAGGGAGCGCTAGGAATGGAAGCGACTAAAGGGCAAAAATCATATAAACACAGGTGCTAGCTCTAGAACATACATTTAATTACAGAGCACTTCGTTGACCGAGTAGAACTTCGACAGCCTTGGCCGTAGCATCCTTCTCCTCCTTGATTACATTGCTGAACGCCTTGAACTCCGGCGTGCTGGCATCGCGTAAAAGCCGGAATCCAAGACTCTCGCTGGTGGTCACAACCACGCCCGCAGCGCGCATTTGTGCCCTAAAGTCTTCCAATCAGATGGGGCAGGTGAAAGGCGAAATTTAGCTACAGAGCAAGAGGCACTTCGGCAGGGTTACAGGAAGAGACCGCATCCGCAAGAACATAGGCAGTGTACTTGGCTGGGTGGGCGGCGAGTTCAAGCGCGGTTTGAAGGATACATATATGCGACTCCGGAGGGGTTAACACCGACGGCCCATGCCATGAGGATACGGCAAACCTCAATTCCCATGAGAACGACGGACTTGACGTTCGGCCTTGACTCTAGGAATGCAAGCACCTCGGGTATGAGTTGACTAAAGAGGGTTTTGTCGTAGGTTGCAACATGTAAAGGGCCGAGAGATTCTAGGTTCACAGCAGGATCGGTAGGCCCCAGGACTGGGCATTGTGTTAGCTTGGAACGGCAGTTTCTCGGGTCCACTTACCCTTGCTTTTTTGAGTCGTCACAATCAGCTCGCAACCCAAAATCTGCGAGAGGATGAATTCGCAGCTGGAACGGTGGGAATCAGAGGCACCTTGGCGAATTTCAAGACCTTATTGGTGGTTGCTACGACGTGGTCGAATCCATGGATAACGGGCCTTTACTCGAATGTGGGACTGATTAAACTTGAAAGCATGCTCCGCATACCGGAATCGCTCTTGCAAGTCGCATAGGAAGAATACGGTGGATGAGGGGTCCATGGTTGGGCTGTACCGAGTCTACCGACACCGACTCAAGAGGGAGAAACAAAAATGGTGAATTGGTGGTGAAGGTTCGCTCTGAAGCTCTGAAGCTGCATCGGACGGATGTTCCGATCCATCAATACCACGGATTTTTACATGTAAATCTAGTTCTACGGTGGAGAGGCCCACGCCCAGTCGAGCACCCCAGCCTCCTTGAATATAGCCTTTGCTGCATCCTCCTGTGCAATTCTTTGCACGTCTTCATCCCCACCCATCTCGATCTCCCTCCAAACTCTAACACATTCATGCACTTCTTCGGGTCGACTGAACCCTACAGCCAGCGGAATAGCACCACCAGTATGACGAATGCAATACCCCGTCGCCAAATCTGCCAGAGACCTGCCTCGAGAGGCCGACTCCTCCCCGGCCCGGATAGATGCGGCGAGGAGTTCGGGCGAGGCAGGATGCCACGAAGGAGGTCCGGCGCTCCTCAGAAGTCCCATGCTGAATGGCGATGCTGCTACCAGCTGGCGGACTTGTGCCCGCTCGAGAAACTGGGGCGCGAACTGCAAGAAGGTGCTGCTTTGCAAGCTGAGGTTGGAATAAGATAGAATAACATCGACGGGTTTGAACGGAGGGTTGTGCAGGATCAATAAGAGAGTCGGAGGAGGGTATACAGCGGGTATCCTTCCACCCACATTAGATTCAGCGAGTAAGAATAACACTGAAACTTACCTGTAATCCCGATATGTCTGATTAGGCCCTCATCCTTCATCTTGCGGAGCTCTCCAAAGGCGTCGAGGATTCTCTGGTCGCCTTCTCCTCTTACTTTGGCTTCATCGCCCTCCAACAACCCATAGGCGGCCTTGTCTTCGACGAGGGCGGACGCATGAACCCCCGTCCGTCTAGGCGTAACCTCGGTGGAAACGAATTCCGCGTCGTGTAGATACACCACATCCAAGTAATCGGTATGCAGGCGTTCGAGACTTCGCTTGACGCTTTCGCGTAATGTCGTGGGTGTGTAGTCGAATTCTGCCATCCCATACCGTCCGCATTTCGTCATCTAGCAAATGTGTAAGATTGTGGGAAGATTCAACGCTGTACACGCACCAGCTGATAAGAAGAGCGAGGGAATTCGTCTCTTAGGGCCTCCAAGGCATTGCCGAGGATTGTTTCCGATGGACCGTAATACGCTGAGGTATCGAACGCAGTTATTCCATACCTGCGGCAGTGTGTCAGCCAGCAGGGTAGTTGCTTCAGAATGTACCCACCGAAGCGCCAATTGCACGGTGCGGAGCGGAGCATCGCTGGCCAGGAGCGCCTCGCTGTTATATTGGTGCGATAGAGCCCCTCCGCCAAATACAATTCTCGGGAGCGACAGAGGACCCGACCGAGGCTTTGCAGATCGATCAGTGATTACTCTGAATCGCGACAGGAAGGACCGACCACAAGAGGTCCGGGGATGGGGAGCTCGTTGGGGAGATCAGCAGAGGTCATTGCGAGGAAGAAAGGAAATCGACGGTTTTGAATCGACGACGCAATTTGAGGGGAAGGCCGGATCAATTGCCTGAGATCACACGGGCAAACAGAAAGCATTCGATGTGGGATGCTCAGACGCGGTGGGAGAATTAAATGTTTCTTGTTACTCAATAACAGGTGATACGGAGATTTACAGCTTGTCCCGTTTCCAGCTGAAAAGTAAATCAGTTATCGCCGGACAAAGTGCTGTCATGAGAAACGCACCTCTTTTCAAACTTGTGGTTAACCTCGTATAACTTGGTTCCTGTTCATGTCGTTGAGGAAAATTCGGTGAAGGAATGAGGAGGCGGCGCACCTTGATCCTGTTCGATGGACAGATACGGGTGTGGGTTGTTTTTGGTCCAGGTAACTGTTCGCGTGTGAGAAGGGTAGCAAAGTAGAACAGCAGCAAACGCACCCTGAGGCCCAGTCGCGAGACGGTAAATGTACCACGAAGCACCAGTGCAGGCGCCGAGAACAAGGACGTAGCTGTAAATAATAGCTCAACGCGGCGACCCAGGACTAGAACTGGCTAGACTCACATAGGAATTGCCTGGGCAAATGACGGTCAGCGGAGGATGGGAACGAGAATCCAGAACCTGCCTCAGGGGCGTACCAGTTCTTCCAGGCCTTCGACCTCATAAACGAGAAGGACATGGTTGCGGACGAAAGCGGATTGATCGAATTCTCACGCTCAGTAAATGACGAGGAGCCAAAATATTGCATTCCGAGATACTTATGATGAGTGCAACAATATCTACTTTTACACCGAGAAAGAGTCCTCTCACTGGCAAACAGCGTCAAGCCGCACCAATAAAGATACTGTTAATCGTAATATGGAAGAGGATGGGGGATTACAAATCAAGATGGGGGGAAAAAGTACACATGAAATCGCAAAGCGCAAAGCAAAGGGATCCACAGTCGGCGCATCGCGCTCAGGTGGGTGCGTCGGAGGGGGGAGGAGGATAAGTGGGACTATAACAACTGTGCGCCAGGATCAGACAACATGCACATTGGAACAGAAACAAAACCCACCATCATAAAAAGGCAGCATCATCCCGTTTCTTCCCTGCTGCGCTCCGGCCCTCGAGGCTCTCTCGCTCCAAACGGCTTTTTAGACGCTCCAACTGACTTTGCTTGGAGACGAAGCCTCTCGGCGACGCGACAACCCTCGAGTCCTGCCCTGCGGCATCGGTCTGAGGAGTCATGCCCCAAGAGGGGATGTAGTTCGTAAGGGTTTGAAAAGAGAGGCGGCCCGCGAGCGGGGAAGACATGATGGACGAGAAGGAAGAAGATGCAAGAACCGAAGGCGAAGTAGAATAAGATGCTGCATCGGTTGGTATATTGTGCTCCGATATGTCAACGCTCTTCATGTCCGAACCCTGATGGCCGGTTGGGTTGGCTGCGTATCTGGGGGACGAATGAGGCGCTGCGTCGGCTGCGAAATCAAAATCAGCGAGACGTACGAGAACGAAGTCTAGGAATGGCCGAACCATTTGTGGTTTGAGTCTTTGAGATATTGCGATTTGGCATCAGCGGTTGGCGGGCGGGTTGGCGGATAAAGGTCGTGCTGGGTTTGGTGGACGCGTTCGATGCAAACGGAGGAGTCCGAGAGGGGGAAGACGGCTGAGGAATGAATGAAGGTGTTCCTCCTCGTTTGGTCGGCGGGGTAGCGAATCCATTCATCTTGCTAGGAGGGGAGGCAAGAGTGAATGAAACCGGTTTGACCATGACGGGGCGGGGGATTGAGGAGGGCGAAACAGGTCGGGCATTCACGGACGACGGGGGTGTCATCGGTGTCGACCGTCTTTCCGGAGTCACTGAACGAGGCTGTCCGAAATTGAAAGGCACAGCTTCGTCATCCACTTCGTCCTCATCCTCGTCTTCAAAGAAAGCGAAGGCAGGCCTCTTGGTTGGGGAAGGCGGCGAGACAGCTACGACCGACGGCGCTGCAAGTGCTGGATCCTCGGCAGGAGGCGTAAAAGTGATCTTGATTCCATTGTTGACTTCGCCATCTTCCACGACGGTTTCCCCCTCGGTTTCCCCCTCTTCCTCCCCGTCCTCGTTCTCCTCTTCGACGACGTCCAGAAGATCGCCGAATGTGCCCTCCACACTAGCGAGCACGCTGGCAGGCAGAACGAAGCAAGAATTCGTTTCATCGCCGTAGCTGAACCCCTTGGCGAACATACCCTTGCTCTTTTCTTCGTCATACTCGGAATACAGAGGCGACGACGACGACGGCGAAGGAAGATCGTCAAGATCTTCCAAGCACCCGAAGAATCGATCCACTTCCTCGACCTGGCGCTCGACTCGGGGCATGGCCTTCGGGAACGTCCACTTCGAGATGGAAGGGCGGTTGACGTGACTAGGTGCGGGAGCAGGGGTAGATTCGGGAGCGACTTCCAGGACCGTGCGTCCGGCGGAATAAAAGTCGTCGACAGATCCGAACGAAGACGAGGGGCTGAGCAGGATGTCGTTCTCATCCTCGTCTTCGTACCCGGCCAGACCGCTGTCCTCATCATCGCCCTCCTCCTCAACGGCCCGTAGCTTGAAACCCAGGCCGAGGCCGAAGGACTGGAATCCGCTATCCTCGACATCGGTGACAGAGCTCTCCGAGTCGACAGAGGTAAAGCCAAGTCCACGCTTCATGGCTGAAACGATAGGCCTGACGGCGACGACGGGACCGTCGAAGGCTCGCGGAGTGCTAAGCGGATCCATCGCACGAGACGCCTTGTTCCTGGCCTCCTGCAATTCGGCCGCCATCTGCTCCTTCTCCTCAAGTAGGCGAGCGACCTGCTGCTTGAGCTCCTCCTCCCCGGTCAAGAGACGCTGGTTCTCGGCCTCCAGCTCCCTTGCACGCTTCTCGAGGCCACTTCTTTCCACCTCCAACAAACCCACCCGACTACGAGCCACCCACGCATCGCGCCGTTCGGCCTCGACACGGCTGCCGAACACCCCCAGCTGTTTCTCCATGTCACCGACACGCACCCTCCAACCCTCGACGTCACGCTTCAGTTCATCCCGCTCAGCCTTGAGGTCTGAGACAAGAGAGAGCATCTCGTCTAACGGTTCGCCGCTAGGTTCGCCGGAACGGGAAGAGGAACCGGAAGCAGCAGAAAAAGCAGAAGCAACCGAAGAAGGGCGCGAAACGCCGTCCCGAAAGCTGCTTGGAGTGTTCCGAAAGGATAGCGCTCGCTCCAGGTCGGTAATGCGAGCGAGCAGAGCGTTGTGGCTTTTGAATAGAAAGTGCTGCTCGCTAACGCTGAGTGGGCGTGTGGCGGCAGAGGTAGCAGCGAGAAAGTCGTCCTCTGTTGTGGCCATGCTACTGAGACTGCCCCGGCTGGAAATTGAATTGTTGTGCGAGTAGCCTGAGAATCGTCGGTCGCTGATGGGCGTATTTTCGGGCGTAGGCAACCCGACGGTGACAGTGGCAGACGACTTGTATGAAATGCTGCTCCGTCGAGGCGGCGGAGGCCGAGCACCGGTTTCTTCCGGCGAACCAGAAGCAACGGCAGATGGTGGTTCGGCCGACAACTTGATGTTCAGCACAGGGCGAGAACGCAGAGGGGTGGGGGTGGTGGTGGTTCGGTTCATCATGGTGGTCGTGGGGTCGGGGGCGAGAGCAAGAGTTTTGAGGCTCGATCGCCTCGGGGATAGCGGGGTGGGCAGATTCTGTGAAGGAGGGGCGAGTGATGGGAGATTATCCGGAGTCAAAGAGAGTGGGCGCAGACTGAGGTGCGGAGGTCGTGGTCGTGCAGCGATATTGCGCATGAAGCCGGTCGTAGGAGTCGTGGGTGTGGGTGGTGCGCGAGGACGATCCGAGTCTTCATCCTCTTCCTCCTCTTCAACAAGGGTCCCCAACAAGTCCTTGGACGAGGGCTTGAACGAATCCCGCTTGGAGTCCCGCTTGGCGGTGTTCATGAATGTACCAGAACCGGGCGGGAAAGAAGGTTTGGATGCTGGGGATTGAGTTAGGATTAGTGCGTTCCCTATTATGAATTGAGAGGGACTCTTACGGAATTCAAACGGGGTCGGAAGCTCTGGTATTTCAACCTTTGAGTAAGAGGCATCACGCTTGCCCTCGAGGGCCCAGAGTGCGTGACGGCGGAGGGAATCCTTCTCGCCGGCGTCCTCTGCGGGGGATATCAGAGGGTCGGAAACCGACACACCCATGAGCTCTGCGGACTCTCGACGAGTGGAGACAGAGGAGATGCGGCGATGATGAGAGTTGCGCTTGGGGGGAGGGGGGAGGGAGTGAGTCGGGGGTATTTCGTGGGTGGTCGTCGATTTAGGAGTCGGGAGAGATGCAATGGATGAAATGGAGGCATTGCGAGAGTGCGAGCGAGCATGCCGGTGCTTTGAAGCCACCTGGGCGGTGGGCGAGGGCATGCCGAGCTTGAACGACTCAAACTAGACAGCGAGGGTCAACGGTGGACTGAGAATTGGCGGGGAAAAAGGACGGACGCGGTGCTTTGCCATTTGTTCAACCTGCATGGTGTTTTTGGTCGGAATAAAAAGAAAGAGCGGGATGTAATGAGAGGAGGGGACGGGAACAAAAGAAGGGAAGTGCCGTGAACCGGGCACTGGGCAGAGTCGTCGACCGTGGTGGTGGTTCGCAAGGAAATCAACTCTGGTTTGGCGAGGTTTGACACCCGCCCTAATTGCACTGCATTGGCCCTCGACTCCCTTCAACGCCCTATCTGTTGAATGTATTCACTCCTGACCTTCATTCGGCCCTGCAAACCCGCGAGGACATCGCAGGAAGTTGACGCGGACGTCGCAATTATTCTAGAACTGCGAATGGTCTGATATTCACAAAATCAGGTTCCAGGAATGGTAATCATCAGAAACCACACCGGAGACGAAGCTATGATACCTTCTCGACGACTGGACTCTGGCGGTTCCAACTAAGCGCGTTACCAACTCGAAGGAGCAAGGCTCCAACTTTCAGTGGTGATCAAGTTGACCCTCCTCCATGAACGGCCATCTGCGGTATAATTTCGGACACTGGACCTACCTGTTATCAACTTGGTGCCGTTCAACCTCCATCCTTCTTCGAGGGGCGGCCCGGTTCAAGTGCAGCGGGAATAGCTGCACACTTTATTTCCCTGTACTGTTCTGCTAATTGTACACACCTATTGCCTACATCTAGACCATCCAGGTTTAATCGCCTCCATAGCATGAAATAAAACGTTCTTCCCCGCCAGCCGCTGGTGTCCGCGTGATCTTCATGATTTGTCTCGACCCGCCGCGCGCCGGGCCCGACATCGAACAGTCTTCAAGAGAACCGTCAGCTGGTATAGGCCGAAGAAAACCCGGTGAAAATCACGTCTTTAAAACACGACTGCGATTATGCAGAATTCTGAACATCGCCGATGCTTCTTCCAAAGTCTCTGCGTTACTCCTGTCCGCCTTTGCAGCGCTTGCGAGCGCGCGCATTCCAAATCGTGGTCGGGGTCTTCATTTCCCTCGCCAGGCGGAAAATGACGGGCTTCAGAATATCGTGGGTCCAGTTGCTCGATCTTTTTCTTCGCTAACCACAGTCCTGCACATAGGTGACATGGGACGAGTACTCTCTCTTCATTAATGGAAATCGAGTGAATTTGTGGAGTGGAGAAGTCCACCCCTACCGGTAGGTTTTCCTCTCATAACTTACCGCACAGAAGTGTAATCACAGTGTCCATTCTCAGAATGCCAGTTCAAAGTCTCCACCTCGACGTATTCCAGAAAGTCAAGTGAGGAGTCTTGCACCTTGACGCCGATTACCACTCAACTTATGACCAGGTCGTTGGGCTTCAACGCCATCTCTGCGTACTTTTTCTGGGGTATTCACGAGGCCAAACGGGGCGAGATTTCCTTCGAGGGATTCCGTGACCTGCAACCCTTTTTCGATGCCGCCATGAAGGCGGGGATCTATGTAATCGCTCGACCAGGGTCCTGTCTTGCGCCGTTTAGCTCAACCTAAGCTCATTCTTTCCGACAGGCCTTACATCAACGCGGAGACCACTGGCGGTACGTACGCTCTTCTGGGGTACTATTGTGACTAACAGCCCTCAGGTGGATTTCCGGGCTGGGGAACTCACACTGCGGGCCTGTGGCGGACGAGCAACACTTCATACGTCGAGGCGTACACCGGCTGTAGGTCGGCACCAGTAATGCAGGTCGCCGCCGTAATAATACGTCCACCAGACATGAAAGCAATCGGGTCTCAAATAGCCGCCAACCAGATAACCAAGGGTGGTCCAGTCATCTTGGTCCAAACCGAAAACGAGTACAGCGGTATGTCCATCCCTTTCATCATTTCATCTGCGCGTTGAAAGAAAAGTCCCAGGATTTCAACCATCCTTTCAAGGAAGATTTTACCTACGAAAGCGACCTGAAGGCCATATTGGTAGCTATATCTTCTGTTCGTTCGATACCGAACCGAACCAACATCGTTCCACAGCGTTCGGTGGGAGTAACCGTGCCTCTAATCGTCAATGACGCCTGGCCCGGAGGTCATTTCACTGACGTTGACATCTACGGCTACGACTCGTATCCCAATGGATTCGATTGCGCCCACCCCAATGTCTGGCTCCCCGGTGCAGTCGATTCCACAGAATACTTCTTCGGCGCACACTTGCAATACAGCCCGCAATCGCCCAACGCTGTTTATGAATTCCAAGGCGGCTGCCTTTGACCCCTGGGGTGGCGTTGGATACGAGGGTTGTGCGGAGCTACTAGGTCCCGAATTCGAGCGAGGTTCGTTCACTGTTTCTTGTAAAAAAAATCAAGGCTAACTAACGCACAGTATTCTACAAAAACGAGTTTGCAATGTCGACGACCATCTTGAACCTCTACATGCTATTTGGAGGGACAAATTGGGGAGGTACGGTATCTATATATGATTTCCAACAATACCTGAATATTCGCTTTGACAGGCATCGCTCACCCAGGTAATGTTTTCCGGCCTTTAGCAGAGCATCGCACTCATCCGCACACCAGGAGTGTACACTTCTTATGACTATGTAATTGGGCTAGCACCGTTGCATGGATACCTCCTGACGTGGACTTGCAGGGTAGCGCAATCGCAGAGGACCGCACGCTCAGGGAAAAGTACTATGAGCTTAAACTGCAAGCCAACTTCCGTGCCGTGTCGCCCGCGTTCCTCACCTCGCGGCCCATCAACATCTTCGCGACGCAGGGGCTCCTTCACTGGCAACCAGGCGCTCAAAACGACCCAGGTCCTTGACGTCGTGGGCAACAAAACAGGATTCTATGTCGTTAGGTCGGTCCAGTCATCTTTCCAAACACAAGTTAAATAATATCTGGATCTAGACAACTGGACGCGTCCACGACTGCCGTGCAGACATACACGTTGACCCTTTCGACGAGGTGCTTACCGGTCGATATCACAACGAGGCCGCGCTAAAATCCATACATACAGCATCGGAACTCTCACGATCCCAACCATTGGCGGGAGCCTTGCGCTAAACGGGAAAGATTCCAAGATTCATGTAGTCGACTACTGCTGCCGGCTCAACGACCGTCCTATACTCAACTGCCGAGATCTTGACATGGTAGGCCCCCAGGCAGTCTTGCGCTACACCTTTTCCGATCTAATTTCAGGGCTACAATCGACAAACGCGATGTGATCCTGGTCTACGGAAACTGCAGGCGAGCTCCACGAGACGGCATTCAAGTTCACCTCCACGGTCCCAACTGCCAGCGTCGTTTCCGGCACAGCCACAATCAAGACCAAGGTCCTGGCTGGGAACAGTCTAGCGCTGCAGTTCCAAACCACCGGCCAGACCGTCGTCCAAGTCGGGAATGTCCTCCTCTACATCCTCGGTAGGGCCTCCTTCGCAGATCGCACGCACAAATCTCAACGTCTCCAGATCGAGCAAACGCGTACCAGTTCTGGGTCCTGCACCCTCCCACCACCGGCGCCTTTGCGCAGTTCAGCACGCAGAACCCCATCCTCGTCAAAGGCGGGTACCTCCTCCGATCTGTGACTACGACCGGCGGCGTCCTGGCTCTGACGGGCGATCTGAACACCACCACCCCCGTTTCGTTTGAGATTATCGCACCCGCGGCGTTCAAGAGCGTCACCTTCAACGGCGCGAAGCTCGCGGTAGGAACGACCCGGTACGGGACGCTCACCGCGCAAAGGACCGCGTCCCTCCCGGCGGTCACGCTGCCCAACCTCGCCGCGCTCAAATGGGTGCGTCAGGATCTCGTCCTCTTTTTGTTTTCGATCTGACGGAAAGTGAATGCCAGAAAACGGCAGACTCCCTCCCCGAGATCCAGCCGCAATACTCCGACGAGCAGTGGGTCGTAGCGAACCACACCACGACGGTCAACCCAACGCCGGCGAACACCTCCGTCGTGCTTTATGCCGGCGACTACGGGTTCCACACGGGCAACATCCTCTGGCGCGCGCACTTTGCGGCGACGGGCGCGGAGAAGGGGTTCGAGGTCGCTGTGCAGGGCGGGTCGGCGTTTGGGTTCTCTGTTTGGCTGGACGCGACGTTTATTGGGTCCTGGGTCGGTGCGTGGTGTTCCCACTCTTTAAATCGTTTGGTGCTAGTGCTGAGTGCGCGGATGCGCAGGCGACGCGGTGCAGGCCTCCTTCAACGGGACGTTCCCCTTCCCTACCGCGCTCAAGAAGGGCACGGCGCACGTCCTCACCATCCTCCAAGGTTTGCCCCTGCCCCCCCTTGTTTATGATTTGCGCGCGCTGACCTCGCACAAGACCACATGGGCAACGAAGAAAACTGGTGGGCCGCAGGCGAGGACTTCAAGACCCCGCGCGGGATCCTCAGCTACGCCTTCACAGGCAGCCCTGCCACCACCGTCAGCTTATGGAAAGTCGCGGGCAACCTCGGCGGCGAGTCGTTCGCCGACAACACGCGCGGCCCGCTGAACGAGGGCGGGCTGTTCGGCGAGCGGCAGGGTGAGTCCCTCCTACTCCTCATAGTACCCCCAAACTCACTCGTATGCAGGCTGGCACCTTCCAAACTTCGACGACACCCTCTGGGCCGCGGGCGCCCCCACCGCACCAGGCGCCCTCCCCCACGCCGGCGTCGCCTTCTTCCGCACCACATTCACACTCAACATCCCCCCCGGCGTGGACTACCCCCTCGCGCTCGTCTTCGCCAACGCCACCTCCGCCTCTGGGGCTGCACCAACGCCGTTCAGAGCCCAGCTCTACGTCAACGGGTGGCAGTTTGGGAAATACGGTGCGCCCCCCTCCTTCCTTTCCCTCCCTTCCCTCTCTTTCCTCTCCGTCTTGATGAAGCGCTCAACTTCGACACACGCAGTAAACCACATCGGCCCACAGACCTCCTTCCCCGTCCCGCAAGGCATCCTCAACTACTCCGGCGCCCAACCCAACACCCTCGCCCTCTCCCTCTGGGCCCCGACCCCCTCCGGCGCGCACCTCGCCGGCCTCGCGCTCAAGCTCACCGCGCGCGTGGAGAGCGGGATGCCGACGGTGGCCAACGCGGAAGCGGGGAAGTGGGTGCGGAGGGCGGGCGCGTTCTAGAGTTACTCGAGGTTCCTTACTTTAAGACTTACTGAGGGTTGGCTTTCAATTGTATTCGGAATGGATGAAATTCGCTCGCTCGCTCGCTGCTATGTACCTACACAAAAGAAAAAGAGAGTACAAAAAATGAATGCTTCAAAAAACAAAGCTAAACCGTACGTATCGCGCGCGTGTGCATACAACAACAAGAAAACGAATAATACTCTGTCTGCCCTCTCGCTTGCCCCTCACCAAAAAACCTGCTACTGCTACTGCTAATATATGTAAAACTACTTAATGAAAACTCGGTTCTTCGTTCGTCCGTGTATGCCTGCCGCATCTCGTCGTCGTCAATTGCGTGCGATCTTCGTATTTTGTTTCGATGCGGAGTGGGGGATGCATATGTTACAAGGGGGTCATGTGTGGGTCGGAGCCGGATGTTATGGTCGGGAACGGAATGGGAATGGGATTCGAACCCGCGCGCTATGCGTGTTTTGGTGCGCGCGAGCTCTCGAGTCGTCGGGTCGGGTCGTCGTATCCAAGTCGAGTCGAGTCGTGGGGTGAGCCTAATACCCATACCCACCCCCGCCCCCACCGGCCGTCACCCCCGCAGCCTGCGCCGCCGGCGCACCATCCCCGCCCCCACCACCTCCGGCTCCGCCGCCGCCCCTCCCGCGGCCGCCAACCTTCCCCGCCACGCTCACATTCACCGCAACAGGCGCGTGCCCACCGCCCGCGGGCTGCGGCCCCGGCGCAGCCGCCCCCACCAGCGCGCCCAGTCCTCGAAATCTCCTCCCGCGAGGCCACGAGTTGCAGCGTCAGGCGCTCATTCTCGTTCTGCAGGAACTCGACTTTGGTCTGGAGCGACGCGAGCCATGCTTTTTTGCGTTGACGGCATTTGAGGGCGGCTGCGCATTCAAGATAAGTATGAAGTATTAGATATACAGGAAAAAAGGGAATGGTACGAACCCTGCCGATTCCTCTCCAAAAAGTTCTTGCGCTTCTCCTCCTCCGTCTCTGGCTTCTTGGAGCGCCTGCCCCCGCCCCCACCACCACCACCACCGCCCCCATTGCCGCCATTCGCGCTCCGCCCACCATCGTCGTCGTCCTCGCTCCCGCCATCATCCATGTCCTCGTCGTCCATATCCATCATCGCGTCGTCCATGTCCTTGTTCCGGCGGTTGGAGGAAAAGGTGTTGGTGTTACTACGGGCGCGCTTGCGCTGCTGCTGCTGTGGCTGCTGCTGCTGCTGGGGCGGCGGTGGGGCGGCGTGGACGTTGTTCGCGAGCGGCGACGTCTTGCGCTTGGTGCCCCGCTTGCCCGCACCGTTTGCGTTCCCGTTCGTCGTCACATGGGCATTGCCGTTCACCGCGCTCACATGGGCACCACCGCCAGTTCACATTCACCGCGCTCCCAGTTCACGGTGCCGTTCCCGCGCTGGGCGGCCTCCTCACGCTTGGTAAGCTCCTGGTGCGCCTGGGAGAGGAGGAAGAGGCCGTTCGCGGCGGTGGAGGCGGCAGTTGGAGGGGGCGCTGTTACCGTTCGCGTACGAGTCTGTCTCGGGCTGGTGGTAGCCGCCCGCAGTTGAGGACGCCTGTGATGGCGCTGATAGTGTTTGGGGTCATGGCTGCCATGAAGGCTGCGGTGCCTGGTGAGGCGGGGAAGGCGGGTGTGAGGCCTGTGCCCGGTGTGAGGCCCGTGCGGGGTGTGAGACCCGTGCGCGGGGTGAGGCCTGTCCTGAATGAGGAGGGGTCGAACTGGAGGTGGGAGTTCTGCTGGGACTGGGGCCCTGCGAGCATTGCGGGGGAGAGGGGGCCTGCGCGGAGGGAGTTGTTGAGAGATGCGGAGAATGCCCACGAGTACTGGCCCTGGTCTGCGGGGGATGCTATGGCTGCGAGGGGCGGGAGAGTTGGTCTGGGAGGGGACTCGCTGCGGCGGGGAGGATCCTGGGGAGCAGTTATCGTTGTTTGGCGGGGTAGACTCGTTTCTGATATTCGAGTTTGGAGTCGCAGAAAAGGACTGCTCGAATGGATTGGGCTCGAGGTCAAAGTCAGACCGAGTCTGCCGTGTCTGCGGGCGGGCATTGTCATCGCGGGGCTGCTCGTCGCGGCCGGTGTCGTCGGCAGAGGAAGATGAAGATTGTGAGCGGGCGAGGCGTGAGGTTTGCGTCATGGAACCAGGAAAGTAAGGGGAAAACGAGCGGGCGTCAGAGTGACGTCGTCGCCGGTATATGTGGGATAAGCAACATCAGATTCGTAAGCAAACACCAAATATCCCCACGGAGAAGAAAAACCCCTCTCCTCTTCCTCCTCCCTCCACCATCTCCTCCTCTTCCTTCCCCCCACCCCAGACACCCTCTCCCTTCCTGCCCTCACTTCGTTCTCCAACCAGCAGCGTCCACCGTCGTCGCCCATCACCTCGTGTCCCTCGTTCCTTGATACTCCACAACACCCACGCTGCCACCGACTGGCACTACTCCCGCATCGCATATACAATCCACGCGGCTCCGCTTTGCTTTTTTCTTCAAGATCTCGTGCGGCATCGCGCGCTTGGACCCCCAAGCCCGCTCGCTCTATGGATTTGGACAGCTCATTTCAACGCAGGACCCCCAACCGCACACGACGATCTTCCGACATCATCAATCGCTGATATGTCGTCATCGCGCCATCTTGGCGCCATCCGTCAACGCCGTCAACGCCAGTTTTTTTCGCAGACTGAGATAACGTCGAGTTGGGGGCTCAACAACAGCGACGCAGATAAAGTGGCCTTTGAAGAATCAATGGTCTGGGATGACTGCTTAATGAAGCAACCCGGGCCGTGAAGGATGTGTACGAGATCGAAGGCCGAGTGGACGTAAAGGAGAAGACATGGATTTGGTTTTGGTTAGATCAAGGTAAATTTTTTCTCATTCGTTGACAACGAATAGGGCGCGACATGTTGTCATTCGTTTTGGCGCCTCGTCCTCGAGCTTACATTGCATCCAGAGTCACATCGGGTCGTTGAGCAATCGAAGAGGGATAGTGGTGGGCAGCATAGTTACTAGAAAATGTGTTCTACGAGTAAACTGAAACTGTGGTGGGCTCCAGATGAAACGGTTGCACTAGGGGCAATCCCTAAATAGAATCAAAACACTGTGTTGCCATTTGCAGTCACTCCTTCAAGCGAGGGGCCGTGGAGCAGCGTGCTCCAGTCCGATGGAGAAAGTTGCAGAAAGAAGGTGAATAGGAACGTGGTGACCAAGCGAGTGGTCACCGAAGGAACAAATAGCTAGAAAGACCCGAGGAGATTGTGGTTGCAAGTTGTAGAAACTGCGTGAACGTACCGATAGAAAAAAATTCCGCAAGTGGAAGCCACGTTGACCAAATTGTCGTTGTAGTAGGCCTGAATTGCGGTCAGTCGTCGTTCTCAAGGGCGGAAGATGTGCGGGTATATTCTTGTCCCCACTGAGAGGGTATTGAAAGCACCTCGAATAAATTCATTGGCGCCCAAGTCCAAGTACAAGTTGGAGGGTTGCCATTGAGGACACACTGTAGTCGCGCTGTCTGGCTATGTTTGCCGATGCATATACATACCTACCCGCGACCATGGACGGGCGGTGGCGAGTAAAGGTCGCGGTGGTCGATACAAAGAGCGCGTGTGTCGACCATGTTCTGCTGCGCACGCAAATAAACGCCGGGCGAGCGAGAACCCTCTCTGAAACTCGGGGCAGGGTTCCGAAGCTGATTTCGCCAGCAACGAGCGAGACGCGAAATTGTGATGCCCACCGGGTACGAACTCGAACGAACTGACGCCTGTGCGAGGAAGGCGTTGACGTCCAGTAGGGCGATTGCTGCCTTTGGATGACATATGTACGAGCTGCTTCGTCCGAGAACCAGGCCACCTGGTCGGACCTCGGTAGCGGCCGTCGGGTAGGCAGGCGACGGTCCATTCGCAAGAGGAAGTCCGGCCTGTGGTGGAGCGGTGCGCAGTGCAGGACGAGCGCTGCCGACGTGGAAGAAGAAGTCACCCGGTAGCAAGTCGCAGTCGGTTCGGTGATGCAGTTTTTCGGAACGCCGGCGGGCTGGTATGTTTTTCGGCGCGTGCTGACCAGGCCTTGAATGCGAGCACGATAGTGTGTTACGGCGGGAGCTGGGGGCGAAGAGGCGAAGAGGCGTATGATTCTGGGAACGTCCTTGGCAATTCGGCCACTCGACGCGCTAGGGGCATATATAAATTGTCGGCGTCGAGGTGGCCACTGGGGACATCAGAGGACGGAGCGTAGAAAGCTGACGTTTGAATCCACTCCACGTTGGAATGTGAGTATATTCGCGAATAAATCCCAAAGAACTGTGGTAGGGAAGGGGCGACTCCTGCTCGGTGGATATCGCTCGGAGACCCTGTAGACCTCGTCCGCTAAAATTGCATTCCCCAGGAACAACCAGTGGGGTATCAAGAACCCAGCTTGACTCAAACCTCGACCGTCTGAATCGGACTCGAAATTTCGCAGCAGATTTTCCTTGGACCACAGCACTCTGAGATGATTGTCAGTTGTCAGACCGCTCCTCGATAGCCACCAAGCATTCTTCCGCCGGGGACGTTTTGTTGAATCTTGTACAATCCTTTTTGTCGTGCCGGTTCGGGACAAGCCGCAAACGACACCTGCCAGTGATGGATGGCTGTGCCCTTTTCAACCCAAACCGATCCTCTTGTTTCCGCCATGCTGCCACGCCAGTCCTGCTCGCCCGGTCTCCAATGGATCGATGGTCTATCTGCCCACTCAGGCTGAACATCCTAACCGCCAATTCTAGCACAAAACCTCAGCCAACCGCCCGGGTCCATCAGTTCTCGGCATGATCTTGAGGAGGATTGCATCGAATTCTGAGACAACAAACACAAGTATCTCACCCACACAACAACATGTCCAGTGAACCCAGCATTGAGTTCCGCATTCCCGACCTCCTGGATCTCGTCGCGGACTATGTCAAACCGCTCAACGCTCACTTTGACGAACTAGATACGGGGTTCCAAAAGTGGATCGAAGCTGCTTCCTTTCTGAGCGCGCCGCACAAAAAGGTGGGTCTATACCCGCTATATATGCACTCACTCCTCTTCTCTAATCGGAATGTTATTATCAAGGCATGGAAGCACGCAGAACTGCCTCTGCTGATTGCGCTGGGCCTTCCCGGAGGCGGACGTTGCGTCCTTGCAGGTCTGCCTCGAGTCCATGATGATGTTCCTCATCCTTGAACAATTGACGTAAATTTCTACTGGTGTTGAACCGACCGGAATATAATTTAATCCTGAGGGTAGTGACACCCCTGCCACGAGCGCCACTTCAAAGAAATGGGCCGCCGAGTTCATCGATGCACTCAAGCAGGCCGAGACACCACAAACGAAGAAAGAAGGCCCAGCCGCGATCCTCCAGCAGTAATTGAATTCTCAGTGACCCTTATTTTACTCTCACCCCCCTCCTTTATCAGCCTAGGCACCAAGGTGATAACAGCTATAGATCCACCCTACCGACCCGGTTACATCGCCAGCAATGTTCTCCTGGCCGAAGGTGTTGTGCAGGAAGCCCTCGATCGCGAGCTGCACGGCGACGATAATCCAAACTCATTGGAAACATATTTGAACACCCGCCGCAAGTCCATCGGCGCGCTGCCGTTTCACGACCTTGACCGTTGGATCTGGAAGCTCGACCTGCCCTATCACGTTTTGACCAACCCGCGTCTCGAACTCATGGTTCAGGCGTCCGTGGACATGGTTGCACTGGCAAACGTACGTGCCCGGTCTCGTCTTTTTTTAACCATCCATCAACGAGGTTCCAGGATATCTACTCCTACCGAAAGGAGTATCTCGAGGACGGCGCGAAACACAACTACGTGACCGTCGCCATGCACGACCCCGTCGCGTCGATCGACGCGGGGGACATCCAGGGCGCCATCGACTTCACGGTGGCGCAATTCGCCGCGGCACTCGCCCGATACAAGAGAATCGGGCAGCGCTTCCCTCCTTTGACGACGATTCGGAACCGGGTGTGGATGCGAAGGTCGCGCGGTATGCGGAGCTCATGATGGATTCGGTCGCGGGGAACATTGAGTGGAGTGTTGCCTGCAAGCGGTATTCGCTCTTCCCGGACGAGGCGGCGCGGAAGGCGGGGTTGGTTGTGATTAACGCGTAGGGTAGAGCATTTTGTGGTGCGTAGCCGGAATCTGAAGTCGTGTCTTCGAAATCAACACTCAGGAACTTTCAGTACATTGTTCTTGCGCACGTTTAGGACGCTCGGCGGTCTTGAGAGACGTTGCATCTATTTTCGCGTCAATCTCATCTGTCCAACTCTAAACGAACCGTTGTGAGTGAATCAGGGTGAATCATCATCTTGACCCACTGCGCGCGCCACCCTATCTCGCTCAGTTGGACCTTGCTTTTGTATCGCGACGCGCTGAAACGTCAAATGCTTGACGATTTCTGGCCTGACGGATTTTCATTGTACAGATACGCATTGATCCCTCGAAGATCCCGCTTCCCGCACCATCATTTCGCGTAGATCTGCTGCACAACCAAGATCTCATCAAAGCCACACTCCGCCGCGGCTCACCAAATGTTGAAATATATAACCATGCCCATCGTTTCATTCTCCATCCTCCCTTCTTCTCCTTCTACCCTTCTACCCTTCTACCTCCATGACTTCTCCTGCGGCCGTTTCTGCCGCCGCCCAGTTAGCTGCGCTGACTAGTGCTTTCAAAGAACTGTTTGCGACGACCTTTATTGGCTTCACTGTGGCGACGACGCTCTACGGAATCTCCGTCTTGCAAGTATATCTGTATTTTCGGCGGTACACGAGAGATATATGGCCTTTGAAAACGATGGTTGGTGAATTTCCGCGTCGCGTCGCGCGTCCCTGGCATTGAAGTTTCGTGCACCAGGTCACCACATTGTGGTGTGTACTTATCCCCATAAATTGCTCGAGTCTTCGTCGCTGAATCGTCGAAGGACCTTGGATACTCTTACAACAATTTTTGTTGCTCACAGCCTTTTTCTCTTCGTTTTCGGGTTCCTCAACAAGAAAATTGACGTCAATATTCCTTGGTACGGATGGTCCGTTGTTACTCACATTACTAGTTGACCTGGTCGACTTTGTAGGAGTTTCACTGCAAGCCGTCCATCGACCTTCAAGCGACCGCTCCTAATTTTGTTCTTTATCCAGGCGGAGAAGTTGCTCGTCACCCTCATCACCTTCATCGCTCAATGGTCCGTTGACTCAATACACCATTATGTATCTCATCCCCATTTCGCAGCTTTTACGCGCACACGATCTGGAAATGTGAGTTGGCAGCATCGCCGGACCTGTTTGTAATTGACATCTCCACAGTCAGCCGGCACATTTTCACGACCGCTTTCATTGTCAGTTTATGAGTTCCCTTTGACCCATTCCCGACTAACGTGTGCCAATAGTCGATCTTGGCCGTTGTTGCATTCGGGTTGGGTATCTGTGAGGTTTTCTCGCCATCTGCTAATCATGGACGCTCATTCGTCGTCGCGATGCAGACACAACTGTCCATTTGTACGTCTTGCTTTGTACATATCGTGTAACCTCAACTCAGTTTGCTCAGATTTCAAAACGCGGCCCTCACTTCCATCTCAACCCGGGGATTCTTGGTTCGTTTCCTCTACCCCGGTCTTATTTCAGACTTTGTGACCACGATTAGATTGTCAGCGGTCTCGTTCAAGGCCTTGCAGCGCTGAACGACATAGTTATCACCGGATCGATGTCTTACTTCCTTCACACTCGACGCAGTGGTTTACCGGCGTGCGTCCCGTAAAACTCTTGTGTGCACACCTCAATGTGTTTTAGATCCGAGAAGCTCATCGACACCCTGGTTCTTTACGGTGTGAGCAGAGGACTCCTGACCGCGTAATTACTACGAACTTCGTTCTCGCTCGAACTATACTAAGCTGTACGGTTTTAGCATCGCTCAAATCATGTTTTTGGTCCTGGTAGGTAATCCGAGCTTGTATTCAAGGCTCAACTGACGAACGAGCAGAACGTAGCCCTTCCTCGTCATCAATATTGGCTACCCTTTCATATGGTGGTAAGAGCAGTTGTAGAACAAGACATTGCAGCTATTCATCAACTCTTTTCTTCTGGTCATCTAGGTTGGAAAACGTAGGTTCAAAATGGTCCCTCTTTACCAAAACTCACTATCCTTTCGAGTCTATGTGAATTCTGTGCTTGCGACGTGAGTGTCGGGCTTTGCCAGAATATTTGTGCTGAACCAGTTCATAGTCTTAATGTGCGCAAAAGCCTCTCGCAGACCGAGATCCAGTTCGGTCCGGAACTATCAGCGGGAAGTGAAGCCGAAGCAGAACAGGTACTTCTTTCGCTCTCTGTGTTGTATATTTTCCTGAATCCAGTCAGATGCGCACAAAACCTATCACGTTTGTAGTTGCCAGAGGGGTTACTTCAACCATCGGGACCTCCAGTCGGCGTAGTGGCCTCCCGGACGCCGAGCAAGGCTGAAGACAGAGCCACAAATTTTGGATTGCGGGTTGGGACCGCCACTTGAACACTGATGCGCCATCAATGATGGCGCGTCAGCAGAGTAAATCCAGAACCGTTGTGTTCACAGACTACAGTAGATATCGGTTGTGTTCACAGACTACAGATAGGAACGCTACTTAAACACTCCTAGAAAGAACCACCTATCAAAATGTATCAGGAACTCTCCCATTCCGAAAGAACAATGACTTGCCAGTCACTGGAGCATTCTTGACCGTTGACCCGGTACCGCCTGTAACAGTAAGCCCGGACCAGTTCTTGAATTCAAGTCAGTAAAAGGGGTGGGAATCAGGAAACTGAGCCCTACCCAGGCTCCGGTGCAGCTACTGGTCGAGCCACAGTTAACCTCGACGCGATGCGCCGTACTCGTAACAGATATGGTGTTCGTTCCAGTGAAAGTAACACCGCTGATGATGACGCCCGTGCCAGGGGTCCCAAGGGTGGCTGGGTAGGACTATCCATCCAGTCAGATCTCTCGACATGACACGTTGAAACCAATGCAGAAAGTACCTGGTCGATGAGTACGCCGAAACCAGTTATCCCGGTGAGTTTGTTGCCAGAGTAGACAATGTTCGAGACAGTTGACCCCGTCGCGGTGGCATCCGTCTTGATGCGCAGACCATTGACATTGTTAGTGACTGCCAATTATCTTCAAAAATCTGGTGGAAAAATCGTAGAGTATGAACTGACCGACGTTGTTTGAGATTGTTACGTCAGAAACGACGGTCGTGGAATCGATTGAGCCCTAGCGTCCGAACGCTCGATTTGGTTACGGACATTGGGCGAGAGCCACTCACGACGGAAATTCCATGGCCACCAGTGCAGGTATTCCCGGTGAAGGTAATATTCGTCCCGCGATTAATGGCGAGGCAGTCGTCTGATGATGGTTAGCTTGGTCGCGACGAGCATTGAGGGGGCCCGAAAATTACCTTGATTCGTCACGACCGAGTTTTGGATCCGAACGTTATGTGCGGAACTGACCTCAGACTCGTTAAACGATGAGGGCGTCCAGAATGAAATATAGCTCACACGTCGAAACCCTGTATTAGCTGGTCAATTAGAGCGGTTATATGATTAAATCAATAGGACTGACATCGGTGTTGTGCCCAGCGGGCAGGCCTCCAGATCGACTATTGGGAGCATTCCCAGCGGCTGGAACCGTTTTCAATATATCATGGGTATAGGTGCGAGTGCGAAGGCAAACCGTTGTTTACGGTAACTCCACTGACAGTGAGCACCGATCCCCCAACGGAGATGGCTCGTGCAGGACTGTTAACCAGCTACTCAAATTAGTTCCAGCATACTCGCTCTGGCAGAAACCAGCCTGACCTGCACATTCTCAAAGGTGCCGCCCATATTGATTCTGAGCATGGGAGCAGGTTTTACCACGCCCCCGTTCCCGCCTTTGGGTTGCAAGATATCAGAATGACGAAGCTGTAGCGAGGCTACAATGGACCCGTACCGAGTCCGTCCCCTGGAAAGAAAGGTGTCAGTCCTCCATTCTACGAAGGGAAATATTCGTACAATATTGGTCCCCATTTCCAACGAGGTTGTGGCTGGAATGAGATGGATGTTAGGCGGCGGTTGGACCGAAAAAATGAAACCGGGTACTTGTTGCCGTTGAATGTAATCGAATTTCCTGAACATGACCGTTTGAGTGTATTCAATGCGCCGAGGAGTAGATATGCGAACCTGTGATCGTCATCAGAGGACCGGCCCAGTTCTACATACCCTTCTCGTCAGTTGATGCCCTGACTTGCGCTCTTAAAGAATTACCGCGACTGCGAATGTAATCTGTCCGGTTAGGGAGACGACAGCGCCGTCGGGAGGTGCCAGTGCAAAGGTCTGGCCCGCCGGCACCGTGAAACCTCCAATCTAGATGTCCGTTCATAAAGTGGCTGTAATGTGCAAAGCAGACTAAACGTTAATGGTGGTGCACAACTGCGCCGCAGCTACATCAGCGAGGGACTGAATAGTCCCTGTGCAACGTTTCCCGATTTTGATGGGTCCATTGAGAGTGAAGTTGGTCGGCGAGGCGAGAGCAGTAGGCAACGCAGGCAAAGGAAACAGCCGAGAGGGAGAGAGAATCATTTTGCAAGTCGAGTGAACCTTTGAGAGGTTGAACACACAGCTCTTTTATCCGAAAACGCGCAGGGGATCGTGTGTTCACGTCCGGGCCTTCATCGACTACATGGAGCTTGGCCAAAGTCACCAGGCAGTCGGTTGGGCGAACGCCCTTGGCCGCGGAGAAATATGGGTGGGAGTTCAGCGATTGCATTAGGAGCGCATGGTTGAGTTGTGGGCGGACCGTACATGTTCGAGCCGGACCGTCGATGCCAAAATCTCGGAGGCATCGCTTCTGAGAGCAAAAGAACTGATCCCGCATAGTTGCCAAGAGTATTTTCTCGAGAGTCGAAGAAGAGTGTGGTGTTGGAAGGCATGTGGGATTATTGTCCGCTCCGGTGGAAATACAATGAAATACATTTGATACAAGTGGAAATGAGACTGCTCTACAGATTGTCACGGCGCCAACTGGATGGCAATTAAAAAGAGTGTTCTTAAGCAAACATACGAGTTACACACCTTCGATTGAACTTTTGATTAACTTGCACCATTTTTACACCTTTTTTTTCTTGTCAGCGACATGCGTAGTCATTCAAAGCGACGCACCTTGGTCTGGTTGTATAGAGTTCCAGGGTTCTGAATTCCTCTTGGACCATTGAACTAGGGAGAGCGGGATAGGCGAGGCGCGCGGCAAGGCAAGGGATCCACGTACTGCTGGGACCCATTGCCGAACGGTAGGTGAAGTAGGAGGCGAAGGAGACCATCCCAGTTACCAGGCAGACACTGAAGGCGCTTAAGCACCCCGCCACCACGAGCGAGGGAACGATGATACTGACATTGGAATCGCCTGGAGTATCGGTTAGACTTGGACGTGGCAGGTAAAATATGTCTCGCAACATACCTCGGGCACGTACCAGTGCTTAATTGCGGATTTGAGTGTGAAAGGCATGAATGTGAGTGTGTATGAGATGGGTCGTACCAGGCGAGCGCGTTCACATTTATAGCGGGCCTGTAGCGGGCACCGCCATGATACGGGACGGGTCGGCTGACAGGCGAGGAACTGGGTCTCCTCCTAGTGCGTTCTGGCCCTGCATTTCCGCGTTCAAGACCATATCCTTGTTTATATCAGACACCAAATTCTAGACTGGTATGTTTTGTTGATACGGTCGCGCCACGGTCTAGAGCGGGCAGGAGCGACCGTGAGCTGATGAGGGTTTGTCCGTCGAATGAGCAATTTTTCCTCCTTGAAGTCCATTCTCTATGCACCAGGCATCTAGGCTTTCGATAGCGACGCAGAATGAACTCGCAGAACTTGCTTGCTACTTGGTTGATCATCGATATCGGCTCGACCCCCGCAATCCAGTGCCAGATCTTTGCGGGGTACCCCAGCAATGCACGCGGGTACATAGCAGCCGGTTGAAGCAGAGAGGGCGCCGAGATGGGAGTGGATGGTAGGTTGATGAGGGTTGAGAACGAAAAGCGCGAAACACTGTGATTTTCGTTTGCGGGTTTAGTGACGTTGATCGATCCTCTACACTTGCCTCCACTTACCACAATATGCCTGCGATATCCGCTCTCTTTGCAAAGGGCCCCGAGGCTCAGGCCGTCTTGGATGGCATCCACAGCCAGTTCCAGCTCCCCACAGAAAGCCTTGCAGAGTTGACGACTCAATTCCTTGAAGAATTCAAGCTCGGACTGGGCGACTATGGCCACCCCATGGCTATGATGTGCGTCGCCTACAAGGATCGCGATCCATTATGAATCTTTCACAGTCCTACATTCGTTACCGGCGTCCCGAATGGTACTGAGACTGGGTAAGCTCATATACGAACATCCGATTCTCAACTTTACTCATCGTACACCATCGTACCAGGACGTTTCTTGCTTTGGACCTCGGAGGAACCAATATGTGAGGGAACTCCGCCGCTGACGCACTCGATATGTTTTGTTCATCCGAGCTTCAGGCGCGTCTGCGAGGTCGTTCTTAAGGGCGACACAACCTTCACTCTGCGTCAGCAAAAGTACAAGGTCTCCACCGCACTCAAGACCGGGGAAGCGACCGTGTTATTCGGCGCGTTCATTTACCGGCTATACGCGATGATTTATTCATTAGTCCACAGACTATCTCGCTGATTCGGTGGATGCTTTCCTCACGTCTCACCCACCCAGCGATACTCCTCATGGAAATCCGTTGGAACCGACCCCAGATGTCGTACATCTGGGTTTAACCTTCTCCTTCCCGTTGAACAGACCGCGCTCGACTCGGGAAAGATTCTAACATGGACCAAGGGCTTCTCAGCCAAGCACGCTATTGGGAACGACGTGGTCAAATTGCTGCAGGACGCTTTCGACAGGAAACATATGCATGTCAAATGCGTAGCCCTCGTTAACGATGTACGCCTCCTCTGTGCTTCATTCATGCCGTCGAACTGACAGACATCCAGACTGTTGGCGCGCTGCTTTCCCGGTCCTACACAGCAGGTGGATGCGTGCTCGGTGCCATCTTTGGTACCGGCACCAACGGTGCATACGTAGAGGATGTCTGTGCGGACCTTTTTCTCTTGGCGGAGTATTCATAGGCTAACCCGACTCAGCCAATATCAGGAAGTTGGCCAACGACCCCGCCGGATCCCGCGGCGGATTAATGGTCGTTAACACCGAGTGGGGTGCATTCAATAACACGGTGGGTGCAGTGTCTCCTCGGTTGACTGTTCTTAACATCAACACAGCGGTCGCATCTGCCCTCAACACCTTTCGACAACGGTTTGGATCGGCTGAGCATCAACCCCGGCTTCCAGGCCTTTGAAAAAATGATCTCCGGAATGTACCTGGGCGAAATTACCCGCAACATCCTCCTTTCACTGGTGGATGCTGCCCCGAAGTCTCTCCTCTTCGGCGGCAAGACTACCCTGGCGCTGAATGCTCAGTGGGGGTTCGATACGAGCGTCATGAGCGGTGTCGAGGAGGCTTGGGAAGGAAAGGACTCGAAAAATGGCACCGGGGATAACAACGTGCCCCAACTGGCTGAACTCGACGCACCCGACAAATTGGATGCAGCACTCAGAGCAAGGCTCGAACGCATACGCGCTGTCCTTACGAAGGAGCTCTCTTTCGCAGAGGCCGACGTGTCGCTGAGAGACGCTGCCGTGAGTCCTTTGTTTTCCGAGCCTGCTGTCATCTCACTGCGCGTTCAGATTGTCAGATGGGCCAGCTCGTTGGTCGCACGACGTGCGGCCCTTCTCAGTGGAGTAGCGGTTGCAACCGTACTGGTTCAGACCGGGCGTGCTGTGTTGGCCGGCCAGGAGGGGAAGCCAACCAAGAATGAACCCAAAATCGGTGTTGGTGTGGACGGAAGGTTTGACACTTTCTCGTCTTTTCCGATTCCTTCATACTCAATTCGGGACGGTAGTTTGATCGAATTCTACCCACACTTTGAAGAGACTTTGCGAGAGTCGCTTCGTATTCTGGTAGGCGAAGAGGTTGAGAAGCGAGTGGACATTGGCATGGCCAAGGACGGAAGCGGAGTGGGCGGTAAGCTGTTCAGATCGTATTCTAACACATTTCTGACGAGCTTCTCCAGCGGCACTCTGTGCGCTTCAGGCTATCAAGCAACTGTAACCTATCCATATACTAACAACGAGAGAATGTAATACATATCAAGTCTTATTGGTGTACCATGTCGCATAGACTGTAGAAATTCGTTAAAACTGTGGGTTATATTTTTGGCTTATGGATTGCTATAAGATTTCGATGAATTTAAAATCGTGTCGTATCTCTCGCTGACCAGCCTCCAATTCAGCACGGTCCAGAACTCGCGCAGCCACGCCTCCTTGCCCCAAACACCGTATCCCGCGGTTAGCCACGCATGCTCTTGAACAGAGATGCAGAATAACGGGTAGAGCACCTCGCCGAAATTCAGTGCAGCGGATGTCGTGGCAACTTGAGTCGGGATGTTGTGAATGTTAGTCGGTGTGGCATCATTCCAATCCATAGACTGGCGCGCGCTGGTGTGCATGAAGCGCGACTGCAGCGGCGTATTGCTACCTGTGTTGCTGCCTGCGTTGCTGCTGCCCGTATTCGTACGTCGGTGGCAGCGGCGGCGGCGGCTCGGTAGACAGAATATTGTCCAGTTTCTTTAGATCCAGCGGCAAGGGAACGTTCCCTCGCCCGTCCATCCCCCAGTCCTGGAGATACTTCCCGACGTACTTGAGGTCACGGTCCCATGCGAGCGGGCTCGGCATCATGTCGGGCCAGTAGAGGGTCGAGTTCGGTGTCATCTCCGCCATGTAGGATCGGGAGCGGACAAGGAGCGTCCCGGGACCGAGGGTGGGCAGAATGGTAGTGGATCCAGGATTTGTCCATGACGAACCAGATCCAGCCTGAGGTAAACATGCCCAAGGCGGCGGCGGAGAAATGTGGATTTCAGTTGCTCGAGGCCGCCATGGTCGACGACGATTCGTCGGTCTAGAGAGTCTGATATGGCGCTCTCATGCGAGTCTACGGAGTTGGGTGTCTGGGGCATAATCGTGAGCAAAGGATAAGAAATGAGCGGCGCGTGCGTACGAGCTGGCCCAAGAAAAAGCTATTATTGAGCGCCAGGCTCGCGTAATTGAACGCGAGGGTTTTCTCTCGAAACGGCGCGGTCTTGATGATGACCTGCGTCACAGAGCTATCCTCCTCGTCGGTCTCTGAAGTCGGCAGCAGGTTAAAAATAATGATGGCGCTGCAAAAAGCAAGTATGAACCTCGGACTTCGTCGGTCAGGCGCGCCAGAAGACCCAGTTGGTATTCCATGGCCACCTGATTCAAGAGCGGCAGGTGGAAGAAATTCACCCAGTACCATCCTCAATGTTGTATGGAAGCGGTAGCGGGAGGTGGTCAAACTGGCCGACGACACCCCTGGTCCCGCGCGGGATTAGCGGCCTCTTGGCTCGTATTATCGAATGTCGACAGCGCCATAGAAAGCTCATTCCGGGGGAGGACCAAAAGCCAGGCGCGCGTCGGGATCCAGAAACTTTTATGTTGTGTCCTGTTGGGCAACAGCGACCGCTTGCCAGCAGTTCCACGTCAATCCTTAATTATGCCTCCGAAACCGACCCCCGTCCGCAGCAGCGCCCTCCTCTGCTGTGCAGACTCTCTGGAAGGCGTACAATGAGCACACCTCCGACCGCCTCAAATTTATCGACTCCTTCCTCGTCTTCCTCATGCTCTCAGGCATCGTTCAGTTCGCATACTGCGTTCTCATTACCACCTTCCCTTACAATGCCTTCCTCTCGGGGTACGCGTCTCCTGCGGTGCCTTCCGCTCCTCCCCTCACCCTCGTTAGATTCGGGAGCACAGTGGGCCAATTCGTCTTGACCGCGTCCCTTCGATCCCAGGTCAACCCCGAGAACAAAAATGAATTCAAAGAGGTGTCTCCAGAAAGGTGCGTGTCGCGACACGGCTATGATATCCCGACTCTAAAGTATCGCGTTCCAGAGCGTTCGCCGACTTTGCGATAGGCTCTATCGTACTGCACTTCTTCGTCTTCAACTTCCTGGGATAAATCATGTATAAATGCGGACAGTACAGCGTGCAAAATATTAAGAGATGGTCGCAAATTCAGTGCCGTTCGAATGAAGATGATCTCTGGAGAGACGTGAGCTTGGACCCTTTATTGAAAGGCAGGAATTCCACGCACCCCGCATATGACTACGGCGAAATCGTATGCATATTCGCCTTTCGTACGGAATGAGCGGCGGAATGAAAGCAACGCCTCGAAACCCACCGAATTCGAGGTAAGACCGTAGTAATTCTGCAAATTCATGAGCGCAGTCGGATGGAGTGCTCGCACGCACTCACGTCGAATGTCTTTGTTCGGCACTTGTGCGAGCTTGGGTCTGGGACGCACGTTTGCTACAAAAGCTAGTGAATGGCACGGAGAACGCACGTTAAGCCGGTGTTGCGCTTCATCCCGGCGAGAAATACAGATATGAGGACGGCATCGATGCCGATGTGGACTGCGGTGGTCAGCTAACGATGCAGCAAGGAGACGGGTTGAAGGCGAACCGAGTTTGCCGAGCATGGGTAGCGTGAAGGAACTGGAAGTGGAATGAGACTGAGAGTGCGCAAGTGGCTGCCGAGGCTTTCAAACTCCGAAATTAGAGCGTGATCACGGTTACAGACTCGCGGTCGACACACAAGAGCTTGGAGAAACCTGGGACTTACATGTGCGACGCGTATATAGACTGGGTCGAGAAAATGGAGCTGGAATTGTTGAGTGGTGGTCGAGTGGTGGACAAGGCCTTTGCGCGGCAATCACCGAAAGGCAATCACCGAGAGGCTCAAACAGGCAACTGCCTTTGCAACTTGCTTGAGACCACGACTGGCTTTGCCTCCCATTGTCCTCCAAAGCCACAATGTCAAGCCCTCCATCGCCCCCAAATGGAATACGAACCAACCCGTTCTCTGCTTCCTTTGAACGCTTCAAACGCGACGAAATGGCAGACTGGGCTGGCGCGTTTACTCTCCTTGGTATGTTCTACCGACCAGTGGCTAGATGCTCAGCCGCTAACCCTTCCCTTCATAAACCAGACACAGTAGAGACGTACTTCGATTCTCACGTAGACCTCCTCCAGCGGAAACTCCAGAAGCACAGCGACCGATTAAAGATGAAAGCTGAGGAGACCTTCAAGATTCGTGATTTATCGGGGGACTTGCTGGCCGAGAACTTTGAGCGAGAGTTCAAGGGCTTCAAGCTCAAGGTGCGCGCGTTTGTTCCCCCTCCTCCGTCGTTCTGAAACTCGGTGGCAGATACAAAGTCGAATGACGTCGCTAGCCAGCTCGTGGCAGTCTGCCAAGGTTGTCCGGACGCGAGAGAAATTCAGGTGGGCGGAACCCTTTTTGTTGCGGACGAATAGGCTAACACCAGTCTAGTTTCTTCTTCGGCGTCATGTCTATGCTCTTTTCCGCCCTCATTTTTGGTCTCGCACCCCAGTTCGTGTATTTCACCATGCCACCCGCGCCCCTAAACCTCGTACAGATGGGTTCATATATCCTACACCGTACAAGGCTTATACCTTCTGCCCCTCCGCGCCTACACCTACAAGAAACGCGCCTGGCATTACTTTTTATTCGATCTCTGTTATTACGTGACGATCTTGAACTTCGTCTACATCTGGTTCCTGCCGTCCAGCCCCGCCCTCTTCGTCGCGTGCTACTGTCTCTCTCATGGCTCCCTCGCCAGTGCAGTAATCACATGGCGGAACAGCCTGGTATTCCATGACCAGGACAAGGTCACCTCGCTATTCATACATATTTACGGGCCGTTTACCTTCACTGTAATCCGGTATGTTGCCTCAATCTCGTGCGAGCTCTTAGCTTATCTGCTGCCACCTCTAGGCACTTCTATCCATCGGCAGAAGTTAGATTTCCTGCGCTGCTTGAACTTCAGCACCTTGAGCCGCTAAGGGCGCTACTTCTAAGTGGCGGAATCTGTATGTTATCTCACACCTCCTCTGTCCGTGTCTAATTCTATTCTAGACTTGATTTGGCAGCTGCTCTACTGGAAAGTAAGCTGTGATAACCATCTGCAGTGTACCAGGCTAATCCAGACCCAGTTTGTCCTCGTTGATCGTCGCGCAAAAATCCAGTCTGGCCAGCGAACCACCTCGTTCTCCTTTTTGCTGAATGACAAGAGAGGCGTAATCGGGCGCTCCCTTTCCTCAGTACCTGCTGCCTATCGCGAAGCAGCATTTATGTTTGGCCAGCTATGTGCGTTGAGCAACTCTGTCACCCATGCAAATCTCATCCTTCCTCCAGTGTATGCCATCTTAACAGAAGTACCCGCGGTGTATATCCTTTACGACAGCCCCCGCTGGAGTGGGGTGTTCCTCATTCTGATCCTTGCTGTCAGCGTGTGGAACGGCGGTGGCTTCTACATTGAGGTCTTTGGTCGCAAGTGCGTATCGTCTTCCTATTTCACATCTGCTATGCTCATTGATCCGATAGGTTCGAGCGTGAGCTGGAAGCTTTGCGGAAGGAGCTGGCAGACACTATCGCTCGGACATCATCCGGTCGCTCGAGCCCCGTCAGTACACCCGGACTCAGTCTAGGTCCGAGTGAGGACGACCTCTCGTCATCCGAGAGCTCACCGCCCATCCTAATGAACTCGAAACTCCTCCCTGAGGACCCACCCGCGTTCAACCTCCAGGATGTACCCCAATCCAAAAAAGACCAATAGAATCTTCACGACCTCTTCACGACCACAATGTAGCCATGCCACCCACGACGCCCATATTTAGGCTTAATATCTTGTTTCTCTGCTTTACCGCTGCCAGTGTTATTTACTTGCAAAGACTTATTCTTTGCAACGCACTCTATTCACGGGGGTTTAATGTCTGTATTTTTTGCGAATGATAACGATGTAACGACTTGGAGTGTGTCTGCGTCAAGGAGGTCGGCAGTCCGCTTCGAAACCAGTCACCGATCCGCGAATCCAGCCAGAAAATATGCCACTTTCACCGATGAGGCTTTGCTTCGCGGCTTGAAATGCCAACATTGACTCTTTGACATCTCGGTATGTCGACGTTGCACTGGAGAGGATGAGTAGTGAGAGACGGATGCAGCCGACATATTCACGGTTCGGGTGGAAGGCCACAGGCGCGGAGTGTTTCCTGATACAAGCGTAGCATCGATTTTCTGCACGCCTGCGGCCTGCGTGATAGGGTTCAGAATTAGGCGCTCATATCGCAAGACGATGGCTCACATAGACTGTTCGCGCTGTCGGTGTTTCGGCGCAACGCCGCGTTTGAAGCCATTGATGAGAACTTCAGCAGGCTTGTCGGAGTCCGCTATCCACCAGAGTGCTGGAATAGAGATCAGGGCGATGAGTGGGCCAGTACTCATTCTACGGACAGTCATTGCATGAGCCAGAGACTTGGGGTATCGAAGAACGAGAGTGCATGAAAGCTAAATCGGTGAACTGGATCGTAGGACGGTGTAGCGCGTATTTGCCGCAATCTAGCGCGGTCTGATGATCTTGATTCTCAAGAATGTGCGAGGAAAGACCTACCTCGGACACCACGCAGCCGTCCCCACGTCGCGCGCTCGCAGTCCTCCTTGACCAAGGGTTGCAACTCCAAAGGGACCTCACCGATAATAATAGTGTCAATATACACCGGGCGCAGGAACCGGGACCCCAACGCGCCCTGGATGCCGAGGAAGCTCCAGGCGGCGATTTTGTCGCTGCACGACATTGACGCGGTGGACGGCGCATCGGCGCGGCCCGGTTTAGTGCGCAGCACGCCCCAGAGGGCATAGTTGTCGCGTCCTCGAGAAGCCAGCGTCAGGTCTGTCGGAGGGCGCACTGTGGAGTCTTTCAGGGAAGCCATTTCCTCGTCCTGCCCAGAGGAGAGGAATCGCATGGATGCGTCGCCGCCTTCGTACCGACGCGACTTTTGAGAGCATGCACAATTGGCGGAGGCAGAGTCTTACAAGGAACAGTCGAGATGTAGAGCGCCAGTACAGCATCGTCATTGAGCGCGTATCTCCCGTCATCGCAGATATGAATCCAGTTGGATTGGAGCGTCGCGGATTGGCAGCGCCCGATTTCCTCGAGGAGCCAACGTAGAATTCCCCGACGTGCGAGTACCTCCGCGTGGCTGTCGTGCAAGGACTCCCCGTCCGTGGGCAGCCTGCTGGCTGGGAGGCATTTCGTTCCAGTACCAAGCGATATGATTTTATACAACCCAGTCGAGCGTGTTAGGAAGAACGATGCGAGAATGGTGTACTGCCCCGCAGGAGGGCGGAGAGGAAGGCCAGCGTACAAGTCCAATATTCGTTCAACGAGGTCAGATGGAAGCATTCAACGGTGAGGACCGAGGATAATATTATGCGCCGCCAGTTGGCCGCCGGCAAGCCGTAACAAATTGATGCGGCTCAAACCAGCTGTCAGACTCAACTTGAACCCTCATCTCCCCAGTTCTACTCTGTTCACCCCGGCGTCTATGTCAGTGGGCAGTGAAGATGCCCCCTTCTTGGCCGACTTGCTGTTTTGTTCCATTCAGTTCCTCTGTCAATCGTCTCTGATTCATCTGGTTCACGGTATCTGTATGTTTAAAAAAAAGTTGTTCTCAGCGCCGCAATCACCCTTCCTGGCTTAATTTACCACCTTCTTCGTGGATTGCGTGGCGGAACAGTCAATAAAGGCTGCTACCGATGATCAGGACCGCCGCCATACCGAATCGCGGTCAAAACCGTTTTTTATGCACTCCAAAGTGAGGACCACAAAATGCAGCCACTCCCTGCTCGAGGCTCCGATGCCGGTGCTATCTTGTTGAACGCAGCATAGTTCCTTTCGATGGTGGTAAAAACTGTCCTTTTGAACTGAGTGGCACGTTTAACCCCTTGCCGCCACTATACTTGGGATCGAGGCAGTTTCAGAAGACTCGACTGGATCGGAGGCCCCATCTTTATGTCGAGCCTTTCTCTGGGTTCCAGGTACACTTGCCTGATAACCCTTCCGAAGCTTTCCCGGATCGGCGCAGCTGTGCCGAGCTCTTTCTGACAGCGTGAACGGCCAAGTAGAAGAAGAGTGCCGCAGTGGAACTCGTCTCCAACCACGATGGCTGGCTTCCCCTTGAACCTGACCTTGGGTCCCCTCGTTATCGGCGCCTACTTCACCGTGTTTTTCTTTGGGCCTTATCTGTATGCAAACCGTAAACTACCTGAAGGCACAGTGACTCGGTTCCTTATTGCGACCTCTGCATTAACTACTACCTCCTCCTCAAGAAATTTCCCAACGATATCCTCCTGATCAAATGCACTGTGAGTACTATTTACGTCCTGCTTTCATATCTTGACGAAACCGCAGGTGATTTGCCTATGGTATGGACAGATTGGAGCTCACTGGTTCAGAATTTCAAGCGTTTTCAGGGTGTTACAACTGGGGTATACTGTCTGCGTTTGTGAGGGAGCGTACGCACTGGCCGTGACCGACTTTGGTCAAATTTTCGCCCTGCTCTACACTCCTTGGGGTCTCAATATCGCAGTGGTAATTGGGTGAAATAATTCGTACTGGATCTGGTTCTTCATCGCAATCTCATACTTCTGCAGGTCCTTCATTGACCATGGAGTCCAGGTTGGTGTCCTTGTATCTTGCTTTGAGAAAAAACTAACCGAAACAGACTTTCTTCGTTGCCAGGATCTACAAGGTCACCGGAATGTTATACCTGTCAATCTTGCTGTGGCTCTGCGTCGCCTTTCTCCAAGGGGTCTCCCTGAAATTGGCCGCCGAGGCAATCCGCTCGGATTCCATTCCACTCGTGGGGGAAAAGTGGAACTGGCTTCTTACGCTACTCTTTTTTCGGAGATGCCACTCTGGATGTAGTCAACGCTTGTGTCCTCTGCTTTTACCTGAAGGTCCAAAGTCGTTCAGCATTCAAAAGGTTCTTTCTGGCCCGTATATCACGTCATCTTTACTTAATCGTCTGCCAGCACTGTCGTCCTGGTCGACCGTTTGGTTGTTTATACCCTTCGTGAGTCAATCTAATTGCTCTTTCTCGCCGCGGTCATTGACGGTCCAAATTAGAAACGGGGCTAACAACAAGGTAATTCACGCTTGAAACACATTAACGCGGTCTGATCCATTTGACCAGTGTGGTCGCCTTGGCCGCAGCAATTTCAGTACGTCTTAGGATCGCTGTTAGTTTCAATTTTCTCAACTCTCTTTTCGTAGTTCCGAGTGGCGCCGCGAGATTGTGAATATTGACGAACGCCTGGATAGAAATATTACTGACTTTACTTCCTCAGATATCTGGACCATGTTCTTCATGGCTATGCCCGGCTCTTTCATGAGCGCATTATTGGCCAACGTCAATCATCGAAATACGCTCTCCCAAGGAAGCTCCCAAGGAACAAGTAGCGCCAACAGTCATGGCCTCAATAGTAACCAAGGGGTTATCGTCTCGCGCAGTATTGTCGTTTGTGCCATCTTTCCTTCCTCTTGACCTTGAGCCAATTTGGCGATTGTAGTTCTCAAGGGATGTTGAAGTAGATCCCGTTGCGGCTTCGAAACCTCAGGCAGGAGCGGGAAATTCGGTTCGCCGTCCTCTTGTCTGCTGATCCTACCAGAGCTCATGGCGCATTAGATCGAACTCAACAAAATTACGGGCATATACGGAACCAGTACTGTTTAGGTCAATGTTGAATGATGTCACCGTGGATATTGAAATCGCACCCGACCAACTTAAGCACCACAACGCGTAATGATTTTGGTGGAGCTCTCCCCGACTGTACTTAAGGACGTTCATTTGCACATACATCATTATCATCTTCCCAACTCACCCACCCAATATCCAACCCTCCCTCAAATCATAACCAGAATGCGTTTCTTCGGTACTAGCAGCGGTCCACGTCGCCACCATCGCGGATTTTACCGCAGAGACCCTGACCGTGTTGCCGGTGGCTACAGTGCGTAATCTTCAGACGTGCATGTATTGTACGGCGTTCTTAAGAAGCTCCAGAGGCCGCGCTTTCCAACCCCAAGACGACTCGTGCCGGCCGTAAACATGCCAAGGCTGAACTCCATGCAATGGTGTGTTGCATTTCCTCTCTGTCCATTCAGATATTCATCTCTTCTTAGGGGAGGAGTGCCCATGTACCGTTCATGACTAAACTTAAACGAGCTCTGGGATTGCACAAGACCCCTCGTCGTCAACGTGAAGAGGCACGTCGAGAGCGGGAATACGGAACTGGACGCCGGCGCGCAAGGGCGTATTGAACTTGAACGGATGCCTGAAATATCAGCTGTATTAATATTTGCCTGTATACCATGTACCACTGTACCAACGTTCTTTCACCCGATTTTCCGAAAGCCGTTCGGACTTATTCGGACAATGATCTAGAGTCAAAGCAGAGGCAAACACAGTGATCGCTCTTTACTTTCTCCATTTACGATGGAAGTGGACCTCGCATATCGAATCGATGCTATCCAGGAACTCATAGGACACCAAGATCGTGCATGGCATGCAGCTTGGAATCCTACAAAACCCCTTCTCTCCTCCTGCTCCGCCGACAAAACTGTGCGAATGTATAGCTACAGCAATCGATCGGATTCTTCCCTGCTTTCCTTTTCGCATGTCGCAACCATTCCTACAGGACACACAAAAACAGTGAGGTCCGTTGCTTGGGCGCCGTCCGGAAACACACTGGCCACCGCGTCGTTTGACGCAAACATTGGTGTTTGGGAACAAGAAGAATCGGGCGAGGAGGATGGGCGCAAAGGAGAATGGGAGTGCGCGAGTCTTTTGGAGGGCCACGAAACCGAGTGCAAAAGTGTGGCATACTCAAGCTCAGGGACGTTACTCGCGAGCTGCAGTCGCGACAAGACGGTGTGGATCTGGGAGGGCGAGTGCTCTTATGGCTCTTCTCCAAGCAGGGCCGTCACTTAGTTGCAGTGCAGTGCACCCCGATTCCGACTTCGAATGCATGAGCGTACTTATGGAACACACCCAAGACGTGAAATGCGTTGCGTGGCATCCCACTGAAGAGGTCGCTACACAGTTCATTTTTCGCCTCCGTCCGCTTACCCGCGCGCAGCGCAGATCCTTGCCTCTGCTTCTTACGACGACACCATAAAACTGTACATCGACGACCCTTCGGACGATTGGTTCTGCTTCTCGACCCTCACCGGTCATGCTTCCACAGTTTGGTCCCTCGCATGGTCGCCTAAAAACAGCTATCTCGCGTCCGCCTCTGATGACAAAACCGTCCGCATATGGCGCCGTGTCGCAGAGCACAAATGGGAATGCGCCCTCGTCCTCGAGGGGAACGAGCGCAGTGTATACTCGGTCACCTGGGGCGTTGGCAAACCCTCTTCACCCGGCCTGGGGTGGGTCGCCGCTGTCGGTGGCGATGGCGCCATACGTGTGTGGCAGCTTGCGGTCAGTGCTATTTGCTCTCTTTAGGCTCATTCACTAAATTGATTCCAGGAAAACGAGGATTCGACGCTCCGTCATGAATTGATTGCTCAGCTGCCCAATGCACACGGGGTTCACGATGCTAACTCTGTCGTATGGTGTCCACGACCGGGCTTCGAGGATCTTCTGGCCTCAACTGGAGATGATGGGTCCACTAGAATTTGGAGAGTATCGCCGGTCGCGTGATAATCCCAGTTTATTGACGGGAATCTCGAGAAGATTGTATTGTATGTATGTATGCTGTGTTGCCCCAGCGGATAGCTTGCAACCTTAACCGTGAAAACCCTAGGCGGCGATAGCCAGCCGCGAACTGCACTTTCCTTTTTGGGGTTCGAACTCGTGATACCTGGCGCACCACAGTTTCCACCGAAGTACCCCACCCAAGTACGCCACCCCTGACGATATCCACGGAACCTGGTGGTATATAAGTGACTGGTCTAACCTTTCTTTCCCGACAATAAGCCCCATCAACAACTTTTCAACTCATCATAATGCCATTCGGAACTGTCTTCTTCAACCAGCCGTCGCTCATGGTTTCACCGCAATCGTCGTACTGGCGGCCTCAGTAAGTTTCCTGTCCCGCGCAAGTGGTGCGCGATTGAAATTAATTGATTTTCCCAGAGGCCAGTCTCCCCAATCCGACGACGAGCACCACTCATCGCCGCCGCAAGAACGCCAAGATCGAGCTACATGCACCGATTGTAAGCTTGTTCTGACACTGCTTAAGGGCCCAACACTAATTCTGAATCCAGAGTCGTTCCAAACCCTCCTTCATGACCAGAGTCAAACGCACCCTTGGTATTCGCAGCTCACCTCGGCGCCGTACGACCTTTTCGCGCCGTGCAAGGCTGTAACTGCTTGCATGAAACATCCACTAATTATGTCCTATATCCACAACTGTACAATATAATTCTGTGTATCCATACGATGACCGGCGAATACGACTGCCTTCGTACAGTTCATTTAGGTTCAGTGTGCCCCTGCTGCCGCCACTGCTGCCTCTCGGACCTCGGTCAACTTGGCCTCGCGCGCTTCCTGTCAAAAAAAATGAGAACAGCACAGACGAAGAATAACCCGGCGCTTACGTCGTGTAGTTTCTGCATGTGCACCAACTTTTCCGCCTGCGCCTTTTTCACCTCAACATCCGTCTGAAGCTTGCTATCGTGTTGATGCTTGAGCTGGACATCGTAGTTCAGTACAGGATTCGAAGCAAAGGTAACCGCTGAGACTGACTTTGACGTCGCGGTCTGAGCTGGTGAGTTCCGTGACCGCGCTCTCGTGATTATGCGTCGCCTTGTTCAAAGCTTTCGCCGCCGCCTCTTCTTGTTTGCTCAATTTGCCGTTTTGTTTCTCCGCCTTTGCTACAGACTGCATACGCATGAGTCAGACCGTCGCGATTACGGTACTGAATGTCGAGCTGACCTTTTGTGCCTTCGCAGCGGCCTTCTCTGTAGCCTCGACGTCTTTGAGGGTGTGCTTCACTTGAGATGCTTCGTGTTTGGCGTCTTTCACTAGCTCTTTTTCCATGTGTTTGAGCGCAGAGGGCGACGTGGGGAGAGTCGAGTGTGTGGCCATGGTTGTGTGTTGAACTCAAGAACGAACGGGCCTTTATATATTGCTGGCGAACGGGTGAGGTCATATTCAAGACAAGCTCCTGTGAGGAGCCTCAAAGGAGGATAGAGGAAAAGACGCGGGTGTGACGTCGAGGGTTGGGAGAGACAGGAGTTGGAAATGAAGGAGAGACGGGTCTGATGAGATCAACAACCTAATCCAGTTATCAACGCCAAACGCTCAATTCGGCGATTCCTTTACAAGTCGAAATAATAATTGAGGCCTGGTACAACTATGTTCGAAAATTATGCTTTCCATCGTCGGTGATATCTCTAGGCGGACGCATCGGAGAGTCTGGACTCGGGGGTTTCAATTCCGGCGGTCTTGCGTAGCCCGCTGAGTTGCTCCTTCCGCTCGTCCTGGGCGAGATATGAGAACCGGGTGCAACTTTTACTCTACTGTAACGCACCGCGTGAGCAAGCTGAGCCTGCAAAACCTCTGCGGCATGCGCCTTCTTCGCGTCGAGCTCGGCGGTGAGCCTGTCGTTTTCCATACGTTTCAGCTGGGGATTGATAAGTTAGGCTTTCGCGGCTGGAGAGAAGAGAAGTAGCGCGCCTCGGCGTCCCGTTCTGCGTTCTGCAAGTCAGGCGAGGACGACGTCGTGCTGGTGCGTGGCCCGGATTAGGGTTCTTCAACGTCGCCGTTTCGGCTTTTGCAATCTTCTCAATGGTCTGATCGGCTTTGGCGGCGGCCTGAAGGTGCGTCCCAGTGAGACTCTGCGCGTGGCGAGAATCGGATGGAGGATGCTTACTTTTTGAGCTTTCGGCCTTGTACTTTTCCGAGCTCTGCACGTCCTTGAGGGCTTGCTTGACCTCGCGCTGCTCACGCTTGGCCTCCTTCGCGAACTATTATAGCGAGTTGAAGGCTTCATTTCAAGGCGTTATTGGGCGATGCGACCCACCTGTTTCTCGAGCTTCTTGATTGCAGCGGGAGAGGAAGGGACGTTGAGAGCGGACATGGTGGTTGGTGTCGGGAAGAGTTTAGTGATCGAAACGGAAACAAACACACTACAGCGTTCAATTTCGAGTCTACTCCTCGACTGCTGCTTCCTCCCGTCGATCCAACTCGCGAGCCACTTGGACGCGACGCGACTCAGGGACGTGACCGCGTTTGATTGGATGTACGGCACGCAAGAAAAAGTTGGGCACTGAAACACCGAAGAAACCAGTCCAAGGAGTTCCAAGGAATATTGTGCCACCGCCATGCGGGTCCAGCAGCATCCTTATGGACTCCGGCGAAGAACAGGGTCGCATTCGGATTCGGAGAATCGCTTCTACTATCGGCGGCCAATGGACCGCCGCTCCACTGATTTCAAACTCAAGCTCGGTCGTCTTCCTGCGCCGTTTTCATTCTCATGCCGCCGACGAGGAGGCTGCCGCCACCAGGCACTCTCGACATCGGCTCGTCCAACCATCAGCGCTTTACCCAGGAACCTGCCCAAGATGATCAGCTGCCCTTCTTGTCCTCTCCACCCTTGTCCGCAAACGATCCCGCGTCCCCACCCTACAGGCCACAGGGTGGTCGCGCAGATTTGCGCCCCGACAGGAATCCGTCTCCGAGCCCGAGCTATAGATCCTCCTTCATGCCCGAAGATAAAGGCAAACACAAGGCATCCGTCCACTATCCGGTGGACATAAATAGTCCCCTTGGAACGGGCCTCACTCGCGAGCACTCAGTCCCTCCATCGGCAGGATCGTCCGTCGTAGGCACCGATGACGAGGAAGATTACGATTGGTCCGACGAGGAGGACCTGGTTGACGAGGAAGCCAAAGTTTGAGAAGCAGATGGGAAATGCACCTAAAAGAACCGGCTGGGGATTTAAAAGGTCGGTCAGTTATTCAAAGTTACCATTCAGGCACTCAAGCATCTCTCATTCAGAATCATAACTCTACTTTTCTCATCACTCATTGGCTCAACTTTTCTGGCCGCCGTCCTCGTTGCGCCCGGAATTATCCTGTACTTTTTCTGGTACAAACCCTCCATGACGCAGTATCGCCACAAAGTCACCTTGAATGTCCAAGCCTGGTCTTTTTGGGCCGCAGCAAACCTCCTCATCTCGTGGTATCTCGCGTTGATCATCGACGTGGTCCCATCCTTCGTCCGATTCTTCATCTCCGTCGCGTGGGGGCACGTCTCCGAGACGATCAAGTCCCGCATCGAGATGTACAACTCGGTCAAAAACACCATCAAGCCGGTGTTCTACGCTGCGAGCTGCTGGGTGTCCTGGGTTATCATTTTCAGCCACATCTTCCAGCTGTACGGCGCAGACAGCAAGAACCACCAGGCGTACACCGACACCGTCTTCAAGGTCGTCGAGTTCTTGTTCTTTTTCACGCTCGTGCTCTGTGCGCAGCGCATGCTCTCCCATATGATCGCGTTTGCCTTCCACCGTACCGCATTCAAAGATCGCGTGGACGCGGTGGAGGAGACACTTGCTGTCGTCGAGAAGCTGCGGGAGTATCATCCCAAGGCGCACTCGCACGCAAACAAGCGGCAATCGGGAGTGCGCACACCGCTCTTTGGCACATTATCGTTGGGAACCCAGGACCACTTCAAGTTCGTCTCCTCCAAATTGAAGGACCACAAGCGTCGCACCGAGCAGGGAGAGACGCTGGGTGATCGACTGAATGTCCAAGAGGAAGAACCTTTGAATGGCTCGCGACCCGGTTCCCGGTTCCCGCATGGGCTCCCGCCCGGGTTCTCGCCCTCTGAGCATGCTCAACGATAGTGACAGTCCGCACCACTATCCACCGTCGCGCGGTGAGCGTGAGGACGCGACGCTCGTTGGTACCGCAGCCAGAGCGCTCAAGTCCACTTTAATGCACGATGCGCGTAACATCAAGGGCAAGGATGCCATCTCTGGAACGGATTGGAATGTCAACTCGGCGAATGAGGCCAAGGTGTGTTCCCTTTGGTGTCCTCCCTTCTGGTACTGATATGGACGCAGCATCTTGCGCGGTCGATCTACATGCGCCTCAAATCGCCTACGCGGAATTACCTCCTCCCAAGCGACTTTCACCCTGCGTTCACCACCGTCGAGGAGGCCGAGGCAGCCTTCCTCGTCTTCGACAAGGACCGTAACGGAGACTTATCGCGTGCAGAACTCAAGACGACGCTCATGAAAGTATACAAAGAGCGACGCTTCCTCGCGCGCGCGATGCGCGACGTTGGTGCCGCACTCAAAACGCTAGACACCATCCTCCTCTTCGTTGCCCTCATCGCGCAGTTCTTCATCAGTCTGAGCGTGTTCGGGGTGAACGTGACAAACAGCCTCACGAGCGTGTACAGTCTCGGCATTGGCGCGAGCTTTATCTTCAAGACGGCAGCAAGCAGTGCATTCGACTCGATCATGTTTTTGTTCGTGACGCACCCATTCGACACTGGCGACCGATGCTTCATTGACGATGAGATTATGGTGGTGAAGAAGATGGAGCTCTTTGCGGTGCGCTTTCTCGTTGCTTCCTCGCTTACTCCGATTGATGGTAAATTTAACAGACGATATTCACGCGCTGGGATGGGACTGAATCATACTACTTCAACAGTCAGCTTGCAAACAAGTTTATGTGTGTTGCCTCTCCTTTCGATTTATCATTGTTGCTAACTCTGGCTCTCAGCACCAATGTTCGACGGAGCGGGGTACGCCACAGGCTTTTCTCGATCTGCATGCAAACTGACCTTCTGGCGTAGAAAATGTTTGAGAATCTGACCATGCAGGTTGCGTGGCGCACTCCGCTCGCCAAGCTAGATGCGCTCGAGGCTTCGGTAAACACTTGGCTCTCAACGGAGCAAAATCGCTGGTTCGTACCCGGCACAAGCATCACCCTCCAACGCATCGATTTCCAGCGCTACCTCGAGTTCACCATGGGCTTCGGGCACAACGGGTTTGTCTTACATTTCAAGTTTGTCTACTTCTCCCTTAACCGTCATGCGATAGGACATGGCAAGACTGGGGCCTCCGATCTGCCCGCAAGACGGCGTTCCACGCTGCGGTGCAGCACTACTGCCGCGAACTCGGCATCGTGTGCTACGCGTCCCCGCAACCTATCGTATGGGGAGACCCCAACCTCGAACTGCCCCCATATCCGCCTGTGGCGAGCCCAACAAGCGCCACGCCGGTTTCACCTGAAGATTATGACGCAGAACTTGAAGATGTGGTCCCAGAACCCACCAAACCGACGCTCGGATTTATGCCGCACAAGGCTTCCCCCGTCCATCGCGTCCGCACGCGTGGAAAGAAGGCGGCTTTGCGTGCGGCGGGCGGTGGGGGTGATAGCTAAACTCCAAGCCTCTATACTCCCTTTTTTGCATATTTTCAGACCTTCCAGACAGACATATAACCGTTCACAAACAAACGCACGTCGCCCACCCATCCCTTCCTCCCATCCTACAATTAGATAAAAGTTACTATACGAGTCCTAGAATAATCATGCTGTCCGTTCCAGATGACTAGGTTGTGGCCGGCAAGGCCATAAAAGCATGACTGTACAACCCGCGCTTGGACACCATTGAGGATGAAATTTCGAATGATATTCTACGAAGTCTGCACATCCTTCGGTATAATCTGGTTTGGCGCATCCCACAACCGCAACTGGGTAAGTTGATACCTCCGCTTTGCCTCTCTCCTCGTCTTCCGCGCCTGCTTTTTCTTGGATTTCTCAGCGACCGCAAGCGTGAGCCATCTCCTTCTCCGTTCTGCCTCATCCTCAGCCGACAGTTTCTCGCGCCATTTGAATGTTGCCTCCGATCTTGCCTCTTTCGTACTCCGTCCATTCAACTCGCTCATCTCTGCGGAGATGAAGTCCTTGAGCAGGGACTTTTTGTACGTCTGGTGCGATTGCCAACGCTTCATCTTCTTCGCGCGAGAGTGAGGGTTGGCGAGTTCCCTGTGAAGATACGGCTCCACGGGAGGGGAATCTCCAAACCAGATTTTTTTGGTGGGGTGCGACATCCCGGCGATATATTCGTCTTCGGTTGGTACTCGTGGTAAGGGAGCGGAAAGGTTATGTGAGAAGGAGGGGGGGATGTAGGTAACTCTTGTGAGCTCTTCCTGCGTGGTATCATAGAGACCTGGACAAGAAGACTTCAGGCTGAAAGTTGGACCAGGATGCGCAAATGGCCTACCAGGTTTTTCGATAACGCGTTCAACCCGTTCCGGCCATGGGATCAAGATCTTCGTGCCTTTGAGGTCAGGAAGAACGGGGGTCGTGCTGGTCGCAAACCGATCCCAATGCCATCGCCTTAATCTGGGGACCCAGACAGGGGGCGGAGCTAGCTAGACGCTCGGCGAAAACACTGCACCAAGTCAATGAGAGATTCAGGCATGTACTCGAAAGACGTACGGAAGCGAACGCGGCTCCGTCGAGCCTGGTAGCGGGGGAAAAGGAAAATTGCCAATGAACAGCTGGCACCTTGCGTACGAGTAGATGGAACTGGTATCATTTTCCTGGCCAAGTTCAAGTAATGCTACCAAGACTTGGAGACAACATACCGTTGGGAACTCGACGGTATTTTCCAACCGGTGTATTCTCCAAACGAGGCGCAATTGATTTCCAGCGCGTCCGCGAATACGAACCTGGTCTCCCGGTACGATATTCCAGAACTTTATGCGAGGTTTTGAAATGGTGACTCCAAGTTTTTCGGTTGGGTTGAAACTGTCGAAGTGATGCTTCAGGCCGGCATTCAGGTGCCGAGGAACTCTGCGCATATGGTTGAAGCTGGTGGTCCATGGGTTTGTCGTGCCCAAGGTCAGTTTCTTTTTCAGGTACTTGGTTAGAGGCGCCTTGGGCACCGCTGGATGAGACATGGACAACGCGCGAAAAGAAGGTGGACGGATAACGTAATGTATTGATCCGACACGGCCGAGAAATCAGACATCGTACATTTACAGAAAGCTGGAGGTAACACTGAAAACAGATAAACACTAATAAAAATCCGTCCATCACCCCGTTTTCGCCCACGCAGTTGACGAGGAGCTGGGCTCCTCCGATTCCAACGTCTGTAAGAAAGGGATCAGAGAGAGCGGGCAAAGGTGAAAAGCGAGCTTGTACCTCAAGTAACATGCCCAATACATGATCGACCTCAGATGGTGGCACGCCCCCGCAGCCAGCACCTATTAGCCGTCTATACTCGCCCATCCTGCCGCTGGTCCCGGCTTCCGCTTGGAATGAAACCAGTTCGTCAAACTGTCCCCTTTCTCCGTGTTCTGAACTGCTCCACGTCCTGGCGCAAGGCATCGCACGCCTGTCGGAGTGCCTCTGGATCCGTCGGAATGTCTGAGTACAACGTGACGAGATCCGAAATGTCTTCAGTTTGGGCGAGGCGTCGCTTCATGCGGGATGCCTCGTCGTCGACCTGCATGTTGTCGTCCTCCATTCGATATCCGGTGGGAGTTACCAATTCACCGTTGCCCGCGTCCCGAATCTCCTTTTCGCGAACCTCCTCGTCCTTCACCCACTTCTCCCATCCCAAACGATATCTACGCCCCATCTTGGTATACAGAGCGTCCTCTCGTTCTTTGAGGTGCTGCTTCGCTTGCGCGAGACCTTCTGCCTGCCCTCTGAGATGAGCGACAGTGCGCTGACTCTCAAGAATCTCGGCTTGGATGTTGCCAAGCAGAGCATGGGCTTGGGCCGTATCCCGCT